>JAEIGR010000072.1:42500-691737 GCA_018904305.1 Scaptomyza montana | reverse complement strand
TGTGTTTACAACGGCTCATAATAAGCCTGAAGCGATAGAAAAAAAACAGCAACAACAAATCTTTTGCATTCACAGTTATATTTACCCTGAAATGGGTAAAAAAGGGTATATTTGTTTTGTGCAAAAGTATGTAACAGGCAAAAAAAAGCATCTCCGACCCCATATAAAGTATATATAATCTTGATCAGCATCAACAACCAAGTCGATACAGCCATGTGAGTCTGTCCGTCCGTCCGTCCGTCCGTATGAATGAACTATAAGAGCTAGAGTCTTCAAATTTGGAACATAACTACTCCTAAGTCATAGGCAGATGAACTTTATTTCAAACAATCGATAACTATTCTCGTTTCCGATATACATATGGAATCGATAACGAAAAAATCTCGAACTAAGAAAATATAAAAATATAAGTTGAAACTATGGAAAACTTTATTACTTCTGCGAAAATTTGATCCATTTGATTTTGATTTGGTTTGAAACACCGGAGATATTTTATATTAAAGTTAAGTCAAGAAAAACTGCACTACTGCAAGTCACTTCATACACGGGTTCAGGGTATCTTTTAACCTTCCTACATGTTTTCAGATTCGCTCATTCTCGTGTTGTGGTGAATTGAACGCAGTTGGTCATAAACCCAAAGAGGCAACTTAAACTTGAACGCGCTCGCGCATCGCTCTTCATGTTCGACGCTGGATGACAAAGTATGCGCGCGCTCTGCAAGTCAAACAAAGAGCGTAGTATCGCTGCCTTCTTCGCACGCACTGAATCAAAACAAAACATATCTAAGAGGCTGCAGTTATGTGAATTGCATAGCCTAAACTCACACGTACTTTAGCCTTGAGCTTTGATTTAGTGAGTGCGGAGTAGGTAGGGCTATTGAACTTTATGATTGACATGCAAAGCGCGCACATAAAATATAGAGTGAACGTAAATGAGCAACAACAGAGGAGCATGATCGGAGCGAGATATAAAAAATTTAAATTTTAAGCGGCTCTTTGAGTTTGGGACGAGTAGCGTACATAGATTTGTATAAAAACTAATGTGAACGGCCTTTGCTTGTTCGAAATTGTATATTATTAATGTAATTTATACGTTTTGTCTAAGTTATATTAGCAGCAAGTAGGCAAATCCACCCCCACAACATATGTATTTTGGTGTGCAAAATTTTTCTACACGGACCAAGTTATGTTTTGTTGTTGTTGTTTTTTTTTTTAATCGACGACACCAACAAAAAGTAGCAGTGCGGGCCCAACAACAACACTTACAACAACAACAAACGCTACTTGGGTCGTAAATCAATTGTCAAAGGCACACAAATTAGAGAAAACAAAGAATATGCACTGTGCGAAGTGATACATGTACATAAAATTATGAAAATTATTTTGTGTATGCACATATTCATTAAGAAGCAGAAATCCGTTTCGTTTTTGCAAGTGTCGAACCTTTTTTTATGACTTTGCTTGTGCGACGCGAAGGCGTCACTGCGCATTTGTTTTGTTTTTATATTCTCGCTCGCGATCAAACCCTCAGCTTGTGCGACAATCAGGCGACAGTAGTGGAATAGGTACTTGTTGTAATTGTAATTTGTTTTTTAAAATGGGTAAAAAGTGCTCCAAATCGTATGGGAGGTACTTGAAGGAGTTGTCCAAATAAAAATTCCCTTCTTAGTGCTCAGCTCCTACCTGCATGGAAAATTGTGTGAAAATTTCAGCCTTCTTGCTCTTTTCTTTTAGGCTGTGGCTGATCCATTTTAACGCGGACGAACTCTTTTATATATATAGATTATCTATATAATTATAATATATGGGCCACCTCCAAATATAATGATAATGTATGGACCATCTCCAAATATAATAATAATATATGTCGATAAGATTATCTGTGCCGAAATACCAAACGCAGATGAGGATCCTTTGTTATTTAACATTGTTAAGTCAAATATGATTCATGGTCCTTGCGGTGTATTTAATAATAAATCGCCATGCATAAAAAATGGAAAATGTATGTTTATTAACGACCTTCCATCTGTTATTACTAACTCCTATGTATATATGTTTGCTGATGATGTGAAGCTATGTTTTACCTATAATGATGCATCTCTTTGTAACTTGCTACAGTCGGATTTGGGTGCATTGTCGGCCTGGTGTCGTTTTAACTTACTCAATTTAAACTGTTCTAAATGTAAAGTAATGTCTTTTTGTAGAATTACCCCTCATACTGCTCACTACTTGCTTGATGCTTCACCACTTGACCGCGTGTTTGAAATTAAAGATTTAGGCATTATTCTTGATCCTAAATTAAAGTTTGACGCTCATATTTCGTATATGGTTAATAAGGCCATTAATGTCCTTGGCTTCATCAAGCGGTGGTCGAAGGAGTTTAATGATTTCTACACCACTAAAACGCTTTATACATCCCTAGTTCGTCCCATCCTGGAGTATGGATCTTGTGTGTGGTCTCCACAATACTCGATTCACCAGGACAGAATTGAATCTGTGCAGAAGAAATTTCTTCTATTTGCCCTTAGAAGTTTTAACTGGGTTGCTGGAGTTGACTTACCCCCGTATTCTAGTAGACTCCTTTTAATAAATCTTCCCTCACTGTTAAACCGTAGAACTATGCATGGAGTATTATTTATTACTAACCTACTTAATGGTGAAATCGACTCATCAGTTCTTTTGAGTCGAATTAAATTTAATGTCCCAATTAGATCTTCACGTAACTTTTTACCCCTTAGCCTTGATCGTTGCTTCAGCAACTATTTAATTCATGAACCATTTCGTGTTATATGTTCTGACTATAACAAACTTTATTCTCTTGTCTCCTTGGAGGCCTCAACTCCAGTACTAAAAAGATCGATCCTTTTCGCTTTATCTAATCGTAACCACTAATTACTAATCTAACGCTGGTCTGATTGGGTTTTTCTGGGTTTTTCCCAATCCTCGCAACAAATGTTGGACTACTCAATTTTTTATTGAATTTCCCAGAGCATTACCGTTAACTTTTAAATATATTTTCAGATTTATATATTATTCTATATTTTACTTAATTTAATTATTTTAATTATTTTAACTATTTTTTAATTTAAATTAATTTTGATCTCATTTTAATGTCAGCTGCTCTTAGCTGACAATAAATAAATAAATAAATAAATAAATAAAGTACCAAAAGGTTTCCTCGACAATTACTTAAAGAAACTGTGACGGGATCTCAGGGACTACAAGAGCTAGAGACTTCAGATTTGGAATATAAGTTCTCCTATACCATGAGCAGAACAAGTTTGCTTCAAATTATCGATCTGGTTTCCGATATACACATGTGATCGATAACAAAAAAATATCGAATTTGGAAAATGTAAAAATGAGGGTTGAAAGAATGGGTAACGATAGATCTTTTCTGAAAATTTCGTCAAAATCGGTTAAGAAACACCGGAGATATCGAATTTAATCGATTGAAGTTAAGTCAGTATACCAAAGTCTTATATAAATTTAACTTATTTTTTGGAACTGGGTTCAGGGTATCTTCTAGTCGGGCTCTCCCGACTACAGCCTTCTTACTTGTTTTTTTCTCGGATAGTGGCTCAATAAATAAATTTTTAGTGGTAACACTTTACTTTTTATACTCGATACCGAAGGTAAAGAGTATATTGAGTTTGTGCAATGTCCGTCATGGTGTCCGTCCGTCTGTCCGTCTGTATGTTCGCAACTTTTTTCCACACCCTTCAAGCTAGAGACTTGAAACTTTCCAATTCTCTTTATCTATGGGATAGTAAATTAAAGTGTCAAGATGGGGGCTCTACGATAACTGGGGGGCTGGCAAATCGATAAATTCGATAACTCAAAACCGATAAATCCACATATTTCGCACATCCTTACAGCTAGAACTACCAAATTTGGTAAGAAGATAGCTATTAGCAACCCCCAAAAAACTGCATCAAAAATTTTGGAGCCACGCCCCCCCTTTCCACCCCCAACCCCCCCGCATTTTAAAGTCAAAAAAGCCTATATCTCCCACAGTTTTTGAGCTAGACCCACCAAATTTGGTGCCAAGATAGGTGATGATGACCCCCAAAAACTGCATCAAAAGTTTGGATGCCACGCCCACCGATACTGCCCTAGCCGCCCCCATCCACCCCAACGCTTCGTCAAAAACGGGAATGCGTGTATCTTCCAGAGTTGTGGAGCTAGAACCTCCAAATTTGGTAGGAAGATAGCTGGTAACGACCCCCAAAAACTGCATCAAAGTTTTGGAGCCAAGCCCACCCATTCCGCCCCCAGCCCCCCAGCATTTTGAAATCACAAATGGCTGTATCTCCCTCAGTTTTAGAGCTAGAGCCACCAAATTTGGTGCCAAGATAGGTGATGATGACCCCCAAAAACTGCATCAAAAGTTTGGATGCCACGCCCACCAATACTGCCCTAGCCGCCCCCATCCACCCCAACGCTTCGTCAAAAACGGGAATGCGTGTATCTTCCAGAATTGTGGAGCTAGAGCCACCAAATTTGGTAAGAAGATAGCTGGCAACGACCCCTAAAAATCTGCATCAAAGTTTTGGAGCCACGCCCACCCATTTCGCCCCCCTTTCCCCACTTTTTTACAAACTTTTAGCTAGAGTCACCAAATTTGGTATGAATATAGCAACTGACATTCCACAAAGATCTGCATCACAAATTTGGATGCCACGCCCACCCATACCGCCCCTAGCCCCCCTTTCCCCACCTTTTACAAACTTTGAGCTAGGGTCACCAAATTTGGTATGAAGATAGCAATTGACATTCCACAAAGATCTGCATCAAAAATTTGGATGCCACGCCCACCCATACCCCCCCCAGCCCCCCCTTTCCACACCTATTACAAACTTTGAGCTAGGTTCACCAAATTTGGTATGAAGATAGCAATTGACATTCCACAAAGATCTGCATCAAAAATTTGGATGCCACGCCCACCCATACCGCCCCCAGCCCCCCTTTCCCCACCTTTTACAAACTTTGAGCTAGAGTCACCAAATTTGGTATGAATATAACAATTGACATTCCACAAAGATCTGCATCAAAAATTTGGATGCCACGCCCACCCATACCGCCCCCAGCCCCCGCCCCCTTTCCGCACCTTTTACAAACTTTGAGCTAGGGTCACCAAATTTGGTATGAAGATAGCAATTGACATTCCACAAAGATCTGCATCAAAAGTTTGGATGCCACGCCCACCCATACCGCCCCCAGCCCCCCTTTCCCCACTTTTTACAAACTTTGAGCTAGGGTCACCAAATTTGGTATGAAGATAGCAATTGACATTCCACAAAGATCTGCATCAAAAATTTGGATGCCACGCCCACCCATACCGCCCCCAGCCCCCTTTCCCCACTTTTTACAAACTATGAGCTAGAGTCACCAAATTTGTAAGGAAGATAGCTTGTGGCATCCCCATCTGCATCGGAAAATCTTTAAGGCAGCGTACACCCCTGCCGCATCCGTACCCCTCCGCAATCAGGCCTTTTTTTACCGGTTT
Source organism: Scaptomyza montana (assembly GCA_018904305.1). Taxonomy (NCBI): domain Eukaryota; kingdom Metazoa; phylum Arthropoda; class Insecta; order Diptera; family Drosophilidae; genus Scaptomyza; species Scaptomyza montana. The sequence continues at coordinate 686,229 of JAEIGR010000072.1, read as the reverse complement.
TAATACTGGTATCGAGTATGCCGCAGTCGGTTGCGTCCGACTGCAACGTTTCCACTTGTTATTATTATATATTTGTACTAGTAAGTGGCCCGCTTACTTCGCTGCGCGGATAGTTTATATAAATTTTAGCAATAGAAGATAGATACAAAATAAATAAATTAGAAAATATTTCACAAAATATTAAAGCACAGTATTTAATATTCTCTTTTCCACGCCACCATTGAGGTAGAGAATCAGGCGCGTCATTTTTTATTGTAGTTTCCCCAGTAGGCCTTATCCACTTATTGAATTTAATTTGCAATTATTAACAACTGTTAAGAGCTTCTTTATAAACGACATTGGTTGTTTTTCCGTCAGGTGCTAATACAAATAAACTTTTTGGTGAACTGACTCTTGAGCAGGCTACATAAAATTGGCCATGAGAAAAACAATCGTGTCTTAAGTCTAGTCCGGCTAATTTAAGAGTTTGTCCCTGTGATTTATTAATTGTTAAGGCAAAGCAAACTTTTAAAGGAAATTGCAATCTTTTAAATTGAATTGACAATTCAGAATCAGAAGGTATTAATGGAATTCTCGGTATAAAAACCGTTTGCCCTATACCATTGCCAGTAAAGATAATTGCTTCGACAACATTCTTATGAAGGACTTTAACTTGCAATCTTGTACCATTGCACAGTTTTGGCGGTTTCAAGTTGCGAAATAGGTGGCTATAGCTCAAAAGCTGTGGGAGATATAGGCTTTTTTGACTTCAAAATGCGGGGGGCTTGGGGCGTTATGGGGGGGCGTCGCTCCAAAACTTTGATGCAGTTCTTTGGGGGTCGTTACCAGCTATCTTCATACCAAATTTGGTGGCTCTAGTTCCACAACTCTGGAAGATACACACATTCCCGTTCTTGCATGGGTCCGATGGAAAGATGTTTGAGTTGCGATAACCAAATGTTGAATTTGATCAAAAAAACACAAAGACCACGGTGAAGCATTGCGGAGGTTCTGTGATGGTTTGGGGCTGTATGTCCAGTGCTGGAGTAGGAAACTTACATTTTATAGATGGAATAATGAATAAATTTGGTTATTTGGATATTTTGATGCAGAACATAAAGCAAAGTGCAGAGAAATCGGGTATCGCGAGCAACTTTGCATTCTATCAAGCAAAGACCCGAAGCACACTACAGGCGTTGCAAAGCTTTGGTTTATCCATTACTGCCCGAAACTTGTGCAAACACCTGCACAGAGCCCAGATCTTAATGTTATCAAACATTTTTGGGAAGAAATTGCCAGGCAGGTGTATCAAAAACCAATTTAACACGCTAAATTCACTTAAAGAGGCTTTAGGAGTATTATGGAACTCTATAGAGCCCCAGGTATGCCTGAATTTGGTGCAATCCATTCCAAATCACTTGCCGGCTGTTTTAAAAACAAAATGATACGAAACCAAACATTAATTACTCAATAAGTTAATTTTTTCATAATATTTTTGGTGGTGTCCGATTATTCGTTGAACCTCAAAAAATTACTTTTTTTCGATTTTCGCCTTAAACTAACTGTGCTCATTAGAAAATATGACGTTTTTTTTGTGATTTAGATAGTCAATATTATAAAGTTATAATAAATGTGAAAGATCCACATTTTTATCGCATTTCGTTATACTTTTTGAGCACGTTTGTACTGAAAACACAAGTGTCCGATTATGCGATGGAGCCACTGTATAAAGAATACAAGGAAAAAAACGGGGGCACAGCAATCGAACAAGTCGCTGCTCGATACAAAATCGCTGGCTAGCAGTGCATACAGACAGTATTGCTGTAATGAGCCAACATGTTGTAGCGAGATAAGTGGCTGGCGAATCAGTCACGAAACACGAGAAACGCACGAAATGCGCTCCCAGAGCGCGTGGTAGCTTCGCCAGCCAGTTCCAACTAGTGGTTGGACTATCGGTCCTTGGCGGCTCTATTGAGATAGATTCTTGTTGACACTGCTCACCGTGGTGAACATGTTCACTTGCTCTTTTTTTTTAAAGAGTCAACTCGCTCACATAGCTAACAGAGAACTGCAACGAGTCAAACATTTTTGTTCATACTCGAGTACTGACGTGTACTTTTTCTGATTCTGTCAGTTTGATACATGTACATGTATCGAACCGTTCGTCTTCAACTTATCGTCGAAGATAAAGTTTGAATCACTAGCATTAAGCTCATACATGATTTGCTAACGAACGTTCCCTGTCACAAGCAGTAACCGAAAAATGAATCACACTTATATTAGTATGATTGAATTGTTAGATAGTGTTCGAGTTGCACATCATACCCGAACAATGATTTACTCGTGTACTTGCCATACACAAGTTCTCGCAACGTCATTGTATTGCTGACAAGTGATATTAAGGTGATTTTTAACAAACGGTCGTGTATAAAAAATGGATGAAAGCAATAAAATTATCATAGAAAAATTCAGTGCGGTGCTTATACGCAAAAATAAAAAAAATAAATAATAATAAATCAAATAAAAAATATGTATTTTTTGATTTATTTTTATTTAATTTTCATTATTTAATATAAATTATTATTTCAAATTAATATGTTTTCTTTAAGCTTTTTTTATATCTGTTTCAAATATATTCTGTCACAGATGTCTTGAACGCATTGTGTGCACGCTTCAAACCCTTCTAACATACGCTTCATACCCAAAATCATACATTATTACTCGAGTATGCCTGAGATGATTTAAATCAATCGAACATTACTCGAGTAAATTTGGCATGTTTAGTAGCTTACATTAGGTTCGTTTCAATGAATCGTCGCGACGCGTCCCGAAACGATAAGGTGACACGGTTTGATTGTAACCGAAGCAGCCCATACCGTTACTCGGTCGTGATTGTCAAACTCGAGTCGGTTCATGTTGTATCAAATCAGTTGACGCTGGACAATACTTGAATCGATTGAACATGTTGGGTCAGGTGACTTGAATTGATTTGATTGTATTTTTGGCACGAGTGTTTGATCAGACTTAATCATACTCGTTGCAGTTCTCTGATAGCTAACTGGCTCCCTTGTTCAGTCAGGTTGCTCAGGCACTCACTACTTGTTCTGGCTCTGAACTGTTGTTCATTTGCTTTAACCCGGCCATTGTTCTTTTAATATTCACCATCAAAGCAAAAATATATATATCTATATACACATGTATATAAAAATGTTGTGTACATGACTCCATGTTCTATGCATTTGAAAACTACTGATCCGTTTGAGCCAAAATTTGACACACTGTAAAGTCAGGTCTAAGATTGGTTTTTGTCTACTTTTTATGTCGATACCATACCGCGATCGCGAATAAAATCGGCTTTATAGAATAAACGTTTCATGTTGTCTCACAGTAGGCTTTTAATAAAATGCCTAGGCATTACCATGAGAGCAAACATAAAACTATTATTCGTTTCATGCTTGAAGCGACAACAACAAAAAAATCTCCAAAATTTTCTTCTATAAAATTTTATTTTTTATCGCAAGACGTTTACGAAATAATGCCTCCCAAAAAAGCGAATTTGTGTCGTCGTACTCGCCACCCAGAAAGAGTGAGAATCCAGGTTTCGAATAGGACTGCGGAAGAGCGGGCTTTGGTGCGAGAGACGGATCGGTAAAGCCAAAGGCAGAGGATTATCATGGAACCAGCAGAAAGCCGTGCCGCCAGGCTTGAGGATAGGCGATTTTGAGCACGAGAGTCAAGGTCTGCAGCATCAGATTTGCTTCGCTCGCAGAGGAATGAACAAAATGGATAAAGGTAGCTGAACTTCGTACACAGATTACCTTAGATAGACATGAGCAATACCATGAATCGAAGCATTTCCTATCAAATATTAGGATATATAATTCTTGCTTCCAAATGACATCATTTGGTGCGGAAATTGTGACGGCCCAATTCATGCCAGCTTTCAAAGTCAAAGGGCAGATCTATCAAAAAGCTGGCGCCTTGCTTCCGTTCGCAGATAGTCAACATAAATTTCTTCAAATGTACTTACCTCATACCTACCATACATACCTCCGTAAGGAGATCCATCGTTTCGCAGCTACAGGAGCTCCATCACGAAAGGAACAAGTTGGTGAGTTTGTTCGAAATTGATACCCATAAGATTGTCATTCATGCAGACAAAACACCTGCTGGCGAACATCTCAGGAGATATAATGCTATAAACGAAGTGGCAATTGTCATAGTAGGGGATCAGTTCCAGCCTCGAGATATTATTCTCCATCGACGAAACAATCAACTGACAAACGTCGCAGAAACTCACCGTTGTTACGATGCTTTGCAGTATCCAATCATCTTCTGGGATGGCGCCGATGGATATCACTTCAATGTGAAGATGATCGATCCGGTGTTGAAACTAAAAAGTGCAGTGCGATGAAGTTTTACGCACACCGTCTAATGGTTCGGAGAAACGAGGACAATCATATATTGAAATGTCGTCAGTTGTTTCATCAGTACATTGTTGATATGTATGCAAAAACTGAACCAGAACGATTGCTATTTCTCAGATTGAATCAGACGAAACTTCGCTCAGAGGAATATATTCATTTGCGATATGCCGTTGTGAATGACGGTAATACAACCAACGTTGGAATACATTGGTAGTTCACGTCACATGCAGGAATATGCTCAAGATGCTATGGCATATGTTCGCTGTTATGGTCGTCCAGATTTATTCATCACCTTCACATGCAATCCAGCTTGGGACGAGATACAGCAGCTGTTATTGCCTGGCCAATCGTCCACGGATAGACATGACATCACAGCCAGTGTTTTCAGACAAAAACTCAAGTCATTAATGGATTTCATTGTGAAACGTGGAGTATTTGGATCTGTGCGGTGCTGGATGTACTCAGTAGAATGGTAGAAGAGAGGATTACCACATGCGCACATACTAATCTGGCTCTATGATAAAATCACTACAGACGAAATCGACGACGTGATATGCGCTGAGATTCCACGGGCCGACGTTGATAAGGATTTGCATGCAGTCGCCATGAAGAAGATGATCCATGGACCATGCGGAACACTCAATACGAATTCACCATGCATGGTAGACGGGAAACGATGGATATCCTTTGTATAGTAGACGTTGAAGATTGTGGGATTGTGGCAACTTTACACACGAGAAATGGTGATATTAACAGGAATGACAGGAATGCAGTACGAGTTGTCGATGAAATTTCCCAATATCAGGCTGGAAGATACATAAGTAGCAATGAGGCTATGTGGTGAATTTTTTCGTTTCCAATGCATTATCGCAATCCAGCGGTGGTTCACTTAGCAGTCCATTTGGGGAATGGTCAACGTATCTATTTCACTCACGAAAATGGGCGAGAAAGAGTCTTGAATCCACCTGCTACAACCCTAACAGCTTTCTTCACTTTATGCCAGGAAGACGCTTTCGCCAGAACGCTAATATATTCGGAAGTGCCTTCTTATTACACGTGGAATAAAAAATCATTCGTTCGGCGTAAACGAGGGGAGCCCGTCGATGGACAGCCTGGCATTTTCAAAGAAACTTCAATTGGTAGACTGTTTACAGTGCATCCTAATAAAGATGAATGTTTCTTCCTTCGCATGCTGTTAGTCCTAGATGTTCTCAAGAATTGAAAATGTCAATGGCGTCATACATGCCGCAGTGCGTGCCAAGCTCTAGATTTATTGGAGAACGACCAAAGTGGGATATCTGCATCAATGATGCGTGTAATACTGCACATCCAAATCAAATTCGCGCATTGTATGCCAACTGTGTTATGGGAAAGATATCGTTCGAATTTGGCTGAGGATATTTTGCACAGAGTACGCCTAGAAAATGCAGACATGATCATGGAATTGACAGAAGTCATTTGCAATGAAACGTTAACAGACATTGAAGACAAGTGCTTAGCCATTGAAAATAAAGTGCTATGTCAATTGGGACTGCCAGCGCCCAACTGAAATGTGTATGATTTATTTGATGTGGATTTGCGACGTGAGCAGACTTGCAACAGCAATGATCTTCAGGTATATGTCCAAACATTGCTGAATTAACCAATGAACAGAAAGGCGTTTATGAAAATGTTATGCAAATGATAAATAGCGGAGCTGGCGGCATCTTATTCTTAGATGCTCCAGGAGGAACCGGAAAAACATTCCTCATCAGATTGATTCTGGCCACGGTTCGAGCCAAAAAGGACATAGCATTAGCTCTTGCTTCATCTGGAATAGCTGCCACATTATTACCTGGTAGAAGGACTGCTCATTCAACGCTGAAGTTGCCATTAAACATGCAAATCATTGAGACTCCCATGTGCAACATTTTCAGAGGATCAGGTATGAGAAAAGTATTGCAAAAATGTAAACTCATTTTTTGGGATGAATGCACGATGGCACACAAAAAATCGCTTGAGGCTTTTGATAGATCATTGCGGGATTTACGTAGAACAGCTGAACCATTCGGGAATGCGCTGATATTGCATCAAAAAAAAATAATATTGCCCGAAAAGTATTTCCAAATATTCAAATGAATTATGGGAATCTCGATTGGCTTAGTGATCGAGCTATCCTAGCCGCCAAGAATAAAGACGTCTATCAATTTAATCATGTTATCCAATCCAGCATAGAAACTGAGGGAATTACATATAAGTCGATAGACACGGTTGTCGGGAGAGCCCGACTAGAAGATACCCTGAACCCAGTTGCAATAAATAAATTAAATTTATATAAGACTTTGGTATACTGACTTCAATCGATTAAATTCGATATCTCCGGTGTTTCTCAACCGATTTGGACGAAATTTTAAGAAAAGTTCTATCGTTACCCATTCTTTCAACCCTCATTTTTACATTTTCCAAATTCGATATTTTTTTGTTATCGATTCCATGTGTATATCGGAAACCAGAATAGTTATCGATAATTTGAAGCAAACTTGTTCTGCTCATGGTATAGGAGAACTTATACACAAAATCTGAAGTCTCTAGCTCTTGTAGTCTCTGAGATCCACGCGTTCATACAGACGGACAGACGGTCAGACGGACAGACGGACTGACGGACAGACGGACATGGCTATATCGTCTCGTCTGTTACATACTTTTGCACAAAACCATTATACCCTTATTTACCCATTTTATGGGTTAAGGGTATAAAAATGGTGTGCCAATTATTATGCTCTGGAATATAAATCAGCCAAAACTCTGCAATGGCACGCGACTCACGGTCAAGAAATTGATGACCAACGTGGTGGAAGCAACGATCTTAGCTGGACCGTTCAAAAGTGAAGATGTCTTCATTCCTAGGATTCCGATGATCCCGACTGATACACCATTTGAATTCAAAAGATTGCAGTTTCCTATTCGATTGGCATTCGCAATGACAATTAATAAAGCTCAAGTTCAATCTCTGGAATTATGTAGTTTAGATTTAGATGCGGATTGCTTTTCACATGGACAATTATATGTTGCGTGTTCCCGTGTCGGTAAACAAGATAGCCTTTATATTTACGCGGAGAATGGAGAAACAAAAAATATTGTATACGCACAAGTATTACAAAATTAAACGTATTTAAAAATTATGATTTGTTGTGTTCATTTCTTATACGTAGAATCACAATATGCTACACCGTAGGGTGGCAGGGTACAGCTAGTTTTCTTTTATAAGTATATATGACAACTTAAACAAATAACATACAAAAACATGATTAAAAATAAAAACAATAATACAATAACAAAAAAATAAATATTTTCTCTTTCAAGAGTTAAAATAAAATCGCAGTTTTGCAAGCAAATATGTTTCGCTAAAAATAATATCAGTTCTCGGCTATCACTTGAACAGTGCAGACGCTAATCGCTTATCGCATCTTGTGAAACGAAATCTCTGTACACACACTCGCTTCGCGTGTTTTTCTTTGTTGTTTCTACTTCACGAACTAAAAAAAAAAAAAAAACAACCCAGTTGCCCAATAAAGATCCCGACATGCCCTCCGGGCTACTTAACCTGGGGGACAATCGGTTCGCTCTGCTAGCCGATCCCCCCCAAACCATAAGACTTAAAACATTCCACAAATCAACTGTATCCTTCCCCGGTTTACCAGTGATCCAGCTGCCTAATCCGAAGTTCGTCACTATCTCGGCTAAAGACCAAAACAAACCACTCAACGAATACTCTTGCTTTGCAACCCACCGAGCCCTCAAACTAATCAGCAATGACATAGTCTCCATAAGTGAACTCAGAGATGGCAATCTTCTGCTGTTAACAAAGGACGCTTTGACCGCCAGCAAATTCCTATCGGCAACGGAGCTTGTAGGTTTATGCAAAATTAAATGCAGTCTCCACGATACGCTTAACTCTACCAAAGGAACCATATACGCCCCCTGCCTCATCAACATTCCAGAGGAAGAAATTGTTAAAGAACTCGTTTCTCAAGGCGTCACAGCAGTATATAAATTCAACAAAACCGTAGATGGAAATACCAAACCCTCCGGTGTAATGCTTCTCACCTTCAATTTATTTCATCTGCCCGAGTCCATGGAAGTCTCCTGGTACAAGGTCAAAGTCAGGCCGTACACTCCCAACCCAATGCGCTGCAAAAATTGCCAGTTATTCGGACATACATCCAAACGCTGCACTTGGGAGCCCATATGTGGCTCTTGTAACCTCCCCGCACACGAAAACCAATGCACCCGAACCCAATGTGCCAACTGCAGCGAAGAACACTCCGCGTCCAGCAACAAATGCCCGATATTCAACCAACAAAAAGAAATTCTGAAAATCCAAGGTCAAACCAAATGCTCGTTCAAAGAAGCCAAGCAAAAATGCATGTCAACGACCCGCTCTGCAAACCAACCATCATCACAATCGTACGCACAAGCTGTCGCCAGCACATTCAACGCAGCAGACACACACCAAAAAATCACAACAAAAACCGACGCTTATCTCCCAGCAAAACAACAACAAATTAAAGACAGCTCAATCGTAGCGAATCACCTGCAAAAGAACAACGCAAAAAGAACAGTTATTAATAATGCATCGGCCTCTGCCGATGATACCCCCTCATGCTCAAACTCTCCGTACGCTAATCCAGCGAAAAAGAATAAAATTGCAACAACAAAACACCATAACATACCATTAACAGCTCAAAGCCCAATCCACTCAAATGCAAATTCTCACACAACAACAACCAACACTCCTAACAACAATACATCTTACGCATTAAACTCCACTCAACTCCCTCTCACTAGTGATCTCTCTTCATCTGATACTATGTATATCAGTGAAGACGACGATCAGTTCTCTTAACAATAGTTTTGCCACTTGTTTCGAGGCGAGTGAAAACTGGGACCCGCAGTGGCTTTAGCCACCGAGTCACTCAGCCTCGCTCGCCGCGAGACCTTCGATTTAAACTCACCTGCAAATATATCATACAAATAGAAATTATATATTTTCTTTTATTTTCGTATTTATGTCTTTTAAAATATTTCAATGGAATATAAACGGCATCCAAAACAATTTAATAGACTTGCAGGTGCTTCTTAAAGAGCATAAGCCAGATCTAGTCGTTTTGCAAGAAACACATACTCAACCTAACACAATAATCAACGTTTCTAACTCATACACACACTACTTCCACAACCTCCCACAAATCTCTAGCGGCAAACAGGGAATTACCTTCTTGGTTAAGAAACCTCTCCCACATACCATAATTCAAACACCCTCAAATATTTTGGCCCAAGCAATCGAAATTAACATCGGCTTCAAAATAAAATTTCTCAATATTTATATACCACCCAATCAACCCTTTAACTCTTATGAACTCTCCCATATATTTAATTTTACTTCTCCACCTTTACTCATAATGGGAGATTTCAACGCCTGGAGCCTCCTTTGGGGTTCTCCGCAAGTTAACAAGAGAGGAAAAATATTGGAAAAGTTCCTAACTACCAACAACTTAAGCTGCTTAAACGACGGTCAACCAACTCACTTCTCCACACACAAAACCTTCACTCATTTCGACCTTACAATTTGCTCTCCCGATTTACTCCCCTTTTTGTCTTCATACACCTCTGACAATCTATGTGGTAGTGATCATTTTCCATTAATTACAACTATAGTCCGCAGCCAATCTCAAAAATACCCATTTATTAGTAAGTTCCTCACAGATCGAGCAAACTGGCCAGAATTTCATGCATTCCTAAACTCTCAAAGAAATAATAACATCAGCTCAAACAATATCAACAGAGATGTGGCTTACATACACAAACTCATACGTACGGCAGCTCACTTCCATATCCATCAATCTAAGCCCGCACGCTCAAAAAAAACAAATTCCTGGTGGAACAGAGAGCTCTCTATGCTCAGAGAGCTGAAACAAAAAGCCTGGTATACATATAAACGCTTACAAACCAGTGAAAATTTAACAGCGTATAAAAAGAGCCAAGCAATATTCCGATACAAGTGTAGAGAAAGCAAACAAGCCAGCTTCATAAAGATAACAGAAAATATATCACCCTTATCCAGTCCTAAACGAATCTGGTCTGATATTAAAAGGCTAACTGGCTCTTCTACAACAACCCAAATCAAGTTCCTTAACACCCCTAACGGGCCAATTTACGACCTCAAAGAACTTGCTAATGCTTTTTGTGATTTTTGGAGTTCCTACTCTCATGACAACAACTTCAGCCCTCGGTTCTCAGTCGAGAAACACAACACTCTGTCTTCCAACTTCACCAATCCCAACCCTTCTAAACTGGCCAGAATGATCGAAACAAAAATTGGCATTCTAGAGTACGACTCTGCACTCGCAGTTGTTAAGGGCAAGTCTCCTGGTATTGACAAAATCTCATACCCCATGATTAAGAACATCCCAAAAGGTATAAAGCTGTCAATCATTCAAATATTCAACAATATATTTGACCAAGGTTGCTTTCCACAATGCTGGAAATGCGCAGCTATCATACCAATACCCAAACCAAATAAATCTCCCACCGACCTCACTAGCTATCGACCCATCTCCCTTCTCCCCTGTTTGGGAAAACTCTTTGAAAAAATCATTTCCAACCGAATTATGTGGTACATATCAAGAAAGTGTTCTCTGAGCGAGCAACAATTTGGCTTTAAAAAAAACCATAGCACTTTAGATGCTTTACTAATTTTTGACCATTTCTCAACGACCGCCATTGCAACACGTAACCACGTCTCAGCCCTCAGCCTTGACTTTGAGAAAGCATTTGATCGTATTGGAGTACATATGGTTCTTAAGCAACTTGCACAAATTAAAATAGGAAACAAAATATACAATATAGTAAAATCATTTCTTACCAATCGCAAATTCGCTGTACGCATACAGAACGCCTATTCAAACACATACCCTCTACACAACGGTATACCTCAGGGCTCCCCCTTGTCTGTTACCCTGTTCACACTAGCATTTAATGAAATTAGCAACATTATAAATAAATTTAACCACATGGAACACGTCCTATATGCGGACGATGTATTAATTTTTACAAAAATCAAATGCACTAGAACTGTAAATTCTTTATTTAAAAATATATTTAATGTAATACAAACTTGGGCACTCACCTCAGGTGCCAACCTAGCTTTAGAGAAATGTAAGATGCTGCATATTTGCAAAAAACATAGCTGTAAGCCACTAGACATTAATCTTCCAAATGCTAAGATACAATATTGTGACAATCTTAAGATCTTAGGCCTAATATTTGATAGGAGACTCAATTTTAAAGAACACTGCAAATATCTGAAAAAGAGCCTAGCTGCAAGACTACATATTATAAAATATCTTTCCTCGCAACGCACTGAATCACACAGAACCATAATGATCAGAGTCACGCAAGCCCTGATCCTATCAAAAATTGATTACGCACTGGCCATTTATGGTCATTCATCCAAATCCAATATAAAATCCATTTCTTCCCCATACCACACTGCAGCAAAAAGAAGCATTCGTGCGTTCCCAACATCCCCTACAAAAATTGTTTTAGCCGAAGCAGGACTACCGTCACTGGAAATCAGGATACTCCAAGCTACGCTTAAGCTCGTGCCAAGACTTCTACTCCACAACAACAAAAACCTCAACCATATCATCAAGGCGGCTGTTAAACGAAAAACGCTTCCCAAAAAACTCTCTGCGATATTTCATAGCCTCAAATTGTCGTCCGATGTGTCGTTCGACCTCCCACCAACGCTCATCCAAACCAACAAAGTTCCCTCGTGGCTCATAGAACCTTCTTCATTTATCACCGACATTGAGAAATTCACCAAAGCAGATACTTCTCCCCAGCATTACCGCAATCTGTTCAACTCACTGAGGAACAGTGAAGCATACAAGAACGCTACATTTCTGTACACCGATGGTTCTAAAACTACAGAAAATTCCTCATACGCGGTAATCATAAACGATGGCACAATCCTGGAATCTGGTCGAATCAACGAATACTGCTCAATATTTACAGCTGAAGCCTACGCCATACTGCAGGCAGTAACCTATGCTTCAGCTTGTCACACACAGCCACACATTATTTGCACCGACAGCAGATCCACCATACTAGCGCTAAAAAACCCAAACAACACCCAAAACATTATCTCCCAAATCCGTGACCTCATTATTACACACAATAACATAAAGATCATGTGGATACCCGGCCATGCTGGTATACAAGGAAACGAAAAAGCAGACAGAATTGCAAAATTGGCTGCTACATCGCTATCGCCAACAAGAAAAATAGCTGAAAAACCAGACTTATTTCGACTGATCTCAAACTTAATCAAAAACAAGCAACTAACAGACTGGCTCCTAGTCTCCCACCATTATAAGCTTTTCAACGACAGCGAAAAAACTCCATCATACCCATTACACATCAGCGCACGAGACATGCAAATCTTCACCAGACTCCGAATCGGCCACACAAATCTCACGCACAGCCACCTGCTTCAAGGACAGCCTTCCCCGGCCTGTACCTTTTGCAATTCCCACCCCCTATCCATAAAACACATCATCATGGACTGCCCAAAAACCAACAGGTGGAGAGCTAACCTGCCCCTCCCCCACTTGAGATACTCCAAACGCCCACTCCCGCTAACATCTCCATAATAATAAAACTTATAAAAAACTTAGGACTGACAAACAAAATATAAATACATAAATACACATACATTTGTAAAAATCATGTAAAAAGCGAGCCGAAAGCCATGCAGCTAGCGCTCTTTAAATTAAGTAGTAGGTTAAGAATTCATTGTTGGCCTTCTCTTTTATAATAATAATAATAAAAAATAATATATACTTATATGTATTAGTATTTTGACAAGAAATAATTTAAGATATTACTTACCAAAATAATTATAAATGGTTGTGGCCATAACACAAAGCCGCTTCATAATATATACAATGCATAAATGCGGATATTGGCATTTTCGCTGATCTCACCACCTCAAGGGGTCCTCTTTCCTTTGCAGGTATTCCTCTGACAGGTACTTGTCCATTTCACGAGTCGCAGTGGCTGTATTATTGGTGGGCTTGCTAACCTTATGAAAGTCGACGTCATATTCTTTCCAAATGTCATCCTCATCTATAATTTGCACTTTCGAATCCTGTGCCGGCTCAGTCGGAGCACAATCAGCCAAATCGTTAGCTAAACGAATGGACTTTAAGTTTGTTTTAATTTTGGCAACAGATTTTTGGAAAGCATCTTCTGAATAGATAACCCGCCCTTTGAATTTAGGATCCAAAATTGTGCCTTCAGCATATAAAATATTTTGCTGAACATCTCGAAAACGGGTATCAATTTCATTCAAAAGAATATTTATGACTTTTGATATTGATTCATTCATTGTTTGCATGCCAGCCACTTTTTTTCGAAGAACTCCAACGAAGACTACAACTTTGGAGAGCGTAACGTTCTTTTCGGCAGATAGTCTGCATTTGTTAGTATTAAGTCTGGACGTAAAATATAAACCACTACCATTACTGCTTTTTTCAGAAGAAATAGCCATTAAAACATTATGTATGTCGATTTCCAGCGTGTTGCCACATCCTGCACAAGTTTTAGGTTTGGCAATCCCAATTGGACTTGTGTATCCTTAAGTTTTTTTCGTCCCGATGAGCTGCGATTGAAAAATTCCACTATTATATATTTATTTTATTTATTTATTTATAGTCAGCAGAGAACAGCTGACATTAAAATGAATCAAAATTTAATTTAAATTAAAAATAGTTAAAATAATTAAATTAAGTAAAATATAGAATAATATATAAATCTGAAAATATATTTAAAAGTTAACGTTAAAGCTCTGGGAAATTCAATAAAAATTGAGCAGTCCAACATTTGTTGCGAAGATTGGGAAAAACCCAGAAAAACCCAATCAGACCAGCGTTAGATTAGTAATTAGTGGTTACGATTATATAAAGCAAAAAGGATCGATCTTTTTAGTACTGGAGTTGAGACCTCCAAGGAGACAAGAGAATAAAGTTTGTTATAGTCAGAACATATAACACGAAATGGTTCATGAATTAAATAGTTGCTGAAGCAACGATCAAGGCTAAGGGGTAAAAAGTTACGTGAAGATCTAATTGGGACATTAAATTTAATTCGACTCAAAAGAACTGATGAGTCGATTTCACCATTAAGTAGGTTAGTAATAAATAATACTCCATGCATAGTTCTACGGTTTAACAGTGAGGGAAGATTTATTAAAAGGAGTCTACTAGAATACGGGGGTAAGTCAACTCCAGGGACTCATTTAAAACTTCTAAGGGCAAATAGAAGAAATTTCTTCTGCACAGATTCAATTCTGTCCTGGTGAATCGAGTATTGTGGGGACCACACACAAGATCCATACTCCAGAATGGGACGAACTAAGGATGTATAAAGCGTTTTAGTGGTGTACGGATCATTAAACTCTTTCGACCACCGCTTGATGAAGCCAAGGACATTAATGGCCTTATTGACCATATACGAAATATGAGCGTCAAACTTTAATTTAGGATCAAGAATAATGCCTAAATCTTTAATTTCAAACACGCGGTCAAGTGGTGAAGCATCAAGCAAGTAGTGAGCAGTATGAGCGGTACTTCTACAAAAAGACATGACTTTACATTTTGAACAATTTAAATTGAGTAAGTTAAAACGACACCAGGCTGACAAAGCACCCAAATCCGACTGTAGTAAATTACACAGGGAAGCGTCATCATAGGTGAAACAAAGCTTTACATCATCAGCAAACATATACACAAAAGAGTTAGTAATAACAGCTGGGAGATCGTTAATAAACAAATTAAATAGCAAAGGACCAAGATGACTACCCTGGGGAACGACAGAGGTAACAAAAATAGGTTTAGATACAGACGATTTAAAAACAACTTTTTGTGTTCGGCCACACAAGTACTCAGAAAGCCACAATAATAGTTTTGATGGAAATCCAATAATATTTAATTTATGAAGCAACAGAGAATGACTTACAGAATCAAATGCCGTACTAAAATCGGTGTAAACAACGTCAGTTTGCATTTTTTCCTGAAACCCTTTGATAACAAGCGAAGTGAATTCAAGAAGGTTAGTGGTAGTAGATCTACGCCTAACAAAACCATGTTGATAAGGCGATATAATCGAACTACATTCGTGTTGCAGTTGAGAACATATAATTTTTTCAAAGACTTTTGGTATGGCAGACAACTTGGATATGCCCCTATAATTTTTAACGTTTGATTTTGAAGAATTTTTATGGAGTGGAATTATAAAGGATTCCTTCCATATATCAGGGAACACGTTTGAATCAACAGACAAGTTAAATAATTTATTTAATGGCGCACAAAGAGAATCCGCGCAGTATCTAAGAATACAACCTGGCACTCCATCAGGACCAGGCAAGTAACCAGGTTTAATAGAGTTAAATTCACTCAGGAGCGTAGACTCAGTAACTACTGGGACATATATGCAATTTGACGTTTGAACTTGAAAAGGATAAGAATTACTACTACTATACATATTCGATGAGTATACTGATTGAAAATACTCAGCAAATAGATCGGCTACTGCCTGATCAGAACTTGCTTTTGTATCATCTAGGTATACTGAGGATGGCAAGCAAGAAGTCTTACGTTTAGAGTTAACAAATTTATAAAACTGTTTAGGGTCACGTGAAAAGTTAAGTCTACAACGATTAAGATAATTATTACAGCAAGATGTGTTAACGGAAATGAAACTAGATTTTGCTACTAAATACGAAGATAAATCTAAAGTAGTTCCCGATTTTTTAAATTTTTATATGATCTTGTCTTTGCGTTTTTCAATTTCGATAGTTCTCTCGTAAACCAAGGTGGTTTATTATCACTTGAAGAACAAGTGAGGGGAACACAAATATCCAAAAGCGAATTCAAGGTCCTATAAAATATGGCTATGGCAGTTTCTATATCACTACAAGAATAAAGGCGCGACCAATTAGTATGTTGAAGAAGATAATTTAATTTAGTAAAGTTAGTTTTACGAAAGCAACGGGTTTTTAAAGTATTTTTAGATACTGAAATAGGGTTAAGAATTTCAATGGATAGTTCTAAGGTTGGATGGTAAGTATCTTCCGCAAGCACTAGAGGGGGTATTCTACTAGTATTACTGCAATCGGAGTCAGAAACAAATATTAAGTCCAACATTCTACCACTACAGTTATGCACCCTGTTAACTTGCGATAGGCCTAACTCCAGTAGGCCATCGATAAAATCATCAGAAGTGACTGGTAACACCGCCGAAGATGTGTCATTCACAGACCATGCAACATGTGGCAGATTAAAATCACCAACCACTATCAGATTATCCATATCTGTCAAAAATGACGAAACAAGTTGCAGGGCACTCAGATGGGATGAGTAAATGTTAATATCAGATTGAGGAAGAATATAAGAGCAAGTAACATAAAGTGAACGGCCGTTTAGTAATATTTTAACACATAAAAACTCTATGTCCGGAAGATGCTGAGAAAGAATCTGTTCAGAGGAAATACAGGAGTCAACAGCAATGAGGACATCACCCCCCTTGCGGGAAGTGCGATCGCATCTGTACAAGTTATATTTAGAAGGAAAAATGGAATAATCAGAAATATCAGGTTTTAACCAGGTTTCAGTGAGTGCAACTATTTGAGAATCAAAAGATAAGCTGTTAATATATAATTTAGCCAGTTTAGTGTTAAGGCCTCTAACATTTTGATAGGCCAAGCTAATTACTTCTGTTAGTTTTTTGCCGCCGAGGTGGAGGCAACAGGTTGGCTAACAGGCGGTGTGCTATTAATCCTTATACCATTATTGTTATTTCGCCTATTTGTATAAGTTAACACCACTTAGGCTGACATAGGCTAACCGGATGCGCGTGCAACAGAGTTGCGCCACTCAGCGATTTGGAGGCTATCCATAAGTTCAACATACGCGACAAAGTTGCGTCCGTCAACAAATGCAATATGATCCGTACGCCAAGTGGCCACTGGAATGTGTCACGAGGCGCACGATCAGCATTCTGCCGCATCGCTGCCCGCATCGCTGCCCGCATCGCTGCCCACATCGCTGCCGGGGTCCGGGCCGTAGCTTACGTTATGCATAGGATGGTATTCATAAGTTAGTTTTAGAAGAACCCTCAAACGATCACAACTGATCCGTTAATAAATAAAGAATAAATAAAGAATTCTTATGTTGTTATAATTGGCGCTCAACAAAGCTCTCTAAAACTCCGTAACTAAGTCCGCTCAGCCAACGCGAGTGATGGTAAAAGTTTCGCTAAAACTTAATAAAAATACAATAATATCCAACAAATATTGTGAAAATAACAACAATAAATCAAACTAAATTACACTCCAGCCGACGCCGCGAGTAATGCAAACGTTTCATTGAAACTCAAGAGAAATATAATTATTTTTTAATACAAAAAATTTTTTCAACAAAACAATAAAACACTGCAAAACATAATTGCACGCGTATAACAATCAAATAGACAACAGTGAAAAATAAAAAACTCTGCAAAACACTTTGATAAATTTTGTGAAAAATACAATATTGAAGAAAAACTGTGTTAAAGAAAAACAAATAAAAAAACTGCTTAAAAGTATGCTTTAAAATAAAAAGACAACAGTTTTAAAAAACCGCTTCAAAGTATGCTCCTAAATAAAAGTAACATCGAAAGTATGCTTTACAATAAATAGACATTTAAAAAAAAAAAAACTATTCTTGAAGCAAAGACAAAAACCAATCAATAAAAAGCTATTATAATAGCTGCTCACAACAAAGCTTCGCGGGAAAACTACACAAAAGTCAACAACGGCTCCAGTCCTACAACACCACCATATCGTCTACATCAAATAAATATTTTAATTAAAAATGAAATTCATGTAAGTGATTTGTTTAAGTGTTTACTACTCCACATCCAAAAACATAATAAAAAATTAAATAAGAAGAATATTATTACTGAATTGATCAGAGTAAAGAATTTTGTATTTATCTCAATTTTGCACTTTTGAACACTTGTTTTGATAATTGAATAACCAATAGATAGACATACTGGTATAACTAATTCATGTGGGGAGACGATAGTTTGGGAAAAACGACAGAAAGTGAGGACGAACTTATTAGTTCTTATAAAGAAAACAAATCTCTCGACAGAATGCCTTCACAAGAAGTACTCAAAGCCATGGAGGAACAGATTAATGCGGCTTTGTTAGCACAGGCTGCAGACTTACAAAAGGGATTTGATGAGAAATTAGATAAGGTAATTGGTCTTTTTCGCGGTGAAATAAATTCTCTAAAAACAGACTTGAAAAAGAAAGAAATAGTAGAATACCAAAGAGTACAAATCGTGCCAGGAGTAGAATGCGATGAGCCCCTTGATTTGGTTAAATCCCTGCCAGAGTTTTCTGGCAAAGTGGACGAATATGTTGCTTGGAGAGAAGCAGCAATATTTGCCTATGAGGTTTTTGAACCTCATAACGGCAGTTCAAGGCATTTTCATGCACTTGGCATAATAAGAAATAAAATCAAAGGCGCAGCCAGCGCAACTTTATCATCTTTCAATACGGTTTTAAATTTCAAAGCAATTATAGCCAGACTTGATTTTACATATGCAGATAAGACTCCAACACGCGTTATTTTACAAAAACTAAGTACCCTTAGACAAGGTGAACTAAGCTTGCTAGAATATTATGACGAAGTCGAGAAAACTCTGACTCTCCTCACTAATAAAACAATAATGACACATGATCCTGCAGCGGCAGCTGTCTTAAATGAGCAATTCAGGAAAGACGCACTACATTCTTTTGTTGCCGGTCTTAAGAAATCTCTTAAATCAGTCGTATTTTCCGCTCAGCCCGAAGATTTACCATCTGCCTTGTCCTTAGCCCAAGAAGCTGAAGTTTGCAATGAATATTCACAATTTGCCGCAAGCTTTGCTAAAACTAATGAGGAAAGAAATCAGAAACCCACAGGCCAACGCCAGCACCCACGTTATCAAACCAATGATAACAATCAAGGAAAAAATCCACAAAATAAACCTCAAGGGGGTAATAACAAGCCCAGGTATACGAACCAGACAAATGTTCAAGGAAATTCGCAACCGAATTCCTCGAAGCAAAGGTTTCAAAGTAAAGACCAACAATCCCGAGCCCCTGAGCCAATGGAAGTTGACCCGTCTACATCACGTTTTCGGCAACAAACTAACTTCAGCAAAAAATTTAATCCAACTCAAAGCAGTCAGAATATAAATCTTTCAGCTCAAGAGCAAGGCTCTGGCGATAATGATTATCAGCCCCAGGCCGACGAAAATGCTCAAGCATTCGAGGATGACGTATCTAATGATTCATGCAATTTTTTAGGAATAAGTCCTTCCTCCCGTTCATTAAACAAAATGTAGGAGGAAAATTAGTTCTTAAACTTCTAATTGATACCGGGGCATCGAAAAACTATATCAGACCCTTGTCCGAGTTACAAAATGTTACACCAGTTGAGAAACCTTTCCAGGTTAAATCTATACATGGGGGTACACAAATTTTAAAAAAATGTCCGATAAAATTGTTCAATGAAACATCCTTTTTCTTCATACTACCAACTTTAAAAGACTTTGATGGTATAGTGGGACTCGATTTTCTTATGCAAGTTAATGCTCAGCTTGATTTAAATAACGGTATCATTAGGTTTAAGGGCGGCACCAAGTCGCTCAACTTTAAAACGTGCCCACACGTAAACTACACTCAGGTCAACGATTCAGACGTACCTTTACCTATAAAAGAATCTTTTGATAAAATGATTAAAAATAGATCATATGCGTTTGCGGACCCAAATGAGTCCCTACCGTACAATATCAACACTGTGGCTACCATCCGAACAGACGATGTGCCAGTGTACTCAAAGTTATACCCATACCCCATGGGTGTATCTGATTTTGTCAATTCAGAAGTTAAACAACTTCTCGAAAACGGCATCATTCGACAATCAAGATCGCCTTACAATAATCCCATCTGGGTTGTTGATAAAAAAGGTGTTGATGAGCTCGGATACAAAAAAAAGAGAATGGTCATCGACTTCAGGAAACTGAATGAAAAAACGGTGAACGACAAATACCCACTTCCTAACATTTCAGTCATATTAGCAAACATGGGTGAGGCCCAGTATTTTACAACACTGGACCTTAAATCAGGCTTTCACCAGATAGAACTGGCAGAAAGAGACAGGGAAAAAACCGCGTTTTCTGTAAACAATGGAAAATACGAGTTTTGTAGGCTCCCATTCGGTCTGAAAAACGCACCGAGTATATTTCAGAGGGCTATTGACGATGTCCTTCGAGATGAAATAGGAAAAACTTGTCATGTCTATGTTGATGATGTGATAATTTTTTCTAAAAATAAAGAGGACCATGTTAAACACATCAATTGGGTTTTAAAAAGCCTCGAAGATGCTAACATGAGGGTGTCTCAGGAAAAATCCAAGTTCTTCAAAAAGAGCGTGGAATATCTGGGATTCAACGTGTCCAGAGGTGGAATTCAAACTACACCAGAAAAAGTTCAAGCAATCAAGAACTTTCAAATCCCAAAAACACTGTTTGCCCTTAGATCATTCTTAGGATTAGCTAACTATTACAGGTGTTTCATCAAGGGATTCGCTGATATCGCCAGACCCCTAACGGACGTCTTAAAAGGCGACAATGGCAAAATAAGTGCCAATCAGTCGAGAAAAGTGGTTATAGACCTAACACAGAAACAAATTGAAGCGTTCTGTAAATTGAGGGATATACTAGCCTCCGAAGATGTCATTTTGAGATATCCAGACTTTAAAAAACCATTTGATTTAACAACAGATGCTTCGGGATATGGCATTGGGGCAGTGTTATCCCAAGAAGGTCGTCCCATAACTCTCATTTCACGAGCACTTCGTGACAACGAGCAGAATCTTGCGACAAATGAGCGAGAACTTCTGGCCATTGTATGGGCCCTAAAAAATCTTCGGAACTATTTGTATGGTGTGCGAAACCTCAATATTTTCACAGATCATCAACCTCTGACATATGCAGTGTCAGATAAAAACCCTAACGCAAAGATAAAACGCTGGAAAGCTTTTATCGACGAGCATAATGCCAATATCATCTACAAACCTGGCAAGGAAAATTATGTAGCCGATGCATTATCACGTCAGAACGTGAACGCCCTGGACTCTGATTCACAATGTTCAGACATTGCTACAGTTCACAGCGAAGAATCCCTGACTTACACAATTGAAACCACTGATAAACCAGTAAATTGTTATAGGAATCAAATTATAATCGAGGAAACTAACTCACCTTCTGTTAGAACATTCATACTCTTTCAGAACAAAACACGACATATTATTGGGGTCTCAGATCGGAACAATCTTATGCAAATACTACGGGATGTAGTTAACGCAGGAGTCGTCAATGGTATCCATTGCGAACTACCGATCCTTGCCTTTATCCAACACAACTTGATCGAACTCTTTCCATCAACAACATTTAGATACTCTAAATATGTCGTAACAGACATCCCTGACAAAACAGAACAACGAGAAATAGTAACAACTGAGCACAACAGAGCTCATCGCGCGGCGCAAGAAAATGTAAAACAAATAATGCGTGACTATTTCTTCCCTAACATGTCCAAATTGGCAACAGAAGTTGTCGCAAACTGTAGAGTTTGCTCTATGGCTAAGTATGACCGACATCCAACGAAACAGATGTTAGGAGAAACACCAATTCCCACCTATGTAGGAGAACGCCTGCACATCGATGTATTTTCTACCGATCAGAAGTACTTCTTAACGTGTGTCGACAAATTTTCAAAGTTTGCCGTGACACAGCCAATTTGTTCGAGAGCAATTGTGGACATAAAAAATCCAATCTTACAGCTCATAAATATTTTTCCTAAAATAAACACCATTTATTGCGATAACGAAAAGTCCCTGAATTCCGAGACGGTCAAATCTATCTTGTCAAAATTTCGTATTCAAATAGCAAATACGCCGCCCTCACATAGTGTTTCAAACGGTCAAGTTGAACGATTTCACAGCACTTTAACAGAAATTGCGCGCTGTATGAAACTTGACAAACACATAAGCGACACCGTTGACCTGATTCTGCTTTCAACGATTGAATATAATAAAACCATACATTCAGTGACTGCAATGAAGCCAGTCGATGTTATTTGGTCAAACAACATAGAAACAAGAATACAGATAAGAGATAGACTTGAAAAGGCACAGTTTAAAAAAATCACACAGGTAAATATAAACCGAGAAAATAAAAAATATTTGGTAGGAGATAAAGTTTGGATAAAGACAAACAAACGCTTAGGTAATAAGTTGACCCCACTATGCGTAGAAGGCATAATAGAAGCAGACTTAGGATCAACAGTCTTAATAAAGGGGAGGGTGGTCCATAAAGACAATATTAGAAAGTAAGAAATAGCAATTAATATAAAAAAAATATCATTCTCTTCCTTAGAATAACATCAACGTTAGTAATACTTCTAATGACGACTTTTACGACCGCAACTGTTAAACTAACTAACTACACACTTTCGGACTATATACCAGTAACAGACGGCGACGTTACCATTTGGGACGAGTACGGCTACCTCGGACACACAACGAACGTGACATCATACGAGACGTACGCGGACGAAACCAGACGGACCTTAGAACTGTTTAAACAAGACCACATACGTAACGTGCTACTCACTGACCTCGGACATATCGAGACGCTAATAGCAACGCTTAAGGTTAAACACAGAAACCCTCGCAGCATAAACCTCTTAGGGACTGCCCTAAAGGTCATAGCAGGGACTCCTGATTTCGACGACTGGGAACATATTAAGTTCAAGCAAACACAAATAGCAGATTCACAAAACTTACAGATCGAATTAAACAATAAATTTCAGACTAGACTCAACGAACTTACAGAAATCGTTAACTCAATTAACAAGATAGAAGGAATTGACATGGATCATTTGTACGAAACAATTTTAGCAAAAAATAGAATGATTATATCAGATTTACAAAATTTAATTCTTACCGTAACCCTTTCTAAAATAAACCTGATCAACCCAGTAATGTTAGACAACATCGATGTCAAGGAGATGACACTTAAACACTTCACTAATATTAGCGTAACCGATTTATTAGAAGTTGCTAGCATTAAGGCTTTCCAGAGTAATGATATTTTGTACTTTTTAATTAAATATCCTATACCTAAGTTAGTATGTAAAAAAATAAATTTATTCCCTGTTCAACGATCCGGTAAAGTTTTGGACTTCGAGAAGACTAACATCGTGGCGGATTGCGGCACTGTTATATTTACTGTCGGCGAATGCAACGCATCAATAGGCACCACATTCTGCAGGAACTTAAAATCTTCTAGCTGTGCGCAACAACTGATAGCTGGAACTTTTGCACAATGCAGTACCCGACCTGGACATCTGGATAAATTAATGATAATAGATGATGGCGCAATTATCATCAACGAGGCAACTGTAAACATCTCAAGTTACTCGGGCCCATCATCATTCATCTCTGGAACCTACCTAGTGAACTTCGATGACGACATCATAATCAACGAAACTCGGTACGTCAACAATTATGGTGTCCTTAGGAAAAAGCCAGTAGTCTCAGCTGTCACTCAAATCAACGTGACTATGCATCGGGAACATCTAAGCCTACCCTTCCTCCACGAAATGAGTCTGGTGAATCTACAACATATTGGTCAACTAAAATCCACGTTGACATACGGGCCCATATGGAGCTGCGCAATCACGCTGGCAGTCGTCTTCGGTTTATTGATGCTAGCGTATAAGATCCAGCAACGCATCAAACAACGAGAGCGAACCACAATCATAAAAAATCTACAAGTAGGCTCTAGAAAGACCGAGGACGCTCTTAACTTGGCAGAGGGAGGAGTTAACACCACTTAGGCTGACATAGGCTAACCGGATGCGCGTGCAACAGAGTTGCGCCACTCAGCGATTTGGAGGCTATCCATAAGTTCAACATACGCGACAAAGTTGCGTCCGTCAACAAATGCAATATGATCCGTACGCCAAGTGGCCACTGGAATGTGTCACGAGGCGCACGATCAGCATTCTGCCGCATCGCTGCCCGCATCGCTGTCCGCATCGCTGCCCACATCGCTGCCGGGGGTCCGTAGCTTACGTTATGCATAGGATGGTATTCATAAGTTAGTTTTAGAAGAACCCTCAAACGATCACAACTGATCCGTTAATAAATAAAGAATAAATAAAGAATTCTTATGTTGTTAACGACAAGCTGCGGCGGCCAAAACTTTTCAGAGCAAATTGTCGAGAAAAGTTCAGGCGGTACACCCAACTTGAAAAAAGATATACTTCTGGCATGTTTAAATTTAAACTTTTCAACAACAATAAGTGGGGAATCGATTTGACTCTTTACATATGCTGCAACATCATCCGATGACGTATCGGATGCCAGCCTAGAAACAAAAACAAATTTATTGAGTGGTACAACAACCAGAGGCTTGTGAGCCCCAGTTGTACCTATATTAGGATTAATAGGCACACGAGCTGCTGAACCAGAGGGCTCATGCAAAGGTTCGGAAGATAAAGTGGCTAGGTTGATGATAGGATTTCTAGCAGGGGAGTTAAATAACATTAGTGAGTTAGCATTGGAACCAATTGAAGGATTAGTGTTAGGCACTAGAAGGTGTTTGGTTGGCAGAACAGGTGTGGCAATGAGTGGATTAGGACCCGAAGTCTTTTTACGCTTCGGAGATTCGGTAATCACCTTGCCATTTTTGAAGTTAAGCTCAAGCTCGTTGAACGACGCTTGCAGATTATTAAAAGCTACATGCATTGCTTTAAAGCCAGCATGAGTCTGCCTCATGAATTTGGTCGATTCTTTCACAGCCAAATTGCAGGGCTCGCAATACCATTTAAGGCCTGTATCTGCAATTAAGCAGTCCCTGATTTTTGCAGTAAAGCCAGCACATTTCATGTGGATCGTGTTGTCACACAATCCGCACAAAATAAAATCTTGGTTGGTGGTTCCAACCACTTTGCAATTGGTGCTACAGCATGCAAACATTTTCAAATTGTTTTAAGGTTTTATCTGGCAACTAATATGCTAGCACAAAACAAAGTAAGGCGACGGTAAGTATAAGTAAAACGTATCACTGCAAGAGCAATATAAAACAGTAAATATCAAATGAGCGCTTAAATGAGAGAGCGTAAGCGCGTAGGCAGATAGAACCGCAAGTGCGACGGATAATAGCGGATAAGAGCGGGAGAGCTGTAAAGCGAGAGCAAAAAAACTGACAAGCTGTTTGTTGTTAGTAATCACACAGAATATGCAAATGTAAATATATGTATGTAAGTATGTACGTATGTTTACTTTATGTTTTCTTTATGTTGAGACAGAGCAGTCTCAGTTAAACTGCAAATTAAAGTGAGTATAAACTCGACAAACTCTTTTATGCAAACGTAAATATATACAACATATATTTGCAATCACTGCTTAAACTATTTACAATAAATAATCAAGAGCACGCAAAAACACGACCGTCACCAACGAAAGACAAGTTATATATGCCTTAGCCTTTGATATAATGCTGTTGATTGGAGACAACGCTTTTTGCACGATGATGTTTAAACAATGTGCAAGGCACGGAATGTGGCGCCACCCTCCAAGCTTTATCGCTCCAATAATGTTGTGAGCATAATCTGATGCTACTACCGACACTTTATTGTCCATTTTCCACTCTTGGGCGATTTTTAGGTAGACCAACTGAGAGTGCAGTAGAAAAAGGATCACATGTTTGTTACCTAAGTAGCCAGATGCACGCTGTACCTTACAAACACAGAAATAGATGAGCTATATTAAAGGGATGAAAATATGCATGATTCTGTATAAGTTAACACGCGCAAGCTTGAGTTTGCTGAAAACGCTGTTGCGCCGGATGCCGTCGCGACAAAGTTGCACCCGAAATCCGAAACTCGCACGCGCAAGCAGCCTGATCGCCCGCTGGAGACGCCGACTCAGCATTCAGCCGGCTTTCCAGCCGGCAGCGGCGGCTTCATGGTTCGATGCAGCTTGCCCTAGAGTTTAGTTTAGGATTTGTTCTCCTATAGTCCTAACGGACATGAAGTAAAAACGAATTATAATAAAGATACTTCTTTAACAGAATATTAAAGAGACTTCTTTTAATTGGCGCCCAAACGGGAAATAACCCAGTTTTTCCATAAGCGATCATACAATCGCCTACGTACTATTCAACCGAAATAACTCTTTGAGCTAACGCCAAGAGTCGCGGTATTGAACAACAACAACAGTGAATAAAACACAAACTCAAGAAGAACGAATTTTGTGTCTTAAGCAAACAAAACAAAACGCAATAACTCTATGAGCAAACGCCAAGAGTCGCGATATTAAACAATAAAGTGAATGTTTATAACAACAAAATCAACAGTGAATAAAACACACAAACTCAACAAGAACGAATTTTGTGATTTAAACAACAACAAACAAAACAAAAAAACACTGGAAAAATAAAATACACACACACACAACAAAATAGTAACAAAACGAAGTGACTAAAGCACCACAAAACTTAAAACAAAAAAATAAAACCCCAGCCAAGAGAGCTGAGAGAGTTACTAAAACAAATCAACAAATACGAGCGGCCGGCGGAGTTCAACTGGAAAATATCATACCACAGCGGCCACCACACCATTTAATTGAAGCCAATATTCTATATTTCAAAATGTAAGTGAGATGTTCATTTGTTTACAATTCGAATAAATTTAATAAAAAATTCTCAGAGCTGTTTAGTGTGAGATTTCATTGCTTACAAAACAAACTTAAACAAAATTCTGCCTGTTGCAATAAAGCGTTAAAGAACCTTTTTAAGTCAAAATTAATATTAATTCTGAAACGTTCTGATTTTTTATGTTGCGCCCATTGCAATACCAAACCAAAGCGAACGACAGTAGTGGCGACGAACTGATAACTTCGTACTTAGAGCAGCAGTCTTTGCGTGAAACAAAAAAAATGAATGCAGAACAAATTGCCCAGATAGAGGCAAAGGTTCAGGCAGCCCTTGACCAACAAGCCCTCTTATTTGAAGAAAGAATAGCCTCTCTGACAAACCAGCTTAATACAACAAGAGTTTCTACACCACAGATAGAAATTTTCCACGAAATAGTAACCAAGCCAGAGGTCCATTGCGACGAGCCCTTAGATATTATAAAGTCCATCCCCGAGTTCGATGGAAAAATAGAAAACTATGTTTCGTGGAGGCAAGGCGCTTCCGCAGCCTACAAAGTGTTCGAGCCATACAACGGCAGCTCAAGACACTATCAGGCAGTAGCTATAATCAGAAATAAAATAAGGGGATCAGCAGATGCAATGCTGGCCTCATTCAACACAGTGTTGAATTTTAAAGCCATTATTGCTAGGCTCGATTTTACATACGCGGACAAAACACCGGTACATGTAATCCAGCAGCAATTAAGCACGCTTCAGCAGGGCAACCTGCCACTGCTACAATATTTTGACGAGGTGGAGAAAAAACTCACATTATTAACAAATAAAATAATAATGACGCACGACTTCGTCGCAGCGGCTGTATTAAATGAAAAGTTTAGAAGCGACGCGCTTCCCGTTTTCGTCTCAGGATTAAAAAAGTCTCTGAAGTGGGCAGTCTTCCCGGCACAACCCATAGACCTCCCCTCAGCCTTAGCTTTAGCTCAAGAAGCCGAATCAAGCAATGAGAGAGGCATCTTTGCAGCCAATTTTGCAAAACACCTTGAGGAAAAACCCCAAAAGCAAGATTCGCAAAAGTCTCAGGACTGGCGTCAGAACACTCAGCAGGGAAAGGAAGACAATTCTCAAAGCAAGAATCCCTACTTCCAAAAGAATAGAAAAGACAAAACCAATCAGCAAAAACCAAAAAGCACGAAACAGCGCTATAGCAACCAAAAGTCCCAAGGGCGGGGGCCCGAGCCAATGGAGGTAAATCAATCCTCACGCTCCAGGCAATCCGCACAAGGCTACAGAAACAACCAAGGGTACGGGGACCAATCCATGAGGACCCAACAAAACCTAAATCATCTACCACAAGAAGAGAATAACGGTGAGTACGAGTCACGGTCACAACATGAAACGACACAAGTTGAGGACGATTTGTCCGGAGCCGAAAGCTGTAATTTTTTAACGGAAGCTCCCTGCTTCCGTTCATAAGACGAATGGTTGCAGGGAGAATTATCAGACTTCTGATAGACTCTGGGGCCTCGAAAAATTATATAATACCCCTTCCCGAACTGGCACATTGGGTGTCAGTTGACAGCCCTTTTCAAGTTAAATCAATTCACGGGCACACTAAAATTGAGCAGAAAAGCCTCATCCACCTTTTCGACGTAAAGTCCTACTTTTTCATGCTGGAGTCACTTAATGACTTTGATGGCATAATTGGCCTTGATCTGCTAAAACAGATCAATGCCCAAATAGATTTAACAAACAACGCCATTAAACACGACCATGGGATAGAAAAAATCGAGTTCACTAAATGTCAACAGGTGAACCATATTCGGATTAATGACACAGATGTCCCTCCTGCTGTCTGATCCACCTTTGAACACGACCATGGGATAGAAAAAATCGAGTTCACTAAATGTCAACAGGTGAACCATATTCGGATTAATGACACAGATGTCCCTCCTGCTGTCAGATCCACCTTTGATAATATGATCAACGAAATGGTAAAAGCATTTGCGGACGTTAACGAGTCCCTACCGTACAACATAAATACGGTTGCCACTATACCAACGGACGATGAACCAGTTTACTCAAAAATGTATCCGTATCCAAAGGGCGTGTCTGACTTTGTCAATGCAGAGGTTAAACCACTTCTAGCGAATGGCATAATACGACCGTCAAAGTCCCCTTATAATAACCCGATATGGGTCGTCGACAAAAAAAGCATCGACGGGCACAAACAAAAGCGTCTGGTTATTGATTTTAGGAAACTAAATCTTAAAACAACCGATGACAAATACTTTATCCCATCCATTTCGACGATATTGTCAAACTTGGGCGAGGCCCAGTACTTCACTACGCTGGACCTCAAGTCAGGGTTTCACCAAATTGAATTGACTGAAAGAGACAGGAAAAAGACAGCGTTCTCTGTCAACAACGGGAAGTATGAGTTTTGTAGACTCCCTTTCGGGCTGAAAAATGCCCCAAGTATCTTCCAACGAGCCATTGATGATGTGCTCCGCGAACAAATTGGTAGGATATGTTATGTTTACGTTGATGACGTAATAATATTCTCCAAGTCCAAAGAAGACCATATCAGAGACATTGAGTGGATCTTGAAAAACCTTAGGGACGCAGGCATGCGAGTGTCTCAAGAAAAATCCAAGTTTTTCAAAAAAAACGTGAAATATTTGGGATTTACAGTGTGCAGAGGCGGGATTCAGTCCTCGCCCGATAAAGTGAAGGCTATTAAGGACTTTCCCCCACCGAAAACCCTATTCGCTCTTAGGTCATTTTTAGGTCTAGCACGCTACTATAGCTGCTTCATAGCGGGTTTTGCCAGCATCGCAAGGCCCCTAACAGATATTTTGAAAGGCGAAAATGGCAAAGTAAGTGCCAATTACTCAAGAAAGGTGATAATCGAATTGTCAACGGAGCAAAATGAAGCCTTCGATAGGTTAAAAAATATACTGGCCTCTGAAGATGTAATGTTGTCCTACCCAAATTACAAAAAGCCTTTTGACCTCACAACAGACGCGTCTGGCTATGGACTGGGAGCGGTACTGTCTCAAGGCGGCCGCCCGATAACAATGATCTCGCGAACATTGCGAGGTAACGAGGTAAATTTTGCCACAAATGAGCGTGAGCTTCTCGCCATTGTATGGGCACTCAAAAACCTCAGAAATTACTTGTATGGTGTTAAGAATATTAACATTCATACAGACCACCAACCATTAACCTTTTCGGTATCGGATAAAAACCCGAATGCCAAAATAAAGCGTTGGAAAAGAGAATTTGGTAGCAGACGCTCTGTCTCGCCAAAATGTCAATGCATTAGAGGATTCAGCAGACTCAGATGCTGCAACTATCCACAGTGAAGAATCCCTTACATATACCATTGAAGGCACATACAAACCGGTAAATTGCTTTCGGAACCAGATTATTCTGGAAGAAGGGACTATCCCCCAACAAAAGACGTATATTTTTGTTTAAGACAAAAACCCGTCACATAATTAATTTTTCCGATCGCAGCACATTATTGCAAAGCATTAAAGATGCAGTAAACACTGACGTGGCCAACGCAATTCATTGCGAGCTACCCATACTGGCTTTCATCCAACACGGACTAGTTGAGGCATTCCCTTCCACCACCTTTAGATATTGCAAAAACTTAGTTACAGATATTGTAAACCCAACGGAATAGAGGGAAATTGCGACAGCTGAACATAATCGCGCAAACAGAGCAGCGCAAGAAAATGCGAAACAGATACTTAGGGACTATTTTTTTCCAAAAATAGGTCGCTTAACGTCGGAAATAGCTGCAAATTTTGAATGAATTTGTGTTATGAGTAAACATGATCGGCACCCAAAAAAACAAGAAATAGGGAAAACCCCGATACCATCGTATGCCGGAGAAATGTTGCATATAGATGTTATAAGTCGATCGGTTCCATGGCACTCTTGGGGATATAGCACGCTCTTATAAGCTGGAAACACAGGTAGAGGACACTGTCGAAAACATTCTCCTTGCAACCATTAAGTACAACAGGTCAATCCATTCGGTGACAAACGAGAGACCCATAGACGTAATTCACGCAGCCTCCAAAGACACTACAGTGCAGATTAGGGAAAAAATCGCATCAGCACAGCAAAAGACACTTGACCAAATGAATAAAAACAGGGTCTATAAGTCGTATTCGGTAGGCGATAGGGTTTGGATAAAAAACAATAAGAGATTAGGAAATAAACTATCTCCCCTATTCACAGAAGCTATAGTGGAAGCAGACCTAGGTACGACGGTTCTTATTAAAGGGAGGGTGGTCCATAAGGACAAACTTAAGTAGGTTTTGACATTTGAAAAATCATGACAACTATTTTTTTTAACAAGTTACATTTTCCTAGGTTAAGATATCTTTTCAGCTTAACAATAGCAACCATGACCTTGACCGAAGCGACATTGAGACTCAACGACTACACCCACGCGGACTACATACCTATAGTTGACGGTGACGTAACAATCTGGGACTCGTACACTTACATGGGATACAGACATTGAAGACAAGTGCTTAGCCATTGAAAATAAAGTGCTATGTCAATTGGGACTGCCAGCGCCCAACTGAAATGTGTATGATTTATTTGATGTGGATTTGCGACGTGAGCAGACTTGCAACAGCAATGATCTTCAGGTATATGTCCAAACAAACATTGCTAAATTAACCAATGAACAGAAAGGCGTTTATGAAAATGTTATGCAAATGATAAATAGCGGAGCTGGCGGCATCTTATTCTTAGATGCTCCAGGAGGAACCGGAAAAACATTCCTCATCAGATTGATTCTGGCCACGGTTCGAGCAAAAACGGACATAGCATTAGCTCTTGCTTCATCTGGAATAGCTGCCACATTATTACCTGGTAGAAGGACTGCTCATTCAACGCTGAAGTTGCCATTAAACATGCAAATCATTGAGACTCCCATGTGCAACATTTTCAGAGGATCAGGTATGAGAAAAGTATTGCAAAAATGTAAACTCATTTTTTGGGATGAATGCACGATGGCACACAAAAAATCGCTTGAGGCTTTTGATAGATCATTGCGGGATTTACGTAGAACAGCTGAACCATTCGGGAATGCGCTGATATTGCTGGCAGGAGATTTCAGGCAAACGTTGCCTGTAATTTCTCGATCAACACCAGCCGATGAAATAAATGCTTGCCTGAAATATTCAACATTGTGGCGACACGTACGTAAATTGCAGTTGACGACGAATATGCGTGTCCAGTTGCAGAACGATGAATCAGCCGAGGTATTCTCAAGACAGTCACTGGACATTGGGAACGGGAAGCTGCCACTCAATGGGACGTCAAAAAAAAAAATAATATTGCCTGAAAAGTATTTCCAAATATTCAAATGAATTATGGGAATCTCGATTGGCTTAGTGATCGAGCTATCCTTGCCGCCAAGAATAAAGACGTCTATCAATTTAATCATGTTATACAATCCAGCATAGAAACTGAGGGAATTACATATAAGTCGATAGACACGGTTGTGGACGCAGATGAAGCAGTTAATTACCCAACGGAATTTTTGAATTCACTTGATCTGCCTGGAATGCCACCACACATTTTGAAATTAAAAAATGGTGTGCCAATTATTATGCTCTGGAATATAAATCAGCCAAAACTCTGCAATGGCACGCGACTCGCGGTCAAGAAATTGATGACCAACGTGGTGGAAGCAACGATCTTAGCTGGACCGTTCAAAGGTGACGATGTCTTCATTCCTAGGATTCCGATGATCCCGACTGATACACCATTTGAATTCAAAAGATTGCAGTTTCCTATTCGATTGGCATTCGCAATGACAATTAATAAAGCTCAAGTTCAATCTCTGGAATTATGTAGTTTAGATTTAGATGCGGATTGCTTTTCACATGGACAATTATATGTTGCGTGTTCCCGTGTCGGTTAACAAGATAGCCTTTATATTTACGCGGAGAATGGAGAAACAAAAAATATTGTATACGCACAAGTATTACAAAATTAAACGTATTTAAAAATTATGATTTGTTGTGTTCATTTCTTATACGTAGAATCACAATATGCTACACCGTAGGGTGGCAGGGTACAGCTAGTTTTCTTTTATAAGTATATATGACAACTTAAACAAATAACATACAAAAACATGATTAAAAATAAAAACAATAATACAATAACAAAAAAATAAATATTTTCTCTTTCAAGAGTTAAAATAAAATCGCAGTTTTGCAAGCAAATATGTTTCGCTAAAAATAATATATACTTATATGTATTAGTATTTTGACAAGAAATAATTTAAGATATTACTTACCAAAATAATTATAAATTGTTGTGCAAAAACATAAGGTTTTAAAAATTTTTCGCCTTTAGTAACGTGCGCCTTTTGCGGATTAATTCGCCAACACTTGAAAAAATTCGCTCACATGGTACAGATGTGGCCATAACACAAAGCCGCTTCATCATATATACAATGCATAAATGCGGATATTGGCATTTTCGCTGATCTCACCACCTCAAGGGGTCCTCTTTCTTTTGCAGGTATTCCTCTGACAGGTACTTGTCCATTTCACGGGTCGCAGTGGCTGTATTATTGGTGGGCTTGCTAACCTTATGAAAGTCGACGTCATATTCTTTCCAAATGTCGTCCTCATCTATAATTTGCACTTTCGAATCCTGTGCCGGCTCAGTCGGAGCACAATCAGCCAAATCGTTAGCTAAACGAATGGACTTTAAGTTTGTTTTAATTTTGGCAATAGATTTTTGGAAAGCATCTTCTGAATAGATAACCCGCCCTTTGAATTTAGGATCCAAAATTGTGCCTTCAGCATATAAAATATTTTGCTGAACATCTCGAAAACGGGTATCAATTTCATTCAAAAGAATATTTATGACTTTTGATATTGATTCATTCATTGTTTGCATGCCAGCCACTTTTTTTCGAAGAACTCCAACGAAGACTACAACTTTGGAGAGCGTAACGTTCTTTTCGGCAGATATATCGTTGGTAATCTGGAAAAAAAATAGCAGCACTGGTGGCACGTCTTCAATGACTTTCCAGTCTGCATTTGTTAGTATTAAGTCTGGACGTAAAATATAAACCACTACCATTACTGCTTTTTTCAGAAGAAATAGCCATTAAAACATTATGTATGTCGATTTCCAGCGTGTTGCCACATCCTGCACAAGTTTTAAGTTTGGCAATCCCAATTGGACTTGTGTATCCTTAAGTTTTTTTCGTCCCGATGAGCTGCGATTGAAAAAATTCCACTATTGCCTTAGCCTTTGATATAATGCTGTTGATTGGAGACAACGCCTTTTGCACGATGATGTTTAAACAATGTGCAAGGCACGGAATGTGGCGCCACCCTCCAAGCTTTATCGCTCCAATAATGTTGTGAGCATAATCTGATGCTACTACCGACACTTTATTGTCCATTTTCCACTCTTGGGTGATTTTTAGGTAGACCAACTGAGAGTGCAGTAGAGAAAGGATCACATGTTTGTTACCTAAGTAGCCAGATGCACGCTGTACCTTACAAACACAGAAATAGATGAGCTATATTAAAGGGATGAAAATATGCATGATTATGTATAAGTTAAAACGCGCAAGCTTGAGTTTGCTGAAAACGCTGTTGCGCCGGATGCCGTCGCGACAAAGTTGCACCCGAAATCCGAAACTCGCACGCGCAAGCAGCCTGATCGCCCGCTGGAGACGCCGACTCAGCATTCAGCCGGCTTTCCAGCCGGCAGCGGCGGCTTCATGGTTCGATGCAGCTTGCCCTAGAGTTTAGTTTAGAATTTGTTCTCCTATAGTCCTAACGGACATGAAGTAAAAACGAATTATAATAAAGATACTTCTTTAACAGAATATTAAAGAGACTTCTTTTAATTGGCGCCCAAACGGGAAATAACCCAGTTTTTCCATAAGCGATCATACAATCGCCTACGTACTATTCAACCGAAATAACTCTTTGAGCTAACGCCAAGAGTCGCGGTATTGAACAACAACAACAGTGAATAAAACACAAACTCAAGAAGAACGAATTTTGTGTCTTAAGCAAACAAAACAAAACGCAATAACTCTATGAGCAAACGCCAAGAGTCGCGATATTAAACAATAAAGTGAATGTTTATAACAACAAAATCAACAGTGAATAAAACACAGAAACTCAACAAGAACGAATTTTGTGACTTAAACAACAACAAACCAAACAAAAAAACAGTGGAAAAATAAAATACACACACACACAACAAAAGAGTAACAAAACGAAGTGACTAAAGCACCACAAGACTTAAAACAAAAAAATAAAACCCCAGCCAAGAGAGCTGAGAGAGTTACTAAAACAAATCAACAAATACGAGCGGCCGGCGGAGTTCAACTGGAAAATATCATACCACAGCGGCCACCACACCATTTAATTGAAGCCAATATTCTATATTTCAAAATGTCAGTGAGATGTTCATTTGTTTACAATTCGAATAAATTTAATAAAAAATTCTCAGAGCTGTTTAGTGTGAGATTTCATTGCTTACAAAACAAACTTAAACAAAATTCTGCCTGTTGCAATAAAGCGTTAAAGAACCTTTTTAAGTCAAAATTAATATTAATTCCGAAACGTTCTGATTTTTTATGTTGCGCCCATTGCAATACCAAACCAAAGCGGACGACAGTAGTGGCGACGAACTGATAACTTCGTACTTAGAGCAGCAGTCTTTGCGTGAAACAAAAAAAATGAATGCAGAACAAATTGCCCAGATAGAGGCAAAGGTTCAGGCAGCCCTTGACCAACAAGCCTTCTTATTTGAAGAAAGAATAGCCTCTCTGACAAACCAGCTTAATACAACAAGAGTTTCTACACCACAGATAGAAATTTTCCACGAAATAGTAATCAAGCCAGAGGTCCATTGCGACGAGCCCTTAGATATTATAAAGTCAATCCCCGAGTTCGATGGAAAAATAGAAAACTATGTTTCGTGGAGGCAAGGCGCTTCCGCAGCCTACAAAGTGTTCGAGCCATACAACGGCAGCTCAAGACACTATCAGGCAGTAGCTATAATCAGAAATAAAATAAGGGGATCAGCAGATGCAATGCTGGCCTCATTCAACACAGTGTTGAATTTTAAAGCCATTATTGCTAGGCTCGATTTTACATACGCGGACAAAACACCGGTACATGTAATCCAGCAGCAATTAAGCACGCTTCAGCAGGGCAACCTGCCACTGCTACAATATTTTGACGAGGTGGAGAAAAAACTCACATTATTAACAAATAAAATAATAATGACGCACGACTTCGTCGCAGCGGCTGTATTAAATGAAAAGTTTAGAAGCGACGCGCTTCACGTTTTCGTCTCAGGATTAAAAAGTCTCTGAAGTGGGCAGTCTTCCCGGCACAACCCATAGACCTCCCCTCAGCCTTAGCTTTAGCTCAAGAAGCCGAATCAAGCAATGAGAGAGGCATCTTTGCAGCAAATTTTGCAAAACACCTTGAGGAAAAACCCCAAAAGCAAGATTCGCAAAAGTCTCAGGACTGGCGTCAGAACACTCAGCAGGGAAAGTAAGACAATTCTCAAAGCAAGAATCCCTACTTCCAAAAGAATAGAAAAGACAAAACCCTAAGCCTAAGCCCGATAAAGTGAAGGCTATTAAGGACTTTCCCCCACCGAAAACCCTATTCGCTCTTAGGTAATTTTTAGGTCTAGCACGCTACTATAGCTGCTTCATGGCGGGTTTTGCCAGCATCGCAAGGCCCCTAACAGATATTTTGAAAGGCGAAAATGGCAAAGTAAGTGCCAATTACTCAAGAAAGGTGATAATCGAATTGTCAACGGAGCAAAATGAAGCCTTCGATAGGTTAAAAAATATACTGGCCTCTGAAGATGTAATGTTGTCCTACCCAAATTACAAAAAGCCTTTTGACCTCACAACAGACGCGTCTGGCTATGGACTGGGAGCGGTACTGTCTTAAGGCGGCCGCCCGATAACAATGATCTCGCGAACATTGCGAGGTAACGAGGTAAATTTTGCCACAAATGAGCGTGAGCTTCTCGCCATTGTATACGCACTCAAAAACCTCAGAAATTACTTGTATGGTGTTAAGAATATTAACATTCATACAGACCACCAACCATTAACCTTTTCGGTATCGGATAAAAACCCGAATGCCAAAATAAAGCGTTGGAAAAGAGAATTTGGTAGCAGACGCTCTGTCTCGCCAAAATGTCAATGCATTAGAGGATTCAGCAGACTCAGATGCTGCCACTATCCACAGTGAAGAATCCCTTACATATACCATTGAAGGCACAGACAAACCAGTAAATTGCTTTCGGAACCAGATTATTCTGGAAGAAGGGACTATCCCCCAACAAAAGACGTATATTTTTGTTTAAGACAAAAACCCGTCACATAATTAATTTTTCCGATCGCAGCACATTATTGCAAAGCATTAAAGATGCAGTAAACACTGACGTGGCCAACGCAATTCATTGCGAGCTACCCATACTGGCTTTCATCCAACACGGGCTAGTTGAGGCATTCCCTTCCACCACCTTTAGATATTGCAAAAACTTAGTTACAGATATTGTAAACCCAACGGAACAGAGGGAAATTGCGACAGCTGAACATAATCGCGCACACAGAGCAGCGCAAGAAAATGCGAAACAGATACTTAAGGACTATTTTTTTCCAAAAATAGGTCGCTTAACGTCGGAAATAGCTGCAAATTTTGAATGAATTTGTGTTATGAGTAAACATGATCGGCACCCAAAAAAACAAGAAATAGGGAAAACCCCGATACCATCGTATGCCGGAGAAATGTTGCATATAGATGTTATAAGTCGAGCGGTTCCATGGCACTCTTGGGGATATAGCACGCTCTTATAAGCTGGAAACACAGGTAGAGGACACTGTCGAAAACATTCTCCTTGCAACCATTAAGTACAACAGGTCAATCCATTCGGTGACAAACGAGAGACCCATAGACGTAATTCACGCAGCCTCCAAAGACACTACAGTGCAGATTAGGGAAAAAATCGCATCAGCACAGCAAAAGACACTTGACCAAATGAATAAAAACAGGGTCTATTAGTCGTATTCGGTAGGCGATAGAGTTTGGATAAAAAACAATAAGAGATTAGGAAATAAACTATCACTAACTATAGTGGAAGCAGACCTAGGTACGACGGTTCTTATTAAAGGGAGGGTGGTCCATAAGGACAAACTTAAGTAGGTTTTGACATTTGAAAAATCATGACAACTATTTTTTTAACAAGTTACATTTTCCTAGGTTAAGATATCTTTTCAGCTTGACAATAGCAACCATGACCTTGACCGAAGCGACATTGAGACTCAACGACTACACCCACGCGGACTACATACCTATAGTTGACAGTGACGTAACAATCTGGGACTCGTACACTTACATGGGACACACGACGAACTTGACATCTTTTGAAACTTACATCGACGAGACATGGAAATTGATAGATTAACTACCCAAGGACCACATGAAACAGGTACTGAAAACTGACATACAACACATAGCCACCTTGATAGCTTCCTTGACCGTTCACCACCGACAGGCACATAGCATTTACATGAAAGGTAGTGCCCTTAAGGCAATTGCAGGAACCCCAGATTTCGATGACTGGGAACAAATAAAATTCAAACAAAGTCAGTTAATAGAATTCGAGAGCAAGCAGATAGAGATCAACAGTAAATTCCAGGCAAGACTTAATGACGTTTCAAGGGCCCTCAATGAAATTTTGAAACCAGATGCAGAGGTCAAA
Source organism: Scaptomyza montana (assembly GCA_018904305.1). Taxonomy (NCBI): domain Eukaryota; kingdom Metazoa; phylum Arthropoda; class Insecta; order Diptera; family Drosophilidae; genus Scaptomyza; species Scaptomyza montana. The sequence goes on along the minus strand of JAEIGR010000072.1, from coordinate 647,147 downwards.
CATTTTTATGCAACAATTTTGGCAAAGAATAGAATGATAATTACAAACCTTGAGGACTTAATCCTCACTGTTACACTTGCTAAAATAAATTTAATCAGCCCCCTTATACTAGACAGCATCGACATAAAAGAATTATTAAATGAACAACTCGCTAATTTTAGTATAACCGACCTTTTAGAAGTCTCTCATATAAAAGCTTTTCAAAATTCTGAATTATTGTACTTTCTGACCAAATATCCCAAACCTTTGTTAAATTGTAAAAAAATAGATATTCTTCCTGTTCAGCATAATAACGTAATATTAGATCTAGAAGAAGGTAATACGGTGGCCGACTGCGGAACAAAGACCTTCGCTGTACGTGACTGCGCTGCCACTGTGAGCACTACTTTTGCAGAAGACTACAAAATAACTCATGCGCGCAACAACTGGTATCTGGAACCGTCGCTCAATGCGCCACGCGCCCCGGACACCTGGCGCCCGTGATACTAATCGGCGAGGGCATTGCAGTAATAAACAGCGCGACCATGAATGTAGTGGATAGTACTGGGAACAGCCAGATAGTCGCAAGAACCTTCCTCGTGACTTACGACGATCACGTCTCACTAAATGGCACTCGTTACGTGAACCACCGAGGCATCCTAAAAAAGAAACCTGCTGTATCCACATCAGCCGTGGTCAACGTCACCCTCTTCAGAGAACATCTGAGTTTCCCATTCCTACATGACCTAACCATGAAGAATCTCCGCCCTATCGGGGATCTTAATTCGGGATTATCTTCACGATCATATGGCTGCTTGACACTCATCGCCCTATTCCTACTTCTCGTGGGCGCCTGGAAATTATACCAGCGCAGAATGAACAAGTGGAAACGTTGCAGTCGGACGCAACCGACTGCGGCATACTCGATACCAGTATTAAAACTGGTAAAAAAAAGGCCTGATTGCGGAGGGATACGGATGCGGCAGGGGTGTACGCTGCCTTAAAGATTTTCCGATGCAGATGGGGATGCCACAAGCTATCTTCCTTACAAATTTGGTGACTCTAGCTCATAGTTTGTAAAAAGTGGGGAAAGGGGGGCTGGGGGCGGTATGGGTGGGCGTGGCATCCAAATTTTTGATGCAGATCTTTGTGGAATGTCAATTGCTATCTTCATACCAAATTTGGTGACCCTAGCTCAAAGTTTGTAAAAAGTGGGGAAAGGGGGGCTGGGGGCGGTATGGGTGGGCGTGGCATCCAAACTTTTGATGCAGATCTTTGTGGAATGTCAATTGCTATCTTCATACCAAATTTGGTGACCCTAGCTCAAAGTTTGTAAAAGGTGCGGAAAGGGGGGGAGCTGGGGGCGGTATGGGTGGGCGTGGCATCCAAATTTTTGATGCAGATCTTTGTGGAATGTCAATTGCTATCTTCATACCAAATTTGGTGACCCTAGCTCAAAGTTTGTAAAAGGTGGGGAAAGGGGGGCTGGGGGCGGTATGGGTGGGCGTGGCATCCAAATTTGTGATGCAGATCTTTGTGGAATGTCAGTTGCTATATTCATACCAAATTTGGTGACTCTAGCTAAAAGTTTGTAAAAAGTGGGGAAAGGGGGGCGAAATGGGTGGGCGTGGCTCCAAAACTTTGATGCAGATTTTTAGGGGTCGTTGCCAGCTATCTTCTTACCAAATTTGGTGGCTCTAGCTCCACAATTCTGGAAGATACACGCATTCCCGTTTTTGACGAAGCGTTGGGGTGGATGGGGGCGGCTAGGGCAGTATTGGTGGGCGTGGCATCCAAACTTTTGATGCAGTTTTTGGGGGTCATCATCACCTATCTTGGCACCAAATTTGGTGGCTCTAGCTCTAAAACTGAGGGAGATACAGCCATTTGTGATTTCAAAATGCTGGGGGGCTGGGGGCGGAATGGGTGGGCTTGGCTCCAAAACTTTGATGCAGATTTTTAGGGGTCGTTACCAGCTATCTTCCTACCAAATTTGGAGGTTCTAGCTCCACAACTCTGGAAGATACACGCATTCCCGTTTTTGACGAAGCGTTGGGGTGGATGGGGCGGCTAGGGCAGTATCGGTGGGCGTGGTATCCAAACTTTTTTGGGTTTTTGGGGGTCATCATCACCTATCTTGGCACCAAATTTGGTGGGTCTAGCTCAAAAACTGTGGGAGATATAGGCTTTTTTGACTTTAAAATGCGGGGGGGTGGGGGTGGAAAGGGGGGGCGTGGCTCCAAAATTTTTGATGCAGTTTTTTGGGGGTTGCTAATAGCTATCTTCTTACCAAATTTGGTAGTTCTAGCTGTAAGGATGTGCGAAATATGTGGATTTATCGGTTTTGAGTTATCGAATTTATCGATTTGCCAGCCCCCCAGTTATCGTAGAGCCCCCATCTTGACACTTTAATTTACTATCCCATAGATAAAGAGAATTGGAAAGTTTCAAGTCTCTAGCTTGAAGGGTGTGGAAAAAAGTTGCGAACATACAGACGGACAGACGGACGGACACCATGACGGACATTGCACAAACTCAATATACTCTTTACCTTCGGTATCGAGTATAAAAAGAAGAAACCTGTGGACGTGTTTCAACCTAGTAGGGGATGAGTTAACACGCGCAAGCTTGAGTTTGCTGACAACGCTGTTGCGCCGGATGCCGTCGCGACAAAGTTGCAGCCGAAATCCGAAACTCGCACGCGCAAGCAGCCTGATCGCTCGCTGGAGACGCCGACTCAGCATTCAGCTGGCATTCCAGCCGGCAGCGGCGGCTTCATGGTTCGATGCAGCTTGCCCTAGAGTTTAGTTTAGAATTTGTTCTCCTATAGTCCTAACGGACATGAAGTAAAAACGAATTATAATAAAGATACTTCTTTAACAGAATATTAAAGAGACTTCTTTTAATTTGTTTAATCAATTTATAGTCTTTAGTACTTGTTTGTATTTTATTGAGAGCCATTTTTAGATCTTTGACATAACGATTATGCTGATGAAACATACATTGAAGATCCTTTACTACGCTGCAATCAACATTTGAAATATTTTTGCAACGTAGTTGAGCTTCCTTTTCATCATCACCGACAAAATAAATTTGAAGAAACTGCATTTCTTCATTTGGCAAAGGTCGGACACTACCAATTAAGTGATACACTTGTCCTTGGACTTTAAAGGTTGACCAACTTTCATTTATAATTTTTGTACTTCCAAAAGAAGTCATTTGAAAGCAGCTGTTATACTTTCTTTTACGATCAATGAAATGATCATGCTTGGGATGTCCACCAATTATTAAGCTTTTAAGTGGATCAGGCAAACTTTCATTTTGTGAAAGTTTAACTTTTCCTGCCTTGCAACAGATACCCAAAGGCTCATTTTTCCATTTTAAAGGCCTGTACCACTAAGAATAAATATTATAGAGCAATCATTGCGTACGGGGCTTGTTGGGAACTCATGAGCTGTACATTTGTGAAAAAACTTTCTGAGTGCTCCCATAGCACTTCGGGTGTCGAGCCGAATGGAAGCTCTCGCGTTCTTGCTCAGAATTATTTTTGTTTGCGCTTAGACGCAGAGTGGCAGCCGAATGAGACGGTCGGTCCACGCAGCTCTGCTGTTTATATGCGTGTGAGATTTGCGTGTATGGTTTTGTTATTTTTGCGTGTGATGGTTTTGTTATTTTTGGGGTGGGATTTTTAAATTTGAACAGCGCTTGAATGTGTGCGCTCACATTTATGCATTAATGGTTATTTGTTTCAGTTTTTATGATATTTTTATTTATTTTTACAGTTGTATATATTTAAGACTTTCTTATTTTGTTTATTAAAAAGCACATATGAAATAATTTTAAAATGTTGCTATATTATTTATGTATATATTTAATTATATCTTTGATTGATGCTTACATAATAAATTTCTTTTCTATTAACATATAATTAAGTCATATCAAAACAATCCATGTAAGATAAAGCATTTTTCACAAGCAGCAACAAAAATGTGTAAACACCCAGAAATCTATGAATTCATTTTTGTATGCCCACAAACAGCAACACAAGAAAATGCTATTTCGAAGAAGCTTATTTGCTACACTATCAAGTTTGCCGCTCGAAGAGTTAATAACATTAAAATATGTTAGTTTATTAGACTACTTTTAGCAATTTCTCAATTGTTAGCTTAGTGCCAACGTACTATAATCAAAATAAACAACTATAACAAATATATTATTAAATTACATATCAACAATAGCATTTATATTATATTTGGGTATCCAACACACAACATTCGTCTGCTCATATTCTTATTCAACATGTTCGCTATTTAAGTCTATTAGTGTGCGCGTGTGTGTGTGTGTATTCACAAAAGAAGCAAAACAGAACTGCCGCACAAAATATAAAATCGACAATTTCAGACTTCTGCTTGAATCTGCTTTATGCAGTCCAACTTGGGAGGGTAGTATAAACTTAATATGAACTTTGTCAAAATTAATAGCAAAACGTGAGATACTTTAATATTATTTATGTTCATATTTTTTATTTATATATCGAAAATAAACTATATATATATAGAAAGTAAATATTTGAGTTTTAATTGGCTATTATTCAATATTGGTACAAAGGGTAATTTTACTTCGTGCATTTTTTGTTGAAGCACTGGTTTTGTTATTTTGGAAATGGCAGAGAAGAACAAATTTCGTTTTTTATGCGCTGTGTGCGTGCACATGAATATATATATTTTATGCGTATGCATGTGTGCGCTTTGTTGATCTGCTGGTGACCGTCAATAGCAAAACCTGACCTTTCTCAATATCTACAATATGATTTTTTACATGTACATACATTTGCATGCTGGTGCAGGGCTTTTGGGTGGGCAACTATATTTATTATTAATTATGTTTAATAATATTATATATAAACATATGAACATATGTATATAAATACTATTATCGCCGCTCATATTGGCTCTTGTGAAAAATGCTTTATCTTACATGGATTGTTTTGATATGACTTAATTATATGTTAATAGAAAAGAAATTTATTATGTAATCATCAATCATAGATATAATTAAATAAATAAAAATATGGCAAAATTTTAAAATTATTTCATATGTGCTTTTTAATAAACAAAATAAGAAAGTCTTAAATATATACACCTGTAAAAATAAATAAAAATATCATAAAAACTGAAACAAATAACCATTAATGCATAAATGTGAGCGCACACATTCAAGCGCTGTTCAAATTTAAAAATCCCACCCCAAAAATAACAAAACCATCACACGCAAAAATAACAAAACCATACACGCAAATCTCACACGCATATAAACAGCAGAGCTGCGTGGACCGACCGTCTCATTCGGCTGCCACTCTGCGTCTAAGCGCAAACAAAAATAATTCTGAGCAAGAACGCGAGAGCTTCCATTCGGCTCGACACCCGAAGTGCTATGGGAGCACTCAGAAAGTTTTTTTAAATATGTACAGCTCATGAGTTCCCAACAAGCCCCGTAGGCAATGATTGCTCTATAATATTTATTCTTAGTGATAAAAGTCAATAATTAGTAAATTTTTTGTTAGTATGGTAGCTCTTGTATGCGATGGCATGTATAGCGATATATATTAGCATGTTTCACATAAAATGAGAAAAAAAACACATAAATGCCCTTTTCTCAAAAAACTGAATGGTCAATTTTTATGATTTAAACGGCAAAAGAATGAGAAAAATAGGGCCTTTATCCTTAACTACCGTGCAACTTGGGCCATTATCTTTGAAAATAGATAAAAGTTAGCAACGATTTTAGTTTTTGAGCAAAAAAGTGCCACCTAGTTGCTTATATGCACATATGTTGCTTTGGCTGAAAAGTCAAAACGTACATAATGCTATTTACATAGATAATGCGTGATAAATAGCTGAAGAATGTTTAAGTAATGACAATTATGCATCACTATAGTTAATATTAAGTAATTTTAATTGATAAAAGTCAATAATTAGTAAATTTTTTGTTAGTATGGTAGCTCTTGTATGCGACAAAGACTATTTAACATCAAGATGGGTCTTAAGAGCTGGAATGTTATGTTAATTAACAGAGTCGCAACCACGAAGCGGACAACTGGGGAAACAGCGAAAGCCACTATTTCTTATCATTTGTATACCTACTACACTCGCTACAATGTCAGCTGGTGCGAAGTCGGCCATCATTGTTTAGCTTTTTGTTGTGACTGCAAAGTGTGCGAAGCGCAAGGCATAATTAAGTGTTGCCGCACTTCGTTTCTCTTGTTGTTGTCACAAAATTTTAAATCGACAATTTTAGACTTTGCTTTTTTCAGCTTGCTGCTGCTCAACAAGAAAGGGTGGTATAGACTTTATATGAACTTTGTGCAATTGTAGAGAAAAACATGAGATGCTTAAATATAATGTCTGGTTTATATGGGTTTTCACAACTTATAAAACAAGTTGTATATAAATAAATTAACTAACACTAAAGTAAACGTATTTGGTATTCATATATTGAAAATAAACTATCAATATATTAAAATAATATATTTGAGTTATTATTGACTATAACTGAATATTAGGACAAGGGGTATTTTTACTTTGTTTAGTTTGTGCGTCTCATCTACGATAAGCCAGCGCGTTGCTTGCTTTGTTTGAGTTCTGCTTTGCGTTCAGCGGCTTGTGCATTTAAGGAGAGGCGGCGGGCCAGCGGAAAGCAAGAACGGTAAAAATGTGTTAGTATGCGTATGCATGTGCGTTTGCTTCATTCTTGCTGGGCCTTCCGAGTTTTCGGCAAATGCCTTGCACAAGTGAACAGCCGAATACACTTTCGGCATTTGTGCGCATCGCTGCATAACTGTATGGTAGTTGCGATGGCAAAATTGTTGGAAAGTGTCATAGAGCTAAAAACATGAAAGAGTATGTATGACCAGCAATGCAAAACTGATATTTGCCTGCCTATTTTACAAGACGCTTGTTTTTTGTGCTGTGCGCCTGATCAGCAAATAATCGACCATCACCAAAAATGCCTTGGAAGTATTGTTTTTCTTAGGTTTTTGTAGGCAAAATACAAATATGCACCAAATTTAATCTAAATGTATTGGCTGTTTAGCGTTTGCGTAGAGAAAGGTCAATGAATGCCACGGCAAATGCAACGCATACATTTAAATATGCACATGTAGATATACAAGGACGCGCACACACGGGCGCTAAAAAAACAAAATATGAAAAATTATTACTTACGCACATGCAAACACACAAAATTACACGCATAGAAGAATTGACTTAGTTTCCTAGGCAACAAGCTAGCTAGCACTGCACACCAACAAGACAGCAGTGCAAAACAAAAACAAACAACAAAAAACAGGGCGGCATGTGTATTGTAAACAAAAAAGCAATAATCAAAACAAGCGCAGCTGCTTGTCGTTAGGGGAAACCGACTTTTCTACTCGTTAATTTGTCCGCTTCGTGGTTGCGACTTGGTTTACGGCATGTTAACTTGAACAATTCTTAAGACCCATCTTTATGTTAAATAGTCTTTGGTATGCGATGGCATGTATAGCGATATATATTAGCATGTTTCACATAAAATGAGAAAAAAAACACATAAATGCCCTTTTCTCAAAAACTGAATGGTCAATTTTTATGATTTAGGCAGCGTTTACAATGTCAGCTTAGCTTGGATTGAAGCTTTTAAAAATCTGAAATCCACGCTGGTAGTTTACAATGTCAGCGTGAACAATGCAATCAGCTGATTCGACTCAGCTAACACATTTGCAATGGCGCGAAAATTAAACGATTTGCTTTTCTTACAAAACAATGATTTTATTGTTATATATGCGTTAATATGTACTAAATAAATATTAAATAGTGAATTATATTAACATTTACTTCTGTATTGAGTAAAATACTGGTAAAAACATTGGAGCTTACGAAGATGCGAAACCTATTGACAGCCATTTTGAGTAAAATAGTTGCTAATTTCGAAAATGCGACACCTATTGACAGCTTTTAAAACTCAATTTTTGAATAGCTTTTTTCCACTCCAAGCTGAGATGCAAGCGAGACCGGTTACAGATTGGAAATGAGGGAGACAAACTTATGTGAAAACAAGTGGAAACGTTGCAGTCGGACGCAACCGACTGCGGCATACTCGATACCAGTATTAAAACCGGTAAAAAGAGGCCTGATTGCAGAGGGGTACGGATGCGGCAGGGGTGTACGCTGCCTTAAAGATTTTCCGATGCAGTAAGGATGCCACAAGCTATCTTCCTTACAAATTTGGTGACTCTAGCTCAAAGTTTGTAAAAGATGGGGAAAGGGGGGGCTGGGGGCGGTATGGGTAGTTGTGGCATCACATTTTTTGGTGCAGATCTTTGTGAAATTTCAATTGCTATCTTCAAACCAAATTTGGTGAATCTAGCTCGAAGTTTGTAAAAAGAGGGGAAAGGGGGGCTGGGGGTGGTATGGGTGGGCGTGGCATCCCAATTTTTGATGCAGATCTTTGTGAAATGTCAATTGCTATCTTCATACCAAATTTGGTGACTCTAGCTCAAAGTTTGTAAAAGGTGGGGAAAGGGGGGCTGGGGGCGGTATGGGTGGGCGTGGCATCCCAATTTTTGATGCAGATCTTTGTGAAATGTCAATTGCTATCTTCATACCAAATTTGGTAACTCTAGCTCGAAGTTTGTAAAAAGTGGGGAATGGGGGGCTGGGGGCGGTATGGGTGGGCGTGGCATCCCAATTTTTGATGCAGATCTTTGTGAAATGTCAATTGCTACCTTCATACCAAATTTGGTGACTCTAGCTCAAAGTTTGTAAATGGTGGGGTAAGGGGGGCGGAATGGGTGGGCTTGGCTCCAACACTTTGATGCAGATTTTTGGGGGTCGTTGCCAGCTATCTTTCTACCAAATTTGGTGGCTCTAGCTCCACTACTCTGGAAGATACACGCATTCCCGTTTTTGACGAAGCGTTGGGGTGGATAGGGGCGGCTAGGGCAGTATCGGTGGGCGTGGCATCCAAACTTTTGATGCAGTTTTTGGGGGGTTATCATCACCTATCTTGGCACCAAATTTGGTGGCTCTAGCTCAAAAACTGTGGGAGATATATCCATTTCTGATTTCAAAATGCGGGGGGGCTGGGGGCGGAATGGGTGGGCGTGGCTCCAAAACTTTGATGCAGTTTTTTAGAGGTTGCAAGTAGTTATCTTCTTACCAAATTTGGTAGTTCTAGCTGTAAGGATGTGCGAAATATGTGGATTTATCGGTTTTGAGTTATCGAATTTATCGATTTGCCAGCCCCCCAGTTATCGTAGAACCCCCATCTTGACACTTTAATTTACTATCCCATAGATAAAGAGAATTGGAAAGTTTCAAGTCTCTAGCTTGAAGGGTGTGGAAAAAAGTTGCGAACATACAGACGGACGGACGGACGGACGGACGGACGGACGGACGGACACCATGACGGACATTGCACAAACCCAATATACTCTTTACCTTCGGTATCGAGTATAAATATGTGTGTCAGACAGGAACAAAACATTTTCCAATCTCACGCTGACATTGTAAACGCTGCCTTAGGCTTCGGCCACGCACTGCGCGATTAGCGACTGAGCGACTGAGCGACGCTCTCTCGAGCGACGTCAGCGAGCGATCGCCCTGAGTGAAGTGGCCACATGTCGAGCGACGTCGCTCAGGTTGTTTACTTATTAAAATGCCTTCATCAAGTGTAGTTATGAAAAGTTTGTGCGAGAGCCGTATTTGCCGTTACAGGCAATTTAAATATTTGCAAAAAAGAAGATTTGGTGTTCACCCTTTAAACCAATGCAGGGAAGATTATGGAGAGTTCCATCATTTGTATAAAAACCTCCGAAGCTACCCAGAAAAATTTTGGGAATACATGCGAATGTCTGTGGAAGCTTTCGATTTGCTTTTTTGCAAGGTTGAGAGCTTTATAGATAAGCAAAGGTCGCCCATATCTGCTGAACAGCGGTTGGTTGTATTGTTGCGGTAAGTAAAATAAGATAAGTAAAAATAGGAATAAAGGCTGTCTTATGATCGCCGATTTTTAAATACCCTTTCCTATTTATAAACTCTTTGCCTGCAGCAGGTACCTCCGATTGTTCCTCCTTCCCCTTGCATGGGTATTTAAATATGAAAATTATTCGTACAATAAGGGATATAATTAATTTTATTAATATATGTGAATGAATATATGTACAATGAAAAGAATATATAAGAAGTAATTTTAAGAAAGTTAGTAAATACAATTATTTTAAAAGTGCAGTTATTCTTTATTTTTAAGTTTAGATATTAATAAATTTTGAATTTAATTTCTTATTTCTAATTTTTCAACATCATTAAATTTTTCAAAAAACGGTAGCAAAGACTTAAAAAATAATAAATTTTCATTTTCATTGTCTGTATCTATTTTTTCATTTTCTTCTTTTTGGATTTGATTTTTCAATAAGTTTAGTCGCTCCTTTTCTATTTCTAAAAATTCGCTTTCGACGTTTATTTTTCTTTTTTTGCATTTCTTTTCTGAGAAGCCCACAATTAGTTACTTACATTTAGTCAGCTATAGATAGGAAACGGCAAGAAGCCCACAATTAGTTACTTACATTTAGTCAGCTATAGATAAGAAACGGCAAGAAGCCAACATTTAGTTATATTTGTTTAGTATAAATAAGAACAACAAGAAGTCCACATTTAAAAAAACATATATATAATAAACGACGAGAGGTCAACGTTTAGTTACGCACTAACATATAAGAAACGGCAAGAAGCTACGTAACACATAAGACGATAGAAGAGGCGCACGAGAGAGCCGCGACCCGAAGACCCAGCGGTCGGGAGAAGCCACGAAGCGATCAACGCCGAGGAAGAGACCGGCGCGAGTCAGTTGGTGTAGAAAGGTCCGATCGAACCCACGCGATATGGGAAACGTGAACGTGTACAGTAGTTGGTCTGAATATAAGTAGTTGAAATTAGTTGTAAGTCTTTGAAGAGAAACATAACATTAAACAGAAAGAAGAGAACGAAACGAATAAAAGCTTTCTTTAATAATTTAATCAAAACTAACCCCTACCCCTCTGTTGTTCTTTTGATTGTTGAAGTTGGTTTGCAGCTGTCAGTTTTGCATGTCGACGCGCATACACGCTGGCCGCTAAGTTTTGCGCACGCTTGTGCATATGTAAGCGCGTGATACCCTAATCCCGTTGAAACAATCTGAGTGACCAGTGGTACTCGTACTGTGGGCTGCCCAGTACATCCCCCCCCGATCACTCAGCCGTTTTCGACCAACGCGGGTGTCAGGCGACACAAATTACACGGGTCTATACTTCACAAGGCGTCACTGGTGTTTGTAATAAATTTCTTGTGACGCAGAACTTTGGCCGGACTGAGATATATACCCCGGCCAAAATCTCTACCTTACAAGTGGCGCCCGAGCGTTACCCTTTCCTGCTCGGGCGCCACTTGTAAAATAGTGAATTATGCCGAGGTACAGATCTCAGTCTGGCCAAGGCTCGCGTTACAAGGAATTTATCAATTGCCGAAACGCGTTAGCTATCCTAGAGGCGAGTTTCAATGAAAACGATGCAACCCCGAGGTTGCGCGGCCCAAAAGGTGAGGAGGGCGTCAGGGGTTGACGTACTTTTGCACAGTCTCCGCTAACTCCACTAATGCTGCTCCGTACGAATCGGGGCTCGATCCACCGATTAGTAGGAATGCGGGGAAAGGAAGGGGAAACGCGTCGAGGGACAGGGATGTCAGGGTTCGACGTACTTTCGTACAGTCTCCGCTAACTCCGCTAGTGTTGCTCCGTACGAATCGGGGCTTGATCCGCCGACTAGTAGGAATGCTGGGGAAAGGAAGAGGGAGAACGTATCGCGAACTGACGCCGTACGCGCGTATATATATATGATCGCATATATATATGTGTGCGGTTCCTGCTCGTCTTATACAAAAACTTATATAACACGTTGAGTTTCGTTTCGGTTTTAGGTTGCTTTTATTTCCTCTTCATCGGGCTCACTTAGACTTACTTACTCTTTTAATAATGTACTGAGTTTCTATTTTTATGTAACTCGTGCAGTGTCTCTTTCACCAAAAATCGTCCCATGCGCCTTCTTTCACTTTGCGCAAAAACTTCTCAACCGTTCTCGGCAACTGCGCATCCGTCTGCTTGTCACGCTACTGGGCAACTGATTTGCCGGTCTCACGCTCGACCTGAGCTTGCCCTTTTGCCAGTTGTGGATCGCGACATTTGAGAGTGTGGGCCTCGAGAGCGCGCACGACCTACGTTCTCTTTATGCTGATCTGGCCGCTCGGCCCTTCTGTTGACTGTTGTGGACTTCTATGTTATTTTATCGTCTTACTTATGTTACGAGTTAATGTTAAATTTGTAGCTTATGTTTATGTATACAATTAATAATATTATGTCTCCTTGACCCTTAACAGTAATTCGTGACTGCCTTATATTATTAATACTGTTGTGCGAAGTATCCGAATGTGGGGAGGAGAATTATGCCGAGGTACAGATCTCAGTCTGGCCAAGGCTCGCGTTACAAGAAATTTATAAATTGCCGAAACGCGTTAGCTATCATAGAGGCAAGTTTCAATAAGCGATGCAACCCCGAGGTTGCGCGGGCCGAAAAGATGGGGGTATCAGGGATTGACGTACTTTTGTACAGTCTCCGCTGACTCCACTAATGCCGCTCCGTACGAATCGGGGTCTGATCCGCCGATTAGTAGGAATGCGGGGGAGGAAGGGGAAACGCGCCGAAAGACAGGGATGTCAGGGTTTGACGTACACTCGTACAGTCTCCGCTAACTCCGCTAATGTTGCTCCTTACGAATCGGGGGTTGATCCACCGATTAGTAGGAATGCTGGGGAAAAGAGGGGGGGAACGTGTCGCGAACTGATGCCGTCGACGCGATACCGAACCGATTGAATGATCGCCGGTCACCCAACTATTTAATTGCGTGTGCATATATATATATTCGCATATATATATGTGCTACATTTCTCGCACATCTTACGCAGAAATAATACAACACGTCGGGTTTCAGATCAGTTTAGATTACTTTTAATTCCCTTTCAATGGGCTCGCTTATACTTACTTATGTTTTAAACAATGTACCGAGTCTTTATCTTACACACCTCGTGCGGTGTCTCTTTTACCAAAATTGTCTTGTTCGTCTGCGTTTCACTTTCGCTGAACTTCCAAACCGTTTTCAGGAACCTCGCGTCCGTCCACTTGTCACGCTACTGGGCAACTAATTTGCCGGTCTCGCGCTCGACCTGAGCTTGCCCTTTTGCCAGTTGTGTATCGCGACATTTGAGAGTGTGGGCCGCGAGAGCGCGCACGACCTGCGTTCTCTTTATGCTGATCTGGCCGCTCGGCCCTTCCGTTGACTGTTGTGGACTTCTATGTTATTTTATCGTCTTAATTATGTTACGAGTTAATGTTAAATTTGTAGCTTATGTTATGTATACAATGAATAATATTATGTCTCCTTGACCCTTAACAGTAATTCGTGACTGCCTTATATTATTAATACTATTGTGCGAAGCATTCGAATGTGGTGAGGCCCGTGGGCGGCCTACCTCACACCCCCCCCTTTCTTCGAGACTGTGACCTTCCCGTCGGGGTGCTTTGTCACATTGTAAAATTGTTGTCTCGCTTTGATATTCGCCCTCTCTCGTCTTCCTGGACCTTTCCCGATGAGCCATCTTTCGATTTTCCATATTGCTGCTATCGGCAGCTCTTCACCCGCCGGTAGCACATGCCAAGTGTGTGGCGGTTGTGCTGGTGTTTGTTGGGATTCGGCCCTTGTTTTCCCGTTGTTGGCGTTTGCGGTGTTTGCTTCTGCGACCTGTGGCTTTGCGGACTCTTTCGTTATCGTAACCCAGCCGGATTTGCGGGGGTTTATTATGTAGTACTCTCCTCCCGCGGTTAACTTGAACCATCCGTGCTTGTTTCTCTGTCTTCGCTTTTCTAATTCCCGCGTGATGGCTGGTATCGCCATAGCCGTCAGTATATTCTCATTAGGGAGAACTTCCCATTCGTCCGGGAATTCCCACCTAATTGCGGGGCACAAATTTCGTGGGGGTGATCTACGGCTGCAGGGCGGCGTGTTGTCTGCCTCGACTTGTGTCTCCAAGCCCTCCTCCCATCCGCACACTCCTTCGAAAGGTTCTTCTGACCGGTCCGTGTCGCTCCGCATGCGTTTCTCGTTGTTGGGCGTCGGGTTGTCTGCCGTGCTGGGTGCCGCCAGGTCTTCGTTGTCTACGTTCCCGTCTTCGATCGCCTGGGGTTGCTCCGGTGATGCCGGCTCTTCTACATACGGAGATGGCGCCTTTGCGTGTGGTGCCGTGATGATGACTGTTGTGGTCTTTGTCATTTTTAAGACGACCGCACCGTCAACCCTGTACGCAACTACCTCTTCGTTAGTGTACATCGTGTGTAAAAAGGTGGGAGGCGAGTTTTCTCTCTCGTTTTGTTGGTACTTCGGGTGATTTCGGCGTGGATCTCGTGAACGCTGGTATGCGCTCGGGTCGTCGCCTTCGGCTTCGCTGCCCTCTTCATCCGTGTTGCTCGTGGGTTCCTGTGTCGTCGTCGGTCGTTGACTCCTCTCCGCTCTCCGCACGTGACTTTCGTCCGTGGGCACCCTTTTCGTCGACACGTTCGACCGTCGTGTCTGACTCCTCTCCGCTCTCCGCACGTGACTTTCGTCCGTGTGCACCCTTTTCGTCGACACGATGGACTGTCGTGTCCGACTCGTCGCCGCTGCTAATCGATATGAAATCGTCCATCTTTATCTGAAATGTTGATGAAATTGTTACAAATTTTATACATTTTGCAAGATTAGTTGTTAGTGACTTTTTTTTTTTTTTTTGGATAGAAAAAAAAATTCGCGAAAGCGACGAGAAAAAAAAACCCGCTACTGGCGATTTTCGTCGTGTTGTTAGGTCGCTGAGTGGCTTTCGCCTGATTCCTTCTCTTGTTGTTGACTCGTTTCGTGGTCGTCGTTTTCTCGGTGGAAGGGTTTTAGTTGTGAGATGCTGGCAGTTTTCCTCTTGCGTTCTCCGACTTTTGCGAGACGTACAACGTTTGGTGACACGAACTTCTTCACGATGAAAGGTCCGTCGTATTTCGCGGCCAATTTCGTGGCGAACCCATCACTTGCTTTGGACAACTGGTGTGTTCTCAACAATACCAGCTCGTTAAGGACAGGGCGCCATTCTCTCCTCCTCAGGTTATAACTCCTGCCCTGGTCTTTTGATGCTCGCTGCTGGTTACTCCGCGCTATGTCGTACACTTCCTTCAGCCTATTTGCTTTCTCCTCCGGCGTTTGCGGCGTGTTTCCCGTGCCTGGTGTCTTCTCCTCATAAAATGTGGCTGGCAGACGCGGTTCCCTTCCTTGCATCAAGAATGCTGGGGAGAATCCAGTTGAATCCGCAATGCTTGAGTTGACGGCTAGTGAGATTTCTGGAATTAACTGATCCCACGAATTTTGATTTCCAGATATGTATTGGGCAATCATCGTCTTCACCGTCCTGTTAGTCCTCTCAGTCGGGTTTTCCTGCGGGCAGTACGGGGCGGTATGTTCCATCTCCACGCCCAGCGAACTCAAAAATTCTTTGAAATTCCGACTTGCGAACTGCACTCCGTTTTCGCAGACAAACTTTTTGGGTACCCCGAACCGGCATAAAATGCGCTCGCGAAAGGCCTTTTGCAACGTGGCCGCTGTCGCCCGTCTCAGGGGAACCAATTCTACCCACTTCGTAAACGCGTCGTGAAACACCAACAACATCGTGTTGCCTTGTTTTGATCGCGGTAGGGGGCCCACAAAATCCGCACACAGAATGGCCATTGGTTCTGCCACCTGGCGGGTCAGCATGTATCCGGCTGGCTTCCTCTGCTCCGTCTTGAATTTCTGACATGTCTTGCAGCATTTGACGTATTTGGCTGCGTCCCGAAACATACCCGGCCAGTAGTAACGCTGCGATAGCCTCATTATCGTCTTGCGGATCCCTTGGTGTCCTGCCGTCGGTGCATCGTGGCATTCGTTTAACACTCTTTTCCTTTGTTCTTCGTCGACGCACAACTTCCATGGGATGTAGTCCTCATCGTCCGCGCGGTGGCCCAGGTGTCGGTACAGCTGTCCATTCTCCTCGACGTAATCTGCATACTTAGCTGGTTCCTTAGCGATTTTGTCCCTCATTCCTTGAATCCACTTCCCTGGGGATTGTTGGAATACGACTTGCTGGAGTTTTTCTAAGGGATCTCGCGACAATGCATCCGCTACCACGTTGAGCTTTCCTTTCCTGTACCGTACATCGAATTGGTACTGCTGAAGCTCTAACGCCCAGCGTGCGATTCTTCCCGACGGGCTCTCTATTGAATCCAACCACTTTAGTGCCATATGGTCCGTCACTACATCGAACCGATATCCTTCTAGATAGCATTTCAGCTTCCGAATCGACCACACTATTGCCAAGCATTCCTTCTCGGTTGCCGAATAGTTTTCCTCGGCCTTGGATAGCTTCCAGCTTGCATAGGCGATGACTCGCTCTTGCTGGTCGATGGTCTGCGTCAACACTGCTCCTAGGCCGTAGTCGCTGGCATCCGTTTGCAACGTAAACTTCTCGGAAAAATCGGGACATGCGAGAACGGGAGCGGTCGTTAGACAGTGTTTTAAGCTGTCTAATGCCGTTTGCTGTTCCGCGTTCCACGACCATCTCTTAGTCTTCTTCAGCAGGAGTGTCATCGGCTGTACCACCGTCGTGAAGTTGGGCACGAAGCGCCTGTACCAGGACGCCATCCCTAGGCAACGTCTGAGCTCCTTTAAGTTCGTCGGGGCCTTCAGATTGCTTATTGCTTCGACCTTCGATGGATCCGTCTGAATCCCTTCGGCGCTTACCAAGTGCCCTAGGTAGACCAACTTCCTGCGGAAGAACGAGCACTTTTTCCTGTTCAGCTTCAAGTTTGCTGTCCTCAGCCGGCGAAAGACTTCCTTTAAATTCTCTAAATGTTGTTCCTTTGTTGCGCTTATCACTATGATATCGTCTAGGTAGGCGAACGCGTGAGGCTCCATCTCTGGGCCAATTACCGTATCCAATGCTCTCTGGAAAGTTGCACCGGCCGAGTGCAGTCCGAATGGCATGACTCGCCATTGGAATAACACTCGACCGGGTACCGTAAATGCCGTGCATTCTCGACTGTCCGCCGCCATGGGGATCTGCCAGTAACCGTGTTTCAGATCCAACGTTGAGATGTAACGAGCGTGCCT
The DNA here is from genome assembly GCA_018904305.1 of Scaptomyza montana. NCBI lineage: Eukaryota > Metazoa > Arthropoda > Insecta > Diptera > Drosophilidae > Scaptomyza > Scaptomyza montana. The sequence goes on along the minus strand of JAEIGR010000072.1, from coordinate 629,889 downwards.
CAGTCTCTCCAGGATATGGTTGATCCGCGGCACCGGGTACGCGTCTGGTATTGACTGTGCGTTGAGCTGCCTGTAATCCACGCACATCCTCCAATCGTTTGTCTTCTTTCGGACGAGAACGATTGGGGCACTGTGTGAGCTCCGTGATGGCTCTATGGCTCCTGCCGCTATTAGCTCGTCCACCTGCTGGTTTATCACACGCTGCATTGCTGGGTTCTTGGGGTAATACCTCTGCTTTAAAGGTTTATTATCCCTCAAGATGATCCGATGCTCGGCCACGTGCGACACGCCCTGCAGCCCCTCGAAGAGTTGCAGTTCCGCTTTCAAAAATTCCTGAGTGTCTGGCTCCAAGTCCGTCGGCCATTCCGACTCCTCCGCGGCGTCACTTTCCGACCGTGATCCCGCCTTGGGGTTTCCTTCTTGGGGTTCCTTGACTCCTGTACTTCCCAACTGGCCCAGCGATGGCTCCTTGACGACTGTAACTGCGTCTCGGTCGCCCTATCGCTTGGCTGGCGTGGCGTTTTCCTTGCGATATGTCTGCAGGACATTCCCTCGCTTTCCGCCTCTCGTACCGCGTGTCTTTTCCCCCTCAGGCTTCACTTCGGCTCTGTAACACGGCTCGGCCGGAGCGTCATCGCTCTGCAGGACTAATTTTGCCTCACCACACTGTATGGTCGTCTCCATCTTGCATAGAAAGTCCATCCCTAGGATCAAACTGTCTAACATGGATGGCATTACGAGCATGTCCATCAGTATTTCTTTGCTAACTAGCCCCACCTTTATCCGTAACAGCTTATTTATGGCCACCTTTGACCCGTCCGCTAGATGCGTGTTCGCGGTTGCTGCCAACACTTCCCCTTTCGTTTCAATCTCTCTGAGGAACTCCTCACTCACGAAGCTCCTAGTAGCTCCGGTATCGACTGTCGCCCTCGCCGTTCGGTCTCCGATCTTCACCGTGGCGACTATGCGATTCTTTTCGACGCTGAGTGGGTATATTAATTGTGGGACTGGTTTCTGCCGGCGCCCATCCGATCCCATTCCGGATGACGCAGCTGTCCGTTTTCCGCTTTCCTTCCACAACACGCCCCACTACTCATGCCTCGCGTACCGCATTGTCTACAGAACAACACTTTTGGGTTCGTACATTCCCTGGCAAAGTGTCCCTCTTGCGAGCAGTTGTAACATACGCGACTCCCTTTTGTCGGCCTAACCTGTTCATGCCCCACCATGCCGTTCGAAATCTTTTCACGCTCAGTGACTGGATTGCTACCCGGCTCGCTCCTCACCAACGGTACTTGTGCTGGTGGGCTCCGAAAAGGGTTCGCTTGCCTTGCGGGATCGTTAACGCCTCCTAGTCCGCCCAAATGTCTAAAACCTGTCTCCTGGCTATGCGCCGTTTCCCCGTGGTCCTGACTTGGTATATTTTCAAACTCCGCGGCTATCCGCGTCAATTCTGCTAGGCTCGAGAAATCCTTCCTCCGAATATACAACCGGTACACCCGCGCGAGGTTCTCATACACCCTATCCAGCTCTTGATCGGGACTATAATCGGCGTGTCGCATTAGTCTTTTCAAACTGACCAGATACTCTTTATAACCTTCCCCTACGCGTTGCCTACGGGCCCTTATCTCATCTTCTAGTCTGTCGAAGTACTTGGGAGGCAGGAAGAAATCCAGAAAGGTTTTCTTAAACACTCCCCACGTCGCGTCCCTCAGGTCACTCGTCGAAAACCAACTCGCTGCCATGCCGGTGAACGCTTCACTCATTGCTCTGGGGATGCGATCTAACTCTATTTCGTACGTTCTCGCACGCTCCTCCAGTGCCTCTACGAATACGAGTGGGTCAGCGTACCCGTCGAATTTTATTCCCCATTTTCTGACTTGCTCTGGGACGACCATGTAGTGCCTCCCATTGCTGACTCCCCCATAGTCGAACCCCGTGTAAGGTACACGACCCCCGTGCCCCACCTGGGTGCTATTCACAGGTGAGCATACCGATGGCAATACGTACCTTACCGGTGAGGTCTCTCTTTTAGTGTTCTGCCCTTTAGGCGGCATCTGTCGCGCGTGGCTGAATGGCGGGAACAACCCCCCCGGCGACCCCGACAGCGTCAGTAAGTCAGATTCAGATTTCTGACGCTGACGCTGACGCGAACCTAAGGTCAAAACGTCGAGCGCAGCGGGCGGTTCTGGTCCTTTGGCGAATTGCGCCTCCCATTCGGCCAACCGCGTCCAGACTTCAGTGCAATGACCCCCGTCTTTGATGAAAGTACATACCCGTTTTCGAAGTTCATCCACCTTTCCTACTCGATCCAAGCCAAGTTCTTGCGCAACCCGTTCTAATTCTTCTTTCCGGATATGGTAGATCCAGCACACACCCACTCGTGGGTTGACCCGATCCTTCGGAGACGCATCGTTCGGCCCATCCATTGTTGGCTTTATATATATTTTTTCGTTGTTGTTGTTTTCTCTACGTTGTTGTCGTTCTTTAGATTTTTTTTCCTTTTCAATTTTTATTAAGATTTTTTTTCTTCTTAAAATTTTCACATATCTTTCGCTTTATTAATTTTTGTAAAAATAATTTTTCCCTTTATTATGTTTTATTAATTATTAATTTTATTAAGTTTTATCTATTATGAATTTTTTTTCAAATTTTTATCTATTATTAATTTGATTAAATTTTATTTATTATTAATTTTATTAAATTTTATTTATTATTAATTCTATTAAATTTTATTTATTATTAATTTTTATTAAATTTTATTTATTGTAAATTAAATTAAATATTTTTTTATTATTAATTTTTATTAAATTTTATTTATTATTAATTTCTATTAATTTTTATTTATTATAAATTTTATCAAATTTTATTTATTATTAATTTTTATTAAATTTTATTTATTATAAATTTTATCAAATATTATTTATTATTAATTTTTATCAAATTTTATTTATTATTAATTATTTATTTGGTTTTAATTTGTTATTTTTATTTCCTCACTTTTCCACTGTTCATTGACTTTTCTATCCTCGTCCCACTGTGCGCAGATATACCTTTTCACAAAACACTTGTGGTTATTTGTGGTGTGCTGTACTCGAGTTGATCGCGCGCTCGTTATCCCGTTTTGTATTTGGCTGTCCGCACCAACATCACTTTTGTCGCGCTACAACTTGCCGTTAGCCGCTAACAATTGTAGTCGTCGCTTTGCGTTTACCGCTCGCTTAATCGGTGCGTCCGCTTACACCGTCACTTTCGGTCGACTTAGCCCGATTCCGTTACAAAAAAAAACCAAAGTGCCGCGACAATTGATGCCGGCACCGTTGCGTTTTCGTCGATTTCGATGCGCGTGTTCAGAACAGGGTATGACGGGGTATACCGGTTTTTATGAAACTTTAAACTTTGGTAATATTTTCGGGGTTTTATTACCGATTTATATTACCTCTCTTTAGCTAACTGGTCCCTGCTCGGGCGCCACTTGTAAAGTGGTGAATTATGCCGAGGTACAGATCTCAGTCTGGCCAAGGCTCGCGTTACAAGAAATTTATAAATTGCCGAAACGCGTTAGCTATCATAGAGGCAAGTTTCAATAAGCGATGCAACCCCGAGGTTGCGCGGGCCGAAAAGATGGGGGTATCAGGGATTGACGTACTTTTGTACAGTCTCCGCTGACTCCACTAATGCCGCTCCGTACGAATCGGGGTCTGATCCGCCGATTAGTAGGAATGCGGGGGAGGAAGGGGAAACGCGCCGAAAGACAGGGATGTCAGGGTTTGACGTACACTCGTACAGTCTCCGCTAACTCCGCTAATGTTGCTCCTTACGAATCGGGGTTTGATCCACCGATTAGTAGGAATGCTGGGGAAAAGAGGGGGGGGAACGTGTCGCGAACTGATGCCGTCGACGCGATACCGAACCGATTGAATGATCGCCGGTCACCCAACTATTTAATTGCGCGTGCATATATATATATTCGCATATATATATGTGCTACATTTCTCGCACATCTTACGCAGAAATAATACAACACGTCGGGTTTCAGATCAGTTTAGATAACTTTTAATTCCCTTTCAATGGGCTCGCTTATACTTACTTATGTTTTAAACAATGTACCGAGTCTTTATCTTACACACCTCGTGCGGTGTCTCTTTCACCAAAATTGTCTTGTTCGTCTGCGTTTCACTTTCGCTGAACTTCCAAACCGTTTTCAGGAACCTCGCGTCCGTCCACTTGTCACGCTACTGGGCAACTAATTTGCCGGTCTCGCGCTCGACCTGAGCTTGCCCTTTTGCCAGTTGTGTATCGCGACATTTGAGAGTGTGGGCCGCGAGAGCGCGCACGACCTGCGTTCTCTTTATGCTGATCTGGCCGCTCGGCCCTTCCGTTGACTGTTGTGGACTTCTATGTTATTTTATCGTCTTAATTATGTTACGAGTTAATGTTAAATTTGTAGCTTATGTTATGTATACAATGAATAATATTATGTCTCCTTGACCCTTAACAGTAATTCGTGACTGCCTTATATTATTACTACTATTGTGTCTCCTTGACCCTTAACAGTAATTCGTGACTGCCTTATATTATTAATACTATTGTGCGAAGCATTCGAATGTGGGGAGGCCCGTGGGCGGCCTACCTCACAGGCTCTTCACTTAAAAAAGAGGTTGAGCTCGTCATGCTACTCATGCTGTCGTCATGAAGGAGATCCGAAATCATGTCAGTCATTGTGACATCATCCTCTTCTCTTAAATTACCGTACGTTGGATCCGGAGCCACTGTATTTTTAAAAATGACATCATCTCCATGTATGGCCATTTTATGGTATGAGTCGTTGCTCCAGATCCAGATGGTAATTTCGGTATTTTCTGCAATGTTCTCCTGTATGTGTCCTTCAGATTTTTCCATTTATTTTTGGCAGCAACTCCTAAAAATTTAAGTTTTTTTTAGTTATAATTTAAAAAACTACTTGTTATAACTATTTAACTTTATTTTATAACTTTATCAAAAAGTAAATATTTATATTTGTAGGTACCTTGCTACAGGTCACTCATTTCGAGATTTGGCATTTGCCTTTCGAATGGGTAGAAGCACTGTTGCCAATATCATTGATGAAACCAGCATCGTGATTTGGAACACTCTCGTGCTTGAATTCATGCCAATTCCAACAGTTGAGGATTTGAAAAAAGTAGCCAATGACTACTACAAGCGATGGAAGTTTCCCAACTGCATTGGAAGCATTGACGGAAAACATTGCCAAATAAAGTGCCCCGCGAATTCTGGATCGCATTATTTTAATTATTTGCACTACTTTTCAATTGTTTTGCAAGCTGTTGCTGATGCAGACAAAAAATTTGTCACAATTGAAGTGGGAGGCAGAGGGAAGCAGAGCGGTGGTGGCACCTTTAGTGGATCCACTTTGTTTAGATTGCTGGAATCGGAAAAATTTAATGTTCCACCCCCACAAACCTTACCAGGCTCAAATACAATTTTGCCCTTGTTTTTAATTGGTGATGAGGCCTTCCCACTCAAAACTTATTTAATAAGACTCTACCCAAAAAGAAATTTAAATGCCAAGACCGAAAAATTCAATGAACGGCTATCAACTGCCCGTAAATGTATTGAATGTGCATTTGGTATACTTAGCAAAAAATGGCGTATATTGCAAAAAGAAATTGAGACGAAACCAAGCACAGCTATAAACATAATAAAATGTGCTTGCATTTTGCATAATTATGTAAGAGAGAGAGATGGAGATTCGGATCTTGATTACATAAACACAACAACAGAAATAAATGATGAACTAATTGCTCCAAGAAGTGTTATTGGTACTGAAGAACATTCGCAATCCAATAGAAGCGGACAATTAGCAATAAATGTCAGAAATGAGTTAACTGAATATATGTGGGATTTCAGTCATTAATTTTCATATTTTTCAATCAGTACCAATAACACTTCTTGGAGCAATTAGTTCATCTTTTTTTCTGTTTTTAGAGTTTCCTTTTGTAAAAACTGCATTTGGTATATTTCGTTAGTAGCTTAATAAATATATTTTAAGTGTTAATTAATAATAATATAATTTGTTGTATTTTATTATCAATATATATATCTTTTATTCTTTATACACCTTAAAAAATAAACTTACTTGAACAATCACATATTACGCCTACTTCATTCCATTCCTTATCAGTAATTTTTTTGTTTTTGTAGTCTTTATTTGTGTCATTCCATAAAACACAGCGGCCTTGAACAGCCGAAATTAAGCTTTCAGCACAGATTTTCTGCATTGCGTTCATATAATCGCTCAGCGACGCACTAAAAATTAGAGCCGATTCTAGCGCTGAGCGACGTCGCTTAGTCGCTCGCGATTTTCGCACGTCGCTCAACAGCTGCGTGGCCGCTCGTATGGAGTTTCATATGTTTTAATTTTTAACGTCGCTCGAGAGAGCTTCGCTCAGTCGCTAATCGCGCAGTGCGTGGCCGAAGCCTTAAACGGCAAAAGAATGAGAAAAATAGGGCCTTTATCCTTAACTACCGTGCAACTTGGGCCATTATCTTGAAAAAAAGATAAAAGTTAGCAACGATTTTAGTTTTTGACAAAAAAGTGCCACCTAGTTGCTTATATCACCAAGTAAAAAATATTCTAGAGCAATCACTTCGTTTTTCGTGCACGCGGTCGGGTTTCGCTGAACATTTGCACGGCGGAACCATGATGAAATAAGTATAAGGTGGTCTCGTCGGCAGCCGAAGCTAGCTCGTTTTTGTCCCTTAGCTTCAGTGCATGCTTGCTTGTTGACGCGGAAGGTTGTGTGCGGACGAATGTTTTCTCAACACTTAACCCTTAAGCAGAAACAAAAATGAGTTATTGTAATTTTTGCCGCAAGCATGTACTGGGTATGAAGTTTATTCATGCACCGAAATGTATTGTGAAGCGAAAAAACAACGACTTATTGCTAATTCAAAATTATAAAAAATAAAACTATAAAAACTCACTTCACCGCTTTGTTTTATATTGGGCTATTTTAAACCCCAGGGACCAGCTAAGGGTTAATGAACACAATATCCTACCGTTTCATTCACACTCACTGCAAAGTGTGCGTTTCACTCGCACTTATTGCTAGCATACGCTAAGGGACAGCTTTTGCCGACGAGACCACCTTATACTTATTTCATCATGGGCGGAACCATGATACAATTATACAAGGTAGTCCACTCGGCTGCAGAAGTCATTCGGTTTTGGTCCCCTATTTTCAGTGCGTGCCTGCTTGTCGAACTGGGTTAATCGACGCACTGTGTAGCCGTTTCACTCACACTCACTTTTCAACGCTTTCAACGCTCTTTCACTCGCACTTATATTAAGGGACTATGATTTTGCCGAGTGGACTACCTTGTATAATTGTATCCATGGTGAAATAATATAAAGGTGTTCTATTCCACGTTCCTGCTCTCTTTCGGGGTACTTTGCGTTTGTCAGTATGCATTGACATTTTGAAGTGAGCAGTCGTGTTGCGGAAAGTTTGTTAATTGTGTATACTTAGAAAATGTCGAAACAATACGAATTGCTTAACAATTCAAAGCACATACAGTTAGACGAAAAAATTAAAAATTTTTTTTTCGCTTACGGTTAAAATTTAGAACAAAAAATTTAAATGAAAAGATAAGAATTCAGAAGCAAAAGCAAAGGCAAATGGGCCATAAAAAATATTTAAAAATATTACTTTAATTTTATTATTATTAATTGTTACTTATTTTCTAAAATATAAAGTTGATTAAAAAATGAATTCCTACAACAAATTTGTTTCATATTTTTAATTTCGTATTATTTTATTTGCTGCAGCTAACAATCAACACTAGCAAGAGCAGTGCCGGTATATGAAGTCGTATCTATCTCTTTCTTAGCTCTCTCACCATGGCTCTCATACTAACTGCTCTCTTTAAAACCTAAGTACCCCACCACTGAGGAATAGAACACCTTTATATTATTTCACCATGATTGTATCATGGGCGGAACCAAGGCGTATTTAACAAGGTGGCAGCGACGTCGACGTCGCCCTCTTTGCTGTTGCCTTACGCAAGGCACATTTAGCAGCAAAAAAGAAAAATGCATATGTGTGTGTGTATACATGTGCATGCGAGAACAAATTTCTTTTTCGTAAGGCAACGCGACGTCGACGTCGCTACCACCTTGTTTAATACGCCTTGGGCGGAACCATGATACAATTATATAATTGTATAATTGTATCATGGGCGGAACCCACAGAGCAGTTCGGCTGTTGAGCCGACTGCGCGCTCTCGAATTATTTTAGTTTGCGATTAATTGCAGAGAGGCAGTCGACTGAGACGGTCGATCCACGCAGCTCTGCTGTTTATATGCGTATTTGATGTACGTATTTGATTTGCGTGTAGGGTTTTGTTATTTTTCGGGTGGGTCGCTGAAAATTGAACAGCGTTGACTGAATTTGTGTTCACATGCATGCATTAATGTTTATTTGTATGCTAGTCAAGTGTACAAGAACCTGTCTCAGTTTGTTATGAAATTTTATTATTTTACAGGTGTATATATTTAAGACTTTCTTACTTTATTTATTAAAAAGCACTTATGAAATAATTTGAAAATTTTGCCATATTATTTATATATTTAATTAATTATATCTACGATTGATGATTTACATAACAAATTTCTTTTCTATTAACATATAATTAAGTCATATCAAAAAAATCCATGTAAAATAAAGCATTTTTTACAAGCAGCAACAAAAATGTGTAAACACCCAGAAATTTATGAATTCATTTTTGTATGCCCACGCTATTTCGAAGAAGCTTATTTGCTACACTATCAAGTTTGCCGCTCGAAGAGTTAATAACATTAAAATATGTTATTTTATTAGACTACTTTTAGCAATTTCTCAATTGTTAGCTTAGTGCCAACGTACTATAATCAAAATATACAACTATAACAACTATATTCTTAAATTACATATCAACAATAGCACTTATATTATATTAGGGTATCCAACACTCAACATTCGTCTGTTCATATTCTTATTCAACATGTTCGATATTTAAGTCTATTAGTGTGCGTGTGTGTGTGTGTATTCACAAAAGAAGCAAAACAGAACTGCCGCACAAAATATAAAATCGACAATTTCAGACTTCTGCTTGAATCTGCTTTATGCAGTCCAACTTGGGAGGGTAGTATAAACTTAATATGAACTTTGTCAAACTTGATATTTATGTTTATATTTTTTATTTATATATCGAAAATAAACTATATATATATAAAAAGTAAATATTTGAGTTTTAATTGGCTATTATTCAATATTGGTACAAAGGGTATTTTTTACTTCGTGCATTTTGTGTTGAAGCACTGGTTTTGTTATTTTGGAAGTGGCAGAGAAGAACAAATTTCGTTTTTTATGCGCTGTGTGCGTGCACATGAATATACATATTCTATGCGTATGCATGTGTGCGCTTTGTTGATCTGCTGGTGACCGTCAATAGCAAAACCTGACCTTTCTCAATATCTACAATATGATTTTTTACATGTACATACATTTGCATGCTGGTGCAGGGCTTTTGGGTGGGCAACTATATTTATAATTAATTATGTTAAATAATATTAACTATATACATATGAACATATGTATGTAAATACCTATGATCGCCGCTCATATTGGCTCCCGAATCACATAAATTTTCAATCGGTACCCAGGGAACACCACGAGGAGGCCATTACAAATGGTATGGGGTCATATTTTAATATGACCTATGAGTCGACTTGATATGACGCAATATTGCTATTGACGGTCACCAGCAGATCAACAAAGCGCACACATGCATACGCATAAAATATATATATTCATGTGCACGCACACAGCGCATAAAAAACGAAATTTGTTCTTCTCTGCCATTTCCAAAATAACAAAACCAGTGCTTCAACAAAAAATGCACGAAGTAAAATTACCCTTTGTACCAATATTGAATAATAGCCAATTAAAACTCAAATATTTACTTTCTATATATATATAGTTTATTTTCGATACATAAATAAAAAATATGAACATAAATAATATTAGTATCTCACGTTTTGCTATTAATTTTGACAAAGTTCATATTAAGTTTATACTACCCTCCCAAGTTGGACTGCATAAAGCAGATTCAAGCAGAAGTCTGAAATTGTCGATTTTATATTTTGTGCGGCAGTTCTGTTTTGCTTCTTTTGTGAATACACACACACACACGCACACTAATAGACTTAAATAGCGAGCATGTTGAATAAGAATATGAACAGACGAATGTTGAGTGTTGGAAACCCTAATATAATATAAGTGCTATTGTTGATACATATGTAATTTAAGAATATATTTGTTATAGTTGTATATTTTGATTATAGTAAGTTGGCACTAAGCTAACAATTGAGAAATTGCTAAAATTAGTCTAATAAAACTACATATATCAATGTTATTTACGCTTCGAGCGGCAAACTTGATAGTGTAGCAAATAAGCTTTTGTGGGCATACAAAAAGGAATTCATAGATTTCTGGGTGTTAACACATTTTTGTTGCTGCTTGTGAAAAATGCTTTATCTTAAATGTATTGTTTTGATATGACTTAATTATATGTTAATAGAAAAGAAATTTATTATGTATTCATCAATCGTAGATATAATTAAATAAATAAAAAATATGGCAAAATTTTAAAATTATTTCATATGTGCTTTTTAATAAACAAAATAAGAAAGTCTTAAATATATACACCTGTAAAAAAATAAAAATATCATAAAAACTGAGACAGGTTCTTGTACACTTGACATGCTTACAAATAACCATTAATGCATAAATGTGAGCGCACACATTCAAGCGCTGTTCAAATTTAAAAATCCCACCCCAAAAATAACAAAACCATCACACGCAAAAATAACAAAACCATACACGCATATAAACAGCAGAGCTGCGTGGACATTCGGCTGCCTCTCTGCGTCTAAGCGCAAACAAAAATAATTCTGAGCAAGAACGCGAGAGCTTCCATTCGGCTCGACACCCGAAGTGCTATGGGAGCACTCAGAAAGTTTTTTTCACAAATGTACAGCTCATGAGTTCCCAACAAGCCCCGTACGCAATGATTGCTCTATAATCTTTATTCTTAGTGCCTGTACGCAGACGACTGTACAGCTCCCGTACAGCAAAAACTTCATATAAAACAAGTGGAAACGTTGCAGTCGGACGCAACCGACTGCGGCATACTCGATACCAGAATTAAAACCGGTAAAAAGAGGCCTGAATGCAAAGGGGTACGGAAGCGGCAGGGGTTTACGCTGCCTTAAAGATTCTCCGATGCAGATGGGGATGCCACCGGCTATCTTCATACCAAATTTGGTGACTCTAGCTCGAAATTTGTAATAAGTGGGGAAAGGGGGGCTGGGGGCGGTATGGGTGGGCGTGGCATCCAAATTTTTTATGCAGATCTTTGTAAAATGTCAATTGCTATCTTCGTACCAAATTTGGTGACTCTAGCTCGAAATTTGTAATAAGTGGGGAAAGGGGGGCTGGGGGCGGTATGGGTGGGCGTGGAATCCAAATTTTTTATGCAGATCTTTGTAAAATGTCAATTGCTATCTTCATACCAAATTTGGTGACTCTAGCTCGAAATTTGTAATAAGTGGGGAAAGGGGGGCTGGGGGCGGTATGGGTGGGCGTGCAATCCAAATTTTTGATGCCGATCTTTCTGAAATGTCAATTGCTATCTTCATACCAAATTTGGTGACTCTAGCTCGAAAATTGTAAAAATTGGGGAAAGGGGGGCGAAATGGAGGGCGTGGCTCCAAAACTTTGATGCAGATTTTTGGGGGTCGTTGCCAGCTATCTTCCTACCAAATTTGATGGCTCTAGCTCCACAACTCTGGAAGATACACGCATTCCCGTTTTTGACGAAGCGTTGGGGTGGATGGGGGCGGCTAGGGCAGTATTGGTGGGCGTGGCATCCAAACTTTTGGTGCAGTTTTTAGGGGGTCATCATCACCTATCTTGGCACCAAATTTGGTGGCTCTAGCTCAAAAACTGTGGGAGATATAGCCATTTCTGATTTCAAAATGCGGGGGGCTGGGGGCGGAATGGGTGGGCGTGGCTCCAAAACTTTGATGCAGATTTTTGGGGGTCGTTACCAGCTATCCTCCAACCAAATTTGGAGGCTCTAGCTCCACAACTCTGGAAGATACACGCATTCCCGTTTTTGACGAAGCGTTGGGGCACATGGGGGTGGCTAGGGCGGTATTGGTGGGCGTGGCATCCAAACTTTTGGTGCAGTTTTTAGGGGGTCATCATCACCTATCTTGGCACCAAATTTGGTGGCTATAGCTCAAAAACTGTGGGAGATATAGGCTTTTTTGACTTTAAAATGCGGGGGGGCTGGGGGTGGAATGGGGGGCGTGGCTCCAAAATTTTTGATGCAGTTTTTTGGGGGTTGCTAGTAGCTATCTTCTTACCAAATTTGGTACTTCTAGCTGTAAGGATGTGCGAAATATGTGGATTAATCGGTTTTGAGTTATCGAATTTATCGATTTGCCAGCCCCCCAGTTATCGTAGAACCCCCATCTTGACACTTTAATTTACTATCCCATAGATAAAGAGATTTGGAAAGTTTCAAGTCTCTAGCTTGAAGGGTGTGGAAAAAAGTTGCGTTCATACAGACGGACAGACGGACAGACGGACAGACGGACAGACGGACAGACGGACAGACACCATGACGGACATTGCACAAACTCAATATACTCTTTACCTTCGGTATCGAGTATAAAAAATGGTCCCGTACAGCTTCAGTACAGTACGTACATTTAAGGTCTGCAGTTCTGTTAGCTACTGCTGGTACGGTAGTGTTGAACAATGAAAATGTTAAAATGTTATGTTAAAATGCTACGGGCAGTAAATAGCTTTCAGCAGCTATTTACGGTTGTAAAAAATGCAACAACATGTCGGGCAAGAGCCGGCTTATACATTTTTCGGATAATATTAACAAAGTTGACCTAATTCAGGCTCCAATAGAGCCATACTTATTGTTTTGGCAGTCAATGCTGCACAAGAAGTAATGAATAAAAATATATTAATTAATTAATAAGATACAATTTAAATAACATATAAACTGGATTGTACTGCCACTGATCTATGGCAGGGTATAGATTATTAGAAGCAGGGCGTTAGCTGTACTCAAACACAAAAGTAGCGCGCGAATCATTATTTTGAAATCAAGTGTACAAAACACAGTTGCATTTCCGATTTATTTACAAAAACAATTAGCCTACCGCCACAATATGTGAATTTTTCAGCACTTGTCGTTACAGCCGTAAAATTCATGTATACTGTACGGGAGCTGTACGGGGCTCATGCGTACAGGCCTTAAAGCATTACAATGTTTGCATATCAAATTCATACTACCAAGTTGAGTAATTTTATCTGACTTGTAAGCTATTTCAAAATCATAGTTTAAGCCAGACATGGCTTTAACACTCCATGCACGCAAACGCCTTTCTTGACGTGCATCAGGTTTATTAGCCTGATGTCTTCTCACTGCAACTCTATGAGCTTCAGGATTATTAGCCACATCTCTTCTTTTTACAACTTTTATAACATCAAGATTATTAACACGATATCTTTTTGATGATTCTATGCGCTTATTGATATCACTTGTTTTTTCAAATGAACGTTGTTTGGTTACGCAGCTATCTGCGCCAAACAACAACACACGCAGTTTCATTTTAAACTAGTTCTCTTTAATCAATTATGCTCTGCGCAGCATAAGAGCAAATTAACGTAACTCTCATAATTCTTGTTTGCATATTCTATCATCGTTCGTTTTATCTTGCATGTTTTCTATTGCTTGCCCTTGGCCTTCAGCTGAGTTCAAGCTGCTGCTGCAAGTTGGCAGCTAGTTAGTTCTTTTCGATCGCGCAAGAATTCAAGTCGCGGCAAGGCATTCGACGCCTGCCAAATTATTTTGGTATATAATTATTGCATAGCTCAATTCGGAGTTTGCATTAAAAATTGAACAATTGTAACAGTATAAATAAGTTCGGCCACGAAGGCAAATAAATTATAATTATATTTATGCAAAATTTCGGTGCATTTATATTTATTAAATTTGTACTTTTGAAAATTCGACAGCTATTGAAAAAGCTCAATAGCTCAAAATTTGGTGACCCCGACGTGATTACTCTGTATTGTTTAAACAACTTAGAACTATTTAATTTATAGAGTGATAAAAGCGCGCGCCCGCGTTTTCTACATCGTTTTCGTTGATCTCGCTTCGTTTCGCGCTCGCTTTTGCTTCAGGTGTTTGACCTGCATTGGCTCCCGCGCATTGATTCTCTTATCGCTCTTCGCTAATACAGTTGCAGCAGCCGTTTCTGCATTGTTATTGTTGGCCGTTTCTGTTGCATTCGCTTGTGTTTAAGTGTTTGCCCTCGAATTGACATTGTGACTTGTGCAGTTTGGTGGTACATTATTACCAGCTGCATTGCCAGTGACATTACGTTGTTTGATCGTCAGTGCATTTTAAACTGTAATGTACTGAAGCATAAGTGAATGCAATAAAGTGATAGTGTTTTGGCATTTACTGAACAATAAAGACAAAGCAACTGCATCCCTCAAGTGTATGTCATTCAGTGGCTCTCAAACTATATTTTGCAAGTGCGTGTACATATAAACAAATATTTCAAAATGCCAGATACTGCTGCAGTGCCGTCGCCTGGTGCAGCATTTTATAAAGCCAAAGCCAAAGCTATTAACGAGCAGGTAAAACGGTTGGCCAAAATAGTCGCTCCGGAGCAAATTGTGCATCTCAGTGAAGAAGAGTTGGCTGTTCGGCTTAAGGCTCTAGAAAATGCTCAGCAGGCATTCGACAATATGCATAATGCATTGGAAGAACTGGACTACGACGAAATCGGGAGTGATTTACGCGAATCTTTTGATGAACTTGTTGTCTTAGTGGAAGCTAGCTTTCGTCGCGAAATAAATAAGCGAAAGTTATCTTCACCTTTGTGCTCTACTATGAGGCAAGATGCTTCTGTTGACAATCACACATTGTCTCAAAGCCGGATTCGATTGCCTGAACTCAAGCTTCCAGAGTTTAGCGGAGGATACACAAAATTTGCTGATTTTATAGCAATGTTCTCGTCAATCATTGACGGGGACTCAGGCCTGTCAGATGTGGAGAAGTTTCAGCATTTGCGATCGTGCCTAAAAGGACCAGCCCTAGATAGTGTTTCTTCATTGGAAATCAGCAGCGCAAACTACGCAGTGGCATTAGAGCTCCTTAAAAAGCGGTTTAATAATAAGCGTCTTATTATTCAGGCACATGTCACTGAGATTTTGGTTTTGGATTGCATCGAGTCGTCGTCAGCTGTAAAACTTCGAGCCCTTTCGGATACGGTGAATTCCAACATCCGCGCTCTACAAAGCCTGGGTAGCGTGGAACAGATTGCAGGCTGCATTATTGTGCACAGCTTGCTGCAAAAGGTGGATAAGGCAACGCAGACCAGTTGGGAGGAGACAGCACCGATGGATACTATCCCGACCTGTGAGCAGTTCATGGCATTTCTGGATCGACGATGCCAAAGGTTGGAAAATGTGGAACACGCTATGGCAACGTATACGCCTAGCTCTAAGGTGGGAAAAAGTAGCAAAATCTCTAACACCAGTAGAAAGGCCTTTGTCGCTACTAACTCCAACACAAATGATTGTGTGTTTTGTGAGACCTCTGGCCATGTTATATACAACTGTTCCCGTTTTGGCAATCTGTCTCCTCAACTGCGTCTACGCGAGGTAAAAAAGCTTTCCCTTTGTATCAATTGCCTGCGCAAGGGTCATAGGCTTAAGGAATGCAGCTCAACTGCCTGCAACCGTTGTAAGGCCAAGCATCACACGCTTCTGCACTTTGAGAATCAGATTGACGGTTCTCAATTTAATTCTGCCCCGCATCTGCCTGCTGCAAAACCTTCAGCATCACTCGTAGCCAAAAATCTCAGCCCCGACATTGTGCTCTTGGCAACTGCTGTTGTTAACGTTAGGAGTCACAGTGGTGTTTTGGTCCCGTGCCGTGCTCTTCTCGATTCTGGTTCGCAGGTGCACATTATTACGTCTCGATTAGCTCAACACCTCCAGCTTCGCAAACATCGGTCGCCTACGTTGATTTCTGGATTAGGGGAGTCTAGTGTTGCCTCAGAAGGCTATTCAGCAGAAATAAGCTTTCAATCACGAGCATCTGATTACTCTGCTGACATCTCAGTTTTGATAGCTCCGTCTATAACTGGAAATCAGCCGAACTACGATATTAGTACTGACCTCTGGAATATACCCTCAAATATTCGCTTGGCTGATCCAGAGTTCTTTAAGCCGCAACAAATAGATCTGCTAATTGGAGCAGGCCTATTTTTATACTCGATACCGAAGGTAAAGAGTATATTGAGTTTGTGCAATGTCCGTCATGGTGTCTGTCCGTCTGTCCGTCTGTCCGTCTGTATGAACGCAACTTTTTTCCACACCCTTCAAGCTAGAGACTTGAAACTTTCCAAATCTCTTTATCTATGGGATAGTAAATTAAAGTGTCAAGATGGGGGTTCTACGATAACTGGGGGGCTGGCAAATCGATAAATTCGATAACTCAAAACCGATACATCCACATATTTCGCACATCCTTACAGCTAGAAGTACCAAATTTGGTAAGAAGATAGGTACTAGCAACCCCCAAAAAACTGCATCAAAAATTTTGGAGCCACGCACCCCCATTCCGCCCCCAGCCCCCCCGAATTTTAAAGTCAAAAAAGCCTATATCTCCCACAGTTTTTGAGCTATAGCCACCAAATTTGGTGCCTGGATAGGTGATGATGACCCCTCAAAAACTGCATCAAAAGATTGGATGCCACGCCCACCAATACCGCCCTAGCCACCCCCATGTGCCCCAACGCTTCGTCAAAAACGGGAATGCGTGTATCTTCCAGAGTTGTGGAGCTAGAGCCACCAAATTTGGTAGGAAGATAGCTGGCAACGACCCCCAAAAATTTGCATCAAAGTTTTGGACCCACGCCCTCCATTTCGCCCCCCTTTCCCCACTTTTTAAAATTTTCGAGCTAGAGTCACCAAATTTGGTATGAAGATAGCAATTGACATTTTACAAAGATCTGCATGAAAGAGATGATGACCCCTCAAAAACTGCATCAAAAGATTGGATGCCACGCCCACCAATACCGCCCTAGCCACCCCCATGTGCCCCAACGCTTCGTCAAAAACGGGAATGCGTGTATCTTCCAGAGTTGTGGAGCTAGAGCCTCCAAATTTGGTGGGAAGATAGCTGGTAACGACCCCCAAAAAACTGCATCAAAGTTTTGGAGCCACGCCCACCCATTCCGCCCCCAGCCCCCCGCATTATGAAATCAGAAATAGCTATATCTCCCACAGTTTTTGAGCTAGAGCCACCAAATTTGGTGCCAAGATAGGTGATGATGACCCCCTAAAAAATTCATCAAAAGTTTGGATGCCACGCCCACCAATACTGCCCTAGCCGCCCCCATCCACCCCAACGCTTCGTCAAAAACGGGAATGCGTGTATCTTCCAGAGTTGTGGAGCTAGAGCCACCAAATTTGGTAGGAAGATAGCTGGCAACGACCCCCAAAAATTTGCATCAAAGTTTTGGACCCACGCCCTACATTTCGCCCCCCCTTTCCCCACTTTTTAAAATTTTCGAGCTAGAGTCACCAAATTTGGTATGAAGATAGCAATTGACATTTCACAAAGATCTGCATGAAAAATTTGGATGCCACGCCCACCCTTACCGCCCCCAGCCCCCCTTTCCCCACCTTTTACAAACTTCGAGCTAGAGTCACCAAATTTGGTATATAGATAGCAATTGACATTCCACAAAGATCTGCATCAAAAATTTGGATGCCACGCCCACCCATACCGCCCCCAGCCCCCCTTTCCCCACTTTTTTACAAATTTCGAGCTAGAGTCACCAAATTTGGTATGAAGATAGCAATTGACATTCCACAAAGATCTGCATCACAAATTTGGATGTCACGCCCATCCTTACCGGCCCCAGCCCCCTTTCCCCACCTTTTACAAACTTCGAGCTAGAGTCACCAAATTTGGTATGAAGATAACAATTGACATTCCACAAAGATCTGCATCAAAAATTTGGATGCCACGCCCACCCAAACTGCCCCCAGCCCCCCTTTCCCCACCTTTTGCAAATTTTGAGCTAGAGTCACCTAATTTGGTATGAAGATAGCAATTGACATTTCAGAAAGATCTGCAACAAAAATTTTGATGCCACAACTACCCATACCGCCCCAGCCCCCCCCCCTTTCCCCACCTTTTACAAACTTTGAGCTAGAGTCACCAAATTTGGTATGAAGATAGCCGGTGGCATCCCCATCTGCATCGGAGAATCTTTAATGCAGCGTAAACCCCTGCCGCATCCATACCCCTTTGCATTCAGGCCTCTTTTTACCGGTTTTAATTCTGGTATAGAGTATGCCGCAGTCGGTTGCGTCCGACTGCAACGTTTCCACTTGTTTGAATTGTTGTGTGTTGGTCAAATTAAGATCGCTCCTGGTTTGCCTATTCTACAAAAAACTCAACTCGGCTGGATAGTGACAGGTGGAACGTCTTCGACAAGCCCTGCCTCATTAATGGTGACTCATTCTGTTTCGATGCCAAGCTCCAGCCCTGATCACAAGCTTGATGAGATCGTTCGTCGGTTTTGGGAGGTAGAATCCTGTTCTCGTGCAGTCAACGGATCTACCAAGGAGGAACTTGATTGTGAGGCGCATTTTCAACAAACTTTTGCTCGTTTAGGCATTGGTGAATATTCGGTTCGCCTTCCGTTCAAGCATGCTGTGGATCTAGTTGGAGACTCGTATCAGCAAGCTTATCGTCGGTTCTGCAATCTGGAGCGCAAATTGGAGCGTCATCCTGAGCTAAAGTCTCAATATGCAGCATTTATCAAGGAGTATGTGGATTTAAATCACATGTCTTTGGTTGAGTCGCAAATGCTTAGTCACTGCAAATAATATCTTCCACATCATTGCGTTCTTAAGGAAGATAGCTCCACAACTAAGCTCAGAGTTGTGTTTGATGGTTCGGCCGTGTCTTCGTCTGGTTATTCCCTGAATGAAATCCTCATGGCAGGCCCAACTATACAACGCAAGCTGTTCAGTACGCTGTTGCAGTTTAGGACTTTCCCAATAGCACTGACAGGCGATATTTGCAAAATGTATAGGTGCGTTAGGATGGCTGAACCCGATTCGTACCTGCAATGTATCCTGTGGCGTGATTCGCCGCATCAGGAAATTCAAGTCTTCAAACTGGACACCGTCACCTATGGCACGAAGCCAGCTTCCTTTCTGGCAGTTCGTTCCATGCAGCAATTGGCTATTGACGAAAAAAGATCGTTTCCTGCTGGATCCAAAGTGGTCTTGAGCGATTTTTATGTAGATGATCTCATCACGGGAGGCGACTCTGTCGAGGAAGTAGTTGACCTTATGGATCAGACAGTCAGGCTGCTCTGGAAAGGAAATTTCAAGCTTAGGAAGTGGTGCTCCAATGATCCTCGCGTGCTTCAGCAGGTTCCCGATGAGGACAAGGAGACTTTTCTAAAGTTTGATGATGGCACGGATGTCACGAAGACTCTCGGACTTGCATGGGATCCAGCTTCTGACTGTCTTCTATTTAACTTTTCTCCCATGAAAACGCATGGCAAGCCTAGCAAACGTTCTGTGCTGTCTACCATTGCTCGTTTCTATGACCCGCTTGGACTTATCGGACCCGTGGTAGCCAAGGCCAAGATCTTTTTGCAGCACCTTTGGAGAGAGCATTTGGATTGGGATGAAAGTCTTCCTGCTGCATTGCACTGTTCTTGGATTAGTTTGTGTGCGGACATTTGTAATACAGACCAAATTAAACTCCCTCGACTGGTCGTCGTTCCAAAGGGCGTCATAGAAGTGCATGGTTTCAGCGATGCTAGCATTGAAGCGTACGGTGGATGCATTTACGTCGTTTCGATAAACGAAGGAAAGCGCATAGTTCATTTGTTGTGCTCTAAGTCTCGAGTGGCACCCTTGCGAACTCTCACAGTACCAAAGCTGGAGTTATCTGCTGCTGCACTCCTCTCTCAGCTTATTCTGGAAATATCTCACATGAACTTGTTTAATTGCAGATATTATTGTTGGTCAGATTCGGCAGTTGTTTTATCCTGGATACGGGATGAGCCTTCTCGATTCCAAACGTTTACGGCTAATAGAATATCGTTAATCCAAGAGCTAACAGCAGGAATGGAATGGCGCTACGTACCGACGGCATGCAATCAGGCAGACATTCTTTCTAGAGGGGCACTTCCAAGCGAACTTATAAGGTCATCGTTATGGTCGAATGGTCCCGATTTTTTAACCAAAGGAGATTGCGAATGGCCTACAACATGTCTACCCACCCAGACGCTTCCTGAGCTGCGACAAAAGGCGCTAGTTGGCGTCTCTAGATGCTCTGATGTCAGCATAGGATGCAAGTTTTTAAATTCGTTTCAAAGCCTGCGTCGTGTTTTCGGATATATTTACAAATTTCGAAATCGCATCAGACATCCCAGCCTCACAGTAGAGTGGATACATAAAGGCACCCACTTACTATTGCGGAGCAT
Organism: Scaptomyza montana; assembly: GCA_018904305.1. NCBI lineage: Eukaryota > Metazoa > Arthropoda > Insecta > Diptera > Drosophilidae > Scaptomyza > Scaptomyza montana. Next base: position 609,218 of record JAEIGR010000072.1, on the reverse strand, counting down.
CCAGATGGCGGATCTGAGTGATGATAATAGAGCTCTTCAAGGCGGACGGGCGATCAAATCATCCAGCTCTATTGCCTCGCTTAACCCATTCCTCGATGAGTTTGGACTCCTTCGGGTTGGTGGCCGTCTAAAGCATTCGGGTCTAGATTTCGATGCTCAGCATCCCATTATTCTTCCGAGTCGTCATCCTGTCACCCGCGCTATCATTATGCATTTTCATAGGCGTCAGCTGCATGCTGGACCTCGTTCACTGCTCGCTCACATACGGCTCCGCTATTGGCCTATTGGTGGCCGTAAGGCTGTCTCCAGCGTAACAAGCAAATGCGTCATGTGCTTTCGAGCTAAACCCGTCCTGGCTGAGACAATCATGGCGGATCTTCCCCGGGATCGTGTAAGTGGCTCGCATCCTTTCGCTGTGACTGGAGTGGACTATTGTGGACCATTTTACTACAAGAGCGAGATTCGGAACAAGGGACCAGTAAAATGCTACATCTCAGTCTTCATTTGCTTCGCAACGAAGGCAGTGCATCTCGAACTGGTTCCTGACTTGTCGACAGCAGCCTTTCTCAATGCGCTTAAGCGGTTCATGCTCACCAGATGCAAACCTGCTCGCATATGGTCGGACAACGCCACTAATTTCGTGGGAGCCAAAAACGACTTAGCTGAGCTCAAGCGACTCTTCCTCAGCGAGAAGCTCATAGACTCTGTCCGAGAGTTTTGTGTCGCTGATGACATCGAATGGGAATTCATTCCACCTCGATCCCCACACTTCGGTGGACTTTGGGAGGCCGCGGTTAAGAGAGCCAAATACCATTTTTATCGATCGGTCGGGCCCTCTCTGTTGCCCCTGGATGATCTGCGTACACTCGTCTGCCACATTGGCGCAATAATATATTCTCGACCTCTTTTTCCACTTTCAGAGCACCCTGCAGATCTGGATGTGCTAACTCCTGCGCACTTCCTTGGCACTGCACCACTCGCTTTATATCCTGAGCCTGACGTCACCGCTCTGAACGTTAGCCGCCTAGATCGCTGGCAGCGTATAACATATTATCAGCAAATTTTCTGGAGACGTTGGCGTGAGGAGTATTTAACGCTTCTTCAGCAGCGATCCAAATGGAGAACGTCCCAGCCGGGCGTTCTCATTAATGATGTCGTCCTTGTAAAGGATGAAAACTTGCCACCTCTTAAATGGCCACTAGCTCGTGTGGTTGAGCTTGTTGCTGGCGCTGACGGCGTTTCTCGAGTAGCTGTTCTTAAGACGTCAACAGGAATCATCAAGAGAGCTGTGCGCAAATTATGTGCGCTTCCGAAAGAGGATGTTGCTGAAAGCCCGTGTCTTCCAACGGGGGAGAATGTTTGGTTACGCAGCTATCTGCGCCAAACAACAACACACGCAGTTTCATTTTAAACTAGTTCTCTTTAATCAATTATGCTCTGCGCAGCATAAGAGCGAATTAACGTAACTCTCATAATTCTTGTTTGCATATTCTATCATCGTTCGTTTTATCTTGCATGTTTTCTATTGCTTGCCCTTGGCCTTCAGCTGAGTTCAAGCTGCTGCTGCAAGTTGGCAGCTAGTTAGTTCTTTTCGATCGCGCAAGAATTCAAGTCGCGGCAAGGCATTCGACGCCTGCCAAATTATTTTGGTATATAATTATTGCATAGCTCAATTCGGAGTTTGCATTAAAAATTGAACAATTGTAACAGTATAAATAAGTTCGGCCACGAAGGCAAATAAATTATAATTATATTTATGCAAAATTTCGGTGCATTTATATTTATTAAATTTGTACTTTTGAAAATTCGACAGCTATTGAAAAAGCTCAATAGCTCAACAAACGTTTTTATACTCGGTACCGAAGGTAAAGAGTATATTGAGTTTGTGCAATGTCCGTCATGGTGTCTGTCCGTCTGTCCGTCTGTCCGTCTGTATGAACGCAACTTTTTTCCACACCCTTCAAGCTAGAGACTTGAAACTTTCCAAATCTCTTTATCTATGGGATAGTTAATTAAAGTGTCAAGATGGGGGTTCTACGATAACTGGGGGGCTGGCAAATCGATAAATTCGATAACTCAAAACCGATACATCCACATATTTCGCACATCCTTACAGCTAGAAGTACCAAATTTGGTAAGAAGATAGGTACTAGCAACCCCCAAAAAACTGCATCAAAAATTTTGGAGCCACGCACCCCCATTCCGCCCCCAGCCCCCCGAATTTTAAAGTCAAAAAGCCTATATCTCCCACAGTTTTTGAGCTATAGCCACCAAATTTGGTGCCTGGATAGGTGATGATGACCCCTCAAAAACTGCATCAAAAGATTGGATGCCACGCCCACCAATACCGCCCTAGCCACCCCCATGTGCCCCAACGCTTCGTCAAAAACGGGAATGCGTGTATCTTCCAGAGTTGTGGAGCTAGAGCCACCAAATTTGGTAGGAAGATAGCTGGCAACGACCCCCAAAAATTTGCATCAAAGTTTTGGACCCACGCCCTCCATTTCGCCCCCCTTTCCCCACTTTTTAAAATTTTCGAGCTAGAGTCACCAAATTTGGTATGAAGATAGCAATTGACATTTTACAAAGATCTGCATGAAAAATTTGGATGCCACGCCCACCCTTACCGCCCCCAGCCCCCCTTTCCCCACCTTTTACAAACTTCGAGCTAGAGTCACCAAATTTGGTATATAGATAGCAATTGACATTCCACAAAGATCTGCATCAAAAATTTGGATGCCACGCCCACCCATACTGCCCCCAGCCCCCCTTTCCCCACTTTTTACAAATTTCGAGCTAGAGTCACCAAATTTGGTATGAAGATAGCAATTGACATTCCACAAAGATCTGCATCACAAATTTGGATGTCACGCCCATCCTTACCGGCCCCAGCCCCCCTTTCCCCCACCTTTTACAAACTTCGAGCTAGAGTCACCAAATTTGGTATGAAGATAGCAATTGACATTCCACAAAGATCTGCATCAAAAATTTGGATGCCACGCCCACCCATACTGCCCCCAGCCCCCCTTTCCCCACTTTTTACAAATTTCGAGCTAGAGTCACCAAATTTGGTATGAAGATAGCAATTGACATTCCACAAAGATCTGCATCACAAATTTGGATGTCACGCCCATCCTTACCGGCCCCAGCCCCCCTTTCCCCACCTTTTACAAACTTCGAGCTAGAGTCACCAAATTTGGTATGAAGATAACAATTGACATTCCACAAAGATCTGCATCACAAATCTGGATGCCACGCCCACCCATAAGGCCTAAGCCCCCCTCTACCCACCTTTTGCAAATTTTGAGCTAGAGTCACCTAATTTGGTATGAAGATAGCAATTGACATTTCAGAAAGATCTGCAACAAAAATTTTGATGCCACAACTACCCATACCGCCCCAGCCCCTCCCCCCTTTCCCCACCTTATACAAACTTTGAGCTAGAGTCACCAAATTTGGTATGAAGATAGCCGGTGGCATCCCCATCTGCATCGGAGAATCTTTAATGCAGCGTAAACCCCTGCCGCATCCATACCCCTTTGCATTCAGGCCTCTTTTTACCGGTTTTAATTCTGGTATCGAGTATGCTGCAGTCGGTTGCGTCCGACTGCAACGTTTCCACTTGTTTTACCTTTTTTCTGTTTTGCCGGTGAATCGACTACGTCTTTTAACAGGATTTTTAACATTTTCAGTTATACATTCACTTGACGTATCAGAATCTTGAGTTATTACTTCCTCTAAAGGAATATAAACATCAAAATGTACATTCATTAATGGACCGGTAAAACGCAATCTTTTTACAGGATGCATATTATTTCCGAATGCTTGTAATAAATTTCCATTTTGAAAAACTCACATGCAGTACCATAAGTATATGAATTTAACATAGCGCACTCATATTGTTCAGAAGAGATATAACACTCTCCATTTAAGTTTATGCTGAAGCAAGCAAAAGTTTCCCAGTTGGCTACAACATATTCAACAATATTTTGGCGTATGGTGCCATGGAAGACTTGCCTACCAAATAAAAGGTAGGAAATAGATCTAAAAGGGCAGGCTCCATCACCAATTATGGCAACAACTGAATGCGGCACCAAAATACCACTAATATCTAAAGTTGCAATAGACATATTTTAATTTGGCTGTGAGTCAATTGACTTCACTGTAAAACGATTGTTACAACGTTACAGTGTCTATACGTAAGTATAGAATTCAATAAAATTGAATATACCAACTTATACTTTTAATAGAATATTCAGACTGCTTAGTTTTATTTGATTTTTAAATGCACTTAAGCAGCGTCTATATAACTATTATATAATATGCAAAATAGAAGACAACTATATAAAATGTTGCTTCAATTATTAAGTCGAAAATCGGCTTATTAATTTTGTTTAAAAAAAAAACAACAAAACAAATTAACAACTTAATTTAAAGTAAGTATTATAAATAAATAAATACTTCAAAATAAGTCAAAAATTGACTTCACTGTACAACGTTACAGCGTCTATACAAAGTATAGAATTCAATAAAATTGAATATACCAACTTATATTATTTTAATAGAATATTCAGGCTGCTTAGTTTTATTTGATTTTTAAATGCACTAAAGCAGCGTCTATATAACTATTATATAATATGCAAAATAGAAGACAACTATATAAAATGTTGCTTCAATTATTAAGTCGAAAATCGACTAAATTTTCTTGTGTTTAAAAAACAACAAAAGAAATTAAAATACGTTGATCGTTATTTAAATAATAGCAATTAAATTTTTTTATAACTTATCATAAAATACGAATTTTAAATGAACTTATAGATATACGTATTTTAAAGGAATATATATACAGTAGACGCTCACAAATTAGAACCTTCGGAAATTGGAATTGTCCAGAAATTAGAATCAGTTTTTTTAAAACATTACACGCTCTAAAATTAGAATTGAAAATTCTAAATTCAGAGCGTAAATTGTTTTTCCTTTTTTTAGCACAGAAACTCTCTAATTTCGTTTGATTTTGCTAAATCAAAATAAAAATAAAAAGGGGAGTCCCTATTTTTTGTATGTTATTCGTTCTAAGTTGTTGTTTTGTCGCAATCATTCATTAATTTTTGGCTTATTTCTGGGTGAAATTTGATACAAGTGCACGTATTTAGGCAGTATTTGCTTAAAAGTAAAAATATGTCCCGAAAAATGTTAAATAAATGTAAGAAAAATACTTTATCGGTGGAAACTAAAATTTAAACTCTTAGAAAAGCTTGAGGAAAGCGTTCAAGTGAAGCTGTTAGTCCCAGATTTTAATGCGACACCATCTTCAATCACCATCGTACATAAAATCAAAGAGAAAACCTATCATCAGTCAAAGAAAAAATCATCACAAAGTCATTTAGTCCAAGTGATGGATGGTTTACTAAATTTAAATTGCGACACGGTATCCGTTTTTTAAAAATTTGTGGCGAGATTCTCTCTAGTAATGTATGTAGCTTCAATCACACCATACATTCATATATTTATGGAATTGCAGTGAACAATTATGTTTCATCTATTTTTGATTTAATGTACATACATATATTTTTAATATAAAAAACATCTTATAAGTTTTGTTTTCTTGTTGTAATTAATAGAATTGATAAAAAATAGTTTTATCGCAGATTTTTACACTAAATGCACTAAAATTTTGTACACTTTTGTATGCAAAAAAAACGTCCAGAAATTAGAATAATTCAGAAATTAGAATTGCCCCAGGAACCAACTGGTTCTAATTTCCGAGCGTCTACTGTATATAATACGAAAATCAGAATATTGAAAAACTCACTGATTCAAAAAGTAACTTTCGATGTTATTATTATCCTTAATATAAACAATACTAAAAAATTCACTGAAACAAAAATTAACTTTCTTTGTTCACATTAAATATGAACTAAAATGCATAACCAATTCTCTAACCATTGTATGCAAAATCATAATGTTGGAAAGAGCATTACAGTTATTCATCTAAGCAACAGACACCGAGCTCTAACATATGTACAACGCTTGCACTGAAGAGCTAGGTTTGGTTGGTGCAAATTAGGCAATGCCATTCCCTTAACTGCAGCCTCTTAGTTATGGCAAGCTTAGCTTAGTGAGTGCGGAGGAGATAGGGATATTAAGATTTATGTTTGACATGCAGAGCGCGCGCATAAACAAAAGAGTGAGCGTAAATAACAACAAAGACGCATGATTGCATTCAAATTATTTTATATGTAGCGGCAGTCATAAGAGCGACGCGCGCGCTGATCAAGCTTTAAGCCGCTCTTTGTGATGCAGACATGCATATACATATTCACTCAGCTGAGCATGCTGCTTGCAGTGAGTACCATTAAAAGTCATATTTCTTCTTCTTTGTTCTTCTCTCTGTTATCTTACTGTGGCTACAAAATATAAGAAAACTTTGTTTTGCAAGCAATCGATGAGTAAAATATTAAATATTTTTATACCCTGAACCATGAAATGGGTAAAAAAAAAGGGTATAATTGTTTTGAGCAGGCAGAAAGAAGCATCTCAGACGCCATATAAAGTATATATATTCTTGATCAGCATCAACAGCCGAGTCGATACAGCCATGTGCGTCTGTCCTTCTGTCCGTCTGTCCGTCCGTCCGTCCGTATGTATGAACGCGTCAATCTCAAAGACTAAAAGAGCTAGAGACTTCAAATTTTGAACATAACTTCTCCTAAGCCATAGCACTAAGAATAAATATTATAGAGCAATCATTGCGTACGGGGCTTGTTGGGAACTCATGAGCTGTACATTTGTGAAAAAAACTTTCTGAGTGCTCCCATAGCACTTCGGGTGTCGAGCCGAATGGAAGCTCTCGCGTTCTTGCTCAGAATTATTTTTGTTTGCGCTTAGACGCAGAGTGGCAGCCGAATGAGACGGTCGGTCCACGCAGCTCTGCTGTTTATATGTATGCGTGTGAGATTTGCGTGTATGGTTTTGTTATTTTTGCGTGTGATGGTTTTGTTATTTTTGGGGTGGGATTTTTAAATTTGAACAGCGCTTGAATGTGTGCGCTCACATTTATGCATTAATTGTTATTTGTATGCATGTCAAGTGTACAAGAACCTGTCTCAGTTTTTATGATATTTTTATTTTTTTTACAGGTGTATATATTTAAGATTTTCTTATTTTGTTTATTAAAAAGCACATAAAAACATAGTGGCGCATAGTTAATTTTGGCTATGCCAAGACTATGATACCCTTCACACAGCCAAATCAATGCACCCCCCTCTTATGTTTCTTTGCAGTTGTTGGTAATTTTTCGCTAATATTTTTACTCTTGAGCGTCATTTACTTGTTCGTGTGCAACAACAACAATTTGACATGTAGGTACTTGAAAGTGCACGACAGAGACAACAATTGATAGTACGATATGGTAAATTTGTATGGTGGCTATGTCGTAGAATGCTCCGATCGAAATGAAATTTCATAGTGAACAAACCCGACATGATCTAAGCAATCTGTGAAAGTTTCATCAAGATCGGTTCAGCAGTTTGGCCGGAAATCGTGTTGATATGGTAAATTTGTATGGTGGCTATGTCGTAGAATGCTCCGATCGGGATGAAATTTCATAGTGAACAAACCCGACATGATCTAAGCAATCTGTGAAAGTTTCATCAAGATCGGTTCAGCAGTTTGGCCGGAAATCGTGTTGATATGGTAAATTTATATGGTGGCTATATCGTAGAATGCTCCGATCGGGATGAAATTTCATAGTGAACAAACCCGACATGATCTAAGCAATCTGTGAAAGTTTCATCAAGATCGGTTCAGCAGTTTGGCCGGAAATCGTGTTGAAACAGACAGACGGACAGACGGACAGACTGACAGACGGACAGACGGACAGACGGACAGACGGACGGACAGACGGAAATCAATTCCTGAGCTCGTCCTGATCATTTTGATATATAGTTTATGGGGTCTCCCATCATTCCTTTAAGGTGTTACAGATTCATGACAAAGTCAATATACCCTGATTCACATGTGAAGGGTATAAAAATAATTTAAAAATTTTGCCATAATTATATCTATGATTGATGCTTACATAATAAATTTCTTTTCTATTAACATATAATTAAGTCATATCAAAACAATCCATGTAAGATAAAGCATTTTTCACAAGCAGCAACAAAAATGTGTAAACACCCAGAAATCTATGAATTCATTTTTGTATGCCCACAAACAGCAACACAAGAAAATGCTATTTCGAAGAAGCTTATTTGCTACACTATCAAGTTTGCCGCTTGAAGAGTTAATAACATTGAAATATGTTATTTTATTAGACTTCTTTTAGCAATTTCTCAATTGTTAGCTTAGTGCCAACGTACTATAATCAAAATATACAACTATAACAAATATATTTTTAAATTACATATCCAACACTCAACATTCGTCTGCTCATACTCTTATTCAACATGTTCGCTATTTAAGTCTATTAGTGTGCGTGTGTGTGTGTGTATTCACAAAAGAAGCAAAACAGAACTGCCGCACAAAATATAAAATCGACAATTTCAGACTTCTGCGTGAATCTGCTTTATGCAGTCCAACTTGGGAGGGTAGTATAAACTTAATATGAACTTTGTCAAACTTAATAGCAAAACGTGAGATACTTTAATATTATTTATGTTCATATTTTTTATTTATATATCGAAAATAAATTATATATACATAATAAGTAAATATTTGAGTTTTAATTGGCTATTATTCAATATTGGTACAAAGGGTATTTTTACTTCGTGCATTTTGTACGTTGAAGCAAAACAGAATTGCACTGGCCTTTCTCAACATGTTCAATATGATTTTTTACATGTACATATGTATATTTGCATGCTGGTGCAGGGCTATTGGGTGGGCAATTATATTTATAATTAATTATTTTAAATAATATTAAATATGTATCTACATATGATCGCCGCTCATATTGGCTCCCGAATCACATAAATTGTCAATCGGTACCCAGGGAACACCACGAGGAGGCCATTACATATGTAATGGGGTCATATTTGAATATGACCTATGAGTCGACTTGATATGACGCAATTTTGCTATTGACGGGCACCAGCAGATCAACAAAGCGCACACATGCATACGCATAAAATATATATATTCATGTGCACGCACACATCAAACGAAATTCGTTCTTTTCTGCCTCTACCAAAATGACAAAGCCAGTGCAATTCTGTTTTGCTTCAACGTACAAAATGCACGAAGTAAAAATACCCTTTGTACCAATATTGAATAATAGCCAATTAAAACTCAAATATTTACTTATTATGTATATATAATTTATTTTCGATATATAAATAAAAAATATGAACATAAATAATATTAAAGTATCTCACGTTTTGCTATTAAGTTTGACAAAGTTCATATTAAGTTTATACTACCCTCCCAAGTTGGACTGCATAAAGCAGATTCACGTAGAAGTCTGAAATTGTCGATTTTATATTTTGTGCGGCAGTTCTGTTTTGCTTCTTTTGTGAATACACACACACACACGCACACTAATAGACTTAAATAGCGAACATGTTGAATAAGAGTATGAGCAGACGAATGTTGAGTGTTGGATACTCTAATATAATATAAGTGCTATTGTTGATATGTAATTTAAAAATATATTTGTTATAGTTGTATATTTTGATTATAGTACGTTGGCACTAAGCTAACAATTGAGAAATTGCTAAAAGAAGTCTAATAAAATAACATATTTCAATGTTATTAACTCTTCAAGCGGCAAACTTGATAGTGTAGCAAATAAGCTTCTTCGAAATAGCATTTTCTTGTGTTGCTGTTTGTGGGCATACAAAAATGAATTCATAGATTTCTGGGTGTTTACACATTTTTGTTGCTGCTTGTGAAAAATGCTTTATCTTACATGGATTGTTTTGATATGACTTAATTATATGTTAATAGAAAAGAAATTTATTATGTAAGCATCAATCATAGATATAATTATGGCAAAATTTTTAAATTATTTTTTTATGTGCTTTTTAATAAACAAAATAAGAAAATCTTAAATATATACACCTGTAAAAAAAAATAAAAATATCATAAAAACTGAGACAGGTTCTTGTACACTTGACATGCATACAAATAACAATTAATGCATAAATGTGAGCGCACACATTCAAGCGCTGTTCAAATTTAAAAATCCCACCCCAAAAATAACAAAACCATCACACGCAAAAATAACAAAACCATACACGCAAATCTCACACGCATACATATAAACAGCAGAGCTGCGTGGACCGACCGTCTCATTCGGCTGCCACTCTGCGTCTAAGCGCAAACAAAAATAATTCTGAGCAAGAATGCGAGAGCTTCCATTCGGCTCGACACCCGAAGTGCTATGGGAGCACTCAGAAAGTTTTTTTCACAAATGTACAGCTCATGAGTTCCCAACAAGCCCCGTACGCAATGATTGCTCTATAATATTTATTCTTAGTGGCCATAGGCAAATTAACTTTATTTCAAACTATCGATAACTATTCTTTCTTTCGATATACATATGGAATCGATAACGAAAAAATCTCGAATTAAGAGAATATAAAAATATAAGTTGAAACTATGGATAACTTTATAACTTCTGTGAAAATTTGATCCAAATCGGTTAAGAAATACCGGAGATATTTTATATTAAAGTTCAGTCAAGAAAAACTGCACTACCGCAAGTCATTTTAATACACGGGCTCAGGGTATCTTTTAGACGGGATGTCTCGACATTTTTTTTGTCAAAGTACTTATGTCGAGCAGTGCATGTATGTATACAGCTGTGTTTATAAAAATGGCACCTCACAACGTGGAATGTGTGTCCGATGCAAGGAGGCATATTTTATGAACAGATAATATGGAAGCTTTAAGGTTTGATGAAAATAAGCTTGGGGCTACTCTAAAACTTATTTTCACCAATCACACAAACCGGAAGAGCATTCGTCTATAAAATGTGCCTAAATGCATCGGAGATACATTTTATGTTCTGAGGTGATGCAATTCTATTGTTATATACACGGCTGTACGTGCGTTTGCAATACAAAACATTTTTTGCATAATTATCAGTAAATAAATATATATGTAAATACACCAACAGCAACAATAACATCTACAGGGCGCGTCAAAGGCAGACAAAACGGCGTATCTAAAGCAGCAGCGTCGCCTTTTAAGCGGCGGCGGCGTCGGCATCGTCAAAACATAACATACATAAGTACGTACTTATGTGTACTAATTTCATATCAAAGTTAAATCTACCCATAAATTTACTTTATGGAAAGTATGGTATCGATGGAAAGGTCATTTAATTTCCGTTTGAATGATACAATACTCTTCTTAACTTATTAAGTGCCCATTGAAAGATTTCAATTTTAGTAAAAGTCTACTTTTGAAACTTTTCTCCCTGGGCTTAAACAAAAAATGTTTTGATGTAAAAAGTTACTTCAAACAATTCTAATAATGATTTAAATAAAAATTTCAAAAATCTCTTCGCATGTATTTTTTTATGATTTTTTGAAGCAGCAGCTATATCAGCCGCAGCAGCAGCAGCAGTTTCAGCCGCAGCAGCAGCAGCAATTTCAGCTACACCAGCAGCAGCAGTTTCAGCCACACCAGTGGCAGCATCAGCGTCAGCCACAGCAACAACAAAAGCATCGTCAGCAACAACAACAACTAAAGCATTTAAAACTGCGCCAGCAACAAAACATTAAACCGCTGCACAGTCAAATTTTTAAATAAAATAAAAAAGGAAATTATATAATGAAAAAAACAAAAACAAAATGAATTGCGAAATAAAACTAAATTCGAAGCTATGAAATTAGAAATAAAAAATGATGCAAAGAAGAGTTGCAAAATCTGCAATATGAGTTCCAAACGCTAAAAAATTTCAGAACATTAGTACAAAACAAGTGGAAACGTTGCAGTCGGACGCAACCGACTGCGGCATACTCGATACCAGTATTAAAACCGGTAAAAAGAGGCCTGACTGCTGAGGGGTACGGATGCGGCAGAGGTGTACACTGCCTAAAAAATTTTCCGATGCAGATGGGGATGCCACAAGCTATCTTCCTTACAAATTTGATGACTCTAGCTCAAAGTTTGTAAGTTTGTTGGGAAAGGGGGGCTGGAGGCGGTATGGGTGGGCGTGGCATCCAGATTTGTGATGCACATCTTTGTGGAATGTCAATTGCTATCTTCATACCAAGTTTGGTGACTCTAGCTCGAAATTTGTAAAAAGTGGGGAGAGGGGGGCTTAGGCCTTATGGGTGGGCGTGGCATCCAGATTTGTGATGCAGATCTTTGTGGAATGTCAATTGCTATCTTCATACCAAATTTGGTGACTCTAGCTCGAAAATTGTAAAAAGTGGGGAAAGGGGGGCTGGGGGCGGTATGGGTGGGTGTGACATCCAAATTTTTGCTGCAGATCTATGTGGGATGTCAATTGCTATCTTCATACCAAATTTGGTGACTCTAGCTAAAAGTTTGTAAAAGGTGGGGAAAGGGGAGCGAAATGGGTGGGCGTGGCTCCAAAACTTTGATGCAGTTTTTTGGGGGTCGTTACCGGCTATCTTCTTACCAAATTTGGTGGCTCTAGCTCCACAACTCTGGAAGATACACGCCTTCCCGTTTTTGACGAAGCGTTGTGGTGGATGGGGGCGGCTTGGGCAGTATTGGTGGGCGTGGCATCCAAACTTTTGATGCAGTTTTTTGGGGGTCATCATCACCTATCTTGGCACTAGATTTGGTGGCTCTAGCTCAAAAACGGTGGGAGATATAGCCATTTCTGATTTCAAATTGCGGGGGGCTGGGGAATGGGTGGGCGTGGCTCCAAAACTTTGATGCAGTTTTTTGGGGTCGTTACCAGCTATCTTCCTACCAAATTTGGAGGCTCTAGCTCCTCAACTCTGGAAGATACACGCATTCCCGTTTTTGACGAAGCGTTGGGGTATATGGGGGCGGCTAGGGCAGTATCGGTGGGCGTGGCATCGCCCCCCATTCCGCCCCCAGCCCCCGGCATTATAATTTCAAAAAAGCCTATATCTCCCACAGTTTTTGAGCTGTAGCCACCAAATTTGGTGCCAAGATATGTGATGATGACCCCCCAAAATCTGCATCAAAGTTTTGGAGCCACGCCCACCCATTTCGCCCCCCGTTCCATACCTTTTACAAACTTTGAGCCACAGTCACCAAATTTGGTATGAAGATAGCAATTGACATTTCACATAGATCTGCCTCAAAAATTTGGATGCCACGCCCACCCATGCCGCCCCCAGCCCCCCTTTCCCCACCTTTTACAAACTTTGAGCTAGAGTCACCAAATTTGGTATGAAGATAGCAATTGACATTCCACAAAGATCTGCATCAAAAATTTGGATGCCACGCCCACCCATACCGCCCCCCAGCCCCCCTTTCCCCACCTTTTACAAACTTTGAGCTAGAGTCACCAAATTTGCCACGAAGACAGCTGGTGGCATCCCCATCTGCATCCGAGAATCTTTAAGGCAGCGTACACCCCTGCCGCATCCGTACCCCTTTGCAATCCGGCCTCTTTTTACCGGTTTTAATACTGGTATCGAGTATACCGCAGTCGGTTGCGTCCGACTGCAACGTTTCCACTTGTTTTTGTATTGGATAGGTGTTAATTTTTAAAAAAGATGCTCGAATTGTAAATCAGTTGAATTTTACAAATACGCCTGACTTGTTCACTTAAAACTTTGTTTAATTCTTAAACTAAGCTGTGCTGCAGCACAAAATTTTAAGAAAACAAAACGGTACATACTATGTTCGAGAGGTACCCGAAGTGGTTCGATCTATTAATCTGCCACGTACTTTCGGATATCATAGGGAACAAACAAACAAAAATAGATTGACAGACAGATAAAACTCACCTCTTACTTTTTGTTTGTGGTTGCATGATGGACTTATATGTTTAATGTTATGTAAACAATTTAAATTTACACCTTCTCTAATTGCTCTTAGCACAACATATAATTGCTGCTTGCATCACACCGCTTCCCGTGCGCACTCTGACATCTATGTTATGCATTTCATTGGAACCAAGGTTTAAAAAACATGATTTGTTGAATAATGTTTAAAAAGTCCAACGACTTTACTTTTTTTATTTACCAATGCTTACAAATTTGCAATATAAAATTTTCGATGCCTTACATTTTAATAAAACAAACAGCTGCAATATAACAATAACAAACTGTCTTATAAATTTCTGTTTTGATTATGTATGTTATTTTTTTGAATATATGCAGTCAACATGTAAAAAAAATGCATCGCATAGAATCCAGTACAATTCGTTTAGCTTTCCAAGTCTGAAAAACATATAAAATAGTTTTGAATTACAATTATTTTTATAGTAAAAACAATGTACACATGAAGGTACGTTATTAAGACATTTTCAAAAACAATCTTCTTAACTAAATATCCTCTTACAGCTAAAGAAATTTGTAAGTACATTTTATTTTTTGATCACGATATATGTATAAGGTGAAATACATATATTATTAATTTGATTAATTCCTTGTTTACAAATAACCAAAAGTTAGGCCTCTAGTTTCATATCGGTTATTGTTCAACTTTAATGTAAACAACAACTTAACATTATTATTAGATACAAAAATTAATTAATTGTAGGCTGAGCTATCTCTATAACAGGCCACATTATTGTCTATGAATCTACTGCTGCTTTTATGTTAAAATGAAAACTAAAGGCCTGTACGCATGAGCCCCGTACAGCTCCCGTACCGTACACATGAGTTTTACGATTGTAACGACAAGTGTTGAAAAATTCACAAATTGTGGCGGTAGGCTAATAACTTTCTCAAAATAAATCGGAAATGCAACTGTGTTTTGTACACTTGATTTCAAAATAATGATTCACGACCAACGCGCGCTACTTTTGTGTTTGAGTACAGCTAATGCTCTGCTGCTGGCGGTTGCATTTTAGTGAACCCATATTTGATGGGCAGAGCTTACGATTAGAGCTTAGAGATTACCAAAGACTATGCTAAACATAACTGAAACCACTCAAAAGATTCAAAGCAAATTCACCTAAATGATCTATACCCTGAAATAGATCAGTGGCAGTACAATCTAGTTTATATGTTATTTAAATTGTATCTTATTAATTAATTAATATATTTTTATTAAATACTTCTTGTGCAGCATTTACTGCCAAAACAATAAGTATGACTCTATTGGAACCTGAATTAGGTCAACCTTGTTAATATTATCCGAAAAATGTATAAGACGGCTCTTGCCCGACATGTTGTTGCTTTTTTTACAATCGTAAATAGCTGCTGAAAGCTATTTACTACCCGTAACATTTTAACATAACATTTTAACATTTTCATTGTTCTACACTACCGTACCACCAGTAACCAAGAGAACTGCAGACCGAAAATGTAAGTACGGTACTGAAGCTGTACGAGACCATTTTTATACTCGATACCGAAGGTAAAGAGTATATTGAGTTTGTGCAATGTCCGTCATGGTGTCTGTCCGTCTGTCCGTCTGTATGAACGCAACTTTTTTCCACACCCTTCAAGCTAGAGACTTGAAACTTTCCAAATCTCTTTATCTATGGGATAGTTAATTAAAGTGTCAAGATGGGGGTTCTACGATAACTGGGGGGCTGGCAAATCGATAAATTCGATAACTCAAAACCGATACATCCACATATTTCGCACACCCTTACAGCTAGAAGTACCAAATTTGGTAAGAAGATAGGTACTAGCAACCCCCAAAAAAATGCATCAAAAATTTTGGAGCCACGCACCCCCATTCCGCCCCCAGCCCCCCCGAATTTTAAAGTCAAAAAAGCCTATATCTCCCACAGTTTTTGAGCTATAGCCACCAAATTTGGTGCCTGGATAGGTGATGATGACCCCTCAAAAACTGCATCAAAAGATTGGATGCCACGCCCACCAATACCGCCCTAGCCACCCCCATGTGCCCCAACGCTTCGTCAAAAACGGGAATGCGTGTATCTTCCAGAGTTGTGGAGCTAGAGCCTCCAAATTTGGTGGGAAGATAGCTGGTAACGACCCCCAAAAACTGCATCAAAGTTTTGGAGCCACGCCCACCCATTCCGCCCCCAGCCCCCCGCATTATGAAATCAGAAATAGCTATATCTCCCACAGTTTTTGAGCTAGAGCCACCAAATTTGGTGCCAAGATAGGTGATGATGACCCCCTAAAAAATTCATCAAAAGTTTGGATGCCACGCCCACCAATACTGCCCTAGCCACCCCCATCCACCCCAACGCTTCGTCAAAAACGGGAATGCGTGTATCTTCCAGAGTTGTGGAGCTAGAGCCACCAAATTTGGTAGGAAGATAGCTGGCAACGACCCCAAAAATTTGCATCAAAGTTTTGGACCCACGCCCTCCATTTCGCCCCCCTTTCCCCACTTTTTAAAATTTTCGAGCTAGAGTCACCAAATTTGGTATGAAGATAGCAATTGACATTTCACATAGATCTGCCTCAAAAATTTGGATGCCACGCCCACCCTTACCGCCCCCAGCCCCCTTTTCCCCACCTTTTACAAACTTCGAGCTAGAGTCACCAAATTTGGTATATAGATAGCAATTGACATTCCACAAAGATCTGCATCAAAAATTTGGATGCCACGCCCACCCATACTGCCCCCAGCCCCCTTTCCCCACTTTTTACAAATTTCGAGCTAGAGTCACCAAATTTGGTATGAAGATAGCAATTGACATTCCACAAAGATCTGCATCACAAATTTGGATGTCACGCCCATCCTTACCGGCCCCAGCCCCCCTTTCCCCACCTTTTACAAACTTCGAGCTAGAGTCACCAAATTTGGTATGAAGATAACAATTGACATTCCACAAAGATCTGCATCAAAAATTTGGATGCCACGCCCACCCAAACTGCCCCCAGCCCCCCTTTCCCCACTTTTTACAAATTTCGAGCTAGAGTCACCAAATTTGGTATGAAGATAGCAATTGACATTTCAGAAAGATCTGCAACAAAAATTTTGATGCCACAACTACCCATACCGCCCCAGCCCCCCCCTTCCCCACCTTTTACAAACTTTGAGCTAGAGTCACCAAATTTGGTATGAAGATAGCCGGTGGCATCCCCATCTGCATCGGAGAATCTTTAATGCAGCGTAAACCCCTGCCGCATCCATACCCCTTTGCATTCAGGCCTCTTTTTACCGGTTTTAATTCTGGTATCGAGTATGCCGCAGTCGGTTGCGTCCGACTGCAACGTTTCCACTTGTTTTATATGAAGTTTTTACATTACGGGAGCTGTACAGGCCTTAAAACTAGAGGCCGATAAGTAACGAAATTACTAATCCACTCTACCGAATATGACATGAGTGTTTAAAACAAATTAGTTTTCTTAGAGTAATATACCTTGCATTAATTTGCAGAAATGGGTCCAAAAGCATGCTTTGAGTAGTAAACTATTTTAACTTCCTCCTTGAAGAACATCAAAGCAGACGTTGCACACCCTGACAGGTTTATTTATGCCAAATTTAAGAATGGGAAAATCGTTATTAGAACACTTATAGAACAGAACTCGACCACAGTGTCGACTGAAAAAAATTTTTTAAATAGTTGGACAAATATGTTAATGTTTTTCTGTTAGTTTGTAAATAAAATATTATTACAGCAATCAATAATTTAAGCATAAAAGAAGAATTAACAAGTAAAAAGACCCCAGTCGAGAAAGCTCGTCAAGAAAGTGCAATGAATCCTAGACACTACGCGTACAGGCATTGTTCGTATTACAACTTCAGTCATCTAAATCTTTGGTATTTCTTGACCGATTTCATTTAAATATTTACTGCTTTTAAAAATGTAGTCTAAAGTTTCTTAACACTTTACATAATTTAGGGCGGAAAGAGTGGGCGTGGCATTCAAGTTTGTGATGAAAATTTTGGACGATGCAAATAGAAATCTTCTTACCAAATTTTGTAATCTCTGTAAAAGTGTGGAAAATATAAGGATTTATCGATATGTAATTATCAAATTTATCGATTTGCCAGCCCCCCAGTAATCGTAGAATCCTAAACTTGACACTTTATTTGTTCCATAGACAAAGATATTTGCAAGTCTCTAGCTTGAAGGGTGTCGAAAAAAGTTGCGTTCATATAGACAGACTGACACTATGACGGACATTGAACAAACCCAATATACTGTTTACCTTTGGTAACGAGTATAAAAACCCGAAATTGCAAAACCGAATTATGGTTGTCTTGGAAATCTAGTATAACTTCTAGGTTTATGTTTACTGGTACAAATTATTATTAATTACCGCCGGCTCTCTATATTTATTAATAGTTTTCAATGGTCGTCAGTACATACATAATTACATAATTTGTATATCAGTATCCTTTCTTTTGTCTTTCGTTGGTGACGTATGGGTTTTTGAGTGCTCTCAATAATTTATTGTTTTCTTGTGTTTGTGTACTGTGTTTTATTCGGTTTATTTTAAACAATTCTAACAGTGATCGCAAGTGTACGTTGTATGTATTAACGCGTGCACTATTGAATGTTCCTGTTAAATATTCATTTTAATTTCATTTGCAGACGAATTGACGCTGCAGTGCTTAAAAATAAAACAAACGAGCATACGTACAAACATACACCCATATATGTGCGGTTTAATATATTTTGTAATTTTTTACGCTCACTCTCTCTCTCTCTCTCTCTCTTTTTTTCAAGCGCTTCGCTCCCGGTGCATTAAACCGTTTCTTGATCGTTTACTCTAACGCGCTCTTTTGTGTTGGTGTTGGTCGCGGTCAAACTTTTCTCCGTTGCTTGTTGCTTTCGGTGGTCGCGCTCGCGCCGTTTTTGTTTGTGAAGCTGTGAAGTAAGTTTTGTTTGTAGCTTTACTATTTGCACATTAGGGTGGACCTGTATTTTAATCATAACAATTTTCTGCAGCGATATTTTTTTATTTTTTATTTGTATTTTTCTTTTCTTTTAATAAATTAATTTAAAATGTCTGTCTGCTGCTATGCGAATTGTCAAGTCCGCGCAAACTCTAAAATGGGTTTTGTCTGCTGCTGGATGTGCACAAATGTTGCTCATGAGCAATGTGCTGGCATTAATGGCCGTGTCTCAGACCTCATGAAGGTTACTAATTTAGAGTGGCCGTGTTGGTCATGTTTGGAGGAAAAAAAAGACATTGCAAGCTTTATAGAAACTCATTTTGGCTTAGAGGGCGTTTTCTGTCAGTTGAATAAACTGTGTGAAAAATTCTCATCGGTTCAAAGAAACCTTAACGAGAAAAATCTCGTAATGGTTTCTCCAAAGCGTAAAAAGGCCAACGTTGGGCAGTTATCGGGCTCTGTGATGTCCGAAAATACTCCAAACGCTCCGATACCACAGTGTAAAATAAATAAAGTAAATAAAAATCTTCATGTCCCTCCTACTAAAATTATCGAGAACTTAGATGATATACCAATAACTCCCATGGATATTGTGTTATCTGATCCCGATCCTTCGGTTCCTTTGGTGGTTAGTAGTGTTGATGTTAATCAACAAAAAAACTCTATCAAACTTAAAGAGCCAAATACTCAATTATCCGAGACTGAGTCTTCCAAACCAGCCTCAGTGGAGGATGTAATTAAAAAATTTATTGCTGTTCCACCTAAAAAACAAATATTTGTTTCAAGGCTTCCCCCTGATTTAACATCAGATGATGTCAAGGTCTATATCAAGGCCAAATCGAATGCCAATTTCACGGTGGAGAAATTCAAAGTTGCTTATGATCGGAACATTTCGTCTTTTAAAATCAGGGTTTCGAATCAAGATTTTTGCACTATATGCTGCAAAGAATTTTGGCCAGAACACATAATTGTGAAAGAGTATACTGCAAGGAAGAAAAAAAATCGGCCCCCGATTGTATCTACCCTTCCGGTGGTTGGTTCTAAGGTAACTCTCCCAATTACTGATAGTTCAAAAAACTAACATACTCCTTCAGAATGTAAGAGGTCTTTGTAGTAAACTCACTAGTTTATACCTTAATAGTCTTTCTTTCGCTTTCCTTGTCATTGCCTTTACTGAAACGTGGTTAAGGCAAGACATTCTCAATTCCGAAATTCTATGTAGTACATATTCTATTTACAGAAAGGACCGTACTCTTCGGCGTGGTGGTGGAGTGCTTATTGCTGTGAATGTAGACTTTCCTTCTGAAACAGTCGTATTAGATAGTTCTTTTGATATAGAGTTTATTGCTGTAAAGCTAAATATTTACGGTATTAACATTTTTATCACTTGTTCGTATATACCTCCTTCCTCTGATCTCTCTATCTATGAGACACATCTATCTGCTATCCATTCTGTCTCTGCCTTGCTTTCTGATCGCGATTTTCTTGTAGTTCTTGGTGATTTCAACATTGCTGAAGCTACTTGGATTTCTTCTCCTGACTCTGGTGCCCTGACTCCCGCGGCCCCGAATGAATTTTTAATCGACCTACTTGGGATGTCATTTAGTCAAATTAATGCTATCCCAAATTCTCTTAATAAAATGCTTGATCTGATTTTTGTTTTGGATTCATCATCTTCATCCGTTTCCCGTTCCCAGCCTATATCTTATCCCGAAGACTTATACCATCCTACGTTGGAGCTGTTGATTAATTTACCTTCCCGGATGCAATATCAGGATGCCTTTGAGTCGAGTTCGTCGATTTCGGAAAACTGATTTTGAGGGACTCGCTCTGCTTTTATCCCAAACTGACTGGTCTCCCCTCCACGAGTCTGACGACTTGGACGTGGCAATCAGTATTTTTTATAATACCTTATATTCTTTATTTGATTTATGTGTCCCGGATGGAAAGCTAAACAGGTCTAACAAACCTGTGTGGTTTACCCGAGAGTTGACAATTCTCAAAAATCGAAAATCTAAACTCTACAAGAGATTTTAAAAAACGGCTCATCGGTAGCCTATTCTGCATACTTGATTGCTCGTGCCAGTTTTGATATCTTAAATAACCAATGTTATAAGAATTACCTGACTCGGTGTAGATTACAGTTTCAGCGCGATCCAAAGCGGATTTTTGATTTTGTTAATGCGAAGCGTAGGTCATCGACACTCCCAACGGAAGTATTCTTTGAGGAAACGAAGGCCAATTCTGATCAGGAGATTGCAAATATATTTGCCCAATTTTTCAAACGACTTATATCTCATTTCAATCTCAAGTCGATTTGCCTTATCGGGTTAATGGCTCGAATCGCATCTTTGGACTGAAAATCACTGAAAACTCACTTTTAAATAATCTACATGTTTTGAAACCTATATTTTCCCCAGGACCTGACGGAGTGCCAAGCTGCGTGCTTAGACACTGTGCTCATGGTCTTTTAAAGCCGTTGCTTAAAATGTTTAATTTGTCCCTGGAGTTAGGCTCATTTCCAAAAATTTGGAAACAGTCATTTATTATTCCTCTCCATAAAAAAGGAAACAAATCTAAAGTTCAAAATTATAGGGGTATCTCCAAGTTGTCTGCTATTCCTAAGATTTTTGAAAAATTAATAACCTCCCATCTTCAACACCTTTGCAAATCTATTATTTCACCGTGCCAGCACGGATTTATGAAACAAAGATCTACTACCACTAACTTGTTAGAATTTACTTCATTTGTTATCAAGGGTTTTCAGGACAAATTGCAGACTGAAGTTATTTATACTGATTTTAGTAAGGCTTTCGACTCTGTAGATCATCGTCTTCTTATACATAAACTAGAACTCTTGGGCTTTTCAAATATTCTAGTTCTTTGGATTAAAGACTACCTAACTCTTAGAACTCAGAGGGTTTTATTTAAAGGGTCCGTTTCCAAGACGGTTCAGGTCACTTCAGGCGTTCCACAGGGTAGTCATCTTGGTCCTTTGTTATTTATTTTGTTTATAAACGATCTCCCATCAGTTATAAAGTTCTCTCGGGTTTTGATGTACGCTGATGATGTAAAATTATGCACGTCGGCTGCAACTCCCCTTGCTGCTCAACAGCTTCAAAGAGATTTAGACAACTTTCAAATGTGGTGTAAAGTAAATTTTTTAAATCTTAATTGCAGTAAATGTAAAGTAATGTCATTTTTTAGATATTTGCCCTTTTTTCATATATATTTTCTTGACAACAAACCACTAGATAGAATTGAATGGGTTGACGATTTGGGCATCGTTATGGACCCAAAGCTTAAGTTTGACAAGCATATTACTTCAATTTCCAATCGAGCATCTGGTGTCTTGGGGCTCATTAACCGCTGGTCGAAGGAGTTTAACGATCCCTACTTAACAAAAACTCTGTATACTTCTCTTGTTCGACCGATTCTGGAATATGGATATTGTATATGGTTTCCGAAATACGAAATTCATCAGAATAAAATAGAATCGGTACAAAAACCATTTCTGCTCTTCGCACTTAGAGGTCTTAACTGGGACATTAACAATAATTTGCCGTCTTATCGTAGTAGACTTTTACTAATAGATCTTCCTTCTCTGAGTGATCGTAGAATAATGCTATCATTTTCCTTTTTTCACAAATTAATTAATGGTGAAATTGATTCTTCTGAATTAATTAACCAAATTAACTTTGCTGTTCCTATTAGAAATACTAGAAATTTTGTACCTATATCTCTTCAAACTTGTAATTCTAATTATGCTCTTCATAACCCTTTTCGTATTCTGTGTTCTATTTAAAACGATCTTTCCCACTTAATACACAGTGCCACTCCTACTTGCTCTATTAAAAAGTTAGTTTTGTGTCATTTGTCTACATGTTCGCGATCATCGTAACCGCACGATAAGCGGAGCGCCCCTCGGTCGGATGGGCGGGAGGTGGGTCGCTTTGTGCTTGGGTCCACGCGTTAACAAGCCGGTGCTTGGTATCGTTGGGCCACTTGACTGTACTGTTCGTTAGTACATCTGCGTCCAATATATTCTGCGTCTACTAACAACAAACAGCTTGTCTATTTTTTTGAACTCGCTCTCGCTCTCCAGCACCTCTCCCGCTTTGTCCGCTCTTATCCGGCGGTTGTATACAAAATCTGCCTACGCGCTCACGCTCTCTCACTCAAGCGCTCTCTTGATTTTAACCGTTGTATCGTGCTCATTGCTTCGACACGTTAATACTTACATACATACTTGCACTCCACCATGTTTTGCTCTAGCATAACGATTTTCTTAGTAAAATTATTTACATCTTTTTAAAATGCTTGTATGCTGCAGTAAAAATTGCAAATTGGTTGGTACAACGAATCAAGATTTTATTCTGTGTGGATTCTGCGACATGATCCATATGAAATGTGTTGGCTTTACTGCCAAAATCATTGACTGCTTGATTGCAGACACAGGCCTTAAATGGTATTGTGAGTCTGTAGTGAGGTGGTGAAAGAATCTTCAAAATTCATGAGGCAGACTCAGTTAGGCTTCAAAGCTATGCATGTTGCATTTAATGCACTGCATAAGTCCTTTACAGAGCTTGAGTAAAATTTCAAAAATGGCAAGGTTACGACTGAATTTTCGATGCGTAAAAAGACTTCGGGTCCTAATCCGCCTACTGTCCTACCTATCCAGCCCACAAAGCCCCTTCTGGTGCCCAGCATTAATCAACCAACGGCTAGCCAATTAATGTTATTTAATTCGCCGGAAAGAACCATCACTCTCCATATCACAATCTCCATCACCATAACCTCTCTTCAGATCCTGTGCATGAAATCGGTTCAACAGCTTGTGATCCCAATGCAGGTACAACTGGGGCTCACAAGCCTCTTGTTGTTGTGCCTCTTAATAAATTTATTTTCGTGTCTAGGCTAGCATCTGATACTTCATCGGATGATGTTAGTGCCTACATTAAAAGTTATATCGAATCCCCATATATTAGGGTTGAAAAATTTAAATTTAAACATTCCCGAAGCATATCTTCTTTCAAGTTGAGTGTTCCGCCCGAACTTTTCTCGACGATTTGTTCTGAAAAGTTTTGGTCGCCACAGCTCGTTGTAAAGGAGTATGTGAATAGGCGTAATGATAATTATAATAATAATGGCATTAGGATTACTAGTGAACAGCCTGTTAGCCACCCTGTGGCCTCCACCTCGTCGACAAAAAACTAATTAGCTTGGCCTACCAAAATGTTAGAGGCCTTAACACTAAAATTGCTAAATTATATGTTAACAGCCTATCCTTTGATTCACATATAGTTGCACTTACAGAAATTTGGTTAAAACCCGATATTTCTGATTATTCCGTTTTTCCTTCTAAATATAACTTGTACAGATGCGAAAGGGGGGCGGTGTTCTCATTGCTGTTGACTCCTGTAATTCCTCTGAACAGATTCATTCTCAGGATCTTCCGGACATACGAATTTTTATGTGTTAAAATATTATTAGACGGCCGTTCACTTTATAATACTTTTTCTTATATTGGTCCTCGTTCTGATATTAACATTTACTCAACCCATCTGAGTGCCCTTATTAAACTTGTCGGTTGACTCAACTGTGTTTCCTGATATATGGAAGGAATCTCTTATTATTCCACTCCATAAAAATTCTTCTATATCTAACGTTAAAAATTATAAGGGTATATCCAAGTTGTCCGCCATTCCAAAAGTCTTTGAAAAAATTATATGTTCTCAATTGCAACACACATGTAGTTCAATTATATCGCCTTATCAACACGGTTTTGTTAGGCGTAGATCTACTACCACTAACCTTCTTGAATTCACTTCGCTTGTTATCAAAGGGTTTAAGGAAAAAATGCAAACTGACGTTGTTTACACCGATTTTAGTAAGGCATTTGATTCTGTAAGTCATTCTCTGTTGCTTCCAAAATTTAACATTATTGGATTTCCAGCAAAATTTTTATTGTGGCTTTCGGAGTACTTGTGTGGTCGAACACAAAAATTAGTTTTTAAATCGTCTGTATCTGAACCTATTTTAGTTACCTCTGGTGTTCCCCAGGGTAGTCAATGGACCTTTGTTATTAAATTTGTTTGTTAACGATCTTCCAGCTGTTAATAACAGCTCTAACTCTTTTGTATATATGTTTGCTGATGATGTAAAACTATGTTTCACCTACAATGATGCTTCTCTGTGTAATTTGCTATAGTCGGATCTGGGTGCATTGTCGGCCTGGTGTCGCTCTAACTTACTCAATTTAAATTGTTCTAAATGTAGTCATGTCTTTTTTAGAAGTACCCCTCAGTAACGGGTTAAGAAGGCCATTGTAAGTACATACAAGAAGTCCATTGGACTGAAATGGGGAATGGCACCCCACGTCACGCTGTGGCTGTACACAGCCATCGTTCGGCCCATCCTACTATACGGAGTGTCAGTCAGAACGACCCCAACTGAGGCCCTTGACAATACACTTAATCTTCTACCAATAGACATGATGGGGGAATTAGTAGCAACTCTCTCTGCTCTACGCATGAGGGAAACCAAGCAGTGGTCCGAGTGGACTTACGAACACTCTTATTTTCTTGTGGAAAACTCACTCATACCCTCAAACACGGACTATTGTTGTCCCCAGGAATTCCCCAAAACCTCATTTCATACACTCATCCCCGCAAGGGACGCTTGATGCTCAGGCACGCCAGGGCCGACAGACTCAATAAAGATTTTTACCGATGGCTCAAAGCTAGACGACTGGGTAGGGGGAGGTGTCTATTGCGAAGAGCTACCCATCAGTAAATCCTTCAGCTTTCCTGATCATTGCAGTGTCTTTCAAGCCGAGATCGCTGCAATGCAGGAGGCACTCCTGTACTTCAAAAACTAAATGCTCGGCAGCTAGGATCTGCATATTTTCTGATAGCCCGGCGGCTATCAAATCACTAAAGGCGATATCATCAAATTCGATATCTGTCACAAACTGCCCCAGATCTCTACAGGGAATGGCAGAGCAGTTCGATTTATACCTCATTTTGGTGCCCGGACATAACGACATCGAGGGCAATTGCAAAGCAGTCGAGCTGGCAAGGCATGGCACTACCATGCCTCTCCCTCACAGATAAGGAGGGCTGGGGTATTCCCATGGCCAGCTGTAAGCTCAGAGTTCGATCGCACTTCGCACTCTGCCCCTTGACATTTAACATAGATCTGCCTCAAAAATTTGGATGCCACGCCCACCCATGCCGCCCCCAGCCCCCCTTTCCCCACCTTTTACAAACTTTGAGCTAGAGTCACCAAATTTGGTATGAAGATAGCAATTGACATTCCACAAAGATCTGCATCAAAAATTTGGATGCCACGCCCACCCATACCGCCCCCAGCCCCCCTTTCCACACCTTTTACAAACTTTGAGCTAGAGTCACCAAATTTGCAACAAAGACTGGTGGCATCCCCATCTGCATCGGATAATCTTTAAGGCAGCGTACGACCCTGCCGCATCCGTACCCCTTTGCAATCAGGCACCGGTTTTAATACTGGTATCGAGTATACCGCAGTCGGTTGCGTCCGACTGCAACGTTTCCACTTGTTTTTGTATTGGATAGGTGTTAATTTTTAAAAAAGATGCTCGAATTGTAAATCAGTTGAATTTTACAAATACGCCTGACTTGTTCACTTAAAACTTTGTTTAATTCTTAAACTAAGCTGTGCTGCAGCACAAAATTTTAAGAAAACAAAACGGTACATACTATGTTCGAGAGGTACCCGAAGTGGTTCGATCTATTAATCTGCCACGTACTTTCGGATATCATAGGGAACAAACAAACAAAAATAGATTGACAGACAGATAAAACTCACCTCTTACTTTTTGTTTGTGGTTGCATGATGGACTTATATGTTTAATGTTATGTAAACAATTTAAATTTACACCTTCTCTAATTGCTCTTAGCACAACATATAATTGCTGCTTGCATCACACCGCTTCCCGTGCGCACTCTGACATCTATGTTATGCATTTCATTGGAACCAAGGTTTAAAAACATGATTTGTTGAATAATGTTTAAAAAGTCCAACGACTTTACTTTTTTTTATTTACCAATGCTTACAAATTTGCAATATAAAATTTTCGATGCCTTACATTTTAATAAAACAAACAGCTGCAATATAACAATAACAAACTGTCTTATAAATTTCTGTTTTGATTATGTATGTTATTTTTTTGAATATATGCAGTCAACATGTAAAAAAAATGCATCGCATAGAATCCAGTACAATTCGTTTAGCTTTCCAAGTCTGAAAAACATATAAAATAGTTTTGAATTACAATTATTTTTATAGTAAAAACAATGTACACATGAAGGTACGTTATTAAGACATTTTCAAAAACAATCTTCTTAACTAAATATCCTCTTACAGCTAAAGAAATTTGTAAGTACATTTTATTTTTTGATTACGATAAATGTATAAGGTGAAATACATATATTATTAATTTGATTAATTCCTTGTTTACAAATAACCAAAAGTTAGGCCTCTAGTTTCATATCGGTTATTGTTCAACTTTAATGTAAACAACAACTTAACATTAGTATTAGATACAAAAATTAATTAATTGTAGGCTGAGCTATCTCTATAACAGGCCACATTATTGTCTATGAATCTACTGCTGCTTTTATGTTAAAATGAAAACTAAAGGCCTGTACGCATGAGCCCCGTACAGCTCCCGTACCGTACACATGAGTTTTACGATTGTAACGACAAGTGTTGAAAAATTCACAAATTGTGGCGGTAGGCTAATAACTTTCTCAAAATAAATCGGAAATGCAACTGTGTTTTGTACACTTGATTTCAAAATAATGATTCACGACCAACGCGGGCTACTTTTGTGTTTGAGTACAGCTAATGCTCTGCTGCTGGCGGTTGCATTTTAGTGAACCCATATTTGATGGGCAGAGCTTAGAGCTTAGAGATTACCAAAGACTATGCTAAACATAACTGAAACCACTCAAAAGATTCAAAGCAAATTCACCTAAATGATCTATACCCTGAAATAGATCAGTGGCAGTACAATCTAGTTTATATGTTATTTAAATTGTATCTTATTAATTAATTAATATATTTTTATTAAATACTTCTTGTGCAGCATTGACTGCCAAAACAATAAGTATGACTCTATTTTTGCATTAGGTCAACCTTGTTAATATTATCCGAAAATGTATAAGCCGGCTCTTGCCCGACATGTTGTTGCTTTTTTTACAATCGTAAATAGCTACTGAAAGCTATTTACTACCCGTAACATTTTAACATAACATTTTAACATTTTCATTGTTCAACACTACCGTACCACCAGTAACCAACAGAACTGCAGACCGAAAATGTAAGTACGGTACTGAAGCTGTACGAGACCATTTTTTTATATGAAGTTTTTACATTACGGGAGCTGTACAGGCCTTAAAACTAGAGGCCGATAAGTAACGAAATTACTAATCTACTCTACCGAATATGACATGAGTGTTTAAAACAAATTAGTTTTCTTATAGTAATATACCTTGCATTAATTTGCAGAAATGGGTCCAAAAAGCATGCTTTGAGTAGTAAACTATTTTAACTTCCTCCTTGAAGAACATCAAAGCAGACGTTGCACACCCTGACAGGTTTATTTATGCCAAATTTAAGAATGGGTACATCGTTATTAGAACACTTATAGCACAGAACTCGACCACAGTGTCGACTGAAAAAAATTTTTTAAATAGTTGGACAAATATGTTAATGTTTTTTTGTTAGTTTGTAAATAAAATATTATTACAGCAATCAATAATTTAAGCATAAAAGAAGAATTAACAAGTAAAAAGACCCCAGTCGAGAAAGCTCGTCAAGAAAGTGCAATGAATCCTAGACACTACGCGTACAGGCATTGTTCGTATTACAACTTCAATCATCTAAATCTTTGGTATTTCTTGACCGATTTCATTTAAATATTTACTGCTTTTAAAAATGTAGTCTAAAGTTTCTTAGCATTTTACATAATTTAGGGCGGAAGGAGTGGGCGTGGCATTCAAGTTTGTGATGAAAATTTTGGACGATGCAAATAGAAATCTTCTTACCAAATTTTGTAATCACTGTAAAAGTGTGGAAAATATAAGGATTTATCGATATGTAATTATCAAATTTATCGATTTGCCAGCCCCCAGTAATCGTAGAATCCTAAACTTGACACTTTATTTGTTCCATAGACAAAGATATTTGCAAGTCTCTAGCTTGAAGGGTGTCGAAAAAAGTTGCGTTCATATAGACAGACTGGCACTATGACGGACATTGAACAACCCCAATATACTGTTTACCTTTGGTAAAGAGTATAAAAACCCGAAATTGCAAAACCGAATTATGGTTGTCTTGGAAATCTAGTATTACTTCTAGGTTTATGTTTACTGGTACAAATTATTATTAATTACCGCCGGCTCTCTATATTTAATAATAGTTTTCAATGGTCGTCAGTACATACATAATTACATAATTTGTATATCAGTATCCTTTCTTTTGTCTTTCGTTGGTGACGTATGGGTTTTTGAGTGCTCTCAATAATTTATTGTTTTCTTGTGTTTGTGTACGGTGTTTTATTCGGTTTATTTTAAACAATTCTAACAGTGATCGCAAGTGTACGTTGTATGTATTAACGCGTGCACTATTGAATGTTCCTGTTAAATATTCATTTTAATTTCATTTGCAGTCGAATTGACGCTGCAGTGCTTAAAAATAAAACAAACGAGCATACGTACATACATACACCCATATATTTGCGGTTTAATATATTTTGTAATTCATATATTCTGCGTCTACTAACAACAAACAGCTTGTCTATTTTCTTGAACTCGCTCTCGCTCTCCAGCACCTCTCCCGCTTTGTCCGCTCTTATCCGGCGGTTGTATACAATATCTGCCTACGCGCTCACGCTCTCTCACTCAAGCGCTCTCTTGATTTTAACCGTTGTATTGTGCTCATTGCTTCGACACGTTAACACTAACATACATACTTGCACTCCACCTTGTTTTGCTCTAGCATATCGATATTCTTAGTAAAATTATTTACATCTTTTGTAAGGACGTAATTTCTTAGGCCGAGGTCGGCGTCTCAGTCGCGTCCAGGGATTTTACAGAAAATTTGTAAATTTGCTGGGACACTGGGGGAGCTGTGCCAGAGTATACCTAGGGGTCGGGGCAATAAGGGAAAGTGTAGGGGAAATAGCAGGGGGGGTTCGTGAGCATATCTTACGCACTGGCGACGATTTGAGAGGCACCTGAAGGAATAGGTTGGTTAGTCCAGAGTAATACTCGGAGAACTAACCAATCACTCCCCCAAATGGCTCTTCGTCGCCGACCAGGGCGTCGGGCGAAGTTCCGTGTTAGTACGAGCGGGTGAGAGTCAACCAGCCAGCTGGTCAGGCCGAGGGTAAGACCCGGAAGCCTGCGCACTAACGGCCTAACCCCATCCGCCCGCACCAGTCACCGGCCGCGTCCTTGAGGAGCTCTCGGACGCGTGTGAGAGATACGAGTGAGAAGATTTCGTCACGCATAGAGTAAGACTCGGAATGCGTGCCCATCCTCCACCCGATCTCTCACATCTGCAACGCCTGGGTATTACCCACTTGTCGCTACACCTGGGACATACTCAAGAGGCAGGCGTCGCAGAATCTAGAGTAAAACTCGGAAGATTCGCTAGCATACCACTCAGGTTTGCCCCACGTGGGCCATTTGGTGAGGCGCACTGAGCCACTACTACCCCACTCGTCGCTTCACGTGGGACATACCCAAGAGACAGGCGTCGCAGAATCTAGAGTAAAACTCGGAGGATTCGCTAGCATGCCCCTCAGGTTTGCCCCCCGCGGGCTATGTGAGTGAGGCTCACTCGCTGAAAGGGGGGAAAAAAAAGGAAAAGGGTAACAAATAAAGCACACACAAATTTAGCTACACTAAGATCTTTATTAATTCCATATCACTGACAGTAAGACATATAGGTATAACACATAAGGGGTGGGGATGCTTTCCTAGGCCGCACCAAATCTAAGCAAGGCTGCCTGAGCAACCTTTGGGCCCATCGCAGATGGCCGTCACTTACCCCTGTGTATGTGTGTATGTATGCCTGGGTGTGGGTGCGTAAGTCTGTGTGTCGATGCCGGGTGTGTGTGTGTATTAGCCTGGGTGTGTGTGTAAGCCTGGGTGTGCCTGTGAGTGTGGGTGGATGCCTGTGCGGGTGTGCTTGAATGTGTGTGCCAGTGTGTGTGTGTATGTGCCTGTGTGTGTGTGCGGGTGTCGATGCCTGGGCGTACGTAAGCCTGGGTGTGCGTGTGTGTGTGCGTAAGCCTGGGTATGCGTGTGTGCCTGTGTGTGTGTGCGTAAGCCTGGGTGTGCGTGTGTGCGTAAGCCTGGGGGGGGGTGCGTGTGTGTGTGCGTTAGCCTGGGTGTGTGTGTGTGCGTAAGCCTGTGTGTGCCTGGGTCGATCCGTGGGTGTGTGTGTGTGTAGGTGTGTATGCGCCTGGGCGTGCGTAAGCCTGGGTGTGCGTGTGTGTGTGCGTAAGCCTGGGTATGCGTGTGTGCCTGTGTGTGCGTGCGTAAGCCTGGGTGTGCGTGTGTGCGTAAGCCTGGGTATGTGTATGCGCCTGGGCGTGCGTAAGCCTGGGTGTGTGTGCCTGGGTGCAGGTAAGCCTGGGGGGTGTGTGTGTGTCAGCGTATAGTTTCCTGGGTGTGTGTGTGTGCGTAAGCCTGTGTGTGCCTGGGTCGATCCGTGGGTGTGTGTGTGTGTAGGTGTGTGTGTGCCTGGGTGTGCGTAAGCCTGGGTGTGCGTTTGTGCCTGTGTGTGTAAGCCTGGGTGTGTAAGCCACTGTCACTGGTCAACTCCTACTGGCCGTTGTTGTTGTTGTTGTTGCAGTGGCTGCTGTGGCGCGCTGCTGTTGCCAGCTGTGGTTGTTGTTGTTGCAGTGGCTGCTGTGGTGCGCTGCTGTTGCAGGCTGCAGTGGCTGCCGTGGTTGCTACTGCTGTTGTTGTTGCTGTGGCTGCGGTGGCACGCTGCTATTGCAGGCTTGTTGTTGTTGTTGCGGTGGCTGCGGTGGTTGCTACTGCTGTTGTTGTTGTCACCGTTGTGTATCACTGTCGCGTACCGGTTATAGCAAGCTCACTCGGAAAACTGCCAAACTTGCATTCAAATTGCAATATCATTTTCGAGCTTCTTATCTTCCTCTTCCACAGCTTCCATTCCCCTGGAACGCGCAAAATACCAGCTCGTTCCGCGCGGAGCAAGATTTTGCGTTTGCGTTTACGCAAATTGCGGGCGGAGCAAGAATTTGCGTTTGCCTTTGCGCAAAATGCGAACGGAGCGCTATCTTGCGTTTGCGCTTGCGCAAAGTGTGAGCGGAGCACTATTTTACGTTTGCGTTTACGCAAACGCGAACGGAGCATGGTAAACGCAACCATAAGATAACACAAATGACGGCACAAACGAAAAACATAAATGTGCGGTAGCTGATCGCTACCTCACACCCTCTCCTTACTTCGGGGGCGGTGACGGACAGTAACTTTCCCGGCTTTGGTCACCTTGACCTGGAAAGCATGGCCTTCCATCTCCATCAGGTATTTGGTCCCGTGAATGGTGTTGCGCCGCACCGCCACCTCGACGCTGTCCAGGACGTCTTGGGGTAGCAATCCCCCGTTCCCTCTACCCGCCAGCTCTCCGGGGCCATCACCCAGTCAATGGTGAAAAGTGGCAGGTCGTTGAGCCCAGCATCTTCGAGGGTGAGTGTGTTTAACACCTCCTCAACGGCGTCGTCTGACAGCCATCCCGGATCTATACTTAGGTCTCTCCAGGGGTCCATGGAGGGTAGGGGTACGCTTCCACTAGAGTCGGGGGTGTCCTCAGGTGGTTCGTAGATGTCGGTGTTCCTGCTATCATCGGAGTGGTATCCGTCAGGATACAGGTATTGACGGCTGTGCCCCTCCGGATCGAACAGGATGCGGCCCTCTGCTTCGGACATCTTCTCGCTATAATAAGATGGAGGCGTTAGTATTATTTGCATCGCCCTACCTACAACGCGGCTTGTGGGGGGGTCTGAAGGACTTGACACAGTGATGGGGGAAGGTGGACTTGGTGCTAGGGCCAGAGTGGTGTCTGGGTGGTCCTCGTCGGGGTCAGTGACGAATGGCTTCAGATCTGCTA
Organism: Scaptomyza montana; assembly: GCA_018904305.1. Lineage (NCBI taxonomy): Eukaryota > Metazoa > Arthropoda > Insecta > Diptera > Drosophilidae > Scaptomyza > Scaptomyza montana. Next base: position 576,122 of record JAEIGR010000072.1, on the reverse strand, counting down.
GGCTAGCCATCCGACGCCGATTCGTCTCCATATGTTGGAGGCGTACCACATTCGGGGAGACGAATTTCTTCACGACGTAGGGTCCGTCGAACTTTGGCGCCAACTTTGCTGCAAATCCTTCGGCGGCGTTAGACAAGACGTGATGTTTGGCCCATACCTGAGTGCCCACGGTTGGTCGCCAGTCTCGATGGCGTAGGTTGTATTGTCTTGCCTGGTCTTGGGACGCCCTTTGTACATTCTGTTGCACTGCCTCGAAAACCTTTCGTAGCTCGGTGGCGCGTGTCTCGGGAGTTGTCTCTATTCTTCCACTTCCCGGGGTAACCTGGTCGTATAGTGCGTTCGGCAGACGGGGCTCGCGTCCTTGGACTAGGAACGCTGGGCTGAATCCGGTCGTGTCCGAAGCGCTGGTATTTATGGCCAACATTATCTCCGGGAGCAATTCATCCCACGAACTCTGGTGTCCCTCGATGTACTGGGCCAGCATGGTCTTTATCGTCCGATTTGCTCTCTCCGTCGGGTTCTGTTGGGGGCTGTAGGGGGCGGTGTGTTGTAGCTCCATCCCGAGTTTCTCGCAGAATCGGTGAAAAGATCTGCTCGTAAACTGGGTCCCGTTGTCACAAACGAAACACCGCGGTGTCCCGAAGCGACAAAGGATCCGTTCTCGGAAGGCTCGTTCCAAGTGGGCAGTCGTAGCTTTGCGCAGCGGGACTAACTCCACCCATTTAGAGAATAAGTCGAAGAACACCAGGAGCATGGTGTTTCCGTGTTTCGAGCGTGGCAGGGGACCAATGAAATCCGAGCAGACAGTCCCGAAGGGTTCCGCTACTTGTCTGGTCAACATCTTCCCCGCAGGCTTCATCTGGCTCACCTTGTACGCCTGGCATTTGGTACATCGTCGTACGTATCGGGTTACGTCTCGAAACAAGCCGGGCCAGTAATACCGTTGCATTACTCGACTCGCTGTCTTCCGTATTCCCAGGTGACCAGCGGTGGGGTTGTCGTGACACTCCTTCAGGACGCGGGAGCGCTGGTCCGATGCTACGCATAGCTTCCAGGGGACGTAGTCCTCTTCCGTGGGGCGATGACCTAGGTGTCGGTACACGTGACCGTTCTCCAGCGTATAGTCCGGGTGATTCTTGGGGTACTCCTCGATGCGCTTTGTCAATTTGAGGAGCCATGGGCACGTGATGGTTTCGGTTAGTACCGTCTGTAGTACTTCTTCCAGAGGTTGCCTCGACAGCGCATCAGCCACGACATTTAACTTCCCCCGACGGTAGTGGATGTCGAATTGGTATTGCTGTAATTCCAGGGCCCACCTCGCAATTCGGCCAGTCGGGTTGTCAATGCTATTAAGCCACTTAAGGGCTAAGTGGTCTGTGATCACATCGAAACGGTAGCCCTCGAGGAAACATTTCAGCTTGCGGATGGCCCAAACAATCGCTAAACATTCCTTCTCCGTCGCTGAGTAGTTTTCTTCGGGCTTCGACAACCGTCGGCTGACGTACGCTATCACGCGCTCTGCCCCGTCTATTTCTTGTGTCAACACTGCTCCCAACCCAAAGTCACTGGCGTCCGTTTGTAGCACAAACTTGGCCGAGAAATCTGGGCAAGCAAGGACCGGAGCTTTGGTAAGTCGCAGTTTCAGCTCGTCGAACGCGGCCTGTTGTGGTTCACCCCACTCCCATCGTTTGCTCTTCCGGAGCAGTATCGACATCGGTTGCACTATCTCCGCGAAGTTTGACACGAACCTCCGGTACCACGATGCTATCCCCAGGCAGCGGCGCAATTCCCGGACGTTGGTTGGGGGAGTTAGTTTTCGGACGGCTGCGATCTTCTCGGGGTCGGTGTGTATCCCTTGTTCGCTGACGACGTGGCCTAGATAAGCAATGCTTTTGCGGAAGAACTTGCACTTGGCTTTGTTCAGGCGCAGATTTGCTTCGCGTAGACGGCGAAGAACTTCCTGAAGGTTCCGGAGGTGGTCGTCTAAATCCGAGCCCGTGATGATGATGTCGTCGAGATACGCGAAGGCATGTGGTTCCATGTCGGGGCCTATGACTCCATCGAGTGCTCTTTGGAACGTGGCTGGTGCGGAGTGTAAGCCAAAAGGCATGACCTTCCAGTGGAAAAGGCCTCGTCCCGGCACCGTGAACGCCGTGTATTGACGGCTGTTGCGTGCCATGGGGATCTGCCAGTACCCACTCTTCAGATCCAATGTGGTAATGTATTTCGCGTTACGAAGTCTCTCCAAGATGTGATGAATCCTCGGCAGCGGGTACGCATCCGGAACAGAGCGTGCATTTAGCTGCCGGTAGTCAATGCACATCCGGATGTCTCCCGTCTTCTTTCCTACCAACACAATAGGCGCACTGTGGGGACTCTTCGAAGGCTCGATGCAGTCGTTTTTCAGAAGTTCATCTACCTGGTCGTAGATGACCTTCTGCATCGCCGGGTTCTTCGGATAATATCTCTGTTTGATTGGTCTCTCATCGCGCATGGTGATCACGTGCTCCGCGATGTGTGACACGCCCTTCAAACCATCAAACAAAGCTAGCTCGCGTTCCAGGAACTCCCGTACCCGAGGGTCTGTTTCCGCTTCACGGTCGTCTTCCATCTTGCCTGGGTCTGGTAAATCTTGGGCGACTGCGAAATGTTCGCTTCTTTTCCCCGAAGGGGAACGAGGACGTTGGGGTGGTACGCCACCCTCAAGTGGCCCTCGTGAAATATCGCCTTCCTGTAGTACAATCCTTTGCTGCTCTTCCTCGTCGACCGGTCTCATCTCGTTATCCTGAGGCAGCTCCGTTGACGCCCTAAAGGTCACCTCACGACTGCAGACAGCTGGTGGCTCACGGGTGCTCGGGTCTTCTTTTAATTGGTCGGATCTCGGGGCTGGTGTGGGTGGTTCCTGGTGGTGTTTTGCTATTTGCGCTCTCGGGGCTGGTGTGGGTGGCTCCGGGTGGTGGTCGGTTGTTCGTACCCTCCGTCGGCCAGTCGGGCTCTGAAGCATCCCGGGCGTCAGCTGCAGTTCCATGGCTCCGAAAGACAGGGTGGCTTCCACCGCGCACAGGAAGTCGATCCCCAGGATGAGCTCATCAATGATCGTAGGTAGCACCAGCAGCGGCAGGTGGACATGCTGCTCCCCGAACTGTACAGTCGTCGTACAGGCCTTAGTGACGGTGGTACGAGATCCGTCTGCTAGGCTTACTCCCACTTGAATGCCCTGTTGTCCCGTTGCTGTCAGCTGTCGTGCGACTGCCTCACTGATGAAACTTCGCGTCGCTCCGGTGTCGATAGTAGCCAGGAAGGGTTTCCCTTCCATTCTCACTCTGGCTACTATCCGCGCGTTCTCTAGTCGTATGGCTCCGTTTATTTCCGTGGCTGGCTGTTCATCGCTCCCCCCTGGTCCGGATTCGAGGAGGGAGGCATTCCGTTTCCCGACGGCTGGGTGCAACACTCAATCGTCCTCACGCCTCGTCGTCCACACTGCCAGCAGTGGAGCACTTGTGGGTTTCTGCAATCCCGGTTGAGATGTCCTGGTTGCCCACAGCGTCGACATGCGGTCTGGACGTCTATCAGTGTGTCCGGTCGGGGTTCGTTGCTGGCTCCGGGGGCACTGTCGCGAAACGGGTTGCGATGTCGAGGGGTCGGGGTGGGAACTTCTGGATTTGCTGTGGCTGGCTTATGCACCGAGTGGGGTCTCGTAGGTGTCTTCATCTGCCCTTCTCTCTCACGGACCATCTCATAATGTGTGGCCAACTGGGTAAGTTGGCTCAGGCAACTCACCTCATGACGTCGGATGTACAGCTGGTATTCCGGTAATAAATTCTCGTAGATCCGGTCAAGCTCCCTGTCGTCCGTATACCCGGCACGCTGCATCATAAGCCGCAGCTGTACCATATAGCGCTTGAAAGTTTCTCCGTTTCGCTGCAGGTGGGTGCGGATCTGATCTTCCAGCCTCTCGAAGTACCGTGGTGGCAGGTAGAAATCCAAGAACTCCCTTTTGAACCTGGTCCAGGTTTCCCCATACATATGACTGACCCTGAACCAACTCTCGGCTTCCCCAGTCAAGAGCTCCGAAATGGCTAGAGGTAAGCGATTCAGCTCGATTTGATGTGCTGCCGCCCTTTCCTCTACACGCTCAATGAAGCTAAGCGGGTCCGTGGTCCCGTCGAAAGTTATGCCCCAGCGGTGAACCTTCTCCGCCAGCATTCCATATGGGGCTTCTGGTCTGGTGCCTGTGGTGACTTGCGGCGAGCTGTGCCGGAGTCGCGGAGGTGATCGTCCTGCTAATCGTGTCGGGTCGGGTCTGGGGACAGCTCCATCGGTATTAGTCACCACTATCTGGGGTTGGGCTGGGGCTACCGGGTTGGTATCGGAAAGTGAAGGACTCCTTGAGCGTGGTTTCCTTTCCGGATCGGCTGGTGAGCTGTCTCGGTATTTCGCCTCTAGCTCTGAGAAGCGTGCTAGCAAGGTGTCTGGGTGTTCGCTCAGAGATACGAAGCCCGCTACGCGACTGCGTAGCTCAGTCACCGTGCCCTCGGCGTCGAGCCCGAACTCGCTGGCCATGGACATGAGTTCGTCCTTCCTGCGGTAGTAAATCCAGCTGACGTTCACCATGATGTTGTATTGTCGGAGAAGTCTGTAGAATTTTTATAATGATTTATTAATATCCTTTGATAGGATCTGTAAAATTTTTATTATTATTATCCTGCTGGAGGATCTGTAGGTTTATAATTATTATCCTGCTAGAGGATCTGTAGATTTAATTTAAATTTTATTATCCTGCTGGAGGATCTGTAGGTTTATAATTATTATCCTGCTAGAGGATCTGTAGATTTAAATTTTATTATCCTGCTGGAGGATCTGTAGGTTTTTAATTATTATTATCCTGCTGAGGATCCTGCTAGAGGATCTGTAGATTTAAATTTTATTATCCTGCTGGAGGATCTGTAGGTTTTTATTATTATTATCCTGCTGGAGGATCTGTAGGTTTATAATTATTATCCTGCTAGAGGATCTGTAGATTTAAATTTTATTATCCTGCTGGAGGATCTGTAGGTTTTTAATTATTATTATCCTGCTGGAGGAATTTTTGTGTCGCACGAGATGTGTTCACTTTGATGACCGGGTCTTGACTACCTATCCTCAGCTCGCGGTCTGCCTTATATAGCAGAACGCAGCTCTGCTCCTTGATGGGCGGTGGCAGCGCTGCGCTTATAAGGCTTTGGCAGCGCTGCCCTTATTAGGCGTCAGCAGCGCTGCCCTTATTGAGCGTCGGCGCATCTGCTCTGTAGCCTTAGCCTGCAAAGACAGCAAAGCCAAGACTTCCGTGGCAAAGGGGGGGTCGGATGCTGGATGTTTTAAGGGGACGTGTAAGGGGCGAAGAGACTTAAATTTTGAGGATTTGACAACAACAGGGCACAAAATAAGGACACAATCAACAAGAAAACGTAACATAGTTCTGGTTTAGGGCGACCCTGGACTCCCTAGGTACTATGTGGTGGTGGTTCTTTAAGCCACCATGATGTTATACTCCCAGAAGTGTTTGCCAGTGTCCCTGCTCGGGCGCCATCTGTAAGGACGTAATTTCTTAGGCCGAGGTCGGCGTCTCAGTCGCGTCCAGGGATTTTACAGAAAATTTGTAAATTTGCTGGGACACTGGGGGAGCTGTGCCAGAGTATACCTAGGGGTCGGGGCAATAAGGGAAAGTGTAGGGGAAAAAGCAGGGGGGGGTTCGTGAGCATATCTTACGCACTGGCGACGATTTGAGAGGCACCTGAAGGAATAGGTTGGTTAGTCCAGAGTAATACTCGGAGAACTAACCAATCACTCCCCCAAATGGCTCTTCGTCGCCGACCAGGGCGTCGGGCGAAGTTCCGTGTTAGTACGAGCGGGTGAGAGTCAACCAGCCAGCTGGTCAGGCCGAGGGTAAGACCCGGAAGCCTGCGCACTAACGGCCTAACCCCATCCGCCCGCACCAGTCACCGGCCGCGTCCTTGAGGAGCTCTCGGACGCGTGTGAGAGATACGAGTGAGAAGATTTCGTCACGCATAGAGTAAGACTCGGAATGCGTGCCCATCCTCCACCCGATCTCTCACATCTGCAACGCCTGGGTATTACCCACTTGTCGCTACACCTGGGACATACTCAAGAGGCAGGCGTCGCAGAATCTAGAGTAAAACTCGGAAGATTCGCTAGCATACCCCTCAGGTTTGCCCCACGTGGGCCATTTGGTGAGGCGCACTGAGCCACTACTACCCCACTCGTCGCTTCACGTGGGACATACCCAAGAGACAGGCGTCGCAGAATCTAGAGTAAAACTCGGAGGATTCGCTAGCATGCCCCTCAGGTTTGCCCCCCGCGGGCTATGTGAGTGAGGCTCACTCGCTGAAAGGGGGGAAAAAAAGGAAAAGGGGTAACAAATAAAGCACACACAAATTTAGCTACACTAAGATCTTTATTAATTCCATATCACTGACAGTAAGACATATAGGTATAACACATAAGGGGTGGGGATGCTTTCCTAGGCCGCACCAAATCTAAGCAAGGCTGCCTGAGCAACCTTTGGGCCCATCGCAGATGGCCGTCACTTACCCCTGTGTATGTGTGTATGTATGCCTGGGTGTGGGTGCGTAAGTCTGTGTGTCGATGCCGGGTGTGTGTGTGTATTAGCCTGGGTGTGTGTGTAAGCCTGGGTGTGCCTGTGAGTGTGGGTGGATGCCTGTGGGTGTGCTTGATGTGTGTGCCAGTGTGTGTGTTTTTATCCTATTTTTTGGTGAAGCCTGGGTGTGCGTGTGTTGCTAAGCCTGTTCGTGCGTCTTGTGTGGGTGCGTATTGGTGCGTAAGCCTGGGTATGCGTATGCGCCTGGGCTCGTGTCCTTGAAGCTAGTGCGTAAGCCTGGGGGGTGCTGTGTGTGTGCGTAAGCCTGGGTGTGTGTGTGTGCCTAAGCCTGTGTGTCGATGCCGGGTGTGTGTGTATTAGCCTGGGTGTGTGTATAAGCCTGGGTGTGCCTGTGGGTGTGTGTGGATGCCTGTGCGGGTGTGCTTGAATGTGTGTGCCAGTGTGTGTGTGTATGTGCCTGTGTGTGTGTGCGTATGTTAGCCTGGGTGTGTTTGTATGCCTGGGTGTGTGTGTGGATGCCGGTGCGTGCGAGTGTATATGCCTGTGTGTGCCTGTGTGCGGGTAAGCCTGGGTGTGGTGTGCGTAAGCTGGGTATGTGTCAGGCGTGTAGTTGTGTGCCTGGGTGTGTGTGTACTGTGCGTGTGCCTGTGTGTGCCTGGGTCGATCCGTGGGTGTGTGTGTGTGTAGGTGTGTGTGTGCCTGGGTGTGCGTAAGCCTGGGTGTGCGTTTGTGCCTGTGTGGGTAAGCCTGGGTGTGTAAGCCACTGTCACTGGTCAACTCCTACTGGCCGTTGTTGTTGTTGTTGTTGCAGTGGCTGCTGTGGCGCGCTGCTGTTGCCAGCTGTGGTTGTTGTTGTTGCAGTGGCTGCTGTGGTGCGCTGCTGTTGCCGCAGTGGCTGCCGTGGTTGCTACTGCTGTTGTTGTTGTTGTTGCTGTGGCTGCGGTGGCGCTGCTCTTGTTGTTGTTGTTGCGGTGGCTGCGGTGGTTGCTACTGCTGTTGTTGTTGTCACCGTTGTGTATCACTGTCGCGTACCTATTCTCGCAAGCCCGCTCGGAAAACTGCCAATCTTTGCATTAAAATTGCAATATCATTTTCGAGCTTCTTATCTTCCTCTTCCACAGCTTCCATTCCCCTGGAACGCGCAAAATACCAGCTCGTTCCGCGCGGAGCAAGATTTTGCGTTTGCGTTTACGCAAAATGCGGGCGGAGCAAGAATTTGCGTTTGCCTTTGCGCAAAATGCGAACGGAGCGCTATCTTGCGTTTGCGCTTGCGCAAAGTGTGAGCGGAGCACTATTTTGCGTTTGCGTTTACGCAAACGCGAACGGAGCATGGTAAATGCAACCATAAGATAACACAAATGACGGCACAAACGAAAAACATAAATGTGCGGTAGCTGATCGCTACCTTTTTTTTTTTTATTTTTTTTTTATTTAAAAATAAATATTTTATTTTTTAAAATAAAAAAATTTTTTTTTTTTTTTTTTTTTTTTTTATAATATATATATATAATGTTTTTTTTTTTTACAAAATAAATTTTTTATTTTTTTATTACACACACATTTTTTATTTTTTTTTTTGTTTTTTGGGGGGGGGGAAAAAATTTTTAAAATTTTTAGGGGGACTCCAGTTAGGCTTCAAAGCTATGCATGTTGCATTTAATGCACTGCATAAGTCCTTTACAGAGCTTGAGTAAAATTTCAAAAATGGCAAGGTTACGACTGAATTTTCGATGCGTAAAAAGACTTCGGGTCCTAATCCGCCTACTGTCCTACCTATCCAGCCCACAAAGCCCCTTCTGGTGCCCAGCATTAATCAACCAACGGCTAGCCAATTAATGTTATTTAATTCGCCGGAAAGAACCATCACTCTCCATATCACAATCTCCATCACCATAACCTCTCTTCAGATCCTGTGCATGAAATCGGTTCAACAGCTTGTGATCCCAATGCAGGTACAACTGGGGCTCACAAGCCTCAAGTTGTTGTGCCTCTTAATAAATTTATTTTCGTGTCTAGGCTAGCATCTGATACTTCATCGGATGATGTTAGTACCTACATTAAAAGTTATATCGAATCCCTATATATTAGGGTTGAAAAATTTAAATTTAAACATTCCCGAAGCATATCTTCTTTCAAGTTGAGTGTTCCGCCCGAACTTTTCTCGACGATTTGTTCTGAAAAGTTTTGGCCGCCACAGCTCGTTGTAAAGGAGTATGTGAATAGGCGTAATGATAATTATAATAATAATGGCATTAGGATTACTAGTGAACAGCCTGTTAGCCACCCTGTGGCCTCCACCTCGTCGACAAAAAACTAATTAGCTTGGCCTACCAAAATGTTAGAGGCCTTAACACTAAAATTGCTAAATTATATGTTAACAGCCTATCCTTTGATTCACATATAGTTGCACTTACAGAAATTTGGTTAAAACCCGATATTTCTGATTATTCCGTTTTTCCTTCTAAATATAACTTGTTCAGATGCGAAAGGGGGCGGTGTTCTCATTGCTATTGACTCCTGTAATTCCTCTGAACAGATTCATTCTCAGGATCTTCCGGACATACGAATTTTTATGTGTTAAAATATTATTAGACGGCCGTTCACTTTATGATACTTGTTCTTATATTAATCCTCGTTCTGATAATAACATTTACTCAACCCATCTGAGTGCCCTTATTTAACTTGTCGGTTGACTCAACTGTGTTTCCTGATAAATGGAAGGAATCTCTTATTATTCCACTCCATAAAAATTCTTCTATATCTAACGTTAAAAATTATAAGGGTATATCCAAGTTGTCCGCCATTCCAAAAGTCTTTGAAAAAATTATATGTTCTCAATTGCAACACACATGTAGTTCAATTAAATCGCCTTATCAACACGGTTTTGTTAGGCGTAGATCTACTACCACTAACCTTCTTGAATTCACTTCGCTTGTTATCAAAGGGTTTAAGGAAAAAATGCAAACTGACGTTGTTTACACCGATTTTAGTAAGGCATTTGATTCTGTAAGTCATTCTCTGTTGCTTCCAAAATTGAACATTGTTGGATTTCCAGCAAAATTTTTATTTTGTCTTTCGGAGTACTTGTGTGGTCGAACACAAAAATTAGTTTTTAAATCGTGTGTATCTGAACCTATTTTAGTTACCTCTGGTGTTCCCCAGGGTAGTCAATGGACCTTTGTTATTAAATTTGTTTATTAACGATCTTCCAGCTGTTAATAACAGCTCTAACTCTTTGTATATATGTTTGCTGATGATGTAAAACTATGTTTCACCTACAATGATGCTTCTCTGTGTAATTTGCTATAGTCGGATCTGGGTGCATTGTCGGCCTGGTGTCGTTCTAACTTACTCAATTTAAATTGTTCTAAATGTAGTCATGTCTTAGAAGTACCCCTCAGTAACGGGTTAAGAAGGCCATTGGAAGTACATGCAAGAAGTCCATTGGACTGAAATGGGGAATGGCACCCTACGTCACGCTGTGGCTGTACACAGCCATCGTTCGGCCCATCCTGCTATACGGAGTGTCAGTCAGAACGACCCCAACTGAGGCCCTTGACAATACACTTAATCTTCTACCAATAGACATGATGGGGAAATTAGTAGCAACTCTCTCTGCTCAACGCATGAGGGAAACCAAGCAGTGGTCCGAGTGGACTTACGAACACTCTAATATTCTTGTGGAAAACTCACTCATACCCTCAAACACGGACTATTGTTGTCCCCAGGAATTCCCCAAAACCTCATTCCATACACTCATCCCCGCAAGGGACGCTTGGTGCTCAGGCACGCCAGGGCCGACAGACTCAATAAAGATTTTTACCGATGGCTCAAAGCTAGACGACTGGGTAGGGGGAGGTGTCTATTGCGAAGAGCTACCCATCAGTAAATCCTTCAGCTTTCCTGATCATTTCATTGTCTTTCAAGCCGAGATCGCTGCAATGCAGGAGGCACTCCTGTACTTCAAAAACTAAATGCTCGGCAGCTAGGATCTGCATATTTTCTGATAGCCCGGCGGCTATCAAATCACTAAAGGCGATATCATCAAATTCGATATCTGTCACAAACTGCCCCAGATCTCTACAGGGGATGGCAGAGCAGTTCGATTTATACCTCATTTTGGTGCCCGGACATAACGACATCGAGGGCAATTGCAAAGCAGTCGAGCTGGCAAGGCATGGCACTACCATGCCTCTCCTCACAGATAAGGAGGGCTGGGGTATTCCCATGGCCAGCTGTAAGCTCAGAGTTCGATCGCACTTCGCACTCTGCCCCTTGACATTTAACATAGATCTGCCTCAAAAATTTGGATGCCACGCCCACCCATGCCGCCCCCAGCCCCCTTTCCCCACCTTTTACAAACTTTGAGCTAGAGTCACCAAATTTGGTATGAAGATAGCAATTGACATTCCACAAAGATCTGCATCAAAAATTTGGATGCCACGCCCACCCATACCGCCCCCAGCCCCCCTTTCCCCACCTTTTACAAACTTTGAGCTAGAGTCACCAAATTTGCAACGAAGACAGCTGGTGGCATCCCCATCTGCATCGGAGAATCTTTAAGGCAGCGTACACCCCTGCCGCATCCGTACCCCTTTGCAATCCGGCCTCTTTTTACCGGTTTTAATACTGGTATCGAGTATACCGCAGTCGGTTGCGTCCGACTGCAACGTTTCCACTTGTTTTTGTATTGGATAGGTGTTAATTTTTAAAAAAGATGCTCGAATTGTAAATCAGTTGAATTTTACAAATACGCCTGACTTGTTCACTTAAAACTTTGTTTAATTCTTAAACTAAGCTGTGCTGCAGCACAAAATTTTAAGAAAACAAAACGGTACATACTATGTTCGAGAGGTACCCGAAGTGGTTCGATCTATTAATCTGCCACGTACTTTCGGATATCATAGGGAACAAACAAACAAAAATAGATTGACAGACAGATAAAACTCACCTCTTACTTTTTGTTTGTGGTTGCATGATGGACTTATATGTTTAATGTTATGTAAACAATTTAAATTTACACCTTCTCTAATTGCTCTTAGCACAACATATAATTGCTGCTTGCATCACACCGCTTCCCGTGCGCACTCTGACATCTATGTTATGCATTTCATTGGAACCAAGGTTTAAAAAACATGATTTGTTGAATAATGTTTAAAAAGTCCAACGACTTTACTTTTTTTTATTTACCAATGCTTACAAATTTGCAATATAAAATTTTCGATGCCTTACATTTTAATAAAACAAACAGCTGCAATATAACAATAACAATCTGTCTTATAAATTTCTGTTTTGATTATGTATGTTATTTTTTTGAATATATGCAGTCAACATGTAAAAAAAATGCATCGCATAGAATCCAGTACAATTCGTTTAGCTTTCCAAGTCTGAAAAACATATAAAATAGTTTTGAATTACAATTATTTTTATAGTAAAAACAATGTACACATGAAGGTACGTTATTAAGACATTTTCAAAAACAATCTTCTTAACTAAATATCCTCTTACAGCTAAAGAAATTTGTAAGTACATTTTATTTTTTGATCACGATAAATGTATAAGGTGAAATACATATATTATTAATTTGATTAATTCCTTGTTTACAAATAACCAAAAGTTAGGCCTCTAGTTTCATATCGGTTATTGTTCAACTTTAATGTAAACAACAACTTAACATTAGTATTAGATACAAAAATTAATTAATTGTAGGCTGAGCTATCTCTATAACAGGCCACATTATTGTCTATGAATCTACTGCTGCTTTTATGTTAAAATGAAAACTAAAGGCCTGTACGCATGAGCCCCGTACAGCTCCCGTACCGTACACATGAGTTTTACGATTGTAACGACAAGTGTTGAAAAATTCACAAATTGTGGCGGTAGGCTAATAACTTTCTCAAAATAAATCGGAAATGCAACTGTGTTTTGTACACTTGATTTCAAAATAATGATTCACGACCAACGCGCGCTACTTTTGTGTTTGAGTACAGCTAATGCTCTGCTGCTGGCGGTTGCATTTTAGTGAACCCATATTTGATGGGCAGAGCTTACGATTAGAGCTTAGAGATTACCAAAGACTATGCTAAACATAACTGAAACCACTCAAAAGATTCAAAGCAAATTCACCTAAATGATCTATACCCTGAAATAGATCAGTGGCAGTACAATCTAGTTTATATGTTATTTAAATTGTATCTTATTAATTAATTAATATATTTTTATTAAATACTTCTTGTGCAGCATTGACTGCCAAAACAATAAGTATGACTCTATTGGAACCTGCATTAGGTCAACCTTGTTAATATTATCCGAAAAATGTATAAGCCGGCTCTTGCCCGACATGTTGTTGCTTTTTTTACAATCGTAAATAGCTACTGAAAGCTATTTACTACCCGTAACATTTTAACATAACATTTTAACATTTTCATTGTTCAACACTACCGTACCACCAGTAACCAACAGAACTGCAGACCGAAAATGTAAGTACGGTACTGAAGCTGTACGAGACCATTTTTTTATATGAAGTTTTTACATAACGGGAGCTGTACAGGCCTTAAAACTAGAGGCCGATAAGTAACGAAATTACTAATCTACTCTACCGAATATGACATGAGTGTTTAAAACAAATTAGTTTTCTTAGAGTAATATACCTTGCATTAATTTGCAGAAATGGGTCCAAAAGCATGCTTTGAGTAGTAAACTATTTTAACTTCCTCCTTGAAGAACATCAAAGCAGACGTTGCACACCCTGACAGGTTTATTTATGCAAAATTTAAGAATGGGTACATCGTTATTAGAACACTTATAGCACAGAACTCGACCACAGTGTCGACTGAAAAAAATTTTTAAATAGTTGGACAAATATGTTAATGTTTTTTTGTTAGTTTGTAAATAAAATATTATTACAGCAATCAATAATTTAAGCATAAAAGAAGAATTAACAAGTAAAAAGACCCCAGTCGAGAAAGCTCGTCAAGAAAGTGCAATGAATCCTAGACACTACGCGTACAGGCATTGTTCGTATTACAACTTCAATCATCTAAATCTTTGGTATTTCTTGACCGATTTCATTTAAATATTTACTGCTTTTAAAAATGTAGTCTAAAGTTTCTTAACACTTTACATAATTTAGGGCGGAAGGAGTGGGCGTGGCATTCAAGTTTGTGATGAAAATTTTGGACGATGCAAATAGAAATCTTCTTACCAAATTTTGTAATCACTGTAAAAGTGTGGAAAATATAAGGATTTATCGATATGTAATTATCAAATTTATCGATTTGCCAGCCCCCAGTAATCGTAGAATCCTAAACTTGACACTTTATGTGTTCCATAGACAAAGATATTTGCAAGTCTCTAGCTTGAAGGGTGTCGAAAAAAGTTGCGTTCATATAGACAGACTGGCACTATGACGGACATTGAACAACCCCAATATACTGTTTACCTTTGGTAAAGAGTATAAAAACCCGAAATTGCAAAACCGAATTATGGTTGTCTTGGAAATCTAGTATTACTTCTAGGTTTATGTTTACTGGTACAAATTATTATTAATTACCGCCGGCTCTCTATATTTAATAATAGTTTTCAATGGTCGTCAGTACATACATAATTACATAATTTGTATATCAGTATCCTTTCTTTTGTCTTTCGTTGGTGACGTATAGGTTTTTGAGTGCTCTCAATAATTTATTGTTTTCTTGTGTTTGTGTACGGTGTTTTATTCGGTTTATTTTAAACAATTCTAACAGTGATCGCAAGTGTACGTTGTATGTATTAACGCGTGCACTATTGAATGTTCCTGTTAAATATTCATTTTAATTTCATTTGCAGTCGAATTGACGCTGCAGTGCTTAAAAATAAAACAAACGAGCATACGTACATACATACACCCATATATTTGCGGTTTAATATATTTTGTAATTCATATATTCTGCGTCTACTCACAATAAACAGCTTGTCTATTTTCTTGAACTCGCTCTCGCTCTCCAGAACCTCTCCCGCTTTGTCCGCTCTTATCCGGCGGTTGTATACAACATCTGCCTACGCGCTCACGCTCTCTCACTCAAGCGCTCTCCTGATTTTAACCGTTGTATCGTGCTCATTGCTTCGACACGTTAATACTTACATACATACTTGCACTCCACCATGTTTTGCTCTAGCATAACGATTTTCTTAGTAAAATTATTTACATCTTTTTAAAATGCTTGTATGCTGCAGTAAAAATTGCAAATTGGTTGGTACAACGAATCAAGATTTTATTCTGTGTGGATTCTGCGACATGATCCATATGAAATGTGTTGGCTTTACTGCCAAAATCATTGACTGCTTGATTGCAGACACAGGCCTTAAATGGTATTGTGAGTCTGTAGTGAGGTGGTGAAAGAATCTTCAAAATTCATGAGGCAGACTCAGTTAGGCTTCAAAGCTATGCATGTTGCATTTAATGCACTGCATAAGTCCTTTACAGAGCTTGAGTAAAATTTCAAAAATGGCAAGGTTACGACTGAATTTTCGATGCGTAAAAAGACTTCGGGTCCTAATCCGCCTACTGTCCTACCTATCCAGCCCATAAAGCCCCTTCTGGTGCCCAGCATTAATCAACCAACGGCTAGCCAATTAATGTTATTTAATTCGCCGGAAAGAACCATCACTCTCCATATCACAATCTCCATCACCATAACCTCTCTTCAGATCCTGTGCATGAAATCGGTTCAACAGCTTGTGATCCCAATGCAGGTACAACTGGGGCTCACAAGCCTCTTGTTGTTGTGCCTCTTAATAAATTTATTTTCGGGTCTAGGCTAGCATCTGATACTTCATCGGATGATGTTAGTGCCTACATTAAAAGTTATATCGAATCCCCATATATTAGGGTTGAAAAATTTAAATTTAAACATTCCCGAAGCATATCTTCTTTCAAGTTGAGTGTTCCGCCCGAACTTTTCTCGACGATTTGTTCTGAAAAGTTTTGGCCGCCACAGCTCGTTGTAAAGGAGTATGTGAATAGGCGTAATGATAATTATAATAATAATGGCATTAGGATTACTAGTGAACAGCCTGTTAGCCACCCTGTGGCCTCCACCTCGTCGGCAAAAAACTAATTAGCTTGGCCTACCAAAATGTTAGAGGCCTTAACACTAAAATTGCTAAATTATATGTTAACAGCCTATCCTTTGATTCACATATAGTTGCACTTACAGAAATTTGGTTAAAACCCGATATTTCTGATTATTCCGTTTTTCCTTCTAAATATAACTTGTTCAGATGCGAAAGGGGGGCGGTGTTCTCATTGCTATTGACTCCTGTAATTCCTCTGAACAGATTCATTCTCAGGATCTTCCGGACATACGACTTTTTATGTGTTAAAATATTATTAGACGGCCGTTCACTTTATGATACTTGTTCTTATATTAATCCTCGTTCTGATAATAACATTTACTCAACCCATCTGAGTGCCCTTATTTAACTTGTCGGTTGACTCAACTGTGTTTCCTGATAAATGGAAGGAATCTCTTATTATTCCACTCCATAAAAATTCTTCTATATCTAACGTTAAAAATTATAAGGGTATATCCAAGTCGTCCGCCATTCCAAAAGTCTTTGAAAAAATTATATGTTCTCAATTGCAACACACATGTAGTTCAATTAAATCGCCTTATCAACACGGTTTTGTTAGGCGTAGATCTACTACCACTAACCTTCTTGAATTCACTTCGCTTGTTATCAAAGGGTTTAAGGAAAAAATGCAAACTGACGTTGTTTACACCGATTTTAGTAAGGCATTTGATTCTGTAAGTCATTCTCTGTTGCTTCCAAAATTGAACATTATTGGATTTCCAGCAAAATTTTTATTTTGTCTTTCGGAGTACTTGTGTGGTCGAACACAAAAATTAGTTTTTAAATCGTGTGTATCTGAACCTATTTTAGTTACCTCTGGTGTTCCCCAGGGTAGTCAATGGACCTTTGTTATTAAATTTGTTTATTAACGATCTTCCAGCTGTTAATAACAGCTCTAACTCTTTGTATATATGTTTGCTGATGATGTAAAACTATGTTTCACCTACAATGATGCTTCTCTGTGTAATTTGCTATAGTCGGATCTGGGTGCATTGTCGGCCTGGTGTCGTTCTAACTTACTCAATTTAAATTGTTCTAAATGTAGTCATGTCTTTTTTTAGAAGTACCCCTCAGTAACGGGTTAAGAAGGCCATTGGAAGTACATGCAAGAAGTCCATTGGACTGAAATGGGGAATGGCACCCTACGTCACGCTGTGGCTGTACACAGCCATCGTTCGGCCCATCCTACTATACGGAGTGTCAGTCAGAACGACCCCAACTGAGGCCCTTGACAATACACTTAATCTTCTACCAATAGACATGATGGGGAAATTAGTAGCAACTCTCTCTGCTCAACGCATGAGGGAAACCAAGCAGTGGTCCGAGTGGACTTACGAACACTCTAATATTCTTGTGGAAAACTCACTCATACTCTCAAACACGGACTATTGTTGTCCCCAGGAATTCCCCAAAACCTCATTCCATACACTCATCCCCGCAAGGGACGCTTGGTGCTCAGGCACGCCAGGGCCGACAGACTCAATAAAGATTTTTACCGATGGCTCAAAGCTAGACGACTGGGTAGGGGGAGGTGTCTATTGCGAAGAGCTACCCATCAGTAAATCCTTCAGCTTTCCTGATCATTGCAGTGTCTTTCAAGCCGAGATCGCTGCAATGCAGGAGGCACTCCTGTACTTCAAAAACTAAATGCTCGGCAGCTAGGATCTGCATATTTTCTGATAGCCCGGCGGCTATCAAATCACTAAAGGCGATATCATCAAATTCGATATCTGTCACAAACTGCCCCAGATCTCTACAGGGGATGGCAGAGCAGTTCGATTTATACCTCATTTTGGTGCCCGGACATAACGACATCGAGGGCAATTGCAAAGCAGTCGAGCTGGCAAGGCATGGCACTACCATGCCTCTCCTCACAGATAAGGAGGGCTGGGGTATTCCCATGGCCAGCTGTAAGCTCAGAGTTCGATCGCACTTCGCACTCTGCCCCTTGACATTTAACATAGATCTGCCTCAAAAATTTGGATGCCACGCCCACCCATGCCGCCCCCAGCCCCCCTTTCCCCACCTTTTACAAACTTTGAGCTAGAGTCACCAAATTTGGTATGAAGATAGCAATTGACATTCCACAAAGATCTGCATCAAAAATTTGGATGCCACGCCCACCCATACCGCCCCCAGCCCCCCTTTCCCCACCTTTTACAAACTTTGAGCTAGAGTCACCAAATTTGCAACGAAGACAGCTGGTGGCATCCCCATCTGCATCGGAGAATCTTTAAGGCAGCGTACACCCCTGCCGCATCCGTACCCCTTTGCAATCCGGCCTCTTTTTACCGGTTTTAATACTGGTATCGAGTATACCGCAGTCGGTTGCGTCCGACTGCAACGTTTCCACTTGTTTTTGTATTGGATAGGTGTTAATTTTTAAAAAAGATGCTCGAATTGTAAATCAGTTGAATTTTACAAATACGCCTGACTTGTTCACTTAAAACTTTGTTTAATTCTTAAACTAAGCTGTGCTGCAGCACAAAATTTTAAGAAAACAAAACGGTACATACTATGTTCGAGAGGTACCCGAAGTGGTTCGATCTATTAATCTGCCACGTACTTTCGGATATCATAGGGAACAAACAAACAAAAATAGATTGACAGACAGATAAAACTCACCTCTTACTTTTTGTTTGTGGTTGCATGATGGACTTATATGTTTAATGTTATGTAAACAATTTAAATTTACACCTTCTCTAATTGCTCTTAGCACAACATATAATTGCTGCTTGCATCACACCGCTTCCCGTGCGCACTCTGACATCTATGTTATGCATTTCATTGGAACCAAGGTTTAAAAAACATGATTTGTTGAATAATGTTTAAAAAGTCCAACGACTTTACTTTTTTTTATTTACAAATGCTTACAAATTTGCAATATAAAATTTTCGATGCCTTACATTTTAATAAAACAAACAGCTGCAATATAACAATAACAATCTGTCTTATAAATTTCTGTTTTGATTATGTATGTTATTTTTTTGAATATATGCAGTCAACATGTAAAAAAAATGCATCGCATAGAATCCAGTACAATTCGTTTAGCTTTCCAAGTCTGAAAAACATATAAAATAGTTTTGAATTACAATTATTTTTATAGTAAAAACAATGTACACATGAAGGTACGTTATTAAGACATTTTCAAAAACAATCTTCTTAACTAAATATCCTCTTACAGCTAAAGAAATTTGTAAGTACATTTTATTTTTTGATTACGATAAATGTATAAGGTGAAATACATATATTATTAATTTGATTAATTCCTTGTTTACAAATAACCAAAAGTTAGGCCTCTAGTTTCATATCGGTTATTGTTCAACTTTAATGTAAACAACAACTTAACATTAGTATTAGATACAAAAATTAATTAATTGTAGGCTGAGCTATCTCTATAACAGGCCACATTATTGTCTATGAATCTACTGCTGCTTTTATGTTAAAATGAAAACTAAAGGCCTGTACGCATGAGCCCCGTACAGCTCCCGTACCGTACACATGAGTTTTACGATTGTAACGACAAGTGTTGAAAAATTCACAAATTGTGGCGGTAGGCTAATAACTTTCTCAAAATAAATCGGAAATGCAACAGTGTTTTGTACACTTGATTTCAAAATAATGATTCACGACCAACGCGCGCTACTTTTGTGTTTGAGTACAGCTAACGCTCTGCTGCTGGCGGTTGCATTTTAGTGAACCCATATTTGATGGGCAGAGCTGAGATTACCAAAGACTATGCTAAACATAACTGAAACCACTCAAAAGACTCAAAGCAAATTCACCTAAATGATCTATACCCTGTAATAGATCAGTGGCAGTACAATCTAGTTTATATGTTATTTAAATTGTATCTTATTAATTAATTAATATATTTTTATTAAATACTTCTTGTGCAGCATTGACTGCCAAAACAATAAGTATGACTCTATTGGAACCTGAATTAGGTCAACCTTGTTAATATTATCCGAAAAATGTATAAGACGGCTCTTGCCCGACATGTTGTTGCTTTTTTTACAATCGTAAATAGCTGCTGAAAGCTATTTACTACCCGTAACATTTTAACATAACATTTTAACATTTTTATTGTTCAACACTACCGTACCACCAGTAACCAACAGAACTGCAGACCGAAAATGTAAGTACGGTACTGAAGCTGTACGAGACCATTTTTTTATATGAAGTTTTTACATTACGGGAGCTGTACAGGCCTTAAAACTAGAGGCCGATAAGTAACGAAATTACTAATCCACTCTACCGAATATGACATGAGTGTTTAAAACAAATTAGTTTTCTTAGAGTAATATACCTTGCATTAATTTGCAGAAATGGGTCCAAAAGCATGCTTTGAGTAGTAAACTATTTTAACTTCCTCCTTGAAGAACATCAAAGCAGACGTTGCACACCCTGACAGGTTTATTTATGCCAAATTTAAGAATGGGTACATCGTTATTAGAACACTTATAGCACAGAACTCGACCACAGTGTCGACTGAAAAAAATTTTTAAATAGTTGGACAAATATGTTAATGTTTTTTTGTTAGTTTGTAAATAAAATATTATTACAGCAATTAATAATTTAAGCATAAAAGAAGAATTAACAAGTAAAAAGACCCCAGTCGAGAAGGCTCGTCAAGAAAGTGCAATGAATCCTAGACACTACGCGTACAGGCATTGTTCGTATTACAACTTCAATCATCTAAATCTTTGGTATTTCTTGACCGATTTCATTTAAATATTTACTGCTTTTAAAAATGTAGTCTAAAGTTTCTTAACACTTTACATAATTTAGGGCGGAAGGAGTGGGCGTGGCATTCAAGTTTGTGATGAAAATTTTGGACGATGCAAATAGAAATCTTCTTACCAAATTTTGTAATCACTGTAAAAGTGTGGAAAATATAAGGATTTATCGATATGTAATTATCAAATTTATCGATTTGCCAGCCCCCAGTAATCGTAGAATCCTAAACTTGACACTTTATGTGTTCCATAGACAAAGATATTTGCAAGTCTCTAGCTTGAAGGGTGTCGAAAAAAGTTGCGTTCATATAGACAGACTGACACTATGACGGACATTGAACAACCCCAATATACTGTTTACCTTTGGTAAAGAGTATAAAAACCCGAAATTGCAAAACCGAATTATGGTTGTCTTGGAAATCTAGTATTACTTCTAGGTTTATGTTTACTGGTACAAATTATTATTAATTACCGCCGGCTCTCTATATTTAATAATAGTTTTCAATGGTCGTCAGTACATACATAATTACATAATTTGTATATCAGTATGCTTTCTTTTGTCTTTCGTTGGTGACGTATGGGTTTTTGAGTGCTCTCAATAATTTATTGTTTTCTTTTGTTTGTGTACGGTGTTTTATTCGGTTTATTTTAAACAATTCTAACAGTGATCGCAAGTGTACGTTGTATGTATTAACGCGTGCACTATTGAATGTTCCTGTTAAATATTCATTTTAATTTCATTTGCAGTCGAATTGACGCTGCAGTGCTTAAAAATAAAACAAACGAGCATACGTACATACATACACCCATATATTTGCGGTTTAATATATTTTGTAATTCATATATTCTGCGTCTACTAACAACAAACAGCTTGTCTATTTTCTTGAACTCGCTCTCGCTCTCCAGCACCTCTCCCGCTTTGTCCGCTCTTATCCGGCGGTTGTATACAATATCTGCCTACGCGCTCACGCTCTCTCACTCAAGCGCTCTCTTGATTTTAACCGTTGTATTGTGCTCATTGCTTCGACACGTTAACACTAACATACATACTTGCACTCCACCTTGTTTTGCTCTAGCATATCGATATTCTTAGTAAAATTATTTACATCTTTTTAAAATGCTTGTATGCTGCAGTAAAAATTGCAAATTGGTTGGTACAACGAATCAAGATTTTATTCTGTGTGGATTCTGCGACATGATCCATATGAAATGTGTTGGCTTTACTGCCAAAATCATTGACTGCTTGATTGCAGACACAGGCCTTAAATGGTATTGTGAGTCTGTAGTGAGGTGGTGAAAGAATCTTCAAAATTCATGAGGCAGACTCAGTTAGGCTTCAAAGCTATGCATGTTGCATTTAATGCACTGCATAAGTCCTTTACAGAGCTTGAGTAAAATTTCAAAAATGGCAAGGTTACGACTGAATTTTCGATGCGTAAAAAGACTTCGGGTCCTAATCCGCCTACTGTCCTACCTATCCAGCCCACAAAGCCCCTTCTGGTGCCCAGCATTAATCAACCAACGGCTAGCCAATTAATGTTATTTAATTCGCCGGAAAGAACCATCACTCTCCATATCACAATCTCCATCACCATAACCTCTCTTCAGATCCTGTGCATGAAATCGGTTCAACAGCTTGTGATCCCAATGCAGGTACAACTGGGGCTCACAAGCCTCTTGTTGTTGTGCCTCTTAATAAATTTATTTTCGTGTCTAGGCTAGCATCTGATACTTCATCGGATGATGTTAGTGCCTACATTAAAAGTTATATCGAATCCCTATATATTAGGGTTGAAAAATTTAAATTTAAACATTCCCGAAGCATATCTTCTTTCAAGTTGAGTGTTCCGCCCGAACTTTTCTCGACGATTTGTTCTGAAAAGTTTTGGCCGCCACAGCTCGTTGTAAAGGAGTATGTGAATAGGCGTAATGATAATTATAATAATAATGGCATTAGGATTACTAGTGAACAGCCTGTTAGCCACCCTGTGGCCTCCACCTCGTCGACAAAAAACTAATTAGCTTGGCCTACCAAAATGTTAGAGGCCTTAACACTAAAATTGCTAAATTATATGTTAACAGCCTATCCTTTGATTCACATATAGTTGCACTTACAGAAATTTGGTTAAAACCCGATATTTCTGATTATTCCGTTTTTCCTTCTAAATATAACTTGTTCAGATGCGAAAGGGGGCGGTGTTCTCATTGCTATTGACTCCTGTAATTCCTCTGAACAGATTCATTCTCAGGATCTTCCGGACATACGAATTTTTATGTGTTAAAATATTATTAGACGGCCGTTCACTTTATGATACTTGTTCTTATATTAATCCTCGTTCTGATAATAACATTTACTCAACCCATCTGAGTGCCCTTATTTAACTTGTCGGTTGACTCAACTGTGTTTCCTGATAAATGGAAGGAATCTCTTATTATTCCACTCCATAAAAATTCTTCTATATCTAACGTTAAAAATTATAAGGGTATATCCAAGTTGTCCGCCATTCCAAAAGTCTTTGAAAAAATTATATGTTCTCAATTGCAACACACATGTAGTTCAATTAAATCGCCTTATCAACACGGTTTTGTTAGGCGTAGATCTACTACCACTAACCTTCTTGAATTCACTTCGCTTGTTATCAAAGGGTTTAAGGAAAAAATGCAAACTGACGTTGTTTACACCGATTTTAGTAAGGCATTTGATTCTGTAAGTCATTCTCTGTTGCTTCCAAAATTGAACATTGTTGGATTTCCAGCAAAATTTTTATTTTGTCTTTCGGAGTACTTGTGTGGTCGAACACAAAAATTAGTTTTTAAATCGTGTGTATCTGAACCTATTTTAGTTACCTCTGGTGTTCCCCAGGGTAGTCAATGGACCTTTGTTATTAAATTTGTTTATTAACGATCTTCCAGCTGTTAATAACAGCTCTAACTCTTTGTATATATGTTTGCTGATGATGTAAAACTATGTTTCACCTACAATGATGCTTCTCTGTGTAATTTGCTATAGTCGGATCTGGGTGCATTGTCGGCCTGGTGTCGTTCTAACTTACTCAATTTAAATTGTTCTAAATGTAGTCATGTCTTTTAGAAGTACCCCTCAGTAACGGGTTAAGAAGGCCATTGGAAGTACATGCAAGAAGTCCATTGGACTGAAATGGGGAATGGCACCCTACGTCACGCTGTGGCTGTACACAGCCATCGTTCGGCCCATCCTGCTATACGGAGTGTCAGTCAGAACGACCCCAACTGAGGCCCTTGACAATACACTTAATCTTCTACCAATAGACATGATGGGGAAATTAGTAGCAACTCTCTCTGCTCAACGCATGAGGGAAACCAAGCAGTGGTCCGAGTGGACTTACGAACACTCTAACATTCTTGTGGAAAACTCACTCATACCCTCAAACACGGACTATTGTTGTCCCCAGGAATTCCCCAAAACCTCATTCCATACACTTATCCCCGCAAGGGACGCTTGGTGCTCAGGCACGCCAGGGCCGACAGACTCAATAAAGATTTTTACCGATGGCTCAAAGCTAGACGACTGGGTAGGGGGAGGTGTCTATTGCGAAGAGCTACCCATCAGTAAATCCTTCAGCTTTCCTGATCATTGCAGTGTCTTTCAAGCCGAGATCGCTGCAATGCAGGAGGCACTCCTGTACTTCAAAAACTAAATGCTCGGCAGCTAGGATCTGCATATTTTCTGATAGCCCGGCGGCTATCAAATCACTAAAGGCGATATCATCAAATTCGATATCTGTCACAAACTGCCCCAGATCTCTACAGGGGATGGCAGAGCAGTTCGATTTATACCTCATTTTGGTGCCCGGACATAACGACATCGAGGGCAATTGCAAAGCAGTCGAGCTGGCAAGGCATGGCACTACCATGCCTCTCCTCACAGATAAGGAGGGCTGGGGTATTCCCATGGCCAGCTGTAAGCTCAGAGTTCGATCGCACTTCGCACTCTGCCCCTTGACATTTAACATAGATCTGCCTCAAAAATTTGGATGCCACGCCCACCCATGCCGCCCCCAGCCCCCCTTTCCCCACCTTTTACAAACTTTGAGCTAGAGTCACCAAATTTGGTATGAAGATAGCAATTGACATTCCACAAAGATCTGCATCAAAATTTGGATGCCACGCCCACCCATACCGCCCCCAGCCCCCTTTCCCCACCTTTTACAAACTTTGAGCTAGAGTCACCAAATTTGCAACGAAGACAGCTGGTGGCATCCCCATCTGCATCGGAGAATCTTTAAGGCAGCGTACACCCCTGCCGCATCCGTACCCCTTTGCAATCCGGCCTCTTTTTACCGGTTTTAATACTGGTATCGAGTATACCGCAGTCGGTTGCGTCCGACTGCAACGTTTCCACTTGTTTTTGTATTGGATAGGTGTTAATTTTTAAAAAAGATGCTCGAATTGTAAATCAGTTGAATTTTACAAATACGCCTGACTTGTTCACTTAAAACTTTGTTTAATTCTTAAACTAAGCTGTGCTGCAGCACAAAATTTTAAGAAAACAAAACGGTACATACTATGTTCGAGAGGTACCCGAAGTGGTTCGATCTATTAATCTGCCACGTACTTTCGGATATCATAGGGAACAAACAAACAAAAATAGATTGACAGACAGATAAAACTCACCTCTTACTTTTTGTTTGTGGTTGCATGATGGACTTATATGTTTAATGTTATGTAAACAATTTAAATTTACACCTTCTCTAATTGCTCTTAGCACAACATATAATTGCTGCTTGCATCACACCGCTTCCCGTGCGCACTCTGACATCTATGTTATGCATTTCATTGGAACCAAGGTTTAAAAAACATGATTTGTTGAATAATGTTTAAAAAGTCCAACGACTTTACTTTTTTTTTATTTACCAATGCTTACAAATTTGCAATATAAAATTTTCGATGCCTTACATTTTAATAAAACAAACAGCTGCAATATAACAATAACAATCTGTCTTATAAATTTCTGTTTTGATTATGTATGTTATTTTTTTGAATATATGCAGTCAACATGTAAAAAAAATGCATCGCATAGAATCCAGTACAATTCGTTTAGCTTTCCAAGTCTGAAAAACATATAAAATAGTTTTGAATTACAATTATTTTTATAGTAAAAACAATGTACACATGAAGGTACGTTATTAAGGCATTTTCAAAAACAATCTTCTTAACTAAATACCCTCTTACAGCTAAAGAAATTTGTAAGTACATTTTATTTTTTGATCACGATAAATGTATAAGGTGAAATACATATATTATTAATTTGATTAATTCCTTGTTTACAAATAACCAAAAGTTAGGCCTCTAGTTTCATATCGGTTATTGTTCAACTTTAATGTAAACAACAACTTAACATTAGTATTAGATACAAAAATTAATTAATTGTAGGCTGAGCTATCTCTATAACAGGCCACATTATTGTCTATGAATCTACTGCTGCTTTTATGTTAAAATGAAAACTAAAGGCCTGTACGCATGAGCCCCGTACAGCTCCCGTACCGTACACATGAGTTTTACGATTGTAACGACAAGTGTTGAAAAATTCACAAATTGTGGCGGTAGGCTAATAACTTTCTCAAAATAAATCGGAAATGCAACTGTGTTTTGTACACTTGATTTCAAAATAATGATTCACGACCAACGCGCGCTACTTTTGTGTTTGAGTACAGCTAATGCTCTGCTGCTGGCGGTTGCATTTTAGTGAACCCATATTTGATGGGCAGAGCTTACGATTAGAGCTAGAGATTACCAAAGACTATGCTAAACATAACTGAAACCACTCAAAAGATTCAAAGCAAATTCACCTAAATGATCTATACCCTGAAATAGATCAGTGGCAGTACAATCTAGTTTATATGTTATTTAAATTGTATCTTATTAATTAATTAATATATTTTTATTAAATACTTCTTGTGCAGCATTGACTGCCAAAACAATAAGTATGACTCTATTGGAACCTGCATTAGGTCAACCTTGTTAATATTATCCGAAAAATGTATAAGCCGGCTCTTGCCCGACATGTTGTTGCTTTTTTACAATCGTAAATAGCTACTGAAAGCTATTTACTACCCGTAACATTTTAACATAACATTTTAACATTTTCATTGTTCAACACTACCGTACCACCAGTAACCAACAGAACTGCAGACCGAAAATGTAAGTACGGTACTGAAGCTGTACGAGACCATTTTTTTATATGAAGTTTTTACATAACGGGAGCTGTACAGGCCTTAAAACTAGAGGCCGATAAGTAACGAAATTACTAATCTACTCTACCGAATATGACATGAGTGTTTAAAACAAATTAGTTTTCTTAGAGTAATATACCTTGCATTAATTTGCAGAAATGGGTCCAAAAGCATGCTTTGAGTAGTAAACTATTTTAACTTCCTCCTTGAAGAACATCAAAGCAGACGTTGCACACCCTGACAGGTTTATTTATGCCAAATTTAAGAATGGGTACATCGTTATTAGAACACTTATAGCACAGAACTCGACCACAGTGTCGACTGAAAAAAATTTTTTAAATAGTTGGACAAATATGTTAATGTTTTTTTGTTAGTTTGTAAATAAAATATTATTACAGCAATCAATAATTTAAGCATAAAAGAAGAATTAACAAGTAAAAAGACCCCAGTCGAGAAAGCTCGTCAAGAAAGTGCAATGAATCCTAGACACTACGCGTACAGGCATTGTTCGTATTACAACTTCAATCATCTAAATCTTTGGTATTTCTTGACCGATTTCATTTAAATATTTACTGCTTTTAAAAATGTAGTCTAAAGTTTCTTAACACTTTACATAATTTAGGGCGGAAGGAGTGGGCGTGGCATTCAAGTTTGTGATGAAAATTTTGGACGATGCAAATAGAAATCTTCTTACCAAATTTTGTAATCACTGTAAAAGTGTGGAAAATATAAGGATTTATCGATATGTAATTATCAAATTTATCGATTTGCCAGCCCCCAGTAATCGTAGAATCCTAAACTTGACACTTTATGTGTTCCATAGACAAAGATATTTGCAAGTCTCTAGCTTGAAGGGTGTCGAAAAAAGTTGCGTTCATATAGACAGACTGGCACTATGACGGACATTGAACAACCCCAATATACTGTTTACCTTTGGTAAAGAGTATAAAAACCCGAAATTGCAAAACCGAATTATGGTTGTCTTGGAAATCTAGTATTACTTCTAGGTTTATGTTTACTGGTACAAATTATTATTAATTACCGCCGGCTCTCTATATTTAATAATAGTTTTCAATGGTCGTCAGTACATACATAATTACATAGTTTGTATATCAGTATCCTTTCTTTTGTCTTTCGTTGGTGACGTATGGGTTTTTGAGTGCTCTCAATAATTTATTGTTTTCTTGTGTTTGTGTACGGTGTTTTATTCGGTTTATTTTAAACAATTCTAACAGTGATCGCAAGTGTACGTTGTATGTATTAACGCGTGCACTATTGAATGTTCCTGTTAAATATTCATTTTAATTTCATTTGCAGTCGAATTGACGCTGCAGTGCTTAAAAATAAAACAAACGAGCATACGTACATACATACACCCATATATTTGCGGTTTAATATATTTTGTAATTCATATATTCTGCGTCTACTCACAATAAACAGCTTGTCTATTTTCTTGAACTCGCTCTCGCTCTCCAGAACCTCTCCCGCTTTGTCCGCTCTTATCCGGCGGTTGTATACAACATCTGCCTACGCGCTCACGCTCTCTCACTCAAGCGCTCTCCTGATTTTAACCGTTGTATCGTGCTCATTGCTTCGACACGTTAATACTTACATACATACTTGCACTCCACCATGTTTTGCTCTAGCATAACGATTTTCTTAGTAAAATTATTTACATCTTTTTAAAATGCTTGTATGCTGCAGTAAAAATTGCAAATTGGTTGGTACAACGAATCAAGATTTTATTCTGTGTGGATTCTGCGACATGATCCATATGAAATGTGTTGGCTTTACTGCCAAAATCATTGACTGCTTGATTGCAGACACAGGCCTTAAATGGTATTGTGAGTCTGTAGTGAGGTGGTGAAAGAATCTTCAAAATTCATGAGGCAGACTCAGTTAGGCTTCAAAGCTATGCATGTTGCATTTAATGCACTGCATAAGTCCTTTACAGAGCTTGAGTAAAATTTCAAAAATGGCAAGGTTACGACTGAATTTTCGATGCGTAAAAAGACTTCGGGTCCTAATCCGCCTACTGTCCTACCTATCCAGCCCATAAAGCCCCTTCTGGTGCCCAGCATTAATCAACCAACGGCTAGCCAATTAATGTTATTTAATTCGCCGGAAAGAACCATCACTCTCCATATCACAATCTCCATCACCATAACCTCTCTTCAGATCCTGTGCATGAAATCGGTTCAACAGCTTGTGATCCCAATGCAGGTACAACTGGGGCTCACAAGCCTCTTGTTGTTGTGCCTCTTAATAAATTTATTTTCGTGTCTAGGCTAGCATCTGATACTTCATCGGATGATGTTAGTGCCTACATTAAAAGTTATATCGAATCCCCATATATTAGGGTTGAAAAATTTAAATTTAAACATTCCCGAAGCATATCTTCTTTCAAGTTGAGTGTTCCGCCCGAACTTTTCTCGACGATTTGTTCTGAAAAGTTTTGGCCGCCACAGCTCGTTGTAAAGGAGTATGTGAATAGGCGTAATGATAATTATAATAATAATGGCATTAGGATTACTAGTGAACAGCCTGTTAGCCACCCTGTGGCCTCCACCTCGTCGACAAAAAACTAATTAGCTTGGCCTACCAAAATGTTAGAGGCCTTAACACTAAAATTGCTAAATTATATGTTAACAGCCTATCCTTTGATTCACATATAGTTGCACTTACAGAAATTTGGTTAAAACCCGATATTTCTGATTATTCCGTTTTTCCTTCTAAATATAACTTGTTCAGATGCGAAAGGGGGGCGGTGTTCTCATTGCTATTGACTCCTGTAATTCCTCTGAACAGATTCATTCTCAGGATCTTCCGGACATACGAATTTTTATGTGTTAAAATATTATTAGACGGCCGTTCACTTTATGATACTTGTTCTTATATTAATCCTCGTTCTGATAATAACATTTACTCAACCCATCTGAGTGCCCTTATTTAACTTGTCGGTTGACTCAACTGTGTTTC
The DNA here is from genome assembly GCA_018904305.1 of Scaptomyza montana. Taxonomy (NCBI): domain Eukaryota; kingdom Metazoa; phylum Arthropoda; class Insecta; order Diptera; family Drosophilidae; genus Scaptomyza; species Scaptomyza montana. The sequence continues at coordinate 546,459 of JAEIGR010000072.1, read as the reverse complement.
CTGATAAATGGAAGGAATCTCTTATTATTCCACTCCATAAAAATTCTTCTATATCTAACGTTAAAAATTATAAGGGTATATCCAAGTCGTCCGCCATTCCAAAAGTCTTTGAAAAAATTATATGTTCTCAATTGCAACACACATGTAGTTCAATTAAATCGCCTTATCAACACGGTTTTGTTAGGCGTAGATCTACTACCACTAACCTTCTTGAATTCACTTCGCTTGTTATCAAAGGGTTTAAGGAAAAAATGCAAACTGACGTTGTTTACACCGATTTTAGTAAGGCATTTGATTCTGTAAGTCATTCTCTGTTGCTTCCAAAATTGAACATTATTGGATTTCCAGCAAAATTTTTATTTTGTCTTTCGGAGTACTTGTGTGGTCGAACACAAAAATTAGTTTTTAAATCGTGTGTATCTGAACCTATTTTAGTTACCTCTGGTGTTCCCCAGGGTAGTCAATGGACCTTTGTTATTAAATTTGTTTATTAACGATCTTCCAGCTGTTAATAACAGCTCTAACTCTTTTGTATATATGTTTGCTGATGATGTAAAACTATGTTTCACCTACAATGATGCTTCTCTGTGTAATTTGCTATAGTCGGATCTGGGTGCATTGTCGGCCTGGTGTCGTTCTAACTTACTCAATTTAAATTGTTCTAAATGTAGTCATGTCTTTTTTTAGAAGTACCCCTCAGTAACGGGTTAAGAAGGCCATTGGAAGTACATGCAAGAAGTCCATTGGACTGAAATGGGGAATGGCACCCTACGTCACGCTGTGGCTGTACACAGCCATCGTTCGGCCCATCCTACTATACGGAGTGTCAGTCAGAACGACCCCAACTGAGGCCCTTGACAATACACTTAATCTTCTACCAATAGACATGATGGGGAAATTAGTAGCAACTCTCTCTGCTCAACGCATGAGGGAAACCAAGCAGTGGTCCGAGTGGACTTACGAACACTCTAATATTCTTGTGGAAAACTCACTCATACTCTCAAACACGGACTATTGTTGTCCCCAGGAATTCCCCAAAACCTCATTCCATACACTCATCCCCGCAAGGGACGCTTGGTGCTCAGGCACGCCAGGGCCGACAGACTCAATAAAGATTTTTACCGATGGCTCAAAGCTAGACGACTGGGTAGGGGGAGGTGTCTATTGCGAAGAGCTACCCATCAGTAAATCCTTCAGCTTTCCTGATCATTGCAGTGTCTTTCAAGCCGAGATCGCTGCAATGCAGGAGGCACTCCTGTACTTCAAAAACTAAATGCTCGGCAGCTAGGATCTGCATATTTTCTGATAGCCCGGCGGCTATCAAATCACTAAAGGCGATATCATCAAATTCGATATCTGTCACAAACTGCCCCAGATCTCTACAGGGAATGGCAGAGCAGTTCGATTTATACCTCATTTTGGTGCCCGGACATAACGACATCGAGGGCAATTGCAAAGCAGTCGAGCTGGCAAGGCATGGCACTACCATGCCTCTCCTCACAGATAAGGAGGGCTGGGGTATTCCCATGGCCAGCTGTAAGCTCAGAGTTCGATCGCACTCGCACTCTGCCCCTTGACATTTAACATAGATCTGCCTCAAAAATTTGGATGCCACGCCCACCCATGCCGCCCCCAGCCCCCCTTTCCCCACCTTTTACAAACTTTGAGCTAGAGTCACCAAATTTGGTATGAAGATAGCAATTGACATTCCACAAAGATCTGCATCAAAAATTTGGATGCCACGCCCACCCATACCGCCCCCAGCCCCCCTTTCCCCACCTTTTACAAACTTTGAGCTAGAGTCACCAAATTTGCAACGAAGACAGCTGGTGGCATCCCCATCTGCATCGGAGAATCTTTAAGGCAGCGTACACCCCTGCCGCATCCGTACCCCTTGCAATCCGGCCTCTTTTTACCGGTTTTAATACTGGTATCGAGTATACCGCAGTCGGTTGCGTCCGACTGCAACGTTTCCACTTGTTTTTGTATTGGATAGGTGTTAATTTTTAAAAAAGATGCTCGAATTGTAAATCAGTTGAATTTTACAAATACGCCTGACTTGTTCACTTAAAACTTTGTTTAATTCTTAAACTAAGCTGTGCTGCAGCACAAAATTTTAAGAAAACAAAACGGTACATACTATGTTCGAGAGGTACCCGAAGTGGTTCGATCTATTAATCTGCCACGTACTTTCGGATATCATAGGGAACAAACAAACAAAAATAGATTGACAGACAGATAAAACTCACCTCTTACTTTTTGTTTGTGGTTGCATGATGGACTTATATGTTTAATGTTATGTAAACAATTTAAATTTACACCTTCTCTAATTGCTCTTAGCACAACATATAATTGCTGCTTGCATCACACCGCTTCCCGTGCGCACTCTGACATCTATGTTATGCATTTCATTGGAACCAAGGTTTAAAAAACATGATTTGTTGAATAATGTTTAAAAAGTCCAACGACTTTACTTTTTTTTATTTACAAATGCTTACAAATTTGCAATATAAAATTTTCGATGCCTTACATTTTAATAAAACAAACAGCTGCAATATAACAATAACAATCTGTCTTATAAATTTCTGTTTTGATTATGTATGTTATTTTTTTGAATATATGCAGTCAACATGTAAAAAAAATGCATCGCATAGAATCCAGTACAATTCGTTTAGCTTTCCAAGTCTGAAAAACATATAAAATAGTTTTGAATTACAATTATTTTTATAGTAAAAACAATGTACACATGAAGGTACGTTATTAAGACATTTTCAAAAACAATCTTCTTAACTAAATATCCTCTTACAGCTAAAGAAATTTGTAAGTACATTTTATTTTTTGATTACGATAAATGTATAAGGTGAAATACATATATTATTAATTTGATTAATTCCTTGTTTACAAATAACCAAAAGTTAGGCCTCTAGTTTCATATCGGTTATTGTTCAACTTTAATGTAAACAACAACTTAACATTAGTATTAGATACAAAAATTAATTAATTGTAGGCTGAGCTATCTCTATAACAGGCCACATTATTGTCTATGAAACTACTGCCGCTTTTATGTTAAAATGAAAACTAAAGGCCTGTACGCATGAGCCCCGTACAGCTCCCGTACCGTACACATGAGTTTTACGATTGTAACGACAAGTGTTGAAAAATTCACAAATTGTGGCGGTAGGCTAATAACTTTCTCAAAATAAATCGGAAATGCAACTGTGTTTTGTACACTTGATTTCAAAATAATGATTCACGACCAACGCGCGCTACTTTTGTGTTTGAGTACAGCTAACGCTCTGCTGCTGGCGGTTGCATTTTAGTGAACCCATATTTGATGGGCAGAGCTGAGATTACCAAAGACTATGCTAAACATAACTGAAACCACTCAAAAGACTCAAAGCAAATTCACCTAAATGATCTATACCCTGTAATAGATCAGTGGCAGTACAATCTAGTTTATATGTTATTTAAATTGTATCTTATTAATTAATTAATATATTTTTATTAAATACTTCTTGTGCAGCATTGACTGCCAAAACAATAAGTATGACTCTATTGGAACCTGAATTAGGTCAACCTTGTTAATATTATCCGAAAAATGTATAAGACGGCTCTTGCCCGACATGTTGTTGCTTTTTTTACAATCGTAAATAGCTGCTGAAAGCTATTTACTACCCGTAACATTTTAACATAACATTTTAACATTTTTATTGTTCAACACTACCGTACCACCAGTAACCAACAGAACTGCAGACCGAAAATGTAAGTACGGTACTGAAGCTGTACGAGACCATTTTTTTATATGAAGTTTTTACATTACGGGAGCTGTACAGGCCTTAAAACTAGAGGCCGATAAGTAACGAAATTACTAATCCACTCTACCGAATATGACATGAGTGTTTAAAACAAATTAGTTTTCTTAGAGTAATATACCTTGCATTAATTTGCAGAAATGGGTCCAAAAGCATGCTTTGAGTAGTAAACTATTTTAACTTCCTCCTTGAAGAACATCAAAGCAGACGTTGCACACCCTGACAGGTTTATTTATGCCAAATTTAAGAATGGGTACATCGTTATTAGAACACTTATAGCACAGAACTCGACCACAGTGTCGACTGAAAAAAATTTTTTAAATAGTTGGACAAATATGTTAATGTTTTTTGTTAGTTTGTAAATAAAATATTATTACAGCAATTAATAATTTAAGCATAAAAGAAGAATTAACAAGTAAAAAGACCCCAGTCGAGAAGGCTCGTCAAGAAAGTGCAATGAATCCTAGACACTACGCGTACAGGCATTGTTCGTATTACAACTTCAATCATCTAAATCTTTGGTATTTCTTGACCGATTTCATTTAAATATTTACTGCTTTTAAAAATGTAGTCTAAAGTTTCTTAACACTTTACATAATTTAGGGCGGAAGGAGTGGGCGTGGCATTCAAGTTTGTGATGAAAATTTTGGACGATGCAAATAGAAATCTTCTTACCAAATTTTGTAATCACTGTAAAAGTGTGGAAAATATAAGGATTTATCGATATGTAATTATCAAATTTATCGATTTGCCAGCCCCCAGTAATCGTAGAATCCTAAACTTGACACTTTATGTGTTCCATAGACAAAGATATTTGCAAGTCTCTAGCTTGAAGGGTGTCGAAAAAAGTTGCGTTCATATAGACAGACTGACACTATGACGGACATTGAACAACCCCAATATACTGTTTACCTTTGGTAAAGAGTATAAAAACCCGAAATTGCAAAACCGAATTATGGTTGTCTTGGAAATCTAGTATTACTTCTAGGTTTATGTTTACTGGTACAAATTATTATTAATTACCGCCGGCTCTCTATATTTAATAATAGTTTTCAATGGTCGTCAGTACATACATAATTACATAATTTGTATATCAGTATCCTTTCTTTTGTCTTTCGTTGGTGACGTATGGGTTTTTGAGTGCTCTCAATAATTTATTGTTTTCTTGTGTTTGTGTACGGTGTTTTATTCGGTTTATTTTAAACAATTCTAACAGTGATCGCAAGTGTACGTTGTATGTATTAACGCGTGCACTATTGAATGTTCCTGTTAAATATTCATTTTAATTTCATTTGCAGTCGAATTGACGCTGCAGTGCTTAAAAATAAAACAAACGAGCATACGTACATACAGTGGCGAGCAAAAGTGAGTGAATGTTTACAACTTTGAATTTGGCCGTCCAGCAAATGCGAACCATGCAAGCAAATCCAAAAAATGTTTTTGTTTTATGTTTATTATTTCATTTATAACAATTTAGAATAAAGAAACAAAGTAAATTAGATAAAAACAAAGAGTATGAAAAAAAAACGAAAATAATCCACATAAATTCATTTTTGCACGTTTGGTACATTTCACCTATTTTCGATTTTCTACTCTGCTTATCAGCAAAAACCATGCAGATTCACCGTTATATTTTGTCTTATCTATGTTCTGTTGTTCGTAGACTAAATTTAAACGTTTGTCGTGCAAATCGAACCAAATTTTTCAATTGCTAGCAAATTTTGAAAAAATTATTGAAAAACCGCATAAAATTAAACAAATATCGGTAGATATTGAAAATAGTGTTGTGTGTCTGACCAAGAAAGGCTGTTCTTCACGTTCAATAGCAAATAAACTTGGAATTAGCCAATCGGCTGTGCTTGCAGCTCAAAAAAGGCGAAATGTGACCCCCAAACCGCAGATGAAAGGTCGCAAAAAATTGTTAACTGACTCCGATGCTCGACTGATGATAGCAGAAATGAGAAAAAACAAGCTGCTAACACCAAAGGGTGCTTCCTTAGCGGTTAACAAAAATGTTAGCGAATGGACTGCTAGACGAGCGCTTCACGACATAGGATACACCTCATCAGTGAAAGTGGTCAAACCTGCATTGTCCGATAAGAACGTAAAAGCGCGTTTGAAATTTGCAAGGGAACACAAAAATTGGACCGTTGATGATTGGAAACGCGTTATGTGGTCGGATGAGTCCAAATTCAACCGCTTCCAGTCGGATGGAAAGCAATACTGCTGGCGTAGACCCGGTGAACGTCTTCAAAAACACCATGTCAAGCAAACCGTCAAGCACGGCGGTGGAAATATAATGGTTTGGGGTTGTAAAGGTGGAATATTGGTCCTCTCCACTTAGTAGAAGGCATTATACGAAAAGAGGACTATTTAGAAATTTTGCAAACCCATCTTCCCAATTTTGTAGACGATTGTGCTTATCCCGAAGAGGAAATTGTTTTTCAACAAGACGGGGATCCCAAGCACACAGCGAAAATTGTTAAGGAATGGATTGGGAAACAACATTTTCAGTTGATGGTGTGGCCAGCACAAAGTCCCGACCTCAATCCAATTGAGAATCTCTGGTCAATTGTGAAGAAACGGCTCGGGCAGTACCACGCCGCCCCAACAAACATGGGTGACCTATGGGAGCGGGCTAAAACGGAATGGTATAAAATTCCGAAAGAAATTATAAATAACTTGGTAGAGAGCATGCCAAACCGTATTAATCAAGTTATTTCGAGTAAAGGTTTATGGACAAAATATTAAAATTTCTTTGAATTTATTATTTTTTCGAAACGTGCAAAAATGAATTTATGTGGATTATTTTGGTTTTTTTTTCATACTCTTTGTTTTTATCTAATTTACTTTGTTTCTTTATTCTAAATTGTTATAAATGAAATAATAAACATAAAACAAAAACATTTTTTGGGTTTGCTTGCATGGTTCGCGTTTGCTGGACGGCCAAAGTCAAAGTTGTAAACATTCACTCACTTTTGCTCGCAACTGTACATACACCCATGGTTGAATTATACATGGTTAGGTCATGAGCAACAGAAGGAGCCTGTTGATAAGACCACGCGAGTGCAAGAGAGATAGCATAATTGCTCTCTCGATATTGCTTTATCGTCTTGTTTTTGTGAGCAAAAAAGAGATAGAACGATGTGTGATTTTGTTTACATTTTTCAAAACAACAACACGACTGAAAGCAGCTGCTTTTCGACTAACAACAGGCTCCTAAAAATTGAGCTCTCTCTCTCTCTCTCTCGACCTAACCATGTATAATTCAACCATGCATACACCCATATATTTGCGGTTTAATATATTTTGTAATTCATATATTCTGCGTCTACTAACAACAAACAGCTTGTCTATTTTCTTGAACTCGCTCTCGCTCTCCAGCACCTCTCCCGCTTTGTCCGCTCTTATCCGGCGGTTGTATACAATATCTGCCTACGCGCTCACGCTCTCTCACTCAAGCGCTCTCTTGATTTTAACCGTTGTATTGTGCTCATTGCTTCGACACGTTAATACTTACATACATACTTGCACTCCACCTTGTTTTGCTCTAGCATATCGATATTCTTAGTAAAATTATTTACATCTTTTTAAAATGCTTGTATGCTGCAGTAAAAATTGCAAATTGGTTGGTACAACGAATCAAGATTTTATTCTGTGTGGATTCTGCGACATGATTCATATGAAATGTGTTGGCTTTACTGCCAAAATCATTGACTGCTTGATTGCAGACACAGGCCTTAAATGGTATTGTGAGTCTGTAGTGAGGTGGTGAAAGAATCTTCAAAATTCATGAGGCAGACTCAGTTAGGCTTCAAAGCTATGCATGTTGCATTTAATGCACTGCATAAGTCCTTTACAGAGCTTGAGTAAAATTTCAAAAATGGCAAGGTTACGACTGAATTTTCGATGCGTAAAAAGACTTCGGGTCCTAATCCGCCTACTGTCCTACCTATCCAGCCCACAAAGCCCCTTCTGGTGCCCAGCATTAATCAACCAACGGCTAGCCAATTAATGTTATTTAATTCGCCGGAAAGAACCATCACTCTCCATATCACAATCTCCATCACCATAACCTCTCTTCAGATCCTGTGCATGAAATCGGTTCAACAGCTTGTGATCCCAATGCAGGTACAACTGGGGCTCACAAGCCTCAAGTTGAGTGTTCCGCCCGAACTTTTCTCGACGATTTGTTCTGAAAAGTTTTGGCCGCCACAGCTCGTTGTAAAGGAGTATGTGAATAGGCGTAATGATAATTATAATAATAATGGCATTAGGATTACTAGTGAACAGCCTGTTAGCCACCCTGTGGCCTCGACCTCGTCGGCAAAAAACTAATTAGCTTGGCCTACCAAAATGTTAGATTCCTTAACACTAAAATTGCTAAATTATATGTTAACAGCCTATCCTTTGATTCACATATAGTTGCACTTACAGAAACCTGGTTAAAACCCGATATTTCTGATTATTCCGTTTTTCCTTCTAAATATAACTTGTACAGATGCGAAAGGGGGGCGTTGTTCTCATTGCTGTTGACTCCTGTAATTCCTCGGACATACGAGTTTTTATGTGTTAAAATATTATTAGACGGCCGTTCACTTTATGATACTTGTTCTTATATTAATCCTCGTTCTGATAATAACATTTACTCAACCCATCTGAGTGCCCTTATTTAACTTGTCGGTTGACTCAACTGTGTTTCCTGATATATGGAAGGAATCTCTTATTATTCCACTCCATAAAAATTCTTCTATATCTAACGTTAAAAATTATAAGGGTATATCCAAGTTGTCCGCCATTCCAAAAGTCTTTGAAAAAATTATATGTTCTCAATTGCAACACACATGTAGTTCAATTAAATCGCCTTATCAACACGGTTTTGTTAGGCGTAGATCTACTACCACTAACCTTCTTGAATTCACTTCGCTTGTTATCAAAGGGTTTAAGGAAAAAATGCAAACTGACGTTGTTTACACCGATTTTAGTAAGGCATTTGATTCTGTAAGTCATTCTCTGTTGCTTCCAAAATTTAACATTATTGGATTTCCAGCAAAATTTTTATTGTGTCTTTCGGAGTACTTGTGTGGTCGAACACAAAAATTAGTTTTTAAATCGTCTGTATCTGAACCTATTTTAGTTACCTCTGGTGTTCCCCAGGGTAGTCAATGGACCTTTGTTATTAAATTTGTTTATTAACGATCTTCCAGCTGTTAATAACAGCTCTAACTCTTTGTATATATGTTTGCTGATGATGTAAAACTATGTTTCACCTACAATGATGCTTCTCTGTGTAATTTGCTATAGTCGGATCTGGGTGCATTGTCGGCCTGGTGTCGCTCTAACTTACTCAATTTAAATTGTTCTAAATGTAGTCATGTCTTTTTTAGAAGTACCCCTCAGTAACGGGTTAAGAAGGCCATTGGAAGTACATACAAGAAGTCCATTGGACTGAAATGGGGAATGGCACCCCACGTCACGCTGTGGCTGTACACAGCCATCGTTCGGCCCATCCTACTATACGGAGTGTCAGTCAGAACGACCCCAACTGAGGCCCTTGACAATACACTTAATCTTCTACCAATAGACATGATGGGGAAATTAATAGCAACTCTCTCTGCTCTACGCATGAGGGAAACCAAGCAGTGGTCCGAGCGGACTTACGAACACTCTAATATTCTTGTGGAAAACTCACTCATACTCTCAAACACGGACTTTTGTTGTCCCCAAGAATTCCCCAAAACCTCATTCCATACACTCATCCCCGCAAGGGACGCTTGGTGCTCAGGCACGCCAGGGCCGACAGACTCAATAAAGATTTTTACCGATGGCTCAAAGCTAGACGACTGGGTAGGGGGAGGTGTCTATTGCGAAGAGCTACCCATCAGTAAATCCTTCAGCTTTCCTGATCATTGCAGTGTCTTTCAAGCCGAGATCGCTGCAAAACAGGAGGCACTCCTGTACTTCCAAAACTAAATGCTCGGCAGCTAGGATCTGCGTATTTTCTGATAGCCCGGCGGCTATCAAATCACTAAAGGCGATATCATCAAATTCGATATCTGTCACAAACTGCCCCAGATCTCTACAGGGGATGGCAGAGCAGTTCGATTTATACCTCATTTTGGTGCCCGGACATAACGACATCGAGGCCAACTGCAAAGCAGACGAGCTGGCAAGGCATGGCACTACCATGCCACTCCTCACAGATAAGGAGGGCTGGGGTATTCCCATGGCCAGCTGTAAGCTCAGAGTTCGATCGCACTTCGAACTCGAAGCTCACAAGAGATGGCAGCTTACCACCGCCACAGGTAGGATTGCTAGGCAAACCTGGCCAACGCGCTGCAAGCAGCGCTCTTTAGGCCTAATCCACCTAACCAGAGTAGGCTGTGCTTCCGTAATTAGAGCCATTGCGGGGCACTGGCTAGTGGGAACTCACGCAGCGAGACTTCTAGACCCTTCTAACGATTTCTGCTGAAGCTGTCGGGACGAGGAGGAGGAGTAAACGGTTTCCCATCTTTTCTGCGACTGTCCGGCACTCTGCAAAAAACGAAATCGCTATCTTGATTCTTTCTTTTTATCGGACTTCACTCAATTGGCAGATATTAAGCCGAAAAATATCCTGTCTTTTATTCTAGCCTCGGGCTGGGACCACGCCCTCGAAAGTGGTGTGACACACTCTGGGTAGACGGTTTTTGGATAAAGTCCAAAACGCGGCACCACAACGGGCCAATACATGGCCTATGTGAGTGGATGGTTCTTCGAACCTCTCACTACCGCTCCAACTTAACGTAACCTAACCCCTCATACCGCTCCTTACTTGCTTGATGCTTCACCACTTGACCGCGTGTTTAAAATTAAAGATTTAGGCGTTATTCTTGATCCTAAGTTAAAGTTTGACGCTCATATTTCATCTATGGTCAATAAGGCCATTAATGTCATTGGCTTCATCAAGCGGTGGTCCAAAGAGTTTAACGATCCCTACACCACTAAAACGTTTTATACATCCCTTGTACGTCCCATCCTGGAGTATGGATTTCACCAGGATAGAATTGAACCTGTGCAGAAGAAATTTCTTCTTTTTGCCTGAAGAAGTTTTAACTGGGTTCCTGGATTAGACCTACCCCCGTATTCAAGTAGACTCCTTTTAATAAATCGTCCCTCCCTGTTAAACCGTAGAACCGTAGAAGGAGTATTATTTATTACTAACCTACTTAATGGTGAAATCGACTCATCAGTTCTTTTGAGTCGAATTAAATTAAATGCCCCAATTAGGTCTTACGCTGGTCTGATTGGATTTTTATGGATTTTTCCCAATCCACGCAACAAATGTTGCACTACTATTATTATAAATTAATTATTATATTATATTGAGCTTTAACGTTATCTTTTAAATTTTTTACCGAAATTTAATTTTCAGATTTATATATTGTTCTATATTTTACTTAATTTAACTATTTTTCATTTAAATTAATTTTGATTTCATTTTAATGTCAGCTGCTCTTAGCTGACAATAAATAAATATAAATTACTTCTTAAAAACTATTTATAACATCATATGTAAATGTAATTGAAATCAAATTAATGAAAATTAATTTCAGTCGAACCCGCTTGAAAAGAATTTCAAGGGACAAAACAAAACTTCGTTAAATAAAACTGTTGGAAAATTTGTGATTTTATGTAGAGCTTAATTTAAAATAATTAGTTATTTTTGTATGCCTGTGGTTTTTTCACTTTTCTTTCTCAATAAGTACTTTAAGCACGTTAAGTGCTGCAATTACATTTGAACTCACGTTATTATTAATCTTTCCAAAAAAAGCGAGTTCATAAAAATATGACATTTCAATTTCACAGCACATCATTCACTAATTTTTGTATGTACTTTATTGCTAAGAAGCAGACATACACTTTTACAAGTGTACATGCACAACATTTTTTATAATTTTTTTTTGCCGAGCTTTAAGCTTCATGCCGGGCGCAACAGCTAGTACTTTGATTTTTCAATAATCTGAATACGTGTCCAACTGGCGTCAAAACGCAAGTACGTTACGATCAAAATTTAAACGAGAAAGCTTAAAAGCCGCCTTTAAAAACATGCTTAAACAAATTTCATTAGAAAAGAAAAATGAAATTAGTTATATGGAGATCGAATACGTATAAGCGTTCCAGTTATGATCTGGAAAAAATTCGTAACAGAAAAATATTTACATCAAAAAAGACAAAAATTAAACAAGTGGAAACGTTGCAGTCGGACGCAACCGACTGCGGTATACTTGTTTCCAGTATTAAACCGGTAAAAAGAGGCCCGATTGCAATACGGTTCGGATGCGGCAGAGGTATACTCTGCCTTAAAGATTCTCCGATGCAGATGGGGATGCAACCAGCTGTCTTCGTTGCAAATTTGGTGACTCTAGCTCAAAGTTTGTAAAAGGTGGGGAAAGGGGGCTGGGGGCGGTATGGGTGGGCGTGGCATCCAAATTTTTGATGCAGATCTTTGTGGAATGTCAATTGCTATCTTCATACCAAACTTGGTGACTCTAGCTCGAAGTTTGTAAAAGGTAGGGAGAGGGAGGCTGGCTGGGGGCGGTATGGGTGGGCGTGGCATCCAAATTTTGTTTGCAGATCTTTGTGGGATGTCAATTGCTATCTTTTTGTTAAATTTTTGATGCCGTTTTTTGGGGGTTGCTAGTAGCTATCTTCTTACCAAATTTGGTAGTTCTAGCTGCAAGGATGTGCGAAATATGTGGATTTATCGGTTTTCAGCTATCGAATTTATCGATTTGCCAGCCCCCCAGTTATCGTAGAACCCCAATCTTGACACTTTAATTTACTATCCCATAGATAAAGAGAATGGGAAAGTTTCAAGTCTCTAGCTTGAAGGGTGTGGAAAACACTTGCAACCATACGGACGGACAGACGGACAGATCCAATGACGGACATTGCACAAAACCAATATAGTCTTTACCTTCGGTATATAATGCGATTGTACGGAGGCAACGCTGCTTTCACATAAATAGTGGACTGGTTCAAAAACAGTGTCCATTCTATAACAGTGTTATACTGGATTATGGGGATACTATTAACGGTTCTAATTTGGTACCTTGAGTTATTTACTTTTTTGTAAATATATGTTTTTATCACTTACCAGTGATGCCTTCTTATGGTAAGTGAAAACTTTAAACCACATTCTTGACACAATTCTGATTCCGCCCACGGTGACTCCTGTGGTAATTGGTCCAACAATTTGCTAAGCAGTTGATCTGTAGCGAGTTTGTAATTGAAAATACTTATCCCTTCGCGGTTTTGAGCGCCAAGACAGGCACCTACTTTTACGAGTACTTTACAAAGAGGTGCCTGACCTCGCATGAATGAAAGAAGTAATGGTGTGTTTCCGTCCGTGTCCGGAATATTAATTGGATACTTCGGCATACATTCAAGAAATAGCTCACAAATAGCTGCTCCAGAATTGTCTTCGCCAACCCTACATAAGTCATGCAACGGATTTCGACCCTTGACATTGAACGCTTCAGCGTTTACCCGCGATTCGGTAAGTAGCTCTCGGACAATAGCAAGTTGACCACTGTGCACCGCAAGGTGTAATGCGTTATTTCCATCAGCATCTGTTGCGTCAAAGTCTGCATTATTTTGGATCAACGCTGAAACTGCAGAAAGGTTTCCACGTTCAATAGCTACATGAAGTGGCATTTTCTGGACAGCGTCTCGTTCATTAACTCGAGCTCCTGCTAAAATGAGGTTTCGCATTATCATTTCATTTTTTGATGCAGCTGCCAGGTGAAGTGAAGTCGATTGATAGGCGTCGTGGACACGCGAATTAACATCCACTTGTATAGCCAACAAAAAAGTACACTTTCAAGGTCGTCTTTTAATATTGCCACATGTAGAAAGTTACGACCACGTTGATCCATTATTTCAGCGGCATTTGGGAGTCGATCGAGTATTCGCTGTGCAGCTTTATGATTGCGTATTGCTAAAGCAGTGGCAAATGGTGTAAGTCCTGATTTGTCTCGCAACTTTAAATCTATACCCGGATGGCATAGGAGAATATTTATTATATCTTCAAATTGGTTCTCAATAGCGATGTGTAGAGCGGTTTTGTCATTAACATCCAAAGTGTTTACGTTAGCACCATGATCAATCAGTGCTTGAACAACCTTTGTGAGATTCCATTGGCAACAGAGATGTAAGGGTGAGGCTTTGTCACGTGCTTCATCTCCGCCCAACCCGTCCGGACCAAATTGTCGCGGTGAGTCTATATCGCATTGGTTGCGAACAAGAAAAACTGCTGTGGCCTCTTTGTTTTCATCAATTGCACGGTGTAACAAAGTTTGCTGGCAACCCTCTGGCCCTTGCCTCCAACAATCGGTGTCAACCCCATGTCGTACAAGAATTTGCGCCACATCTTCAAATTCCAATTCAAGGGCTGTCCATAATGGCGGATCTGAGGTATTGTCTAAAGCACCAAGATCCACACCCTTAATGCATAATGCATCAACGACATTGGGTAAATGACAACTGATAGCCAGTTGCAGTGCAGACTGTTGATCACCTTTAAATAAACGAAAATCTATTGAAAAAATTATACTAATGACGAATCATCACGAAGGATGACTAAAGGCTCAGTTACCCGAACTTAACTTGACTTGAACTTGAACTTAAGAAACAGCTGATCAATTCAACTTAACGAAAAACACTGCTTGCTGGTTACCCTCAACTTAACTTGACTTGACTGGACGTAACTTGACAACCTGCAGAAAACAGAATTTCAAGTTCTTGTTCAAGTTAGTTCACGTTAAGTTAAACTTACGGTCATGTTTCAGTTCACACAGCTGATTGATGAGCAGCTAAAATGGATGAGCATAGGCAAATTTTTTTTTTTTATACCCTTCACACATGTGAAACAGGGTATATTGAGTTTGACATGCATCTGTAACGCCTTAAAGGAATGATGGGAGACCCCATAAACTATATATCAAAATGATGAGGACGAGCTCAAGAATTGATTTCCGCGTGTCCGTCCGTCCGTCTGTCTGTTTCAACACGATTTCCGGCCAAACTGCTGAACCGATCTTGATGAAACTTTCACAGATTGCTCAGATCATGTCGGGTTTGTTCACTATGAAATTTTATCCCGATCGGAGCATTCTACGCCATAGCCACCATACAAATTTACCATATCAACACGATTTCCGGCCAAACTGCTGAACCGATCTTGATGAAACTTTCACAGATTGCTTAGATCATGTCGGGTTTGTTCACTATGAAATTTCATCCCGCTCGGACCATTCTTCGAAATAGCCACCATACAAATTGACCATATCGTACTATCAATTGTTGTTGCTGTCGTGCACTTTCAAGTACCTCCATATAGCTCATTTGCTTCAAAAGTGGTATAACGCAAAAATTGTCAAATTGTTGTTGTTGTTGTCGCACACGAACAATAAAAATAAAATAAAAATTAATCCATGGGTATCATAGTCTTGGCATAGCCAAAACTAACTATGCGGCACTTGTTTTTTTTTTTTCATTTTATTATTATTTTTTATTTAAATTATTTATTTTTGTTCTATAAAACCCGCTCAAATCTGCTAATATCAAAACAGTGACTCACAGCTGTTCGATAAGTTCATGCGCACGGTCGCATTCAAGTTCACGTTCAGGTTCAAGTAAAGGTCACGTTTGTTAAGTTCACGTTTTGTTAAGTTCACGTTTTGTTAAGTTCGGGTAATTGCTAGAATTTCAAGTTCAAGTTAAGTTCATTTTCAAATTCAAGTCAAGCTAAGTTCAAGTCAAGTTAATTTCGGGTAACTGAGCCTTAAGCTACTAACAATTCATACAAATCGAAATCATTCAAGTCCAGCAATTCGATTACTCGTTAGGAGTATTTTTAATTTTAAGTGGCCTTAAGTGAGCAAAATTATTTTTGTCCTTTGTTTGTATTTTTTTTATTTTATTTTTTTTTTATTTTATTAATAATTGTTGACAAATCTAGAGTCAACTAATCAAAATAAGTTACAATAAAATAATAGAAGTAAAAAGCCTAAGCAGGCAACAAAAATGTCTAATAACATCACCGACCGATGGGGGTGTTTTATTTGCCAGTCCGGCCAGCTATGCCCCTTTCCACAGCCTAAATTGTCAGTGACATTATAAGACTCTAAACTTAAAACAGAGATGTTGGTAGAAAATAGAAAAGAAAAACTTAAATGTGACAAGTAGTAAACATAAAAGTAAACAAGTGGAAACGTTGCAGTCGGACGCAACCGTCTGCGGTATACTCGATACCAGTATTAAAACCGGTAAAAAGAGGCCTTATTGCAAAGGGGTACGGATGCGGCAGGGATGTACGCTGCCTTAAAGATTTTCCGATGCAGATGGGGATGCCACAAGCTATCTTCCTTACAAATTTGGTGACTCCAGCTCAAAGTTTGTAAAAGGTCGGGAAAAGGGGGGGGCTGGGGGCGGTATGGGTAGTTGTGGGATCCAAATTTTTGATGCAGATCTTTGTGGAATGTCAATTGCTATCTTCATACCAAATTTGGTGACTCTAGCTCGAGCTTTGTAAAAAATGGGGAAAGGGGGCTGGGGCGGTATGATTGGGCGTGGCATCCAAATTTTGATGCAGATCTTTGTGGAATGTCAATTGCTATATTCATACCAAATTTGGTGACTCTAGCTCGAAATTTGTAAAAAGTTGGGAAAGGGGGCTGGAGGCGGTATGGGTGGGCGTGGCATCCAAATTTTTGCTGCAGATCTTTGTGGAATGTCAATTTCTATATTCATACCAAATTTGGTGACTCTAGCTCGAAAATTGTAACAAATGGGGATAGGGGGCTGGGGGCGGTATGGGTGGGCGTGGCATCCAAATTTTTGCTGAAGATCTTTGTGGAATGTCAATCGCTATATTCATACCAAATTTGGTGACTCTAGCCAAAGGTTTGTAAAAGGTGGGGAAAGGGGGGTGAAATGGGTGGGCGTGGCTCCAAAACTTTGATGCAGATTTTTGGGGGTCGTTGCCAGCTATCTTCCTTCCAAATTCGGTGGCTCTAGCTCCACAACTCTGGAAGATACACGCATTCCCGTTTTTGACGAAGCGTTGGGGTGGATGGGGGCGGCTAGGGCAGTATCGGTGGGCCTGGCATCCAAACTTTTGGTGCAGTTTTTGGGGTGTCATCATCACCTATCTTGGCACCAAATTTGGTGGCTCTAGCTCAAAAACTGTGGGAGATATAGCTATTTCTGATTTTAAAATGCGGGGGGGCTTGGGGTGGAATGGGTGGGGTTGGCTCCAAAACGTTGATGCAGTTTTTTGCGGGTCGTTACCAGCTATCTTCCTACCAAATTTGGAGGCTCAAGCTCCACAACTCTGGAAGATACACGCATTACCGTTTTTGACGAAGCGTTGGGGTTGATGGGGGCGGCTAGGGCAGAATCGGTGGGCATGGCATCCAAACTTTTGATGCAGTTTTTGGGGGTCATCATCACCTATTTTGGCACCAAATTTGGTGACTATAGCTCTAAATCTGTGGAAGATATAGGCTTTTTTGACTTTAAAATGCGGGGGGGCTGGGGGCGGAATGGGGGGGCGTGGCTCCAAAATTTTTGATGCATTTTTTTGGGGGTTGCTAGTAGCTATCTTCTTACCAAATTTGGTAGTTCTACCTGTAAGGATGTGCGAAATATGTGGATTTATCGGATTTGAGTTATCGAATTTATCGATTTGCCAGCCCCCCAGTTATCGTAGAACCCCCATCTTGACACTTTAATTTACTATCCCATAGATAAAGAGAATTGGAAAGTTTCAAGTCTCTAGCTTGAAGGGTGTGGAAAAAACTTGCATACATACGGACGGACAGACGGACAGACGGACAGACAGACAGACGGACAGACGGACAGACGGACAGACACCATGACGGACATTGCACAAAACCAATATACTCTTTACCTTCGGTATCGAGTATAAAAAAAATAAATAAATAACATAGAATACAAAATATTTTATAATATAAATATATATAAAATAGAATAGTGTATAAAATAGAAATAGGTTAAAGGGAAATTAATGACCCGTTGGAGGAAAATAATTAAGCCAGTCCATCAATCTAAGCCCCGTTTCATAGCTGAGAGCGGTCATTAACTTCTCGAAAATATACTGAAAGCAATGATTTGATTAGGGAGAGTGAGGTCTCATTAGAGAACACATGGTATAAGTTATTGAATTGAAAGCATAAAATACGAAATGGATTGTGCATAGCGTAATCTGTAGTGCACGTTTTCAAAAATAACGGGTGAAAGTTTCTAGTAGGTCTGGAAAGAATAGAGAAATGGAGATGACCTAAAAGAAAAAGCAGAATCTATATCGCCAGCAATCCACTTGTGCAGGAGGGCAACACCAAGGACTATCCTACGATTGTTCAACGACGGGAGGTTAAGGAGAAGAAGCCTACTGGAATATGAAGGAAAGTGTAGGTTATTATATTCTATACGATCCTGGTTATTTCTATACTGGGGGCTCCATACACAAGAGCAGTACTCTAGGATAGGGCGGACAAGGCAAGTGTACAGAGCTTTCGTAACGTAAGGATCGTTAAACTCTTTAGACCAACGTTTAATGAAACCAAGAACACCTATGGCCTCATTAGCAATAGTATAAATATGAAGGCCGAATGAGAGTTTGGAGTCAAAAATAACACCAAGGTCCTTGACTGTAAGAATACGTTGCAACGGGGTACTGTCAGTTGAGTAGCTAGTAATGAAATGGCTATTTCGGCTGAAAGTCATAAACATACATTTAGAACAATTGAGAAGCAACTGGTTAGTCTTACACCAAAGTTGCATTGAATTTAAATCATCTTGTAAGCGAGTATGATTCAGAGAATTACAGTAGGAGCAAATAAGTTTCACATCGTCTACCTACATGAGAATGCGAGAATGTGATAAAACAGAGGGAAGATCATTTATAATAGAGTGAAGAATAAAGAACCAAGATGACTACCCTAAGGTACTCCAGAAGTAACCTGAACTTGTATTGAAGTAGCTATCTTAGGAGGACTCTTTGTGTCCTACCCTTTAAACAAGAAGAAATCCAAGAGGGAAACCAATACGGAAAAGCTTGAGATGTAATAGGTCATGGTGTACAGAGTCGAAAGTTTTACTGAAGTCAGTGTAAATGACGTCAGTTTGCATTTTCGAGAGGAAAGCATCATTTACTAAAGATGTGAATTCTAATAAATTGGTCATGGTTGACCGATTTTTTACGAAGCCGTGCTGAGCAGGGGATAAGTCTGATTTGCAGAAATGTTGCAAAGATGAAGTGATAATTTTTTCAAATAATTTTGGGATAGCGGTCAATTTTGCAATGCCGCTATAATTTTCAATATTGAACTTCCCACCTTTTTTGTGAAGTGGGATTATAAAAGATTCTTTAGAATTTAAAGCTGAAAGCAGAGTGGACCGAGAGATGACAGAAACAGGAATATAATTTGTAGAAGCAATGTTATAAGGGTAAGGTATGTTAATAGGGGATGCAGAAGAGTAAGTTGACTGGAAAAAATTAGCAAAAATTAGAATTAAAAAATTATAAAATTGTTTGGGATTTAGCGTAAATTGCCGTTTTCAACAAATAAGGTAATTCTCATAGCAATGAGAATTCAGGAGAAGAAAGTTTGATTTGGCTATAATGTATTTAGACAAATCAGCACTCAAGCCAGACCTGCTACATTTTTTATAATATTTAGATTTATTATTATGTAAGGGTCACATTCGTCCAATTGGGAATTTAAGGTGATATAAAAAGATTTTAGGGCAATATTTATATCAACCGAATCATATATAAAAGACCTATCAGTTGCCAGAATACGTTGATTTAACAATGAGTAATTTCCCCTGCAAAAGCAACGGCAAGGCAGGTAAGACACTGAAGGAAAGACATAACAGGATTGCTAAAACACAATGTAACTTCTAAGGTAGGATGATATGAATCCTCAGGGACAGACAGAGGGGATCACCTAGAGACATTGGCAATATAGGGGTTGTTAATAAATACAAGATCGCGAGTTCTACTCAAATGATTAGAAATTGAATTGATCTGAAACAATGGAAGATCAAGCATGGCTTCTAAGAAATCATGCTGGGCAGACGGTACAAGATAATTTATGGTGTCTGATGAAGACCAGGGGATGGTCGGTTAATTAAAGTCACCCAGTACGATAAAAATATCATTGTCACGGATATGAGTAGAAACTTCTTTAATTAAAAAGAAGCTCTGAGGTAGACTTATAAAACTTTTGGTTTTATTGCCTATCGTAAACTAAGAAATGTAAGACCTACGACTCTTGGGAAAATCCGCAAGTTTAACGGGATAAAAGTAAGAGCCGCAAAATTTATCGGCTACATTACAAAACCTAAAGAAATGTTCAAAAAGTAAATGCCATAGTTTAAAAACTTAAATTGAGCTTTTGATACTCGAAACCGAAGATAATGATTATATTGATTACGTCCAATTTCCGTCATAGTGTCTGTTCGTCGGTCTGTTGTCTATGGGAGCGACCGATAAGGTGTCAAAATTGGGTTTCTGCGCCAACGAGAGGCTGGGGAATCGATAAATTCGATAACTGCAAACCGATAAATCCACATATTTCCGAAATCCTTGCAGCTAGAGTTACCATAGCTGGTAAGGCGATAGCTATTTGCATCAAAAATTTGAGCCACACCCACCAACTCCATTAATTTAGTTTAAATTAATTTAATTTATTAACTTCTTGTGTTTGTGTACGGAGTTTTATTATCATATTATATTAACGTGTGCAGAATTAAATTTTGCGGACTTAATACTGATTTTAAATTGCAGTAGAACTGACGCTGCAGTGCTTTAAAAATATAAGAAAATATACGTATATGCTCTTGATCTTTACCGTTTTATCGTGCTCATTGCATCGACACATTAATACTTACATATTTGCGCCCTACCTTGTTTTGTTTTCGCATATCAACTCTCATATAAAACTATTGACATTATTTAAAATGCTTATTTGGTGCGACAACATGATCCACATGAAATGAACTGGCTTCACTGCCAAAATCAGGGACTGTTAAGTAGCTGATACAACCCTTAAATTGTATTGTGAGTTCTGCAATGAGGTGGAGAAGGAAACTTTCCAATACATACGGCAGACTCACGTAGGTCCTTATCCGCCTACTGTCCCACCCGTCTTGCCCACCAAGCCACTTCTGGTGTCTAGTATTAATCCCCCAACGGGTCCTATTGCTAGCCCATTAATGTTATTTTACTCACCGGCGAGAAATTCCAACAATAACCTTGCCACTAATAACTTAACATCCGATACTATGCATGAGCCCCGGTTCAACAGCTTGTGTGCCTATTAATCCTACTGAAGGTATAGCTGGGGCTCACAAGCCTCGTATTGTGGTGCCTCTCAATAAATTTTATTTTCGATTTTTAGTCGGATGATGTTAGTGCATATATTAAAAGAAAAATTGATTCCCCACTTATTGTTGTTGAAAAGTTTAAATTTAAAAATATATATCTTTTTTAAAGTTGAGTGTTCCTCCTGAACTGTTCTCGAAAATTTGTTCTGAAAAGTTTTGTCCCATCTGAGTGCCCTGCAACTTGTTTAGACATTTTTGAAAGATATGGATCATCTTATAGTGGTTGATGATTTTATTCTTCCACATGTTGTCTAGTCTGTGAATGACACATCTTCGGCGCAATTACAAGCCACTTCTCATGATTTTATCGATAGCCTTCTGGAGATGGGCTTATCGCAAGTTAGTAGGGTGTGTATTGTTTCGGGCACAGATTGCTGAAACGTTAGTAGAGTATCTCTCTAGTGCTTACGGAAGATAATAGTCCTTTGAAATTCGAAACCCTAGACCTGCAACTAATAAATCTTTAACAGTCAGTTGTTTTCGTATAACTAGCTTTACTAAATTCAATGATCTTCTTAAACATACTAATTATTCTCACCTTTATTCTTGTGATTAAAAAAAATATCATTGCCATATTTTAAAAGATCTTGAATTCACCTTTGGATTGTGACGAGTCACATTTTTAAGTATAAGTATAAGTTAAGTTAAGTGGTAATGGGTAGGCATAAGGAGATATATCCCTAGAAGGGCCCATAGGCAAGTTAAGTTTGAATGTAATATATATCGCTAGTTGACCACGTTAAGCGAAACAGTAGCATTTATGACAGGGCATTAGATCAACAGGGACGGCGAGCAGAGGAGACGACACGGAGGAAGGAAGGAGACACAGAGAGGAACAACGACAGCAGCAGAATGACACGAGCCACAAACAACGCCGACAGTGAGGCCACTTACAGCGGCAGAATGGCAAGAGCCGCGAGACGCCGGCAGCGCGATCGGCAGCGGAAGCCGAACGGCGCGAGCCACGCGACAAGTAGCAGCGATAGCAACAGCAAGGGCGCCGGCAGCGTGGGAAGCAGGTCAGCGAACAGACAGGGACGAAGAGACAATGGCAGTGGCGACGGCAGAATGGCACGAGCCTCTGACGCCGACAGCGCAGCAGCCAGCGACAGATCATAAGCAGCAGCAGCGACGGAAAAGGGTACAAGGCGACCGCCTTGACCGCGGACAGAGCAGTTACGCCAGGGCAGGGCCCGTGATAAGTCGCAAATGCGCAACAATCCAAAGTGAACAAAAAGTGCAAGTACGCAAAAAGGGAAACACACCAGCGAGGCGACAGAGCAAATTCCAGGAAAACACCAAGGCAGGATCCACGGCCAAGAACCCCCACCACGGGAGCAGCCAGCGCAGGACAAGAGCAACGACAAGCGGCAACCACGCCCACGCCGCCGAATCATCAAAGCCAGGGTAAGCGAGCGAACAGCCTTCTCGCTTTCTCCCTCTTTCTTTCCAATATTTCACATAGTTTGGTGCGATTAGGCAGGGCTAGTGAGACTAAAACCATGATGAAAAGAGATTAAATGATTCATTAAGTGCGACGGTGATTTATTATTGTAGATAACTAGTGAAACCTTTCAGACCCATGCGTTTTCCAAGACGCCATTAAAAATTGAGCGCGTGGCTAACCAACCGTTGTGGGACTGCCGCCAACTATACCTTGGCAATACTAAGGCCTAGTTGAGCGGGGGCTCCAGAGCGGCATTTGCCCACTCTTCCTAACTTGGTGCGGCCTTTTGGTTTCTCACCGGGAGCAGTCAAGTTGGAAGAGAGCAAAGGGTAGTCATGCGGCGGGTTTGACTCTTTGCCGAAAACCAGTAGACACCGGATCACCGGTGAACCTTTTGTCATCATCCCCGCCACACTATTAACTATTTTCAAGCACGGCATTATACTTATCCCAGCCTTACGGTCCCGGCACTAATTACAAATTTCTTTGTAAGGTGGCCCTGGAGAGGCTGAGCTACCTCAGCCCGGGAAACGCTACCTTACAGGATATTTGTGCTTTCCCTCACTTGTGCTACAAGTGATAATAAACCACCTTGGTCCACGCCGGAACAATCAAAATTCAAAAACGCGAAGACAAGATCAAAAAAAAAAATTTAAAAAATCGGGAACTACTATAGCTTTATCTTCGTATATAATAGCAAAGTCTAAATTTATTTCTGTTGAAAAATCCTACTATAGTAATTATCTTAATCGCTGTGGATTAAATTTTTCCCGTGATCCTAAACAGTTTAATAAATTTGTTAACTCAAAACGTAATTCCTCATGCTTGCCAGTGGCAGTGGCCGATCTTTTTGCTGTGTATTTTCAAGCGGTACACTCATCGAGTTTTTATAGTCACAGTCATTCCTATCCTTTTCAAGTTCAAACGTCAAATTGCATATATATTCCAACTATTATGGAGTGTATGCTACTAAATGACCTTAACTCTATCAAACCCGGCTACTTGCTTGGTCGTGATGGAGTGCCAGGTTGTATACTTAGATACTGTGCGGATTCACTTTGTAAAATCTTACATAAATTATTTAACTTGTCGGTTGACTCAACTGTGTATCCTGCTATATGGAAGGAATCTTTTATTATTCCACTCCATAAAAATTCTTCTAGGTCTATCTTTAAAAATTATAGTATGTACAAATTGTCTGCCATTCCGAAAGTCTTTGAACAAATAATGAATTCTCAATTGCAACACATACTTAGTTCGATTATATCGCCTTATCAACACGGTTTTGTAAGGAGTAGATCTACTACCACTAACCTTCTTGAATTCACTTCGCTTGTTATCAAAGGGTTTCAGGGACGTTGTTTTCACCGATTTTAGTAAGGCATTTGATTCTGTAAGTCATTCTCTGTTGCTTCACAAATTGAACATTATTGGATTTCCAGCAAAACTTTTATTCTGGCTTTCGGAGTACTTGTGTGGTCAAACACAAAAAGTTGTTTTTAAATCGTCTGTATCAAAACCTATTTTTTGTAACCTCTTGTGTTCCCCAGGGCAGTCACCTTGGACCTTTGCTATTTAATCTGTTTATTAACGGTCTTCCAGTTGTTATTACTAAATCTTATATGTTAACTGATGATGTGAAGCTCTGTTATACCAATAGTGATCATTCTCTGTGTAACTTACTACAGTCGGATTTCGGGGTCGGCGTGGTGCCGTTATAACTTAGTCAATTTAAATTTAATCATGTCTTTTTGTAGAAGTACCCCTCATATTGTTCACTACTTGCTAGATGGTTCACCACATGATCGCGTAATTGACATTAATGATTTAGGCATTATTCTTGATCGAAAATTCAATTTTGACTCTCATGTAGCGTCGATGGTCAGCAAGGCCATTAATGTCATTGGCTTTATCAAGCGGTGGTCGAAAGAGTTGAATGATCCCTACACCACTAAAACGCTTTATACATCCCTAGCTCGTCCCATCCTAAAGATCTTGTGTGTGGTCCCTGCAATACAGGATTCACCAGGATAAAATTGAATCTGTGCAGAAGAAATTCCTTCTATTTGCCCTTAGAAGTTTTAACTTGGTTCCTGAAAGTGACTTACCCTTGTAATCAAGTAGACTTCTTTTAATAAAACGCCCTTCCCCACTTCTTCCATGGAGTAATATTTATTAATAATCTACTAAATCATTTCTTTTGAGTCGAATTAATTTAAATGTCCAAATTAGATCTTCAAACGGCAAACGGCTGGCCGTGACAAAGATTTGTACATCGAAGAACCCGAGCGAAAGTGGTCAAAAATATTGCAAATAGGATGAGAACCAGCGCGGACAGATTTCCCTAGAAATTAAACATGCACGTATGCATACAATAAGCAGATAGTGTTAGTATATGTAAATGGCGATACGTTTTTATCGCGTCGGTTCGCGCTTCTCGATTTGCGAAGAGTGGAATCTGTGTGATCAGTGGTATCTGTGCGGAGGTTTTCCCCGTACGCTTTCCCAATCACCCAGCCGGTTCGGTATCGCGATGACGGTGTTGTAACGTGATGCGAGCCCGCTAATCAGCAGATAAATCCTCGATTCGCGAGGACCAATACCAGTGTTGTAAGTGGTACCTGTGCGGTGGTTCGACCCCGAGCGCCTCCCTGATTGCCCAGTCGTTTCTGCAGCGCGACCCCCGGTTTTACGTCGCTAACGAAACTTACCACCACCCCGCTAATATGTTTAAGCAATTATAAATATTTCTTGTAACGTGAGCCTTGGCCAAACTCGGCGTAAATTTCTTCCTAAAACAACCAAAAGAAGACAAATTTACAATTTACGAACAGATCGCAGACGGCGAAGCAAAACTTAAAGACGACACATGTGAAATCACCAAAGAGTTAAAGCACGAAGAAGAACAATCTCAACGCCGTTATATTGAACAATTATCAACCACCAGTACGAAAAACTCACTGTGGAGAGCTCACAAAACTCTAAGCTCGCCGATAGAAATAGTAATGCTTAGAAGAAACCGCGCAGGCGGCTGGATCCGCTGCGATGAAGAAAGAGCAAGCACATTTGCTACTCACTATCAAAAAGTGTTTCAATTTAATCCTGAAACAAAATCGTTTGCACTACCGACTGCTTCAAACGGCTCTCAGCTTCAACATGAGCCAGTCAAGTTCAGCCCGAATGAAATCGTTAGAATCATTTAAGAGCAACTGAGGCCAAAAAACTCTCCAGGCGGTGACCAAATAATACCAAAGATGATGATTGAGCTTCCTGACTGTGCGGTCTGCATCATTGCCCAGCTTTTCAATACTATCACCAAACTTGGCCACTATCCAGACAGATGGAAAAAGTCAATCATCATAATGATACCAAAGCCGGGAAAAGATCACACAGTTCCCGCGTCGTATAGACCTATAAGCTTATTATCGTGTCTATCAAAACTTTTTGAAAAATGTTTGCTGTATCGGATTTGGCTTTCGTGAAAAGCACGGATCAATTGAGCAGATTCGAAAATCAGGAATACTGCACTGCAATATTTCTGGATTTTTCTCAGGCATTCGACAAAGTTTGGTTGGAATGTCTGATGAATAAGATCAAAACAATGCTCCCAAACAACACACATAAGCTGCTTAAGTCGTACCTCTACGACAGGAAGTTCGCAGTAAGATGTAACACTGCAATTACTGACGAACACAGTATTGAAGCTGGTGTTCCACGGGGCAGCGTACTTGGACCAACACTGTACGTGCTATTCACAGCAGACATCCCCATAAGTAGCCGATTGACAACATCTACCTTTGCTGACGATACAGCTTTTCTCAGCCGCTCCAATGCAAGCAACAGCGCAACTAGCCCTTCAAAACCCTTAAAAATCCTCCCAGTCAAGGAACAAAAAGTAAAATGCTTGAGTAAGCTCTCAGCGCACCCTAATCATTTCGCGAGATATCTGACAAGGCTGCGCAGCCGATCCCGTCTGCGATGAATTTGAGGGACGCACTCATAATACAGCCAAAATATGTACTGCTAGCTAAAATTTATAAGTAAGGTTTGTATACTTATTGTTAGTTTTCTAATCAGAATAAAAGATTCAATAAATAAGATCAGCAAACTAAAAAAAAATTTTGTTTTAAATATTTATGTATCTTACCTGTAAGTGAATTTATTTCAGCTCCTTGTTCCAATAAAAACACAGCTTTTTCACTGTCACCGTTTAGTATAGATTGATGCAGCAGAGTTAGGTTTTGGACATTTCTTGCGTTCACATCTGCACCACCGGCAATTAGCAGAGAAGCCAATTCTATTCGATTAAGGGCTAAGCAAAGACTTAGTGGTGAGTCGCCATTGTCATCTTTGCAGTTAAAATCTATCTTCTCAAAGTCATCTTTGCAAAAGGTCACAAACGTATTTATAACTTCTTTGGAATTTACTTCGACTGCTATGTGCAGTGGCGATTTCATATTAGCTGCACTTGTAAGTATATTAGCCGAAGCGCCAACATTAAGAAGCTTAGCGACTAGTTTTGGCAAATTTTGTTTTACAGCAATGTGAATGGCGGACATGCCACGGTTATTTAGATGGTTGGGGTTCGCAAAATCAGCCAAATACATTGCAGCATTTTCAAAATCGCTTCCAGCTAGCGCGAGTACTTGCAAAAGACTGTCATTTGTCTGTGATTTTAAGGGATTAGGATTAGCTCCCATCTGCAGAATCCTTGCAGCAAGGTTATAGTTTTTGGTACTTAATGCAGTTAAACTTAATTCAAGTGGACACTTTTCGTCATTGGTGCGCAAGTTAATGTCAATATCAGGCACATTAAGCAAAAGGTCTACCATGGGCATGTTATGCGATGTGATTGCAATATGGAGCGCCGTCTGACCTTGCAAGTTTTGAATATTAACGTTGGGCTTGCAATCTATAATTTTTTTCCCAATGTCAATCAAGTGAGAAAAATTATCCGAAGTCGCTTGGGTTTCCCCATAACTGCACAAGATATGAAGAGCAGTATCGGATGATGGCCTAGAGTAATTAAGTAAAAATAGTTATACTATGTTCAGTTACTTTGTGAATGAAAGTACCTGGACACAAGATCAACATTGCATTTATGGCTTAAGAGGAAATCTGCTGAAAAATGGTCAGCTCTCCTTACAGCGCTTATAAGGAGCGTCGAACCCTGGAGGAAAGTGTTTGTTCAAGCTATATGATTTTCGGTTTATCATACTTACTTTCGCGTCATAGGCATTGACGTTAGCGGATCCATTATTTACAAGAGTTTGGGCAATCTGAATACTTTTCGCCGATAAAGCCATTTGTAGTGGCAGCTGCCCATGCTCAGACAAACTATTAACCATTTCACGTAGCTAGAAATATTTACAAAAATATTATGTTACATTTCTCGGTTTAAATTAGAGATATGCAAGAATATATTTTGAACTTTATCAACCACAAGTGGTTCATTTAATAACGTGATCTATTGAACTTGTGGGAAAATCGAGAATCCACCATGTATTCCTTATCTAGGTGACAGTAATGCATTGATAACGGATGTCGCTCAGGCCAATCTTGTTGACAAGGAGAGATTCTCAAAGCTGAAAAGCTACCTCAACGATAATGACGTTATATAAAAGCACCAAGAAGCCGATGTCTATATTCTTTGTAAACTTGGAACCGGCCAGCAACAATAAGCACGCCAATAAGGACGTATCATACGACTGTGCAGAGGTGTAATCACGATCCAACCACCACTCAAAACCATCGAAATCCTCCAATGCTACCAATGAAAGGGCTTTCGGCACTCCCAAAATACTGCTGTCTCCCACAAATGTGTCAAGTGCTCAACTGAGTGCACCAAGCATAAAGAGCCAAGCCAAGGCGCATTCCATTTACTTAAAGCTGCCCTGAACCCTCAGTTGTGCCAGAAATCAGCTTTGTCAGTACGCTCCGTGAATCCCAACGACGCGGCTCACAACGCCCCGAGTCAGATAATCTCCAGAATGGATCGACTGGAAGCCATAATGAAAAAAATGCTAGATTAAATTGCAGCCATGACGCAATTGATCACATCACTTATGGCGAGACAATGTAAATAAATATCAATACAGTCATTTGGAACTCGAACGGTCTGTGCAAGAGCAGGCCCGAAGTTGGGCATTTCGCCTCGTCTCAGAAACCCAATTTTCCACTAGTTTCTTCATCACTATCGGCGGCTACGATTTCATAGCCGTAAATCATCTGAACGGCACGGCCTGTGGCGAAGCGGCAGTAATCGTTTGGAGCGGGAATTAGTGTATGCATACTCCGAAGAACCTTTTACACCGATTTAATGCCGGAGGTGACTTTAATGCCAAACACATATAGTGGGGTTCCCAGATTATCAATCCCAAAAGGCAGAGCCCTCTAAAAGTGCCTAGCTAACAGCATACTCAAATGCCTCTGAAACTTCTAGTTTCTCGAAGTTGCAGGTCTAGTTGCCAAGAAAAGTTTGCAAAGTTGTTTAACTTTTAACGGATGCGAGTTTACAAACTTTTTCTGCACAATCGGCGAAAAAATTCCAAGACCGCTTTGCTTCAGAAAATAAAGCACAAAAGGTGGCGCCTTAAGTATAGTGTTGAATTCTGAAACATTTACCATTGTTACGAAATGAAAATGTATATGGAAGATTAGGACAACAAAACTTCGGGAATAGAACACAAAAAATCTAACCGATTTTGATTTCAGTCTCGATTTGTGCAAATGCGTGTGTGCTGCATGCTTTTAATTCCTTACACTTTAAAGAACTTGAGATTTTTGGAGTTTACTCTTTAAGAATCGATTATAAAATAGGGCCCCCCGGTATGAAAAAAATATATAATACATTTTGAGCGTGGATGTGTTATACTTTTCAAGCGTGTGTGTGTATGCTTGTATGTAGCCAGCGTACAAAGGGCTTATTACAGGGCAGCTTATGAATGTTTTATGTGTATATAATCTATAAATATAAGATTACTAGCTGACGCGACAAACGTTGTTTTGTCCCATAAATTATTTTTCGAGAATATTTTGCTGGAAAAAAATCACTGAGTCATAAGTGTGCAAAGATGAGGTTTATCAATGAAAGAGGTACAGAGCGCTGTAAACAGTGAGGGAATATAAAAAGATCAAACCACTAAACATTTACTCTTTTTTAATTTACTGAAATCGATTCTTTTAAATTATATCATCATCATATATCATCGTACTGACATTCTTGTTAGTTTCGGCACCTGCTGCAGGATCTCGTTTATTATTTAAGCAGTATCTATCTTGATCCTTCCAGAACGTAAGCGGATATCGAAGAGCGTCATATGACCGGTGTGTATCAGCAATATCTCGCGAAGCCGTACGATCGCCGACCATGATTCCAGCAACGTCGCACAGTGGGGCCTTTTCTCGGATAGCTTATCAAAAATAATTTTTTTCATGAACGCGTTTGGCAAAAGTGAAATATGTAATCGATAGAGAATACTTCAAAGATTATGGATCCAAAAGATTTTTTAAATCGGTTAATAATTATGGGTGGTAGAGCTCCTCAAAGTTGAGTAATTTTACGTGAGTACGAAAAAATGACAATTTTTACAGAAATTTACCACTTTCGAACTGAATATTGGGCGACGTACACAACCGATCTTCGATCTTTTTTCTTTATCTGAAAAGTATGTTCAATCTCAGTGTTTTTCTGTATACAGTTTAAATATAGCTGAAATACTTATTAAATTAGAATCGTTTAAAAAATACACTAAATTTTGGCATTTTTTTAACTTTCGTGGACTATAACAAAAAAGTATCCCTCAGAGTCACGGTGGGACCACATGCATTTGAAAGCTATAATATATACCTTTCATATGTATATAGTCACAATCTGCGAAAATCTGCATTTTGGAAACGCGAGCCAAAAAACTAGGGATACCTCGAGTTAAAAACACGCGGCAGGTATAAGGAAGAAGAAGAGCGCATACAAATTTGGCTGTAGCGTGTGTGCTGTTTATTGACAACATTTCTAAATGTTGTATTATAAGTACTACCTGTCTATATATATCCCTTCTAATCCTTTTTTCCTTCCTATCCTTTCCAATTACCTGAATGGAAAAGGTCTGAGGAGGCAGGTAAATATAATTGTAGTTGATGGAAAGTTGCGGTACTACAGGTTATTTTTTTTTAATTTCTGTATTTCCCCGTTTACCTATTTTTAATGTAAATCAAATAAATTTTTTACCTAGCCAATTGGAAAAGGGTTATACCAATTTTGCTTGCTTACCTAGCTAACTCAAAAATATGGTATAAAGTGCAAAATATGTCACTTGATGGCAACAGTTATTTCATAACTTCATAAGAGGAAACACTTGTTGTTTATTGCTGCGAACAATAAGAAATTTTCAGATTGAATAGTATTTTTCAATATAATTCACGAAATTTTGATAAATAAGCGCAATAATGGATTTAACAAATTCAAAGATTTTTGAACTTTTTCGTGCTTCTGAAAATATTAACGATTTTCAAGTGGCATTGCTTAAAGAGATTGGCGTACTCGAAAACGCTAGTTGTGCGCTTCAGACACAAATTAAATTCATTCACGCTAACTTGAAGCGAAAATGGAACTTGGTCCATAGAACCATGTCGGCTTTCATAAAAAAGCATGAAAATTGGTTGGAGGAATGTACAACATTCAGATATTCAGAACAGGAAGAAGTTTACCCATCGACTAGCCGAGGAAGAGGAAGGCCGCAAAAAAGTATGGAGGAGTGTTCATGTGTCACAAGGAAACGTAAGCTTGAGGATGCTACGGATAGCTTAACAGCTGAACATCTGTTGGAAGCACTTTCATCCAAGTATATGAAGGAACAAGAGAGGACAAGAGCGACAATTACGAAAGCTGTGCAGGTCGCCAGTCCTTTACGGCTGAATAGGATTAAAGAAAGTATTCCAACGCCACCAAACTCAGTCGCCATTAAGTACACTGATGAAGAAGCGTTTTCCCTATTTATGGACTTGGGACTGACTAAGGAGAAGTATGATATTTTACGCAGCTCCTTAAAAAAACATAACGTCAACGTTCTTCCCGGATACAAAAAATTGGATTTGCCAAGAAGAAAGCAGTGCCACCTAATGCAACAGTAACAGAGACATATGTAGAAGTAAAGCTCCAGGATTTGATGGATCACACTGCGATGCGTCTAATTGAAAGTTTGCCTGATGGAGAGGTCGAGCTTATAGTTCCAAAATGTTAAGCTTATTAGATATTAACCTTACTAGCATTAATGTTGATGATTATTAGGTTGAAAATCAGCCATCGATAGCAAATATTAAAAATTAACCTCAAAAAATCACCCAAAAATAAGAATTTAAATTTTATGTATTTAAGCTAGAAAATCGAATAAAAACAACAACAAAATGCGAAATAGTCATTGAAGTTATAAAAAATTTTCAGTTATGATTAAAAACAAACGTTTTTAATTGGAATTTTACAGGTAAAATGTGCTGGAAATATTTCTTGACTTTGACCTTGAATATTTAAGCACCACGGATACCTAGCACTCTTGGCGAACATTCATTTTAAAGCTTGAAAAGTCATCTATTAATTGCTTTTTAAATTGAAATCGCTTCATTAGTTTAGAAGATATGATTTTTGATAAGCTAAATGAGCAAAGGCCCCACTGTGCGGCGTTGAGCGCGTTCGTTCTCGATTTTTAACGCTTTGGTTAGTTTACTTGTGGCGTCTTATAGTTTTCGCTTTGCCGATGGCGATCTGTTCGATTTCCAGTCACGTCGAACGAGCTGTTTAACTTGTAGATTTGTTGTCTTTTGATTGTGTATTGTTTTTGGTGATTGAGGCGTAGCGGTGCGGCGACGAAGACCGTTTCCAGAGTGTCAACAAAAATATCAATTTCAGCTACATCTACGTGACGTGGCTTAAGCGCAATGCGTGAGCTTATATATTTTTGGTATCTGCGCCAGTTAGTTTTATGTGAAGTTAACTTTCCGGGTCGATTTATGAATTCAGGGTGTCGTATCAGATTTATTAGGACTGGCGAGTGATCGGATGATAGATCCGAAAGGCACTCTGCACTTGTCAGTCTACGCGAAATGTTTTTGGTAACTGCAAAGTCAATCAGATCGGGTAGTTTTTTGGGATCTGTCGGCCAGTATGTTGGTCTGCCAGGAGAAACGTAGTCGAGCTTGTTGTTAGCATTTATAATTGCATTGTAGAGCTGCTTTCCTTTTGGATTCACGAGACGAGATCCCCAGTGTGTGTGCTTGGCATTGTAGTCTCCTGCTGCTATAAAGCATTCTCCTAGTGAGTTGAATAATTCCATAAATTGGTCTTCAGATATAGTATAACGTAGGGGGCAGTATACAACGGCTAGAGTAAGTTGGTTTCCACTGTCCAAATGTGTTTTAAGATGTGGCCTGTAGAAAGTTTTCAGCAAACTCTTTATAGTAGTGGTGCTTGAGGCGGCTTCTGATCAAAATACCAGTACCACCGTGTGCCTTACCATCGGGATGATTTGTACCGTAGAATAAGTATCCACTTATGTTAAAGTTATATTTGTTTGTAAAGTGTGTTTCGGAAAGTAATATTACGTCGATGTGCTTATCGAGTAGGAATTCAGCTAATTCAAGTTTATGCTGTGAGACGCCATGAGCGTTCCACGTAAGCCATTGATTATTTTGACTGTTGTGATACAAGCATTTGTATCAAGAGATTTTGATTACGCATTAGTTCTTGCATAGTTGTTTTCATGAATGACATAAACTCTTTCATGCTCTGCTGCAGGGTACATATGAGTGCTTCGAGGTTGCTTTGTTGCTGTTCCTGTGCAGCGTTTGTGCTCGCTTGATTTGGTTGTAAATACGGTGTGTTAG
The DNA here is from genome assembly GCA_018904305.1 of Scaptomyza montana. Taxonomy (NCBI): domain Eukaryota; kingdom Metazoa; phylum Arthropoda; class Insecta; order Diptera; family Drosophilidae; genus Scaptomyza; species Scaptomyza montana. Next base: position 512,865 of record JAEIGR010000072.1, on the reverse strand, counting down.
AGGCAGGAAGACCCAGTCCAGGTCTTGGGGCGCTTGCATAAGTTGCGTTATTAGTTGAGAATTCGGGGCCAAGTGAGGATCTGGCTGCAGACGAAAAGAAGACGTCTGGGTTGCGTTTCGATGGAGTGAAGGTAATCGGTGCGTGTTGCGAGCGTACACTGGTAACGCGCTGATGGATACGGTTTTTAAGTTCCTTGTAAACACGGCAGCCTCTGTAGTTGGCTGTGTGCTTGCCTTCGCAGTTGTTGCAAAATTTTTTGCTAGTCTTCTTTACTGGCTGGGCAACTTGCAGAGTTATGCAGTTCCCCACAGTATACGCATACCAAGCGCAGTGTACAGTAGGCTTTTGTATGGCCGTACTCTTGGCAGTTCATAAATTGCACCGGACCGTTTCGTTTGTGCGGTTCTTCTACGGTGATTCTTCGGTGAAGTAAAAGCTGAAATTTGTATTATGGGTGCACCTCGTTTTTTATAAACATCTTCGTTTCTGGCTCAATATCCATCCTGTTCCTGTTTAAGATGTTAATGACTGTTTTTGCTCAAAATCCTTTCTCCTGCAGCGCCTGTTTTATTTCTCCTGGTGTTACATCAGGTTCTATGCCTTTTATTACGACTTGCAGGCCCTTGAAGCTTTTTAATTGATACGTATAATTCTTTTTCTTTCGTTTAGATGCTTTATCAGAACTTTGTAATTATCTTCAGACTTTGTCTGGACTATAATTTTTTGAGTTTTACCTTGTACAAGAGGAACTATGCAGAAATTATCTTTGCCTATGAGCTCGATAGCTTTAACAAAAGCACTGGAGCTTTTCTTGCGTATGTATATTGGGGGTGGCTTTGCATTTTTCCTGACAACCCCAACGGCTTCAGAAGGCAGATCATCAGTGTTTTATGCCAAGATCTGAAATTTATTGCTATTGCATGTAGTATCATTCGATGGTATATTTAAATTGCTACGGGGAATTTTTGGTTTATTCGTAGAATTTTGCGGACTTAGCTTTCTTTTGATATAAATGTAGCGATCCATACCAGTCTGCGTAGTCGGCTTAACATTTTTGCTGTTTGCAGTTTGTATTGCTGACGTCGCAGCAGTCGTTGTGCTTGTTGAACGGGAAGTAGGTATCGGTGCAGTTGTAGTCGCTGTTGCGGTACCTAGAGAGGTCGCAGCACTTGCAGTCGTTGCTAAGAGAGACGGGGAGCACGAAAACTTTCGGTCGCGTGCTGTGTGCAAGACTTCATTTGTCGGGTTGGGTGTTGCCGACCGCGCGCGGTCGGATTGCGTTGACTCGATAGATAGCAGGGACGGAGACGGTGAGCAAGAACGTTCGCTGACACGCGCTGTGTAAGAGCGTTCGATTTGCGGGTTGGGGGTAATTGACCGCTCGGGCTGCTCTGAAACTACAGAGAAGTACGCGTTGATCTACCGACGACGCTCGTCTTGCTCGCGTTGTCGCTGGCCACAATTCTCAATTTGACTCATTTGGGGTGTTCAACAGCTCCGTTTCATCGTTTCATGTTTCAAAATTTAAACGATTAACGCGTAAACGGCATTTTGGGTGTCAATGCGTTTCAAGTTTGTGCAGTCAGCTGTTGTTTGTTTACATTTCTTATTCTTCAATTTTTGTCACTGTTGCTGTTTACCGCGGTTATACTTTATTTATAAAAAATGCTTTTTAAAAGTGCTAAAGATATGCTATGCGATGCTTTAGCAAAGCAAGTTATAAGAGAAATAGAGGATATTGAAGGTGAGAAGAGCTCGTTGTTTGAATTAGTTGCTCAATTGCATGCTTTTAACATTTGGCGGCCATTAATCATATGTGTTCATACTTTTTTGCACAAAAATAAACCAAATATACTAAAAAGTCCTGAAAATCGATAGCAAATATCGACTAAATATCGTGCTCTTCTCATCTTTACTTTGTTGAAACTTGAAACACTTTTTGTATACATATAGTTCAACAGCTCCGTTTCAACGTTCATGTTTCAAATGAAACGATTAACTCGAACGGCATTTGGGCATGCGTCAAGTCGGCTTTACATTCTATCTCAATTTTCACGTTGCGTAACCGCGGTTATACTTTATTTAAAAAAGCTTTTAAAAGGCTAAAATATCTATGCGAGCTTACAAAGCAAGTTATTAAAAATAGAGGATATTGAAGGTGAGAAGAGCTCGTTGTTTGAATTAGTTGCTCAATTGCATGCTTTTAACATTGGCGGCCATTAACATATTTTCATACTTTTGCACAAAAATAAACCAAATATACTAAAATCCGAACGAACAAATACGACAATATCGTGCTCTTCTCATCTTACTTTGTTGAAACTTGAAACACTTTTTGTATACATATAGGGTGTTCAACAGCTCCGTTTCAACGTTTCATGTTTCAAAGTTGAAACGATTAACTCGTGAACGGCATTTTGGGTGTCAATGCGTTTCAAGTTTGTGCAGTCAGCTGTTGTTTGTTTACATTTCTTATTCTTCAATTTTTGTCACTGTTGCTGTTTACCGCGGTTATACTTTATTTATAAAAAATGCTTTTTAAAAGTGCTAAAGATATGCTATGCGATCTTTAGCAAAGCAAGTTATTAGAGAAATAGAGGATATTGAAGGTGAGAAGAGCTCGTTGTTTGAATTAGTTGCTCAATTACATGCTTTTAAAATTTGGCGGCCATTAATCACATGTGTTCTTACTATTTTGCACAAAAATACACCAAATATACTAAAAAGTACTGAACATCGATAGCAAATATCGAATAAATATCGTGCTCTTCCCATCTTTACTTTGTTCAAACTTGAAACACTTTTGTATACATAGGCTTGGGTGTTTCAACGTTTCAAGAAATTTTCTATGTATGTTGTTGTTGAGGTTTCAACTGAAAGAAAAGAAACGAGAACCCCTAATAGGCTTGGGTGTTTCAACGTTTCAAGAAATTCTATGTTTGTTGTTGCGAAACGTTAGCTGAAACGTAAACATGAATCGAGCTGTTGAACACCCCAATTGTCTTAAGCGAGGTGAAGAATTTGTTATTTCCTTATGTTTTATCTGTTATTATTTGTTAAAAGTCAATTGTTTTGTTTAAATTGCAGATTTTTAAAAAGCAATTTGTGCAGATACATTGCACTTAGCGTCTTTGCGCATAAAATATATATTTTATTAGCTTCTTTATCACTGCACTTTTGCGTTTGGGAATTAATTAACCGGAGAACGATAAGAAAACAAGTCTGCATTCGACGACTGTTGAAACTAAAAACTTTTAGTTTAGTTTTTTACTATCGAAAAGTAAATTTTAGGTAAGAATGAACCGGCAAGTTTTTTGGTTATTTTTTCGTTGAAAATAATGTGCTTTTGACAAATTTTTAAATTTATTCTAGTTCCACTCACAACGAACAGGCTAAAATGAATGTTTGAAATTTCATCTACACATTGTTTTCTCGATACATTTTTTTAATAGTCTACTGCCATTAAAAAAAACATTAAAAGATGCTAACCAAAATAATGTATGTTTGAAATTTGGCATATTACATATTTAGAACAAGTGAAAACGTTGCAGTCGGACGCAACCGACTGCGGTATACTCGTTACCAGTATTAAAACCGGTAAAAAGAGGCCTGATTGCAAAGGGGTACGGATGCGGCAGGGGTGCACGCTGCCTTAAAGATTCTCCGATGCAGATGGGGATGCAACCAAAATTTTTGATGCAGTTTTTTGGTGGTTGTTAGTAGCTATTTTCTTACTAAATTTGGTAGTTCTAGCTGTACGTTGAAAAAAATCTGCTTGCAAGAATTTTTGAAATATTTTTTTTTCCACTCACAATGGCTTAACTGCATGTCAGAATTTCTAACTACACTTTGCTTTCTCGATATACTTATATGTATATATTGTGAATCGCCTAAAAATAAAATGAGCACACACGAAATATTTCATCAAAATCGGTCCAGCCGTTTAGGAGGAGCATACATTCATACAAACGAACAGAAGTTTCTTATCTCTAAGGATATAAAATATGCTCTGCAGCGTCTTTAAATTATAAATAAATAAAATATGTGGGATTGGGATAGGCTGGCAGAGCAAGGAGAAGTGAGTGACATAGTTTTAAGTAATTTGTCAGCGTATGCTTTCTGGGAAAAACACTAAGTGATCTGGTCACACTTTTCGAATCGAAATGGCATTCGCAGAGTTGAACGAAGAGAAAATACGTTCTTTTCGATGAGAGAAACTTGAGATTTTTATGTATACCATTAGTTTGCTTTATGTCAAATCTGTATATCGATAATAACTGTAAATAAACTATTTTGTGAGACCCACTATTTTTATACCCTGAACCCATAAAATGGGTAAAAAAGGTATAATGGTTTTTTGCAAAAGTATGTAACAGGCAGAAGGAAGCTTTTCCGACCCCATTAAGTATATATATATTCTTGATCAGCATCAACAGCCAAGACGATATAGCCATGTCCGTCTGACCGTCTGTCCGTGAGTCCGTCTGTATGAACGCGTCGATCTCAGAGACTACAAGGGCTAGATACTTCAGATTTTGAATATAAGTTCTCCTATAACATAAGCAGAACAAGTTTGTTTCAAATTATCGATAACTATTCTGGTTTCCGATATACACATGCAATCGATTACAAAAAAGATCGAATTTGGAAAATATAAAAATGGGGGTTGAAATAAAGGCTAACGATAGAGCTTTTCTGAAAATTTCGACCAAACTCGGTATCTTCTAGTCGGGCTCTCCCGACTAAGCCTTCTTACTTGTTTTATATTCTAAAGTGTTGATTTATTTTGGAGTATTTAACATAAATATCGACAATTAATATTAAGATTTTGGAGTTTTAATATTTATCACTCATTTCTCTAAGGTAAAGTGATAATTATATAAACTACGGCAGAAAGTGGTTTAAATAATATCGGAACATACATTGCACACACATACATTATTCGTATGAGCAAGTGTGATTTGTATTTACTAAATATTTAATTATTAAAAGTTTTTTTTACATTGCTTTAGGTGAAAACAAAAGTCTTATGAGTTTACTGTTTGATAAATATGCAGAGAAATTATCATGTCCAGCCATTTACTTAGGACAATTTCGTGCATTCCGAGATGACATTATATTGACGCCGTTTAAGTCAACCAGGGAATTGCGTTCTGATAGGAGGGGAGTGACCCCCAATAAACTTTTTTATATCTGCGATGAAGATATTGCGATTAAGAGTTTGTGATAGTTTACAACAATGTTTCTAAAGAGCAAGTTCCATCTGAAGATTATATTAACACCTGTTTAGAGAGCAACTTAGCTTTTATGAAATCGATACATATATCTGCTGCTTATTGGTAAACGCGTTAGCGAGATCTGTTTGCAATGATGCGCTAGTTGGGAAACCAACCATGTTTTTGACGATCAGCGCTAATGAAGTAGGCTGATCGCATCTTTTAGAGCTTCTTGAACGGAGAAACACTGACAATGAAGATGCCGTCAGTTGGGCAATTTACTTCAATTTATTTATGGCCCATTATTATTATGGTTGGACTAGTAAGCCTATTTTGTGCCAATGTAGACAGTCGATCTGAAGGAGTAAACTTCAGTCGTGCGTGGGAGCTGACACACACAATTCTTTTTTTTTATATTTAACACATAATATTTATTATTTTATATAATCTGTCCTGAAGGACACTCAGCAAATAAAACATTGAAAAGTAAATTGTATTTTCTGTGTGACTTAATTAGGTGGTGGGTTAAAATGGGTGTAGGTGGTGGAAGAGCTCAATTTCTGCAGTAACGAAGGTCCAGCGGGTGATGTCTTCTTAGACGCCAAGATGCCCGGTGACGGTGCTGTTTCCTAGCAGGTTGATGGTAAGGAGGGTGATGTGTCTGTCCAGACGCTCCATGTGTGCTATGCTCAGCCAGTAAATTTATTGATGAAATCCGAGCACATTTTGAATCTCCATGTTGACGCGCAGCCTCAGGGAAGACCTTTTGCCAAATTAACCTTCTCTCAAGCACCAGACCCAGATACTTGGCTGTATCGCTGTTAGTTGGTCCAGGGAGCAGTCTCCTCTTCTTGAGATAAAAATGGCTTAAGTTGACTTCTCTGGGTTGATCATTATATGCCCAGGTGTGTATGAGTTTAATCTGAATTTTGAGGATGTCATTGGCAGTCTGTGACTAGACCATGTCGTCAGAGTAGGTCGCAGTCAGTAGTCTTGATTTGCATGTCGGCAGTGTATAAAGAACTGGACCCAGTAGGCTTCCCTGAGAAAGACCGGCTCTGACGTCTCTTATACCGGATATTATATCTGCACTTTACAGAAAAGTTTCTACTCTCGATGAAAGACTTTAGCAACCTGTAGCTTGGTGCGGGTAACGCAATCTTCAGCTTGTAGAGCAGGCCAGTGTGCCACACCGTGCAGTACTTTTTCTCCTCGAAAGCTTCCAGAATTTTCTTGGCAATCTTATGGCATTGTTCAGTTGTGCCATGTCATTCTCTGAATCCGAACTGGTGATCAGGGATCAAATCGGTTGCCTGCCGTATAGGTAGGTTTCTACGCAAAAGCAGTCTCTTCACTATTTAAAAAAAAAAAAATTACTTAAGCAAGCTTTCATCGCACTCTAATCATCTCGTGAGAGGTCTAAGAAAGCTGCGCAGCCGATCCCGTCTACGTCGTAATGACTTACCAACCCAGTGATGAATTTTATGTTTATTATTAAACGACTTGTGCAATTATTGTTAGTTTTCGAATCACAAGAAAGATTCAATAAAAAAGACCAGCAAACTAAAAGAAACAACAATTTTTTTATTGATGAGAACGACCAATAGGCTAATCGCATTTCCACTGGGAAGGAAGTGTCCACGCTGAAAGCATTTGTTGGCTCTTGGTTGGTCTGCTTGGTAGTGTTGCATGCGACATTGCGTTGCGGATTTGATCGTTGAGGAGCTTTTTCGCCGTTTTCGCAATAATAACCCAGCAAAAGCAACAACACAAACATTTTCATACACTGGCCTACAAAATTCACATCAAGTACCATTACCAGAGGGTGAACCGAAATTAATAAATCAAAACATACAACATGAAGGGATAGATCACATAAATACAATCTACATATGGCGAAAATTCGGTACTATACATTAAATTTTAAGTGTCACAAAAAACTAGCTAAACAGAGGAGTAGACTGAAATACTTATTAGAATGTAAGAATTTAAACATAATACCAAGACACTTACAACGAAAAACAACATCACTAAAACACAACTTGAGGCTATACGAATCACAGAAAAAACTACAAAAACTAGAGAACAATTTTCTTCTTAAAATATTACAGCTAGAAATAGAGGAAACACATCGACACATACACAGTATAAACATAGGAAAAACTTAAATCAGCAGGACATTGAAGAACTACAAAAAGATCAAAAACTAGCTTACCAAAGAATACGCACTAACACAGAACAGACAATTGAACGAAAGCTACACAACGCAAAAAATTAATTAGCACAACAACTTAATTAAAACATAACATAACATAAAACTTAACTGAAACATAAACAACACTAAGACTAAACGAAGACTGGATAACCAACATGACTGGCGTTTTTATACCAAATGAAAGCAGGTGGCTTTCATCGTTGGGACCCAAATTTGGCCTACCGACAAACGAGCAGAACATATCGCCAATACACGTTATTGCAGACTTAGAACAGGGAATAAAAACGATTGAGAACGAAAAACTACGAGATTCGATCAGAGGATACTTAGCATCGAGACTAAACAGCTACAAACAATCGAGAAAACTAAACCAAAATGAAAAATTTATGCTCAACATAGCCAACAACACAGAGAAACTTTTAAAGGAACATTACAATGAAATAATCATCACACAAGCAGACAAAGAAAACAAGACTGTAATACTATACAAGAGAGAATATCAGGATAAGATGCAACATTTTCTTTATGACCTAACAACATACAAAACAATAAGAAATGACCCCATACAAAAACTAATCACGAAAAACAACACAATAGTCAACTATTTGTATAAAAACGAATTCATAGACATAAAAACAAAACTAAGGACATATGGCACAGGAGGAAACGCACCATGACTGTACGGATTGCCAAAAATACACAAAACCTGAACACCACTGAGACCCTTATCGGCGTCAACTGAAGTTTCGTTTTAAAAATTGGCCAAACATGTAGGTGACATTATTAAAAATATACAATCCACACAGTACAACATTAGGAACGCAACAGAATTGAAGAACGATATAAAGGACTTAGAAATTGGAAACGAGGAAATGCTTGTATCTTTTGATGTTATCTCGCTCTTCACTAACATCCCCATTAACACCGCAACAAATAACATAATGAACAGATGGGCAGACATATCAATACACGCATCCATTGCAAACCAGAAATTTAAAGAAATCCTAGATTTTGTACTTATTGAAAATAATTATTTCAAATTCAATAACCTAACATACAGTCAGGTGTTTGGAATGCCAATGGGAAACCCGCTGTCACCGACAATCGCAAATATAGTTTTAAACAAAATCTTAGACGACGCGATTGATGAGTTAAAGCAACATAATATAACAATTAAACATATCTCATGACATTTTTCTGATTATAAAAAAGACCGAAGCACAACTAATATTAGAAACATTCCACAAACCTCACAAAAGAATACAATTTACAATAGAAACAGAAAAGAACAACAAAATTGCCTATCTTGATATGGAAACATAGCGAAGGCAAAATAGACTTATATTTGACTGGTACACCAAAGGAACAGCATCGGGACGAATAATGAATTACGACTCGAACCAGCCGATGAAACAGAAAATAATCACAATTCAGAATATTATTAGAAATACCTACACACTATGCGATAAACAACACCGACCAAAAACTATATAAAACTCAAAAATATGCTAATCAAAAACAGCTATCCGATAAATCTGATAGACAAACTAATAAATGACTTCACAGCTAAACCTGATAACACAAAAAGTCAAAAGTCTCAATCGTCAACAAAAACCCAAGGAACGATAAGCAGACAGTACGTAAGCATACCGTACATAGAAAACATTACGAACAGAGCAACGCTAACGAAGTTCATACCAAAAGACAGCACAGAGCACATCACATATGCTTACAAAGCTCACAAAACAACAAGAAATTTGTTTACGAACAAGAAAGACAAAATTGGCAGACACAAGCAGAACAATGTTATCTACGAAATCGAGTACAATGGAAAAGAGGGAGTAGAGTGCAATAGATTTTACATTGGAACAACAAAAAAATCGTTCGCGACACGAATAACAGAACATGAAGGAGACGCAAAGAGCAAAAAGACTACGAAAGCACATTTTTTTTTCTTTTTTATTCTTTATTTGGCGGAAAACAGGGCTCAGGTTGCCCTTAAATCCGTCATTGATTATTAGAGAAATAATAAATGTTTATGATATTATGATAACAGGTTAGTGAATTGGCGCCTTTTAAGCCGCCGTATAGCAACCTCCTGTACTAGATTCCTGGCCAGTCTATTGCTATGAGTTTCCAATCTATCTCTGTATCTGCTGCTAAAAAAGTTAATTTGTTCATCAACTTCAACCAGTTTAAGATCCCTATGAAGTGTAGAGTTACGAACGAACCAATCACAGCCCGTTTACTTGAATTAGAAGCGATTCCCCAGATTTGCATTCCGTATTTCCACGTTGGGGCAATGATTTGGTTGTAAATATTTTTTTTGTTAAGTAGTGACAGCTTACTTTTTGCGATCATCCATGACAGTTTTTCATTTTCGAGCGGCAGGCTGCTACCACTAAAGAAGTATGTTATTTGAAGGTGAGACGTTTGTCAAGTGTAATTCCTAAGTACTTGGCATCACAGCGTTGGGCCAAAGCTTGACTATTAAAGAAACACTCAGGAGGGACATTCCTTCTTAAAGAAAAGCAGACATTCATACTTTTAGAGCAATTAATACCAATATTCCACCTTTTAGTCCAGACCTCAAAGCTGCTTAGGCACTGGTTAACTCCGTCCGCCGAGTCATAAACGCAGTTTGACGAGTATAAAAGGAACACATCATCAGCAAATATGGCAAGCATCATTTCGCCGTCGCGTCCTATTTGATCGGAGGAGCCGGTTGGTGTATAGTATTCACGAGGGCCTCAGTTTGTACAACACCTAAGGCAGATGCAAGGTTGAGGGACGTGAATCTCTCCGCCAGGTGGAGGGAAAAAGCATTAGCTTGCTCTTCGCCGAACCGACACCACTGGCCGTTGGCGTTTTTGATCGGCGCTTGCCTCAGTGGTTGTTGCTTGAGGTTACGAGTTAATTTCCACACGGGCTCGGTGTCACTCTGCTTTATCCCAAGGGTGGTGCGAGTGGTGGTGTTATTTCTGTTACCGTGGTATGGCTGCGGATTACGGGACTCTCTGGCAGCGTCATGAACAGTCTGAGAAAACAGATCCAGGGCAAGGTCTATGTCCTGTGTCAAGATTATTTCCAGTTCTGGCTGGTTCTTCTAGCAACCTTTGAAATACGTAAATATCGCTTCTGTGGTCCAGGAGTCTTGGACTTCTTTGGAAGAAGGCAGCGTCTTCATCAAACTCTATGATCAGCGGTAGATGGTCCGAATCTAAGTCAAGACTGTCTCTGATAGAAAGTTTAAAGTTTGGGATCGCCTTGTGTATCGCAAAGTCTATACAGGAGAAGTGACGTTGGCTCTATAAGTGAAGCATGTGGGACCAGACCGAGTCAGGTATTTGACCAGTTCAGTTCCATTGTGACTAGGTTTCCTCGATCGCCAAAGCCTATGTTAAACGTTCCAGTCGCCTGCAACTATAAATCTATAGCCGGAGGGGCTAATAAGCATAACAAAGTCGTTCTGGGTCCATCTATGACCAGGTGGGCAGTAGATAGAACCGAGATTGACCTGGCCGATTCTTGTCGAAATGGATACTGTACTTTTTCTGTGGCGGTTGCCGTTTGCTCCTCCTCTGGCATTATTGGTAGGGTGTCTTGATAGGTAAGATGAGAACCCAAAGACTTTTAAGTCTCTATTGACTGGAAGTCGTGTCTCACTTAAGAGCAGGACGTGTATGTTGTTTTTGGCAACAAAAAATTCCAGCTCCTACAATTTTCTGGAAACACCGTTGGCGTTCCAGCTTTGAGAACCAGAACCTGGAACCAATATTGTTTTGAACCGGTACAAGTACCAGAACCAAAACGTGGTACCGGTACGGTTTCGGTTCTGAGTTTATTTTTTTTAATTTTCCGCATTAGCAAGACAATGATTTTTACCGTTACTTGAATAATATTACACTTATGCAACACAAGAATAACGTCACTATTCGCGTGTGACAAGTTTATAAATCTGATATTAGTTTGAATAGTACTTAGTTCATGAATAATCTCATAAAAGTCATTGTAATTGTTATTTAATTCAACTATTGAACCAATCTCTCAATTAACAATTTTTGCTGTCTACGTTGCCCACATAAAATTCAGTATTTATATGTATTACTATCGATTGTCTATGTTATGTTAATATATCCCGATATATCGTAAGCTAGTATTTAAGGTATCGATGTTGGCATTAGGTATTATCACAAAAAGAGTGGTTCGGCCACACCGATCTTGCCTCTGTCTCTTTTCCGGTGAACCTTATGCCAAGCGCACGCGTTTTATCAGAACCCGAAAGAGAATCTTAAGAAATAAAAGCCATCATCGTTATATCATAGAAAATAATAGAGTATTACAACTCAGAAGTGGGATACCCGCAACGCCCAATCAGTATTTCGACGCCCAATACAACATGGGCCTTAACAAGGAGGAGATGGTCCATCTGCTAAAGGCACATAAGGTGGAAGTGCCGCCGCTAGCGACGATACAGCAAATCCGCAAACTAGTTTCGGAGTTGTCCAAAGTTGCTGTCGCCTCGCCATCGGCTGTACCAGCGATGACCCCGCTGCCCGCCGTGCCTGTTGCTGACTCGCTGCCTGCCGTCCCAGCGCTGACCCTGCCGTCAACTACTCCTGCTGTGCCCCGCTGTCAACTGCCTCTACTGATGCCCCGCTGTCTGCTACCTCAACATTAGCACTGCCGTCAACTGTTTCCGCTGCCGCCTCACTATCTGCCGTCCCAACACTAGCACTGCCGTCAACTGCTCCTGCCGCCGCCTTGCTGTCTGCTGTGACCGTGTCCACCCTGCTGTAGTATGTTGTATGCCAAATGAGCATATGCCCACAGTATTGTAGAGTATACAATATAACAAGTGGTCATATGCCCAACTTAAAAGTAAGAGTAACAACTCATAACATAACGACACTTTGTTGCTATGTTTATACAATCATAAATATACATAAGTGCAGTAATAGGATCCGTCACTTATGCGGACTGGCCGCAGCGTGAGATCGCTAGCGTAAGCACTTCTTGAGTATGTACCATCTGTACATATATATGTATAAATACATAACTACATAGGCACATATGTACTGCAACTCTCTCTCTCTCTGCCGACGCTTTTAGCGGCAGAGCTCACTTAGAATATTGTATGTAATAAGCCAAATATAAAATTGAATAAAACCGAGAGAACACTCTCGATGAATGCCTCAACCAAATAAGACTTCGTCTCACTTTCAGCGAAATATATTTAACTTAACATGGCGACCGTGACAAGTGTCACGAACATGTTGAAAATATAACATGTGAAATAGAAAAAATACATACAACTAAAACAACAGAAACTATGTAAAAGCGCATTAAAAAACTAAAAGCAACAAACGAAAACAGAAAATCAAATATACAGTGAAAAAAAAAAATATATTAATATTTTGAAAACCACTACAACTGGAGGTGCAGCAGCGGCAGCAGCAACAACAATCATCGGCAGAACACATACTAAAATAGCGATGCAGAGAAGATTACCATGGATTAACAACATGATCGACAAAAGTGGCTGGAAACGATACAGAGAAAGTGGCTGGAAATACATACTGAGTAAGTAGAGGTGATGAGCAATGCCCAAAAATAGGCGCAGTGGAGTACAAAAAAGGCTTAAGGAAAGAAAAGTCAAACTCCTAAAACTGTTATTTGCCCCCAACACAACAACTATTTGGGAAGCAGGCAATAAAATACAGGCTGAAATTGACAATATCGAGTCGATTCAGAAAAAATACAAAAGCTCAACCTCTACGAATGAAAGCACTTTTAAAAATATAACATTAATAAACTCTAAAGTATTTCAACATATTTTCACAGAAGAAACAACTAAACACTAAACCGGAGAAACAATGCCCAACGGACTGCCCTGTACCATTAGAGTCGCCGCACTGCAGCTATACATGCTACAAGAGGACCAGCACCGGCGCCCCAACAGCCTGTGAGAAGACCAGCACCGGCGCCCCAACAGCCTGTGCGAGGACCATTGCTGACACCATTTAGCGTTCCAAGCTAAGTCATCTTCGGGGACCAGCGGCGCTACAGAGAGCGCGCAACTTAATTTAAAATAAAAAAAAAAATATTTGTTAATCTAAAATATTTAATAATAATTTTAATGTAAACACAAATGAAATGTAAGGAAATATTTGTAATACTGAGCGATAATTGCGTTGCTCGTAATAGACTATTTAAAAAAAAAATAATAATATTTCATACACAATATATATATATATATTCTTAAAAGAAAAAAAAACAATTAATCCGAAGTTAAAATTTAATGCTAACGAATGCAATCTCAAAAGACGATAATATATTAGAGGTAGAAAATATGTTAGACCACGAATCAAAAGAAGCGGATTCAACCGCAAATGTAATTAATAATGTCGAAACTGTCTCAGTAGATTTAAAAGTAATAACGGTTATGCTTATAATAATTGTTGTTCTTTTATTAGCAAATTTCCTAACTAAATTATATAAGTTGCACAATAAGTGCATAAAGAAAAGATATGCAAGTAGAGCAGACAATTTAGAAATGATATAACATGATAAGCATAATAATCGAAATCTATAATAAAGAACCAAATTTTACAATAAATGCATTACAAATATTGCAAAAACATCGCGAATTCATTAAAATAACTGAATTCGAAAACGAATACATAGAAACTTTTCAAAGTATTGCAAGCCCATTAATCGGTTGTTCGAAAACTGAAAAGGGCATGGTGTTGAGTACATTACCATATGTAATGGTAAAAACTATCAGTGAAACACATGCAATACTAGGCACAGAAACTATATTGATGCTGCGCATACACCGCTAAAAACTCCATTTTCTATTAAACAATGGAATGGAATGTATTAGCGAAGAAAATAAATGATTATAAAGACAAGTTTGAAAAATCATACAAATGTATCAATTCTGATAAAACAATAAAGTCAGATACATTGGTACATCACGCGCAAATATTAACAGCTCAATATAATAACATAGTAACTACAATTAACAAAGTTAATGATAGATTAACGGAGGAGCATAAAAATATATGTCAGAAAATTGTATAAAGTTTAAAAACCAGATTACATAATATTGGTACTAGACGAAGTATTGTAATAACAATCCCAGAAGATCCAAATCTGCCAGCTGAATTCAACGAGAACCAGTTAGAAGATTTAGATGAGTCTAAACCAATAATCAATCCAGATATTGATGTTGATATTGATAGGGACATTGAAACTCTCCAAGAAAATATAGAAACAATGACTAACCAGGTAGCCTTAGACAGGGAATATGTGAAGCAGGTTTCCTCTTCAGTACCTGAATTTGATGGTAAAAAGCTATCATTAAACAGATTCCTAACTGCTTTACGCATTGTGGAAAGAACTAAAGGCAACCAGGAGGATATAGCAGTTGAGGTTATTAAATCAAAAATAACCGGCACAATTCTGTACAAGGTACAACATGAATCTACTATATCCGGAATAATAAATAAGCTTAAAGATAACGTAAAAGGAGAATCTCCGGACGTATTAAAAGCTAAATTACTGAATATAAAACAAAAAGGCAAAACTGCTTCCCAGTATGCAACCGAAATGGACAATTTGCGAAAGCAATTGGAGGCAGCTTTTATTGATGACAGCCTAGACCCAAACAATGCAGAAAAATTCTCAACAAACGAGTCCATTTCTGCAATGATTAAAAATTGTGAGCATGAGAAACTGAAAGTAATACTGGAAGCTGGTAACTTCGTTACTTTCAATGATGTAATGGGTAAATATATCCATTGCAGCACAGAAATGACTGGAAGTGCAAGTACAGTATTATTTCAGCGAGGCCGCAATAATAGAGGAGGTAGTTACTATCCTCAAAGAGGTAGAGGCAATGGCCGCGGTAACTACAATTCCTATAATAATAATAACAGAAACAACAATAGAGGTGGACGAGGTTATAACCGAGGTAGGAATAATTCCAACCGAGGCAACAACCAAAATAGAAATCATTATAACAATAACAATAACAATAATGTCCGAATTGCCCAAGATACTTCGAGAAACTCGCAGACACCTCCAGATACTCAGGGTTAAATAGTAAAATATATACTGTTAACTTAAGTCTCAACAATTTCGTTTCATTCAAAAATGTTGCAACAAATAAAAAGATAACACTTCTGATTGATACAGGTGCAGATATTTCAATTATAAAAGAAAATTCTGATGTCTTTCATGACATCCAAATCAATAAAATTATAGACATTCGAGGCATAGGAGAAGGAGTAATAAACTCCAAAGGACTAGTCTCAATCGAACTACAAACAGACAAATACATTATTCCATATAAATTTCATCTACTTCATTCAGATTTCGCAATCCCTTGCGAAGGAATAATAGAATTAGATTTCATAAAAACATTTAATTGCCAATTAGATTACAATAGTTCAGAGGATTGGTTTATAATTAGACCACAAAACCTAACGTATCCTATCTATGTTCCAATAACATTTAGTTCTGGTACTAATTCCACACTTCTACCAGCAAGATCACAAGTGATACGCAAAATAGAGTTATCTTCAGCAGAAGAAAACATTTTAATTCCAAATCAAGAAATTAAACCGGGTGTTTATGTTGCAAACACTATTGCTACAGCCCAAAATACTTTTGTCCGATTTTTAAATACCACAGATAAATGCCAAATAGTAGGCATTAATAAGATAAAATTTGAATCACTTTCGAACTACGATGTAGTTCAAAATCTAAAAGACAATAGAAAAGATTTTGTAATTAATAAATTAAAGAAAAATTTTCCAATTTTGTTTAAAAAACAACTTAAAGAAATATGCACCGAGTATAGTGATGTGTTCGGACTTGAAACCGAACCAATCACAACAAACAACTTCTATAAGCAAAAACTGAGCCTTAAGGATGCTGAGCCAGTATATGTTAAAAATTATCGATGTCCGCATAGCCAAATAGAAGAAATCCAGCATCAAGTTGGAAAGTTAATTGAACAAAATATTGTTGAACAGTCTGTTTCACCTTATAATAGCCCACTCTTATTAGTCCCAAAGAAATCTCTTCCGGGCTCTAAAGAAAAAAAATGGCGATTAGTAATTGACTATCGCCAAATAAATAAAAAATTGCTGTCAGATAAATTTCCACTCCCCAGAATTGACGATATTCTTGATCAATTGGGTAGAGCCAAATATTTTTCATGCCTTGACTTAATGTCAGGTTTCCACCAAATTGAGCTTGAGGAAAGCTCAAGAAATATAACGTCTTTTTCAACAAGCAATGGTTCGTACCGCTTCACGCGATTACCATTTGGTTTAAAAATAGCGCCTAATTCATTTCAGAGAATGATGACAATAGCATTCTCAGGCCTAGAGACTTCACAAGCTTTTCTTTACATGGATGATTTAATCGTTATTGGTTGTTCTGAACAACATATGATTAAAAACTTAACAGATGTTTTCAAACTTTGTAGAAAACACAATCTGAAATTACATCCAGAAAAATTTTCATTTTTCATGGACGAGGTGACGTTTTTAGGTCACAGATGCACAGATAAAGGAATCTTACCAGACGATAAAAAAATTTGATGTTATCAATAACTATCCAGCCCCTACGGACGCAGACAGTGCTAGAAGATTCGTTGCATTTTGCAATTATTATAGACGTTTTATAAAAAACTTCGCCGAATATTCACGGCACATAACAAGATTGTGTAAAAAGAATGTCCCATTTGAATGGACAACAGAATGTGAAAAAGCATTACAGTACCTAAAAAATCAACTAGTTCAACCAAATTTATTACAGTACCCAGATTTTAGCAAAGCATTTTGCATAATCACAGATGCAAGCAAACAAGCATGTGGAGCAGTTTTAACTCAAAACTATAATGGACTCCAACTCCCAGTTGCATATGCATCAAGAGCATTCACTAAAGGTGAAAGTTATAAGAGTACTACAGAACAAGAACTAGCAGCAATTCATTGGGCAATAACTCTTTTCGACCATATATATATGGCAAACATTTTACAGTAAGAACTGATCACAGACCTTTAACATATTTATTTTCTATGATAAACCCAAGTTCAAAATTAACACGCATGCGACTCCAATCAAAAGAATATGATTTTACTGTAGAGTATCTGAGAGGGAAAGATAATTTCGTGGCAGACGCCCTGTCAAGGATAACAATATCCGACCTAATTGACATGAATAGAAAAGTCCTGAAAGTCACTACCAGGCACCAAAGTAGACAAAACAATTTCTGTGCAGAAAATAAACAAGAACTATTGCCAAAGCAAAGTCTTGAAAAAGCTTCTAAGCCCAACGTAAACGAAGTCATCACAAATGACGAGGTACGAAAATTAGTGACCTTGCGAATAACAGACTCGACATGTTTATTAAAACATGGAAAAACAGTTGTAGCAAGAATTAATGTTAGCGATTTGTACTCCAATGGAATTCTCGACTTAGGTCAGTTTTTCCAAAGGCTTGAATGGCA
Organism: Scaptomyza montana; assembly: GCA_018904305.1. Lineage (NCBI taxonomy): Eukaryota > Metazoa > Arthropoda > Insecta > Diptera > Drosophilidae > Scaptomyza > Scaptomyza montana. Next base: position 494,905 of record JAEIGR010000072.1, on the reverse strand, counting down.
AGCCGGTGTATCTAAAATCAGTCAACTAAAAGATCTTTGAGTGAAAAGATCTTTGAATCAATTTCAATAGATACTTTCAAACACATTGGCAATAAAAATTTAAAATCATTAAGAGTAGCGCTACTCAAACCGGTGACCCAAATAAATAATGAACAAGAAAAAGAAGCTATATTGTCTACATTCCATGACGATCCAATTCAAGGAGGTCATACAGTCATAAATAAAACGATATCAAAAATAAAGAGACAATTTTATTGGAAAAACATGACTTAACATGTAAAAGAGTACATAAATAAATGTCCAAAATGCTTGACGTCGAAAACGACGAAACATACAAGATCACCTATGATAATAACCGAAACTCCACAATATGCTTTTGACAGAGTGATAGTAGACACAATTGGTCCACTACCACGTTCGGAAAATGGGAATGAATACGCAATCACCTTAATATGTGATTTGACAAAGTATTTAGTAGCAATTCCCGTTGCAAACAAAAGTGCAACAACTGTCGCAAAAGCCATATTCGAATCTTTTATTCTGAAGTACGGTCCAATGAAGACGTTCATTACGGACATGGGAACAGAATATAAAAATTCCATTATAACTGACTTGTGCAAATATTTAAAAATAGATAACATAACATCTACAACACACCACCACCAGACATTAGGTACCGTTGAAAGAAGTCATAGGACATTCAATGAGTACATTCGTTCATATATTTCAGTAGATAAAACTGATTGAGACGTATGGTTACAGTATATCGTGTATTGTTTTAACACAACACCATCAGTTACTCATAATTATTGTCCATATGAACTAGTATTTGGTAGACAAAATAACTTACCAATACAATGTAATAGCATAAATACCGTAGAACCTATATATAATATAGAAGATTATTCTAAAGAAGTTAAGTTTAGACTAGAAAACGCGTATAAGACAGCTCGAATACTTTTAGAAAAAAATAAAATTAAGCAAAAAGAAATAAATGATAAGAAAGTACTAGATTTTAAAATAGAAATAGGGGACCAGGTTTATTTAAAGAATGAAACAGGTCATAAATTAGAATCTTCTTATATAGGACCATTTGAGGTCATTAGTATAGAAAACAATAATAATATAATTATAAAGAATAAGAAAAATAGGGAACAATAAGTTCATAAGGTTAGACTAAAAAGGATTAATAAATAAAAAAAAAAAAGAATAAGAATATATATATATTTATATATATATTAAAAAAAAAAAAATAATTTTTGTTTATGCATTATTATATACAACATAGTATATAAAAGATATAAAAATAATACTAATAATAATTTTTATATTAAATAACTACAATATATTACGTTATTTTTTTTAAAAAGGGAGGTGTAGTATGTTGTATGCCAAATGAGCATATGCTCACAGTATTGTAGAGTATACAATATAACAAGTGGTCATATGCCCAACTTAAAAGTAAGAGTAACAACTCATACATAACGACACTTTGTTGCTATGTTTATACAATCATAAATATACATAAGTGCAGTAATAGGATCCGTCACTTATGCGGACTGGCCGCAGCGTGAGATCGCTAGCGTAAGCACTTCTTGAGTATGTACCATCTGTACATATATACATATGTATAAATACATAACTACATAGGCACATATGTACTGCAACTCTCTCTCTCTCTGCCGACGCTTTTAGCGGCAGAGCTCACTTAGAATATTGTATGTAATAAGCCAAATATAAAATTGAATAAAACCGAGAGAACACTCTCGATGAATGCCTCAACCAAATAAGACTTCGTCTCACTATCAGCGAAATATATTTAACTTAACACTGCCGTCAACTGCTTCTGCTGCCACCTCGCTGTCCGTCGAGTCGGCGCCAATGGTCTAGCAGTAGCCCAACCGCCATTGCCCGTAAATTTGGACGAGCAGTTGGCTAATTTACGCAAGAAGAAGGAAATATTAGAATTGCAACAGCAAATTGCAAATTTACAGCAGCAGCGGCGCGTAACGGACGTCAGTGTCATTGAGTCTATGGTCCCGCGGTTCTCGGCAGATAACGCGTATGATGTGAAAAAGTGGATTAGTGATTTGGAGGACGCCTGCGAGATGCTGCAACTGGATGCACGTATGCGATTGGTCGCCTGCCGCCGATTATTAGAAGGCACGGCACGAACAGCTCAAGGACATATATTTATACACGAGTTTGGGCGATCGAAAAGCACGGAGGAAATGTACGCAGCGCTGCGGAGCCGACGCCTTAGGCCAGGAGAGGGATACCTGCGATACGCAATCGAGATGCAGGAGATAGCGATGATGAGTGCAACTATCCCTGAGTCTGAGTTGGAGGACCTCATCATCGATGCATTGCGAGACAGCTCGCCAGCAGTGGGCATGCACAATCGACGACCTGAAGACACTGCTGGAAAGATATGAGAGACGTCGAGTCCAGGCAAATACGAGCCGACAAGTGGCTGCCGTACACCAGCCCCCGCCTCGACAACCCGCTGTTTCCCTGCCGTCCACGAGCGCCGCCCCTACCGCAAGAGTTGTGCGGTGCTATAATATTTCTGCATTTGGACATTATAAGTCCCAATCCCCGAAGCCCCTGAGACCGCCAAATTCCTGTTTTAAGTGTGGGAAAACAGACCATATTTACAAAAACTGCCCGATGAAGATTGGAAATGCTGTCGCCAACAATGCCGCCGCTGCCGTCACCCATTCCTGTTGCGGAGACGCCTTAGCAGATAAGATAGATCATCTACAGATGGTGAGTGTTGCCTTTATGTCAAATCAAGTGAAAAGCAGTGAGTTTATAAATATTTTTTCCTTCTTGATTCGGGTAGTCCTAGAAGTTTTATTCGGCAATCTGAAGTGCCTTTTACCTGTAGCCTGAAGTCAACCCCGTTAAACTGCCGTGGTCTGGGGAACCATCAACTCATATCCATAGGAAAAGTCCAGTGCGCCATCAGTATTTTTAACCAAACAGTTTTGCATACATTCGATGTATTGAATTGAATGGGTTGACGATTTGGGCATCGTTATGGACCCAAAGCTTAAGTTTGACAAGCATATTTCTTCAATTTCCAATCGAGCATCTGGTGTCTTGGGGTTCATTAAGCGCTGGTCGAAGGAGTTTAACGATCCCTACTTAACAAAAACTCTGTATACTTCTCTTGTACGACCGATTCTGGAATATGGATCTTGTATATGGTTTCCGAAATACGAAATTCATCAGAATAAAATAGAATCGGTACAAAAACAATTTCTGCTCTACGCACTTAGAGGTCTTAACTGGGACACTAACAATAATTTGCCGTCTTATCGTAGTAGACTTTTACTAATAGATCTTCCTTCTCTGAGTGATCGTAGAATAATGCTATCATTTTCCTTTTTTCACAAATTAATTAATGGTGAAATTGATTCTTCTGAATTAATTAACCAAATTAACTTTGCTGTTCCTATTAGAAATACTAGAAATTTTGTACCTATATCTCTTCAAACTTGTAATTCTAATTATGCTCTTCATAACCCTTTTCGTATTCTGTGTTCTATTTATAACGATCTTTCCCACTTAATACACAGTGCCACTCCTACTTGCTCTATTAAAAAGTTAGTTTTGTGTCATTTGTCTACATGTTCGCGACCATCGTAACCGCACGATAAGCGGAGCGCCCCTCGGTCGGATGGGCGGGAGGTGGGTCGCTTTGTGCGTGGGTCCGCGCGTTAACAAGCCGGTGCTTGGAATCGTTGGGCCACTTGACTGTACTGTTCGTTAGTACATCTACGTCCAATAATAATTACATAATAGTGCCACAAATCTGCCAATGATTTTGGGCAGAGACTTTTTTTGCAAAACGAATATAAAATTATGCAAGTTTAAGAACAAATATACCAGAAGTCAATTGTTGGCCTTGAATAAAGCTAAAATAGATTGTAATGTGAAACTCACTGCTGTACTAAATTCACTTGATTTGTTTAGAAATGATGTCAAACGCACAATATCCAAAAAAGAGTCAACCCGGTCGCTTAATGAAAATGAGTTTATGCCTGCCGAATCACAGTGGTGTTCCACTGAAAGATAGTGTCCGTTATGTTTGACCATTCGCTGCGGGATGCCCTGGCAGCTATTAATGCAATCGAGTTGCCTGCTGTTAGTGAAAATGGGTTTAATATAGAGCCTACTCTGCCGTTAGAACAATCTACAAAATTGCAGTCTGTCATTTGCGCCTCTTATGCTGATGTCCCTTCCGAACTGATTAAACCAACCAATTACGAAATGAAAATCGAATTGACAAGTCAGACCCCTATTTTCTGCCGCCCCCGCCGGGGGCGCCAGATATGTGATGACTTATTAACTGCCGGCATTATCCGTCATAGTAGTTCCCCTTACGCTTCCGCTATAGTGCCCGTTAGAAAAAAAGATAATACCTTAAGAAAATGTGTTGACTATCGCCCGCTGAACAAAATTGCTGTACGTGACCACTTCCCGATTCCCCTGTTAGAGGATTGTGTTGAACATCTGGGTGGTAAATCGTTCTTTACTGTTCTAGATTCAGAAAGTGGATTTCACCATGTCAAAATGCATCCTGATTCAATTATATACACTGCCTTTGTAACAGCTGATGGTCAATATGAGTACGTACGCATGCCGTTTGGCTTATGTAATGGTCCCCCAGTGTTTGCTAGATTTGTATACTTTGTGCTGAAGGACTTTGAAACCCATCTGCAAGTGTTGGAAGAGGCACTTTATACCTTGCGAGTGAATGGGCTACGCCTCAAATTGGCTAAGTGTCGTTTTGCGCATAAGGAGTTGGAGTATTTAGGGTATTTAGCGAACTCTTCCGGTATCACTCCGAAACCAGGTCACCTTCATTTATAAAAAGTCTGCCGGAACCCCGGGATAGGAAAGAATTGGAACGCTGTCTGGGTCTTTTTTCTTACTTCCGCCGTTTTGTACCCACCTTTGCCAAAATTGCTTATCCTGCTGAAAAAAGATGCCCCTTACGTTTTCTCCGATGAGTGTCTCGAATCCTTCCGAACATTGCAGTCCAAACTGATTGAGTCACCGGTGCTGTCCATTTACAACCCAAAGTCAGAGACCGAATTGCATTGTGATGTTAGTTCAGCCGGTTTTGGAGCTATGCTCCTGCAGAAACAAACTGATGATAAGTTTCATCCAGTGTGATACTTTTCAAAGACCGCTTCCGCCCCAGAATCCAAATTGCATAGCTATGAATTGGAAACTCTGGCCATTGTATATGCCTTAAAACGCTTTGAAACATACCTGAAGTTCATTCCTTTTAAGATAAAAACAGACTGTAATTCATTAGCGCTAACCCTTAAGATTGGTGGATCTTCCGCAAAAATTGCCCGTTGGGCATTACTATTGAAAAATTATAACTATACCATTGTACATCGGTCCGGTATTTGTATGCCCCATGTTGATGCACTTAGTAGACTAGAAACTTCTGCATATGTGGACGATGTGAACCTGGATTTCCTACTACAACTGACGCAAAACCGTGATCCAGAAATTGTCAAACTTCGGAGTGCCTTGGAAAACCAAGAGGTTGCTGGTTTTGAATTGCAAGATGGTGTTGTGTAGCGCCGATCACCGACTGACGTACTTCAGCCAAAATGATTAACAGTGTTATACGAACAGTGGATGGGAAGTTAGGCCATCTGTCCACTGAGAAGTGTTGCATTATTGGTTTCCATTTATTAAATCTTACGTTAATAATTTTATTAGAAACTGCCTAAAATGTATTTACTACTCCCCTTCTGCTAACAATAACAATGCTACCCTGCATAGTATTCCCAAAACCCCTCTGCCGTTTGACACTCTTCATATTGACCTCTTAGGACCTCTTCCGTCCATACAGTCCAGGAAAAATATCTGTTAGTCGTCATTGATGCCCTTACAAAATTTGTCAAATTGTACCAAGCCGCTACTCCTAGCTCCCGAGAAGCATGTCACACTCTAGAGACGCAGTATTTTTCCAACTATAGTCGACCCCGCCGAATTGTTAGTGATCGAGGTACATGCTTCACCTCCGCTGAGTTTGCTGAGTTTCTGCAGTCCCATCATATAGTCCATGTCCAGAATGCCACTGCCTCCCCTCGGGCTTATGGTCAAGTGGAACGCGTTAACCGTGTCTTGGGTCCAATGCTTAGTAAATTAGCTGAACCATGGGATCATGCCGATTGGGCGAAACAACTTCCGAAAATTGAGTTCGCCTTGAATAATTCCAATCCACTCCACAACTAAATTTGCACCCTCCGTCCTCCTCTTTGGTGTCGAACAGCGTGGTGCAGTTATAGATGAGTTAACTGAGCGGTTAGATGATAGGCTTATTAGTGAAGTGCCCTTAGTGGATACCCGTAAGATTGCCCTGCTGAACATTGTCAAATCTCAAGAATATAACACAGAGTACTTTAATAAATACCACCGCCATGCCGTTACTTTTGAAGAAGGTGATTTCATAGTTATCAATAATGTTGATACGACGGCTGGCGAGAACAAAAAACTCATTAAGCGATACCGTGGTCCTTATGTCATTCATAAGAAACTCCCGAATGATCGGTATGTCATCCGGAATGTGTAAGGCTCTCAGCTCACACAGCTTCCGTATGACGGTGTGCTGGAGTCATTTAAACTGAAATTGTGGCTCACTCCTGATTAAAAATTGTGCTTTTGATGTCTGACCATAGGCAATACCCCACCGTCTGGTATGGCGCCTAGCCTTATATAATTTAGAGTAAGTGGAATCGGGGTCGATTCCTTGTCCGGACGGCCGAGTTGTAAAGTATTTATATGTATTACTATCGATTGTCTATGTTATGTTAAAATATCCCGATATATCGTAAGCTAGTATTTAAGGTATCGATGTTGGCATTAGGTATTATCACAAAAAGAGTGGTTCGGCCACACTGATCTTGCCTCTGTCTCTTTTCCGGTGAACCTTATGCCAAGCGCACGCATTTTATCAGAACCCGAAAGAGAATCTTAAGAAATATTAGCCATTATCGTTATATCATAGAATATAATAGAGTCTTACACTAGTTATACCCTTAACCCATAAAATGGGTAAATAAGGGTATAATGGTTTTTTGCAAAAGTATGTAACAGGCAGAAGGAAGCATTTCCGACCCCATAAAGTGTATATATTCTTGATCAGCATTAACAGCCGAGTCGATATAGCCAAGTCCGTCTGTCCGTCTGTATGAACGCGTGGATCTCAGAGACTACAAGAGCTAGAGACTTCAGATTTGGGATATAAGTTTTCCTATACCATGAGCAGAACAAGTTTGCTTCAAATTATCGATAGCTATTCTGGTTTCCGATATACACATGGAATCGATAACAAAAAATATCGAATTTGGAAAATGTAAATACGAGGGTTGAAATAATGAATAATATAACTTTTCTGAAAATTTCGTCCAAATCGGTTAAGAAACACCGGAGATATCGAATTTAATCGATTGAAGTTAAGTCAGTATACCAAAGTATTATATAAATTTAATTTATTTATTGCAACTGGGTTCAGGGTATCTTCTAGTCGGGCTCTCCCGACTAGAGCCTTCTTACTTGTTCAGGGTATCTTCTAGTCGAGCTCTCCCGACTAGAGCCTTCTTACTTGTTTGGTTTTAGTTTTGTCATGAAATGTGAAATGCATACAAGGAAGCATCCCCGACCCCATAAAGTATATATATTCTTGATCAGGATCAAGAGCTGGCTTAGAATAGCCATGCCCGTCAGTCTGTTTTTTCATCTGTTTCTATTCAAACAAGTCATACCAAAAATATATAACAAGCTGGCCTTTAAAATGTATATAATAAATTTATGAAAAAAAAATTGTGTACCGGTACGGAACCGGTACAGAACCGAAATAAACTGGAACCAGAACCCGAACCGGGAACCTATTTATATGAGAACCAAAACAGAACCTTGTACCGAAACGATCGTTTCAGTCCGGACCAGAACCGGAACCGGAACCGAAATTCGTTTCGGTTTGACACCCTGCTTTTAATAGATGCAAGTTTATCAAAGCACTAATATTTTTTAATAGTTTTAAATCGCTTGTTATTGAGTTCAGATTTTTTTCTCAACCGAGCAGCAAAAATTTCCTAATAAAATTAGGTCGCTGAAAATGCTTGTTATTCGGCAAAAAATTGTTTAGATTGGCAACAGGAGTTAAGCTGTTTTTTTTTTTTTTTTTTGTGACAAATTGCAGATTTAATTATTATGGTCCACAACTCAAATAAAACGTTTTACAGGTCCTCCGATCACCGCTTTCGTTTTCGCCCAACGTCTCCTTGAAATTATATTGTTTCATTACAATATAATAAACAAAAGTTTAAAATTTCGGCTTTCTTGTAACTTAACTTTGTGAGTGAGAAAGCAATAGATAACTGTTTTGCGACTCTGCTGTTGTATATAATATTACTGGACACCGAGCGTTGCCGTGGTGCCTTTTGACGTCTACTCTATGAATATAGAACACATAATATTCTTGTCGATCGTCTTTTTTATCTCTCAAATTTTCATTTGATTGCTTTGCTTTCGATGTTTTTCTCCCGATTGATGACTTTTTTGAAGGCATTTCTAACAATTTACAATTTTTAATTTTAAAAACTCTTCAAGAAAATATCTTTACTGTTCAAATATTTGGGAGGCTATAATGACAGATAAGACAAAGTAAGAAAATATCTTTCTTGTTTCAATATTCTTCAGTTAATAATGATCCCGAGCGTGATCACAATAACTCACCAAAATTTCATCAATATCGGTTCAGCAGTTTCAGAATCTATAAGCTACAAATCCACACACAAACATACATTTGGGGTGTTCAACAGCTCCGTTTCATCGTTTCATGTTTCAAAGTTGAAACGATTAACTCGTGAACGGCATTTTGGGTGTCAATGCGTTTCAAGTTTGTGCAGTCAGCTGTTGTTTGTTTACATTTCTTATTCTTCAATTTTTGTCACTGTTGCTGTTTACCGCGGCTATACTTTATTTATAAAAAATGCTTTTTAAAAGTGCTAAAGATATGCTATGCGATGCTTTAGCAAAGCAAGTTATTAGAGAAATAGAGGATATTGAAGGTGAGAAGAGCTCGTTGTTTGAATTAGTTGCTCAATTACATGCTTTTAACATTTGGCGGCCATTAATCATATGTGTTCATACTTATTTGCACAAAAATACACCAAATATACTAAAAAATACTTAACATCGATAGCAAATATCGACTAAATATCGTGGTCTTCTCATCTTTACTTTGTTGAAACTTGAAACACTTTTTGTATACATTATTATTATTATTATTACTAGGGCCTTGTTGCACTGCGACCAGATGTTAGATCTTTTGTGCCGGCCTGTAGGAATTAGGGTAGAGCCTCTATACGGAGGCTTCTGATAAAAGAGAGCACTTTGGTAGGGTCTATATGTTCCCATATCCTGTAGGGGGGATAAGTTCACCTCCTAGTTGTAGAAGTCGACGTCTGCTTAGCGAGGGGCATTCACATAGAACATGTTCTGATGTTTCTAGCTCCAGCTCAGAGAATCTGCATGTGTCGATTTCCGAAAGTTTTAATTTCTTAAGGTGATACCTTAGGTTGCAATGACCCGTTAGGTAGCCTGTTAAAGTGCGAATTTTCTTCTTTTATAAGTTGATGATACGTTTTGATCGCGTCATCTGGGGGACGAGAAATTGTTTGGCTTGTCTCAGCCCTGCACTGTTGGTCCAGTGGCGGCTTATCTCCTTTTCCTCCCATTTCCTGACCAGTTCTCTTATGTGTCCTTGCGAAAGTCCACAGAACGGTTCAGGGCCGATTAGTGGTGTCATCGCCCCGCGTTTTGCTAGGGAGTCTGCTACCTCGTTTCCTATATGGCCTTCATGCCCTGGCACCCAGCCCACCGTTAAGATGTTCTTAGAGGCAAGGGCGTTCAGCTGTTGGAAACAGTTCTCTACAAGTCTGGAGGAGATCGTGAAGGATCTCAGCGCTATGAGCGCCGCCTGACTGTCAGAGAAGATGTAAATCCGTGCACCTTGCATTTTCCTGCGAAGGCATTCACGAGCACAGATTTCTATGGCGTGTATCTCTGCTTGGAAAATGGTTGGAGACTTTCCCATGGCTATGGACTTGTTGAACCTTGGTCCGAAAATACCAGCCCCGGTGTCGCCATTTTCCAGTTTCGACCCGTCGGTGTACCACGTTTGTGAACCACTGGGCAGAGATATAGATTTTGTTTTCCAGTCATGTCTGGTGTGCAAGACTACAGAGAAGTTTCTGTGAAAAACAAGTTTTGGTTTCTGTTTGTCAGTTACGCGCAGAATGGGCTCATTTATTAGGGGTTCGAGAACCCGAAGATGCCCGGTAAGATCACCGCTTTTTATGTGGGTGATGTTTTGAAGGCGAAGTGCCTTATTCAGGGTGATGGGTAAAGGGGGTATGCCAGTTATGACTCCAAGTGCTGCAGTGGGGCATGTTCGGATGGCTCCAGTGATGCCTATGCAGACCAGTCGTTGTAGTTTGGTAAGTTCAGCCGCAGCAGTCTTCTGGGTAGATTTCGTACACCAAGCAAGAGATGCATAGGTTAGGATCGGTTTTACCACACTGTTAAAAGACCAGTAGATCATTTTGGGACTTAGGCCCCATGTTCTACCGAAAAGCCTGTTACAAGCGAAGTATGCTCGAGTGGCTTTATTTATGGTCTTTTCAAGGTGTGCATTCCAGTTGAGCTTGGAGTCGAGTGTAACTGGGGTGTTTCAACTTTTCAAGAAATTTTCTATGTATGTTGTTGTTGCGAGACGTTTCAACTTTGAAACGTGAAACGATGAAACGAGCTGTTGAACACCCCAATTGGCTTGTATACAATCATCGCCACTTGAACAGGACACCATTTGATTCTGTTTTAGATCGACCATTACACTGCACCCAAACGTGCTAGCGACCTAATTTTTATTTTTTAAATTAATCTTAATATTATTTTTGTTTCTTGACCAAAACACCCAAATGATTATAAAAGTTGAAGTATTTAAAAATAACGAAAAAACTTCAAAATTTAGGGGTCAAATTTTGCACCACTTGAATAGGACACATTAACAAAAAAAAAAAATGTTTGAGAGCTCACAATTGGGTTTAAAGTAAAACTTTATTAAATTATATGAAATAACATTAATTTAAATAAAAAAATAAAGGTTTCAGTACTGTTTGCTCCAAATTTCACACACCCGGTTTGGAAGGGATGCATACACTTTTCCCAAATAATCCAGCGAAATCGAGCTTCAAGCTTACTTGATGGCGTCGTTTCGTTCTGGAACACTCGAATATTACTGTCTTGATCCACACACCTGGCATGTTAGCCACCCCCAAATACTTTCGATGATATTCAAATCCGGCGACTAGGGTGGCCCGTTGAGTAATTCCACATTTTGGCTTTCTACAAACGTTTTTACAACACGGGCTGTATGTATGGCATTATCATGTTGATAAACCCACATAAAAGTAAGAAAAAACCTCTTTCAGTACACCATTGTAAGACAACGCATTCATTTGCGCCTCACTAAGAACACTGTGTGTGCGACATTTCATTATTTATAGTTGATAGGCCCAAATCCTTGTCAAAGCTTTTCCAAGTCCCATTTTACGTTTTTTAATTTATAATTGGTTTTAAAAAACTAATAAATTCTATTTGATATGAATTTGTGTGCTAGGCTCAAAGAGAACAATCAAATGCAAAAATTCCGTTATTTTATCATTTCGTTTTCAAGTTATAAGCAATTGAAAACAAGGCATACTTAAGTGGCGTGGAGTGTATATATAGATATTAAGGTAAACGTCGTTTTGCACCGGTTCGATTTACGCCGATTCACAATTAAGCCGATTGGTGCGCCGGTGGGGATTCCCCGGTTTCGCCGACGGTATGTGTCCAATAGCACACTTTTATACGTTTTATTTAAACGGCGTTTGGCGTAAACTTTTGCCTGGATTTATACAAGGTGCATGTGAAGAATAGGTTGAAAACATAAACGAAGACCTAATCAGGCTTACACGCGAATGTGGATTCGAAGACGTAACAACTGAAGATGTGATTGAACTGTTAGTCATGCATGACCAACCACTCTCTTATCTAGAATAAGAAGAGTTGGTGGGGGAATTAGATGGCCTTAATCAGAAAATCTCGAAGAAAAAGATGAGCATCAGAAAGAAAATGATGGAAAATCTCTAAAAACGGCACATCTAACTCGTATCGTTTCTTCTATAGAAAAGTTAAACGATGAGCTCTGTGAAATAGATAGGGACATCAATTGAAGCACAAATGTTAAAAGAAGCCTCACAGCTGCCGCTCGTCGTTATGCTTATATTTTTATAAAGAGATTATTATTTATTTTGAAAATGAATTTAAACTGTACTTATTTATTAAATGCATTCAACATTTATTTTCACTACATAGGATATGTATTAAATAAACATGTTAGATTCATAGAATTTTGACAAAAAACCTAACCGTATATCGTCCATTATATTTGCGTTCATTTTACGCCAATTTTTTTTTTTACGCCGGTTTATCTTGAAACGGAACCCCGGCGTAAAACGACCTTTACCTGTACATTTATATACCTACTCGTTTATTATGTATGGGATCTAGAGATGAAAAACCAACAGGAATAGATAACAGCAGTAGCGCCAATAAGAATATATACAAACAGAGGCACCAACTTGCGATAGTCCAACATATAGTGTGCGTTTTCATATGTTTTCAGTTTTGGTGGACCTGAGCTTTGTAGTGATTTTTGATATTTTGTTTCGGCTAGGTCCCATTAACATATGTGTGTGTCTCTGTTTATCTACATGTGCATATTTAAATGTATGTGTAGCATTTGCCTTAAAATTCATTGACCTGGTGGTCAATGGTATGGCAAAGATCTGAGAGGGAGGTAAAGGAGGCTAAATGATTCATAAATCGGACAAGCCGGAGGGTAAGCCAGAGTCATATCGATCGATGAGTCTCTTGATTTTTTTACCAAAAGTATGGGAAAGGCAAATTGTTGCTCGGCTTGTAAGGTTTATGGACAATATGGCCATTCTTCCTGACCACCGATTTGGGTTCAGGAGAGGGCATGGTGCAATTGAACAGGTTCACAGCGTGGTTAACCATATACTAAAGGCGTACGACGATAAGGACTACTGCTATAGTATTTTTGTCGAAATCGAGCAGGCCTTCGACCACGTCTGGATAGGCGGACTGCTCAAAAAACTAAAAACGCGCCTTCTTGCTCTGTACACGGGGGACATACCTACTCCCGATGACCTTGAGGACCTTGCTGCACCGGGTAAATTCCTCAATGCCACATTTGCAGACGACGTGGCGGTATGCCACTCTGCCACTTGTAAGTACGAGGTTGCGAGCTACGCTCGCAGGTGGAACATCAATCTCAACGCCTCAACGATTCAGACTGTCAACTTTACTCTGAGACGTGGAGAAGCATCGGCAGTCTGGCTTGATGGGATTCCTCTGCAGCCTGGAAATCAAGCAAAGTAATTGGGGATCACATTGGAACATACAACAAAAGAGCATACAAGCATCGACACCAATTAAAACAAAAAAGAAAATGGCCAATTCAAGTGAAGAGTCAGACGAGATCCATAGCGATAAGAAGAATACCATAGTGAAAAAAGGGGATTCAAGCTCAATGTTGGATTTTATGGATCAAATACAAGCGAAATGACTAGACAGATGAAACAGCTCCAAAATCAAATTTCCTGAAATAAAAAAAAACAAGGATGGCACACATGAATCAAGTGCTGCAAAAGAAGGCCGTGTCGTATAGGAAGGCTGCATCACAAAGACGTAAACAAAAAAAATCATGGTGTCGCCGAGGGCGGCGCAAATGTTCCAAGTGCGTTGATATAGATGCAACGACTTTTGATGCCGCACCGGGCGGCATATCCGGATTGTCTGGCTAAGGTGTTCGAAAGGGCTCATGGAATGCTGTATTTAATACAAATCGCCAGATGCACTCTTATGGAGGGTCATGGAACCGCGTATCTGCTCCGAAACGCTAGATGCTACCTGGGGCCGCAATGGACCGTCCAACAACTTCTGCAGCCTCATATGGAGGGTCATAGAACGGCGTATCTCGTCCACAACGCCAGATGCTACCTGGAGCCGCCGAGGGCGGTCCAACAACGTTTGCAGCTTCATAAGGAGACTTTGGTGCAGAAAGACGCATACATGACACAAAGGGTCCGGCATCATATGGATGCAGCGTTTCTTGATTGGCTCAAGATGAACACCATAAAAATAAAACTGGAAGAATCACCCTCTGTTTCTGGAGCCATGGGGCATTGGGGTCGTGATGCATTTCATAAAGTAAGCAGAAATGATTCAAATAATGGCTTAACACGAAATTTAGGCAGTAAAATGATTGATCTACCCACCTTTAAACTACTGCAGCTATGCGGCTTAATAATCTAGAAAATTTGATAATGGTTCAAAATTGTTTAAAGGGAGAGGCTATAGAACAGGTCGAAGGCATGTTAATTTATCTAGCTAATGTTGGGAAACGATTGCAGTTGGTATATGGTCGATCTGAGCTACTTATAAGAAGTCAACAAGTATCCGAAATACCGTACATAAATGAAAATCGTCTGGATAAAATTGTATCGTTTGCATTCAAGCTGGAAAATTTGGTTATTTATTTGGAGTCAGCTAAAGCGGAACAGCATTCAAATAATCCCGTGTTGCTGACCGACTTAGTAACCAAGCTTCCGATGAGGACCAGGATTGAGTGGGGAACATATGCTTGCACTATCCGTCCATATACGGATCTAAAGCACTTCTGCCATTGGCTTAATGATTTGGCTGTGGGAATTGTTCAAGCAGTGGATGCCTGAGAAACAGGTAAACAACACTATAAGAGAGAGCGGCAATCCAATCAGAAGACGGTCATGCAAACAACAAGCAATGTTGACAATGCAAGTGTGGAGGCCTCGTGTCGGGTCTGTAAAGGTGAACACATGATAGACAAGTGTGAGCAGCTGGAGAAAGCAAATTATCAAGAAAGGTGGGGTACAATAAAAAAAATCAGGCTTGTGCTTAAGCTGTTTGGGCACGGGACATATCTGGAGAAATGCAAAAAGAGACAAAATTGTGGAATAAGCTGATGCAAGTTTCGCCAACATTGACTGTTTCACAAGGAAAAGACCAACAATAATTTGGGCTCCGAAACTGGCGAGAGGTCAACTACAGTTACTGTAAATACAGTATGGGCACTTGCTTCAAAATATTTGTTCAAGTTTGTACCGGTGGAGATTTGCGGGCCTAAAGGAATTACGGTTAACACGTTTACCTTTTTGGATGATGGAACATCCGCAACATTGATGAACGAAGAGTTGGCCAAAAATGTAGGCATCGAAGAAGTCAAGGAGAACTTGACATTGAATATGATTGGTTTTACTACAAAAGAATTATGAGATATTGCATTAAGATAGAGGTATAAATTGCTATAAAAATGGGAAAGACTATCAGGAAATACAGATCCTTTTATAAACTTGCCACGACAGTCTCTAAATGCGGAACTTATATACTCCAAATCTAAACAAGTAACTTGTCTCTCATTAATGATTACCATAATGCTGAGCCTATGATATTGATTGGAATAGACAATTGTCATCTAAAAAAAATAATTAAGAGCTTTAACATGGGATATGATATGATTGCTGCAAAGATTCCATTGGGATGGTTAGTCTATGCCTGTGCAGCGAGTAACCTGCAACCAGGATCTCTGCAGTTGACAGCGGTATTTCACACACAAAGAAGACAAAATAAACGATGAAGTTCATCAGACAATGGCTGGCTACTTCTCCACTGAGGATTTCGGAGTAAAGGTCTCTATCAAGCCCTAAGAACCAAAATAATTTATGTGAGCTAGATAGCTGAAGTGGAAATTACAGGACCTCGTAATTGGTATTTGCCCCATTTCGGGGTTTATAATGTAAATAAACCAAAAAAGATGAGACTTGTTTTCAATGCGGCATCTATGGAGGGAGTTTCTTTGCACTCTCAATTATTAAAAGGTCCAGATAAAAATCCGTCATTAACTAAGATTTTGTTTCAGTTTCGTCAAGGAACTACAGCAGTGTGTGCTAACATAAAGGAAATGTTTTTTCATGTCAGAGTCAAGAAATCCGATGAAGTCATTACGTTTTCTTTGACGTAAGGATGGAAGAATTGAAGTATTCAGGATGCAGGCTATGATATTCGGTGCAGCCTTTTCCCCTTGCAGCACACAGCATGTAAAGAACATAAACGCTCGGAATGCCTCTAATTGCCGAGACGAAGCTATAAAAGCCATTGTACCGAAGCACTACGTCGATGACTTTGTGGCAAGCTTAGTATCATAGGCGAAGCCGTCAAAGATTCAAGTTTCGAACTGCGAATTGCGTATTTGTATCTAATTTTGAGCAAGTTCAGCTCAAATTAAATGAGACGACCAACGGAAGGGATGCCGAGGCAACGGTTCAACTTGATAGTTAGTCTGTAGAAAAAATACTGTGCATGATTTGGGCAAGTCAAGAAGATTGATTTATTTTCGACCTGCAAATGAACTACGTAGACAAGGATATAGTCACGGGAACAAAGCGTCCAACTAAGAGGCAGCTGCTTAGCATGCTTATGTCCGTGTATGACACATTTGGCATGCTCGCAGTCCTCATGATATATGGCAAAATACTTGTACAGGATGTGTGGCGTGCAGACAAGAACTAGAATGACTTAATACCGGATGATTTATATGAGCGTTTTCGTCATTGGATACGGCAATCGGAGGTGGTAAAGCAGTTCAAAGTACCACGCTGTTACTCCGACAAATTTATGTCACCTGATGCCCAAATCGAACTTCACGTTTTTGTTGACGCAAGTGAGCAAGCCTTTGTCGCTGTGGCGTACTCGCTGATTGGTTGCTGCGGACGAATTGAAGTATCCTTTGTGGAGGGAAAGACCAGATGCTGTCGGTACCAAGACTTGAGTTGCAGGCTGCAGTTTTGGGCACACGACTGAGAAACTCAATTTTGGAAAGCCATGATGTTCAAGTGAAGCGAACGATGATGTGGTCGGATTCACAAACAGCCATAGCTTGAATACAATCGGGTCATCGTAAATATAAACAATTTGTGGCACATCGTATAAGCGAGATTCAGGAAACAACAGAGGAGAATGACTGGCGCTGGATACTGTAGGGGCCAGTTTCGTTAGCATACATATTTCGAATCTTTGTATTTTGTTTAACTTTGTGTCTTAACACAGCCCTCTGTTGTCGCTTTTGTTAACAGCGGCCACGCTCACGCAAGATTTTAACAGCAAAAGCCGAGAGAGAGAAACCGAACGAATGAGCACAGAATAGGCTCATGTAAGATCAAGCACCGTTATATCCTTCCAAAGTCTGGAAAGCAAAACTGCACGTAGGCCAATTTTCGCTTTGCATGCATATTCTGAGTCGAGATATAAAAGGCAGAACACGCGGCCGCATGATTTTTTTTTTCTGCGAGCAAATTTATTCGAAACGCACGTTTGTCTAACCACAAAAAGACTCGTGTTTGTAAAGCCAAGTAACCCTTGCGTCACATCTTACAAACACAAAACCGCCAAACCCAGGATCACAACGCACACATAACACATCGCAGCACAGCCTTACAACCACACCCCACCTACCCAAGCCACCCCACCCAGCCCCCGCTCGGCCACCACACAACCGCGCAACAAAGGCCAACCCCACAAAACACCCCACACACAGCGGCCCCGCCCACAACACCCACCCCCCCGCACTTCCACCCGTCCCTGGCCCCACCTCAACCCCACACAACCGCACCACCAGCGCACAACAACAAACAGCGCACGACAGCCCACAGAGCCCCACCCAAAAAACACCCCCCGCACAAACACAACAACACATAAATAATGTATCCTTTTTAATTATAAAATTAATAAACAAAACATAAACAAATAGGCAGCAAATAAAACTAAAACAAACATCCAAGCAACCCCACAACTAAAAAACATAAATACCGAGACAACAAATAACAACAAGTAACAATAAAAAAAGCAACACAAACAAGCCAAGACCCACAAAACCAAAGACACACAACAAACAAAACAACAAACACAGCGGTGGGAGGAAGTCTGACACAGGCCAATAAAAATTCAACAACCCACAAAAAGCTAAAAACCCCAGAGAAAAGCAGCCCCAAAAAACCCAACACAGCACCCCCCCAAAAACCCACCAAGCACCAAACCCTGTCGGTTTATTTTAATAATTCAGGCGTACCAACCCAAATTAATATTAAAGGCCCCAGGAACGCAAAGCACACCAACAGGCCAAACACAGCCACAATATACCACAAACAAAAATCACCACAAAACGACCCAGTTTAAATCAAATAGCACGAAAAATAATACAAAAAACAAACACCTAACAAGAAAACACACCAAACCCCAAAAACAAAAAAACACAGCAACAACAAAAACAAAATCAGAAACCCACCCAGCCATTAAACAAAAACTCAAAACCAAACACTTCAAGGCAACCCATAAAAAAACACTAAGCCCCCACCAAAAGGAAACTAAAGAGCACCAACTTTAACACCAAATAAACAACTAAACAAAACAGCCAAATTTAACAAAACACAATAATACCACATAACGGCAACAAAAAAACACCAGGCAACACAAGCACAGCCATTATAAAACAAAAGAGTTGAACAGTAGCTAAAAGGCCCACCCAAACCAAAACCCAGATCCTAAAATACCAAATCAAAACAACACCAAAATAGGAATCCCCACAACAAGACCAAAAACAAAATAAAAATAATTAAAAAAAAAAGTACCAAAACTCTAAAAACGAAGCAATAGTCCCAAATAAAACCCCCAAGCAGTCTTTAAAACCACGCAAAAAACACAAAGCCGGCTAACTAAAAAATACAAAAAAGCAACCAAACAATAAAAACACAAAACCCCATCCAAAACCACAAAAGTGGCATATCCCCGGCAACCACAGGATTGGAGCGAAACATCAAACATCAAAGAAACAACAACAACAACCCACCCACCAAATACAATATAACCAAGGCCTCCACGAAAAACAAACAGTTAACACCCACTAATACCAACAGTAGCACAAAGGAAAAAGATCAGACAAGCGATATCCAAAAGTCCAAAAATTTAAAAAAACAAATCAGTAGCCATCCATTCGTCAACAATCAGCCTCACCACGAAGGACATACAAACCCCAAACCAAGGACCAAGACCATCAACAATAAATCACACGGCAGATTAATAAGTTAAAACAAAAACCACACACCACCCAAATAAACGATTAAACTCACAGGTCAGGCAGCCAAAATCATAATAATTTATAATAAATATATTATAATAAGTCAATAATACAATCTAAACACAGCCATAGCCTTCCGGCTTAAAATAAATCTTAAAAAAAAAACAACCCAGCCCACCTGCCCCCGGCAGAATCATAAAAAACACCTAAACACAAAGCCGCTTAATCAAAAAGGATACAAAAAACAAACCAAAAACAATAAGAATAAAAATAACCAACGAACAACAAGTGTTCACCAAGTTTTATATATATATTTACGCAAAGTATATTGCGATCGCATCTCGCTAAAAAGCTTTGAGAATATCGGCACGGCAAATATATAGCCGCCCCGCCGCATCAATTTGAGTGCAGCGTGAGCAGCAAGGATTGAGCAACGTGTACCGCAGTGAAAAAGGCAACAAAAACAGCCGAAGCAGCTAATTGTCGCCGTCCGGTCAGTGCATCGCGCTTTCGCGCTTTCCTTCCAAAAAGCCACACCGTTCGGCAAGCCAGGACATCTCGTACACACCCTGTTTGCTAGAAGTTTCGGAGTAATTCCGACGACGAGTCAAAGAGCTATATCTGCGGCAGCGCACTGCGTTAAGGCAGCGACAAACAACACGTGTTCTTGAGGGAACAAACCCACATCCCAGCGACAGCGAAATTTTGAGAAGCAAATATACCCCACCACATGCATAGGGCATAGGGTATATTAACAGCAGGAGAGCGACAGACGACAGTACAGCGAGTTCAACGAACCAGCACAACCGGCATAATAGCGCGAGTCTCAACAGCTTTTGTGTGATCGGCACGTCTCTGTTAAAGCAGAATTAAAATTGAGTGGAATCGTTCACATGTGTGTTGAGTGATTTTCACCCGCAAGTATTAGAATAGTTTGAATTTTTAAGTAAGATTTTGAGCGTAATGTAGTTATTAGAAACGCAATTCTTGCAAAGTTAATTAATAATTAAAATCTAAATACTTTGTTACGCGCTAATCATACGTCATGAATTTGTAATTAGTGTTTGCAACTTTCGCTTAAATATATTTTGTTGTTCCATACAGTGAGAAAACATCAAAACATCAGCTGTAACTTCAACGAGCCCAGCGAAGGTACATCGATGGAAGGATTGTGAGTGAAAAACATAAACTGTTTACTTTTTCGTGAGTACAACTTGCGTTAGCAAGAATATTGTGTTGTGTATTTGAGCGAATATCTGCGATTACTAAAAATGCGCGTATGAATTTCCGTATCAGATTAATTGAAGTATATTTTGATTTTGAGTAGAGTAATGCAATCCATATGGATCATGCTAAATATATTAGTATGTTATTATTGAATTTTAGAGTTTAAATCAACAATGTTTGAGTAGATTTAATATTGAAGTCCGTATCTAATCGACAAAAATGCGTTTACTATGATGTGAAATAAATGAAGTCTTTGACAAGGGGTAACCACCAAATGTTTAATCAGTTACCAAGGTAGGGAGGGTAAAGAATAAGGGGGCGAATAACACCTCAGCCACCCTAAAGGTTAACGCGACCATATACTGCTGCCGATTTTTATACGTGGGTACAGCCCAGACACTCTTTCGAACTATTCCTTTTAGATTTCCGATAGTGCACTTAATTCTTACTTTTTTGTGTCGAGTAGCGTCATATAGCAGGAAGAGGCAAAAACCCACGCCACCCTCGACGAGCATAGCACAGAGCAACGCTAGAAGTGCACGACCGCTGAATCCTCTGTACGCATTGTCCTTCAGACAGTGTGAGCTACGGATGCCTTGGCAGGCATCCCTGTGTCCCATCACAGTTGAACACTACATAAAATAAGTGGCGCCCAACGTGGGTCGAGCTAACAGTAAATACGAAAATACCAACCCCTATTAGCCGATTCGAATACATTTAGTAGTCAGCACCTTTTTCATGTATATGAAAACCGTAGCCGCAAAGAATCGTCTCACCATTGCTCTATAGATCATCCATTAATTTACTAATTTTGCATATTTTAGAATCCAGCAATTTGTGTAGTTTGATATTACGTTTTTGATTTTTAGAATCTCGTTTCTGGAATTGCGACTTCAATTCTAGTGCTTACGGATTGGTCGACCAAAGCGAAGCTAACTTCAGTAGTAACCTTCAGATTATAGAATAACTAGATCAGGAATATAATTGTATTTGTTACTGAACGATTGAGATCCTCGACACTATGAATATGCGATAGTGATTCGAGTGCTTTCGGATCAATCGACTAGTGCGTGCTCATCGTTTACAACATTGCACGTAACCTGGAAAAACATCTGTGAAAGTCCAGCGCGATGTATTAGGAATTGCAAGTTACTGGAGTTACTTCGGTACTTGACCAGTGCATGCAAACTGTGCAGAAGCAGGAACAGCAACCATTTAAATTCAGTTTTTAGCAGCAGTATAGAATCAAGTTAA
This sequence comes from Scaptomyza montana, assembly GCA_018904305.1. NCBI lineage: Eukaryota > Metazoa > Arthropoda > Insecta > Diptera > Drosophilidae > Scaptomyza > Scaptomyza montana. Next base: position 473,088 of record JAEIGR010000072.1, on the reverse strand, counting down.
CCATCGAATAGTAAAACACGCATATAGTTGAAAGGTGACGGACAAAGCTTATATCAAAACAAAAATAAATTTAGATTTTTTAGAAATGTCAGTTCGACGTAGAACTGAAAATTTAGTAGACATTACCAACAGGCAAGACACGCTTTGTGGTATTTGTCAGGAGGCCATATGTGCGCTCAACCTTAACGCCGTGTCACCATGCAGACACGAATTTCACCGGCATTGCATATCCCTAAACTTGCAGCAGTCTGGCTGTTGTCCCACGTGTCAACAGCCATGTTCTATGCAACAATTACCTTCAGGTGGTAACAACTTACAAGCTGAGGTGTTAGTATCGCAACAAGATAGAGATATTGAGACAGTCAAAGCAGGACCTTGTACTAGAAAGGCCGCATCTCGAGGTAGGAACAGAGGTAGAGGTAATAGGGCCGGTAATGCAAGCATTAGTAGAGGCATGAGTACCCGTTCACGGAATCGTAGCAACCGAGAAGAGACGAACTACAGCATAACAAGTGTGCGAAATAGTTCTGATGATTCTGTGAGACCCATAACCGCTGAAGAAGTAAGTCATATGGTACTGGAAGCAATGCAGACGCAACAGCAACAGCTGGTACAGACTATGACAGCTTTTATTCAAAATCAGTTGTCTAATATAGATTTAGGTAGCAACAGACCCCATTCAGTTAGCGAAACAGCTAGAGCCGCATCTGTTCAGCAACCTGCGCTTGAACAAAATCATGTAAACAGACTTTCGAGTTCAGACCAGAGTAGTTTTCCGATCAGCCAAGGTATAGGAAGATCTCGTACTCGAGTTCAGCCTGAGAAAGTTCCTAATATCATACAAAACTGGCACATCAAATTTGATGGGGCTAGAGACGGAGTACAGACTGAAGAATTCTTGTATAGAGTACAAGCCTTGGCGCAGCAGAATTTGAACGGAGACAACCAGATCTTATGTGATCATTTACATTTGTTCTTCGTTGGCAAAGCTAACGAATGGTTCTGGGTATTCCACCGCTCGTATAGACAGTTTACCTGGATTGAGTTATGTAGAGAATTTCGAGAAAAGTTTAAGAATGTCGATACTGATATGGATATTAGGGAATCCATTAACAACAGGCGTCAAGATGATAAAGAATCCTTTGAAGAATATCTATTTGAAGTCGAAAGATAAGTAGCCCGTTTGAAAACTGAGATCTCTGAAGAAGCGTTAGTACATCTACTCATTCGCCATTCAAAACCGGCACTGAGATATGAACTAATGCACTTGGGTATAAATACGTTAGCACGCATAAGAGCAGAAATTCGTACACACGAACAGTTTAACAAACAAATTCGTTCGCAGAGTAAAAAGAATAATTTTACCCAACGAGCACGCGTATTTCAACTTGCCGAAGATTTCAATGAATCCCAGGAAGCCGAAGTTTCAGCGCTACAGCGCAAACAAATTAAATGTTGGAGCTGCGATAAATTAGTACATCGTTTTGACGAGTGTTTTGAAACACGCAGTATTTTCTGTTATGGTTGTGGTGCGAAAAACATCTACAAGCCCAAATGCCCGATTTGTAATCCGACGGAAAACCGTCAGGGGGATGCGTCAGCCAAAGTCTACCTGCCGCATCCGAAACAATAAAGTCCGATGCTAGTACACAGACCGATCTTTCTGCGGATTTGGATATGAGTGAGCAAAGCAGATTACCCATAAGTTATCCAAGCACGAATACAAATATTCACCAGCCCTAATATATAGCCCTGTTAGATTCTGGCGCTACAATAAGTTGCATTGGCAATACAGCAGCGCAAGAACTGAAAACGCATCCTCAATTCCGAGTATAAACATTTTTACGGCTAGTGGTACAAAATGCCCAGTAATAGGCAGGCTTCGTATGAATATTACATACCAAGGTTGTACAAAGGCTATAATTTTTTCATAATTCCAGATTTGAAGCAAGATCTTTACTTGGAAATAGATTTTTGGAAAGCGTTTGGTTTGTTAGATAACATCGTAACTAAACCAGAGGTTGTGAACGAACTTGATGTAGGTCGGGACGAAGATATTGAAGAGATGCCACAGAAGCATACCCTCTCCACGGCACAGCAGCAGAGATTACTTGCCGTCGTTAACAGTTTTCCATCGTATGAGAAAAAAGGTTTAAGTTGAACGCATGTGATAGAGCACAGCATTAACGTTGGTGATGCCAAGCCTGTCAAGCAACGTCATTGGCCTATTTCCCCTGCTAAGGAAAAAGAAATGTTCGCAGAGATTGAGAATATGTTAGCGTTAGGAGTTATTGAAGAGTCCAAGAGCCCTTGGAGTAGCAACTGTGTTCTTGTTAAAAGAGGAGAGAAAGTCTGATTCGAGAGAAGTGAATAAGCTGACCCGGAAAGACGCTTACCCGTTACCTCACGTTGATGGCATTCTAAGCAGATTGCCGCCCGCACGGTTTATCACAGGTCTTGATATGAAACATGCTTTCTGGCATATCTCACTGGAAGAAAAGTCTAGACCATATACCGCGTTTACGATACCAAACAGACCGTTATATCAGTATAAGGTAATGCCTTTCGGTTTGTGTAACGCAGCGCAGACTTTAGTGAGACTAATGGATCAAGTGATACCAGCTAGTCTACGAACGAGAGTATTTGTCTATTTAGACGACCTCTTGATCTTGTCTGACGATTTTCATTCGCACATGCAATTGCTAGAAGAAGTAGTCAATGTTTTGTATGAAAGAAATTAAGTATTTAGGTTACATTATTGGAAAAGGAGAATTGAAAGTCGATCCAAATAAAGTAGCAGCCATATATGATTTTCCAGCACCGTGCAGTGTAAAACAAGTAAGGAGATTCTTGGGACTCTCCGGTTGGTACAGACGCTTTGTGGAAAATTTCGCTATTACCCTTCCGTTGACAGATCTTTTGAAAAAGAATAAAACATTCGATTGGAATCAGGAGGCAGACGCAGCATTTTGGTTGTTTAAGTCGAAATTAACATCTTCACCCATCTTGAAAATTCCAAATTTCGCGAAACCGTTTGTGTTGTTATGCGATGCAAGTCTTTACGGTCTCGGTTGTGTCCTAGCACAAGAGAACGATGACGGCATCGAGTTGCCCATTGCTTACATGTCTGAAAAATTGTCGAAGGCACAACGTAACTATTCAGTTACAGAGCTCGAATGTTTGGCAGTCATCAGGGGCATAAAGAAATTTAGAGCCTACATTGAAGGGCAGGAATTTGTTGTAGTCACAGATCACGCATCACTGCAGTGGCTAATTAAGCAAAAAGATTTATCTGGACGTTTAGCACGCTGGTCGATAAGATTACAAGGCTTCTCTTTCGAAATTAAGCATCGTAGCGGTTCACAAAATATTGTAGCTGACGCCTTGTCTCGGAAAGATGAAATCGTTGTTAGTGAATTATCGGACGTTGGACCGATCATCGACTTATCGTCGAACGAATTTAAATCGCCAGAATATGTAGACTTGATAAACAGAATCCGCGAAAACCGGAATAAATTACCTAATACTAAGATAGTCGATGATTTCGTTTACAAGCGAACCGCGCACTCTAAAGGTGACGCTCTGCAAGATGCAGAATCTTGGAAACTTTGGGTTCCAGAAAATATGAGAACAGAAGTTATGATTCGTGCGCACAATCCTCCTGACTCAGCTCACTTAGGCATGGGAAAAATGGTGGACAAGCTAAAGCGATATCTATTTTGGCCAGGTATGGTCACACAGATTCGCAGATATATATCTAATTGTTCTATGTGTAAGTCAACTAAGAGCCCAAATTTCGTTCTTAGACCGCCCATGGGGAAACCGGTCACTTCAGATAGACCATTCCAGAAATTGTATATGGATCTGTTGGGACCATATCCAAGATCGAAGAATGGCAAAATAGGTCTTTTGATTATTGTCGATCATAACACGAAGTTTCACTTTTAGCATCCGTTAAAAAAGTTCACGAGCAATCGCATCTGTGATTTTCTGGAGAATTATGTGTTTTATACGTTTGGAGTCCCTGAGTCAATTCTAACGGACAACGGTTCACAGTTTAAATCAGGGTATTTTAAAGCTTTTCTGACCCGTTTCGGCAGTATACTCTCCGCAAGCCAATGCTAGCGAACGCTTGAATCGATCTGTTTTAGCAGCCATTCGCGCATACGTTGGCTCGGATCATACAAACTGGGATCGAAACCTAAACGAGATCAGTGCTTCATTACGTTCTAGTTCACACCGTAGCACAGGATTTTCTCCGTATTACTTATGTTTTGGACAAAATATGATTGTGAACGGCAAGAGCAATGAGCTTCTTAGAAAATTAAAACTGTTGACAGATGACACCAGGCATCTGAGTCATTGCAATTGGCACGCGCCGAAGCTAAAAGCAACATTGCACAAGCTCATGATATATATAAGGAAAGTAAGTTCAGCGTACTACGATGTAGCGAATGAACGGGGTAAATCTATTAGCGTATATCATCTGAAAGATATTAAATGCTAAAGTCGAGATCAGTATTCTGACCCTTTTTCGGGTAATAATTCTCGAGATGAGACTCTCGTCTAATTATCTGCGCTGTAGGGGCCAGATTCGTTAGCATACATATTTCGCATCTTTGTATTTTGTTTAACTTTGTGTCTTAACACAGCCCTCTGTTGTCGCTTTTGTTAACAGCGGCCACGCTCACGCAAGATTTTAACAGCAAAAGCCGAGAGAGAGAAACCGAACGAATGAGCACAGAATAGGCTCATGTAAGATCAAGCACCGTTATATCCTTCCAAAGTCTGGAAAGCAAAACTGCACGTAGGCCAATTTTCGCTTTGCATGCATATTCTGAGTCGAGATATAAAAGGCAGAACACGCGGCCGCATGATTTTTTTTTTCTGCGAGCAAATTTATTCGAAACGCACGTTTGTCTAACCACAAAAAGACTCGTGTTTGTAAAGCCAAGTTTTATATATATATTTACGCAAAGTATATTGCGATCGCCTCTCGCTAAAAAGCTTTGAGAATATCGGCACGGCAAATATATAGCCGCCCCGCCGCATCAATTTGAAGCAGCTAATTGTCGCCGGCCGGTCAGTGCATCGCGCTTTCGCGCTTTCCTTCCAAAAAGCCACACCGTTCGGCAAGCCAGGACATCTCGTACACACCCTGTTTGCTAGAAGTTTCGGAGTAGTTCCGACGACGAGTCAAAGAGCTATATCTGCGGCAGCGCACTGCGTTAAGGCAGCGACAAACAACAGGTGTTCTTGAGGGAACAAACCCACATCCCAGCGACAGCGAAATTTTGAGAAGCAAATATACCCCACCACATGCATAGGGCATAGGGTATATTAACAGCAGGAGAGCGACAGACGACAGTACAGCGAGTTCAACGAACCAGCACAACCGGCATAATAGCGCGAGTCTCAACAGCTTTTGTGTGATCGGCACGTCTCTTTTAAAGCAGAATTAAAATTGAGTGGAATCGTTCACATGTGTGTTGAGTGATTTTCACCCGCAAGTATTAGAATAGTTTGAATTTTTAAGTAAGATTTTGAGCGTAATGTAGTTATTAGAAACGCTATTCTTGCAAAGTTAATTAATAATTAAAATCTAAATACTTTGTTACGCGCTAATCATACGTCATGAATTTGTAATTAGTGTTTGCAACTTTCGCTTAAATATATTTTGTTGTTCCATACAGTGAGAAAACATCAAAACATCAGCTGTAACTTCAACGAGCCCAGCGAAGGTACATCGATGGAAGGATTGTGAGTGAAAAACATAAACTGTTTACTTTTTCGTGAGTACAACTTGCATTAGCAAGAATATAGTGTTGTGTATTTGAGCGAATATCTGCGATTTATAAAAATGCGCGTATGAATTTCCGTATCAGTTTAATTGAAGTATATTTTGATTTTGAGTAGAGTAATGCAATCCATATGGATCATGCTAAATATATTAGTATGTTATTATTGAATTTTAGAGTTTAAATCAACAATGTTTGAGTAGATTTAATATTGAAGTCCGTCGCTAATCGACAAAAATGCGTTTACTATGATGTGAAATAAATGAAGTCTTTGACAAGGGGTAACCACCAAATGTTTAATCAGTTACCAAGGTAGGGAGGGTAAAGAATAAGGGGGCGAATAACACCTCAGCCACCCTAAAGGTTAACGCGACCATATACTGCTGCCGATTTTTATACGTGGGTACAGCCAAGACACTCTTTCGAACTATTCCTTTTAGATTTCCGATAGTGCACTTAATTCTTACTTTGTTGTGTCGAGTAGCGTCATATAGCAGGAAGAGGCAAAAACCCACGCCACCCTCGACGAGCATAGCACAGAGCAACGGTAGAAGTGCACGACCGCCGAATCCTCTGTACGCATTGTCCTTCAGACAGTGTGAGCTACGGATGCCTTGGCAGGCATCCGTGTCCCATCACAGTTGAACACTACAATACCTACACAACTTAATCCTGCAGACAAGGGCACCAAGACAATAAAAAATATGATATATAAGCCACAAACTGTTTGGACAGAGGGGCCGGAATTTCTGCAACAAGCTGAAACAATATCGCCGTATCAAGAGTTTCAAAATTTTCAAGATACATCTGAAAAGCGCAAGGTAATGTTGACTATGGTGACGGAGCCAATAATCAAAATTGGGCGATTTTCGAATTGTCTCCGCTTGAATCGTACGTTGGGATAAGTGCGGAAGGGTGTCAAAAAAGAACTGTCGTTAGAGGAAGTTCATCGGGCTGAGTTTTCATTCTGTAAAATAGCACAGTCCCAAGCATTCACCGACGAGATACATGAGCTTCAAGAAACCGGATGGGTACAGAGAAGTAGCGCAATATACTCATTGTCGCCAAAATTGGATGAGCACTGCACAGTCGTGGTTAGTGCCAGACTGGACTATGCAACCATTATACCACAGAGGGTTCGGCATCCTATTATATTGCCAAAGCAAAAATGTATCACCACCAAAATGATGAATTGATAGTCAGTCAATGAGATTCGACGCAAGTTTTGGATAATTGATTTGCGCTGTGCTGTAAAACGCGCTTAATCATCGTGTCAATATTTCAAGAACAAGAGTGCAAAGCCCGCATCAACGATCATGGGTCAATCGCAATACCATAGAGTCACTCCTTATAATCGCCTGTTTACATTTAGAGGACTTGATTATTTTGGACCCGTAATTATCTCCATTTGACGCCGACACGAAAAACGGTGGGTGGTTCTCTCTACGTGTTTAACGGTGAGGGCAATCCATCTGGAGCTGGCCAAGGACCTGTCAGCTGACGCATGTATAATTACTGTAAGAAACTTTGTCAACAGAAGAGGCATACCAAGTGTAATCAGGTCGGATATGGGTACTAACTTCATGGGAGTGAATAATGAGCTCAGTAAAGTAGAAGATCTGATTGACTGCGACTATATAAAGGCAGAGCTATCAACTAGGGATATGATATGGGAATTTAACTGCCCAGCTAATCCTAGTTCAGGCGGATGTTGGGAGCCTTTGGTTCGGTTTACGAAGCGCGTGCTGGCAGTCACATTAAAGGAGAACATCATCAACAGCAGGCCCTTGACTTATGTTCCTGTGAGCATTGATGAAAACTTTTTACTGGGAACGACGAATTCCGCGCAATCACCGGGAGAAACTGCAAATATATGCCTGCGTAAGCTATGTAGTATAGCTCAGCAATTAACAGACAACTTTTGGCGGCGTTGGATTCGTGAATATTTTCCGACGGTAAATGGTCCGCACCTACCAAACCAATTAACTCTAGGGACGTTGTCCTGATTTGCGACGAAAATCAGCCCAGAGGAATTTTAGTCAACCCGATAATGGCTAGGGAATATGAATAGCCGAGGAATTTTAAAACGACCTGCTTCTAAGCTGGCCATACTGGATGTAGTTGGTAAAATGTCGTAGTCATTTTACGGTGGGTGGGATGTTACTGTTTGATGTAAATTTGAATTTAGCCACCAAATGCTAAACTATACCCATGCCCTGAACCTGAAAACAGGCAGCCCTTTCTTTGATAAACCATTGTAAACGATATTAATCTTAGTAAACGATATTCACAATGATCTTTATTTATATTTACCCGTCTATTTTGTGCCATGATGAAATAAGTATAAGGTGGTCTCGTCGGCAAAAAGTGCGAGTGAAACGCACATTTTACAGTGAGTGTTAACGAAACGGCTAAAGAGTATGTTGATTAACCCTAAACTGATCGGTGGTGTCTTAAATAGCTTATTATAAAACAAAGAGGTAAAGTTAGGTTTCATAGTTTTATTTTTAATAATTTTGAATTTGATATTAATCTGTTTTTGATTTTGAACATAATTTATTTTTATTCAAATTCTTAATTAAAAATTATTTCTAATTGCGGCAAATTTTGCAATAACTCGTATTTTTATTGCTGCGTAGGGGTAACAACAAGCAAGAAGGCACTGAAGCTAAGGGCTCAAATCGTGCCAGCGTCGGCTGCCGACCCGAACTTAACTTGACTTCAACTTAAGAAACAGCTGATTTATTCAACTTAACTTAAAACACTGCTTTCTGGTTACCCTCAACTTGACTTGACGTAACTTAACAACCTGCAGAAAACAGAATTTCAAGTTCAAGTAAGTTCACGTTAAGCTCAAGTATTGTACCATATCTGAAGACCAATTTATGGAATTTTTTAACTCACTAGAAGAATGCTTTATAGCAGCAGGAGACTATAATGCCAAGCACACACACTGGAGATCTCTTCTCGTGAATCCAAAAGGAAAGCAGCTCTACAATGCAATTATTAAAGCTAATAACAAGCTCGACCACGTTTCTCCAGCCAGACCAACATACTGGCCGACAGATCCCAAGAAATTCCACGATTTGATTGACTTTGCAGTTACCAAAAACATTTCGCGTAGTGCATAAGTGCAGTGTGCCTTTCGGATCTATCATCCGATTACTCGCCAGTCCTAATAAATCTGCTACGACACCCTGAATTCATAAATCGACCCGGAAAGCTAACTTCACATAGAACTAACTGGCTCAGATACAAAAAATATATAAGCTCACACATTGAGCTTAAGCCACATCTCGTAGATGAAGATGACATTGATAGATTTTAGAACACTCTGGAAACGGTCTTCGTCGCCGCGGCTCGCACCGCTACGCCTCAAACACCAAAAACAATACACAACCAAAAGACAACAAATCTACAAATTGAACAGCTCGTTCTTGAAAAGCGGCGCTTACGACGTGACTGGCAATCGAACAGATCGCCATCGGCAAAGCAAAAACTAAAAGACGCCACACGTAAACTCACCAAAGCGTTAAAAATCGAGGACGAGCGCGCTCAACGCCGTTACATCGAGCAATTATCAACCACCAGTACGAAAAACTCATTGTGGAGAGCTCATCCAACTCTAAGCTCACCAACAGAAACAGTAATGCCTATTAGAAACTTCGCTACTTTGCTACTCATCTTCAAAAAGTGTTACAACCTAACCATGCAACAAAGACGTTTGCACTACCGACTGCTTCAAACGGCTCTCAGCTTCAACATGATCCAATCAAGTTTCGCCCGAATGAAATCGTTAGAATCATGTAAGAGCAAAAAAATCTCCAGGAAGTAACCAAATAACCCCAAAGATGATTATTGAGCTTCCTTACTGTGCGATCTGCATATTATGCCCAGCTCTTCAATGCTATCACCAAACTTGGCCATTATCCAGACAGATGGAAAAAGTCAATCATCATTATGATACCAAAGCCTGGAAAAGATCACACAGTTCCCACGTCGTATAGACCTATAAGCTTATTATCATGTCTATCAAAACTTTTTAAACAATTTTTGCTGTCCCGTATAAATCTATTCCTGAATCTTCATAACATAATCCCATCACACCAATTTGGCTTTCGTGAAAAGCACGGAACAATTAAGCAGGTTAACAGAATAACATCAGAGATACGAAGCGCGTTCGAAAATAGAGAATATTTTTATTGCTGCGTAAGGGGTAACACCAAGCAAGAAGGCACTGAAGCTAAGGGCTCAAATCGTGCCAGCGTCGGCTGCCGACCCGAACTTAACTTGACTTCAACTTAAGAAACAGCTGATTTATTCAACTTAACTTAAAACACTGCTTTCTGGTTACCCTCAACTTGACTTGACGTAACTTAACAACCTGCAGAAAACAAAATTTCAAGTTCAAGTAAGTTCACGTTAAGCTCAAGTATTGTACCATATCTGAAGACCAATTTATGGAATTTTTTAACTTTCTAGGAGAATGCTTTATAGCAGCAGGAGACTATAATGCCAAGCACACACACTGGAGATCTCTTCTCGTGAATCCAAAAGGAAAGCAGCTCTACAATGCAATTATTAAAGCTAATAACAAGCTCGACCACGTTTCTCCAGCCAGACCAACATACTGGCCGACAGATCCCAAGAAATTCCACGATTTGATTGACTTTGCAGTTACCAAAAACATTTCGCGTAGTGCATAAGTGCAGTGTGCCTTTCGGATCTATCATCCGATTACTCGCCAGTCCTAATAAATCTGCTACGACACCCTGAATTCATAAATCGACCCGGAAAGCTAACTTCACATAGAACTAACTGGCTCAGATACAAAAAATATATAAGCTCACACATTGAGCTTAAGCCACATCTCGTAGATGAAGATGACATTGATAGATTTTAGAACACTCTGGAGACGGTCTTCGTCGCCGCGGCTCGCACCGCTACGCCTCAAACACCAAAAACAATACACAACCAAAAGACAACAAATCTACAAATTGAACAGCTCGTTCTTGAAAAGCGGCGCTTACGACGTGACTGGCAATCGAACAGATCGCCATCGGCAAAGCAAAAACTAAAAGACGCCACACGTAAACTCACCAAAGCGTTAAAAATCGAGGACGAGCGCGCTCAACGCCGTTACATCGAGCAATTATCAACCACCAGTACGAAAAACTCATTGTGGAGAGCTCATCCAACTCTAAGCTCACCAACAGAAACAGTAATGCCTATTAGAAACTTCGCTACTTTGCTACTCATCTTCAAAAAGTGTTACAACCTAACCATGCAACAAAGACGTTTGCACTACCGACTGCTTCAAACGGCTCTCAGCTTCAACATGATCCAATCAAGTTTCGCCCGAATGAAATCGTTAGAATCATGTAAGAGCAAAAAAATCTCCAGGAAGTAACCAAATAACCCCAAAGATGATTATTGAGCTTCCTTACTGTGCGATCTGCATATTATGCCCAGCTCTTCAATGCTATCACCAAACTTGGCCATTATCCAGACAGATGGAAAAAGTCAATCATCATTATGATACCAAAGCCTGGAAAAGATCACACAGTTCCCACGTCGTATAGACCTATAAGCTTATTATCATGTCTATCAAAACTTTTTAAACAATTTTTGCTGTCCCGTATAAATCTATTCCTGAATCTTCATAACATAATCCCATCACACCAATTTGGCTTTCGTGAAAAGCACGGAACAATTAAGCAGGTTAACAGAATAACATCAGAGATACGAAGCGCGTTCGAAAATCGGGAATACTGCACTGCGATATTTCTGGATTTTTCTCAGGCATTCGACAAAGTTTGGTTGGAAGGTCTGATGCATAAGATCAAAACAATGCTCCCAAACAACACACATAAGATGCTTAAGTCGTACCTCTACGACAGGAAGTTCGCAGTAAGATGTAACACTGCAATGTCTGACGAACACAGTATTGAAGCTGGTGTTCCACAGGGCAGCGTACTTGGACCAACACTGTACGTGCTATTCACAGCAGACCTCCCAATAAGTAGCCGATTGACAACATCTACCTTTGCTGATGATACAGCTATTCTCAGCCGCTCCAGATGCCCAACACAAGCAACAGCGCAACTAGCCCTTGATCTGGTGAACGTGGAAAAATGGTTATCAGATTGGCGAATTAAGGTAAACGAACAAAAATGTAAGCAAGTAACTTTCACCCTTAACAGGCAAGATTGTCCTGCGCTCACGTTAAACAACACCACACTTCCAAAAGCAAACGATGTAACGTATCTGGGCGTGCATTTAGACAGAAGACTTACATGGCGGCGACACATTGAAGCTAAAAGAACACATCTCAAACTGAAAGCCAATAGCCTCCATTGGCTCATCAATGCTCGCTCTTCCCTTAGTTTGGAGGAGGGACCTTGTACCTGCTTTACAACTCTGTTCTAAAACCAATCTGGACCTATGGTTCCCAGTTATGGGGGAACGCTTGCAACAGCAGCATTGACATTGTCCAGAGAGCCCAGTCAAAAATCCTCAGAACCATCACCGAGGCACCGTGGTATGTTCGGAACGAAAACATTCATAAAGACTTATACATCTTAACAAGCTCTCATCGCACACAAATCATCTCGCGAGAGATCTCACAAGGCTACGCAGCCGATCCCGTCGATTTTGCATTGCATAAAATACCATATTAATAAACCAACTCAAGTCATTTTTCAAAACAGCAGAGTGTTCTATTAATTACGGTTCTTTTAATGGCCCCTTAAGGCCGCAACAGTGCATTTGCCGAAAACTCGGAAAACTAAAAAAACTAAATTAAAGTCTCGGCAAATGTTTCACAACCATTCACATATTTATATGATATATTAATAATATATGATTAATATTCCGCAAGAGGATAGTTGGCACACCTATTTTCAATTTAAGTATTTGTGGTGGTATCCCTGGCAGATCAAGTGAGTTAAAAAATTTCGTTGGATAATTAACTACTTCATCTGCTTCCACCACGGTGTCTATCGAATTGACTGGATTGAATAACATTATTAGCTTGATACACATCTTTATTCTTTGCGGCAAGGATAGCTATTTAACTGAGCCAATTGTGATTTCTATGATTTATTTGAATGTCCGGAAATACTTTTTCGATCAGTTCTTCTTTCGATGTTACTAAATTACAAAAAGACCGGGAAATGATATTCGTCTAGACGTCTCATCGACTGGCAGCTGTCCGTTTCCAATTTCCGGTAACTGTCGTGAGAATTCCTCAGCTGATGGATCATTCTGCAACTGGACACGCATATTCGTAGTCAACTGCAATGTACGTGCGTTCCGCCATAGTGTTGAATATTTCAGGCAAGCATTTATTTTGTCTGCTGGTGCCGACCGAGAAATAACAGGCAATGATTGCCTAAAATCTCCTGCGACCAATATCAATGCATTCGCGAATAGTTGAACGTTTCCACGCAAATCCCGTAACGATCGATCTAGAGCTTCAAGCGATATTTTATATACCATCGTGCATTTATCCCAATCAATTAGTTTACATTTTTGTAATACTTATCCAATATCGGATGCTTTGGAAATATTGCACATAGGAGTCTCAATGATTGGCAAGTTTAATGGCAACTTTAGAGCTGAATGCGCATTTCTTCCACCTGGTAACAATGTCGCAGCTATTCCAGACGAAGCTAGAGTTAAGGCTATGTCACTGTTTGATCGAACCTTTGCTAGAATCAATCTAATGTGGAATTTTTTCCCAGTTCCTCCTGGCGCATCCAAGAAGAAGATCCGTCATTTATTATTTTCACCATGCGTTAATTTGGGAATGTTCGATTGCACATAAGCCTGAAGATCATCAATGTTTTAACGCTGTTCACGGCGTAAATCTACATCAAATGCAGCAGTCGCAGTTCGGGTAGGTGCTGGCATTCCTAATTGACTAAGAACTCTTTTGCAATAGCTAAGCACTTGTCTTCAATATTTATCAATGCTTCGTTGTAAATTCCTTCTGTTAATTCTAAGGTCATATTGGCATTTTCAAGGCGTACTCTATGCAAAATATCCGCAGCCATATGCGATCGATATCTTTCCCATAACTCTGTGGGAGATTATGGAAAGCAAGCGGTCAATATAATTGCGAATAATGCGCTAATTGGGTTTGGATTTGCAGTGTTGCACGCCTGATTTATGCATATATTGCACTGTTAGTAATTTTTCGCGGTCGCGGATACGTGAATTATGCAATAAAATAGATAAAAACAAGTAGAAACGTTGCAGTCGGACGCAACCGACTGCGGCATACTCGAAACCAGTATTAAAACCGGTAAAAAGAGGCATGACTGCAGAGGGGTACGGATGCGGCAGGGGTGTACGCTGCCTAAAAGATTTTTCGATGCAGATGGGGATGCCACAAGCTATCTTCCTTACAAATTTGGCGAATCTAGCTCAAAGTTTGTTGGGAAAGGGGGGCTGGGGGCGGTATGGGTGGGCGTGGCATCCAAATTTGTGATGCAGATCTTTGTGGAATGTCAATTGCTATCTTCACACCAAATTGGGTGACTCTAGCTCGAAACTTGTAAAAAGTGGGGAAAGGGGGCCTGGAGGCGGTATGGGTGGACGTGGCATCCAAATTTTTCCTGCAGATCTTTGTGGAATGTTAATTGCTATCTTCATACCAAATTTGGTGACTCTAGCTCAAAGTTTGTAAAATGTGGGGAAAGGGGGGGCTGGGGCCTTATGGGTGGGCGTGGCATCCAAATTTTTGATGCAGATATTTGTAAAATGTCAATTGCTACCTTCATACCAAATTTGGTGACTCTAGCTCAAAGTTTGTATTGGGTGGGGAAAGGGGGCGAAATGGGTGGGCGTGGCTCCAAAACTTTGATGCAGATTTTTGGGCGTCGCTACCAGCTATCTTCCTACCAAATTTGGTGGCTCTAGCTCCACAACTCTGGAAGATATACGCATTCCCATTTTTGACGAAGCGTTGGAGCAGCTGGGGGCGGCTAGGGTAGTATTAGTGGGCGTGGCATCCAAACTTTTGATGCAGTTTTTGGGGGTTCATCATCACCTATCTTGGCACCAAATTTGGTGGCTCTAGCTCAAAAACTGTGGGAGATATAGGCTTTTTTGACTTAAAATTCCGGGGGGCTGGGGCGGAATGGGTGGGCGTGGATCCAAAATTTTTGATGCAGTTTTTTGGGGGTTGCTAGTAGCTATCTACCCACCAAATTTGGTAGTTCTAGCTGTAAGGATGTGCGAAATATGTGGATTTATCGGTTTTGAGTTATCGAATTTATCGATTTGCCAGCCCCCCAGTTATCGTAGAACCCCCATCTTGACACTTTAATTTACTATCCCATAGATAAAGAGAATTGGAAAGTTTCAAGTCTCTTGCTTGAAGGGTGTGGAAAAAAGTTGCGAACATACAGACGGACAGACGGACGGACGGACACCATGACGGACATTGCACAAACCCAATATACTCTTTACCTTCGGTATCGAGTATAACAATCCTTGATGCGGATTATATATAATGCTAAAGTTTCAACTCGATCGGTGCTGAACTTTTTGAGCTTTTGAAGCGTACACAAACCAACATAACATTTTTACCGTAGGATCATATGCAGAATACACACGCTCATAAGCATGACATAACAGGCGATCAGCCCACAAAAAGGGACTGCGCGCTAGAAAATCACTGGCGTACGAGCGCATACACACAACATGGCTGTTCTACTAGAGAATATGCCGTAGCGGAGTCAGAAAGCAGAATGACTTGCATTCTTCTCATGACTCGCCAGACCAGCAAAAATATCCCACAAATGCGATCTCTGAGAGCGGTGTGCCAGGCTTTCAGATTCCAACCATATATTGAAGTTGGTGCCTTTACTTGTATACATTCTTATTGGTAGCACGTTAACAAAACCCAAAAATGTTGATAATAAGGACGCGAAGGTTGGTTATTAACACATTTCATATTTCAATTAGGAACAGGGCTAGCCCAAGTGGCGGCGGTCCATCCATCCCAGAGTCCTCAAAAGCACATACTCGTATACGCCTTAGTGCATGTGCTTGTTATTAATAATTAAAAGTTCAACGTTCTTCCAGATTTGTTTCAATAACAGGGCAACTTCAAAAGCTTGGAGGTGCCCAAAGCGACGGCGATGCAAAAATAAATTGACAATCAAGTCAAAAAATCAAGGACATTAAGACCTTCAGTTTGAAGCGGGAAAAATCAAACATGATGCTTTTCTTTAAGTTTTCACTGCACGAGTAAAAATATTACTCTAAAAGTACTTTTTATTATACTCGATACCGAAGGTAAAGAGTATATTGGTTTTGTGCAATGTCCGTCATGGTGTCTGTCCGTCTGTCTGTCTGTCCGTCTGTCCGTCTGTCCGTCCATATGTATACAGTTTTTTCCACACCCTTCAAGCTAGAGACTTGAAACTTTCCAATTCTCTTTATCTATGAGATAGTAAATTAAAGTGTCAAGATGGGGGTTCTACGATAACTGGGGGGCTGGCAAATCGATAAATTCGATAACTCAAAACCGATAAATCCACATATTTCGCACATCCTTACAGCTAGAACTACCAAATTTGGTAAGAAGATAGCTATTAGCAACCCCCAAAAAACTGCATCAAAAATTTTGAAGCCACGCCTCCCCATTCCGCCCCCAGCCCCCACGCATTTTAAAGTCAAAAAAGCCTATATCTTCCACAGTTTTTGAGCTATAGTCACCAAATTTGGTGCCAAGATAGGTGATGATGACCCCCCAAAAACTGCATCAAAAGTTTGGATGCCACGCCCACCGATTCTGCCCTAGCCGCCCCCATCAAAATCAGAAATAGCTATATCTCCCACAGTTTTTGAGCTAGAGCCACCAAATTTGGTGCCAAGATAGGTGATGATGACACCCCAAAAACTGCACCAAAAGTTCCACAAAGATCTGCAGCAAAAATTTGGATGCCACGCCCACCCATACCGCCTCCAGCCCCCCCTTTCCCCTCTTTTTACAAATTTCGAGCTAGAGTCACCAAATTTGGTATGAATATAGCAATTGACATTCCACAAAGATCTGCATCAAAATTTGGATGCCACGCCCAACCATACCGCCCCAGCCCCCCTTTCCCCTTTTTTTACAAAGCTCGAGCTAGAGTCACCAAATTTGGTATGAAGATAGCAATTGACATTCCACAAAGATCTGCATCAAAAATTTGGATGCCACAACTACCCATACCGCCCCCAGCCCCCCCCCCTTTCCCCACCTTTTACAAACTTTGAGCTAGAGTCACCAAATTTGTAAGGAAGATAGCTTGTGGCATCCCCATCTGCATCGGAAAATCTTTAAGGCAGCGTACATTCCTGCCGCATCCGTACCCCTTTGCAATAAGGCCTCTTTTTACCGGTTTTAATACTGGTATCGAGTATACCGCAGACGGTTGCGTCCGACTGCAACGTTTCCACTTGTTTTAATATTAGACTTTCTCATCGTTTCTTTTTAGCAATGTAAGATTTTTAGTACTTTTTTTTCAACATTTTATCTGTTCCGCTCATCACTCTATGAAATAACGAAAATATTCGCTTATCAATTGCATTTAAAGCTGAAACTAAAAATAATGCAGCGTATTAATGAAATACATATGTACGTATATGGAAATATTTTGTGTTTACAAGGGATTTGCTGAACACAAAAATAACATAAACATACATATTAACAAACACAAAAAAGTCATACACATACATATGTATGTACATACTACAATAGAACATAATATTTTGAAAAACGTAAATTGTTTTCTATATTTATTGCCTGATTGGGGAAAAACAAATATTTACAGGGAGAAATCTGGTTGATAGAACCGCTCTCTGAATTGTCCTGCTTTTGAAAAATTATGATTGTGTTTGTTTTATTAATTCAGTCTATTTGCGGTAAGGCAACCCGTTATCTGTAGAATAAAATTTCTTCAAATGCAAGTGCTAAAGCAGCACGTTGCGTACAGAAACTGTATTCCTATCGATACTTTTTTTAAAAGCACATTCACATTTCATGCTATTGATATGTAGTATATACATATATATATATATATATATATATACATATGTATATATATATATATATATATATATATATATATATATATATATATATATATATAATATATATATTTACTATATATATATATATAAATATTTATATGTATATATTTTATATACACAATTAGCTTTACAATAAGAAAAAGAAAATTAAATCGTTCCAAGTAGTGAAAAAAGCGCATTGCTCAACGTAGACAAAACTACTTTAAAAACATACATTAAAATCGGCCAAAGACATTTATGTATGTACGTACATACATACATACATACGTATAAATTAAATTCAGTAGCACTTTCTCCAATACCGGTATAAATGTACATTCATATGTTTGTATATGTACTTCGATTAAAAAACTTTGTGCTAAGTGATTTGCATTAATAAATAATTAAAAAAATTTCCAGAAATTAACGAAATAGCACACACATACATACATATTTAAGAACATACTAAATGACTAAAAGAATGAATCGGAATACACATGCCAATGACTACTTGTGGCAAGGTGTAATTGTATTTGCTGTAACTATTGGCTTAGGTTTGTATTTTATAATATTACAAATAACTATTATAACAAATTGCAAATGAACACACTATTAGCCTGCTTTAACTGGCTACATTTCCAACTTGAAAATTAAAATAACATTGAAAAACCAAATGTCTATTATCAACACAATCTCATGTAGAGAAAGAATACGACATTTGAAACTAAAGTTCAACATTTTCGTCATATATGATTTTGTTTTTTTGTTTGTGATGACTCATATTAAGAAATAATGAAAATAAAAGCCGATACGCGAATCAAAATCATCGCATGTTTTAAAATAATTGGTATTTAAAATGTGGTATATTTTCGATAAATTCTGCGTGATCGACTTTGTTGTCAAAAGCAACACAAAGAGAATCAGCTGCTTTTGCGACTGCTTTTGACTTTTTTACTTACGACTTAATATCAATGCATGTTTACTATAGCAAGTTTAAGTAGCGCGAATGCAGGCTTAGCTCGCCTTGGAAGGACGTCTGATCCACTGCCATATTGAAATATTTTTTATACTTTATACTTTACCCGAAGGTAAAGAGTAAATTGGGTTTTTCGCAACTTTTTTTCAAGCTACAGACTTGAAACTTTCAAATTCTCTTTATCTATGGGAAAGTATATTTAAATGTCAAGATGGGGGTTCTACGATAACTGGGGTGCTGGCAAATCGATAAGTTCGATAACTCAAAACCGATAAATCCAAATATTTCGCACATCCTTACAGTTAGAACCACCAAATTTGGTCAACAGATAGCTAGTAGCACCAAGTAAAAAATATTCTAGACTCTAGAATCTAGAGCAATCACTTCGTTTTTCGTGCACGCGGTCGGGTTTCGCAGTACATTTGCACGGCGGAACCCACAGAGCAGTTCGGCTGTTGAGCCGACTGCGCGCTCTCGAATTATTTTAGTTTGCGATTAATTGCAGAGAGGCAGTCGACTGAGACGGTCGATCCACGCAGCTCTGCTGTTTATATGCGTATTTGATTTACGTATTTGATTTGCGTGTAGGGTTTTGTTATTTTTGGTGTGGGTCTCTGAAAATTGAACAGCGTTGACTGAATTTGTGTTCACATGCATGCATTAATGTTTATTTGTATGCTAGTCAAGTGTACAAGAACCTGTCTCAGTTTTTATGAAATTTTTATTTTTTTACAGGTGTATATATTTAAGACTTTCTTACTTTATTTATTAAAAAGCACTTATGAAATAATTTGAAAATTTTGCCATATTATTTATATATTTAATTATATCTATGATTGATGATTACATAACCGATTGACCGATTGACTATTTATGTGATTCGGGAGCCAATATGAGCGGCGATCATAGGTATTTACAAACATATGTTCATATGTATATATTTAATATTATTTAACATAATTATAATAAATATAGTTGCCCACCCAAAAGCCCTGCACCAGCATGCAAATGTATGTACATGTAAAAAATCATATTGTAGATGTTGAGAAAGGTCAGGTTTTGCTATTGACGGCCACCAGCAATTTTTTTCATTAACATTTAATTTGAGACGTTCTCTCGTTCTCCGACCACCGCTGTACACTTTGTTGGTGCGACATCCGGAATCTCTAAAATTCGTTATTGGTTTGGTTTTGCGTTCTATAGTCTTTGCTTTAAGTTAACGCCTAGAAACAAAATTTGTCTGTTTATTTTGCGGCTGTTCGGAAAGTGCTTTTTTCTTGACTTTTCATACAAATCTTCAAACTTATGAGAGACAATTCAAAGGAGATCATTCACAAATATTTGTATCTGCAGCCAAGAAAGAACTTCGTAAACACTGGTTTCTAAGCAGAGGACTTTGGATTTGGAACATAAAACCTTCTTTAAAATAGGCAGTACAAAATTATGTCTTATTATCGATAAATATTGGTTTCCGATATGCATACATATGTAATCGATAACAACAGTCTTAGAAGTCGACCGGTGCAGACCATGATACAATAACAGATGTTATTGTATCATGGTGCAGACGTAACAATCAATCCGCCCTGAAAAAGGTTGCCGATGCGCAGCCGAAATAAATTGGAAAAAAGTTAACAAAAAACAGACAAACACACCCTACATAAAGTAAAAAGGTCGCAAAAAACACACTTGTAATCGATAACATTAAAATCTTGAGTTTGTTAACTTGGAAATTTGTTTTTAGAAACTACAGACAAATTAATGAAAACCTGCGAAATCAGTTGAGTAACACCGGGGCTATTGAGGTGTGAAGCGTACTCATCACGCATTATAGCAGTGCTGCAGGCAAGACCGAACACCTCAGTTCAAATGTCAGTCGAGCTTTCTCTACCAGAATCTTCTTACTTGTTTTACTCATCTGACTCAACACTTTCATTACCTTGTGCAGGGCAAATACATATATATGTGTCCAAATTGGACTAAACGTAATGTGCTCGGTTGCATCACCTTGTTGTGCAATCTATTATGTGTTACCATCTGGTTCAAAGTATCTCCGAATCGAATATAAAGTATAAAACTTTCAATGTTCTTTAAGGAGTGGGTATACATTTAAAAGTATCGTTTAATCGTTTAAAATCCAAAACTTAAATTAAAAGATTTGATATTTTGTGCTATTTAGCCGTTAGTTCCCAAACGGTTCTAGCTTTGATAGGATGGTATACCTGGCTTAAATTCCATTCGGCCTCTCGAATTTGTTCAGCTAACTATTATGTTCTGATCAAATATTCAGCTCATTTGTTGTAAGCATTTTTGCATGCATTGTTAAATATATTAACAATCAGGCATGTCGCAGAATCCGATTTCTATCGGAATCGGTTTGATTCCGACACGTTTTTCATTTTGGTGTCGTACAATCCGATAGATGTCGTTTTCATGTTCGAATCGGAATTAGAGTCGATTTTGGTGTCGCAGAAAACGATATTATCGGATTCTCTATCGGAATTAAACCGATCATATGTTTGCCAGTGATTTACTTTTTGTTCACAAATTGCGCTTCATATTGTTGAAATGTAAGTTTACAAAAATGTATTTATTACCTATTTGGGATGTTAATTAAAATATTCTTTCAACTTTATTAGAGGAAAACATAAAAATAACACGCAATGTGAAATCTTATTGCAGTTCATGGAAACAAATTCTGATATTGCAAAAGGATTCACAAAGCGAGACAAAGTGCTCATTGATGCAATGTGGAGTGACTTGGCAACCAAATTAAATGAAGCATGATTTTTTCATTATTTTCCTCCGCTAATATAAAAGATAAGACCAATTCCACAGCACAGTTCATTTTAAACTTTACTTTTTATTTGCCGCTTTTGCACATATGACATAAACAGCTGTTTCGATTATCGGTTTTGCTAATGTTCGAAAAAAGACAAACCGATAAAAATCCACGACACCATTTAAAACCGATATCGTTTTACGAAACCGATAAAACGACAAAACGAGTCGGATTCTTCGACATGCCTGAATATGTCAATTGCTATATTCCTACTAAAAATGGTGGCTCTAGCTCTACAACTCTGGAAGATACACGCATTCTCGTTTTTGATGAAGCGTTGGGGCGGATGGGGGCGGCTACTGCAGTATTGGTGGGCGTGGCATCCAAAGTTTTTTTGCAGTGTTTGGGGGGTTATCTTAAACTATCTTGGCACCAAATTTGGCTCTAGCTCAAAAACTGTGGTAAATATAGGCTTTTCTGATTTCAAAATGCGAGGGGGCCTGGGGGCGGAATGGGTGGGCGTGGCTCCAAAACTTTGATGCAGTTTTTTGGGTGTCGTTACCAGCTATCTTCCTATCGAATTTGGTGGCTCTAGCTCGTTTACCTACGGGATCGAGTATAAAAAGAAGCAGCAGGCGTCGTTGCATATGTATTTGTAGACTTTGCCTTTATGTTACCTTCGTTCACAAACGCAAGTCGATGCTTCTGCTGATGAGTGATTTTAATATTGTTAATTCTTCGTGTTAATTCATTATTGTTATTTTCGAAGTCTGCATTTGGTAAATTTGATAGTTTGTCCATGTGTTTTTTAACGTCTGTTGGACTTTATATCGTTAAATGTGTTATTTATTCTTGAAACTTTCGCTTAACACGCAACGTCGTCCAAGGCTGTAATGTGATGTAAAGGGAGCTAGTTAACGACAACGACGTTGACGTCGACGACAACAGGATTATTTATTAATTTGCCATAAAAGAAATTTCACAAAAACAAGAAAAAACCTATGTTTTTCACATTAAAAGTAAAATAAATTGGTTTTTTTGCAGTGTGTAAAGTGTTTCTTGACAAACTATATTTATTTTATTTTACCAATAAATACATTTTAAGGCAATTATGCTCAAGGATATATACTTCAATGCTACAAGTGTTCAGTAACTGTGGAAAAGTATTTTGTTGGCAATGCAACTATTTTTACACCACAGTGCTCCAAGTTTGAAGAGACGCCTCTTTATATGGTTGAGTGTCCATATTCTACGATGTGCTTAAAAGCGATTTCCGTTTTGCACATGCAAACTGGACAGCAGCAAGAAACTGTTACTAGGGGTTGTGCACAGCAAAAGAACACCACTCAGGTTAGTATTTTTGTGACAATGTAGAAAACAACTCAATTTAATTTACTTTTATTCCTTACAGATATTTCGCAATAAGCAATGGGAACAGGAGCATTTAGTGCAGGAGGCTTATGAGGAAGGATGCACAGAAATTCAGGGCAACAGCTTAGCTGGATCAAAAAACGTACATTGTTATTGCCGCGGAGAGCTGTGCAACTCTGCAAACTCATTTATTCTTCATGTTAAACTCCTCAGCGTGACTATATTTTTTCATACCATTACATTATTGGTTCCCATATTTCTTTAATTGAATGTATCATTTCAAAATATAAATATGTCAAATTTTTAATTTTGAGTGAAGTGCTTTTGTGATACTATTGAAAATCACAAAAGTTTGTAAAATTTTTCAAGGAGCTCCTTACAAAGAAAACATTACTGCCCAGCATTAGGCATATATCAGAAACAATCCGTGTTTTTATTTCAAATCTTAAATTATGAATAGAATTTGCGAAAATTTCGCTTAGTTGAACACTAGATTTACCGCGCCAGTCAAAATGAATGGTTTTGCCTTATTAGCCTTGGTTGCTGCCAACTATCGTCTCATGCAGACGTGTTTCCTTACTGTGTTCCGGTTAATTAATTCCTAAACGCAAAAGTGCAGTGATAAACAAACTTATAAAAAATATATATTTTATTGAAAAAGACGCTTAGTGCAATGAATCTGCACAAATTGTCTTCTACAAATCTGCGCCTACAACAACTTCAGCAGGCTGCCCGTTCAACAAGCACAACGACTGCTGCGCCGTCAGCAAAACAAACTGCAAGCAGCAAAAATGGAAAGCTGACCACGCAGACTGGTATGGATCTCTACATCTAAATCAAAAGAAAGCTAAGTCCGCAAAGTTCTACGAACAAAACAAAAATGATTCGATGCAATTTAAATACACTTCCCAATGAAACATCAAACAATACCAATAGGTTTTACATCTTGGCAGAAAACACTGACGATCTACAATCTGAAGCCGTTGGAGTTGACATGCAAAAGCCAAAACCACCCCCAATATTGATACGCAAAAAAAGCTCCAGTGCATTTGTAAACAAACTAAAAGAGCTCATAGGCAAAGACAATTTCCACATAGCTTCTCTCGTAAAGGATAACATTCGTGAAATTAAAGTCCAGACAAAGTCGGAAGACAATTACAGAATTTTGACAAAACATCTAAACTTTTTTTTTATTAAAACTATAACGAAATTAGGCTCGCAGGGAGTCCAATAGAAACAAGCAAAGAAGTGGGTCACTTTCGACAGTAAATTAAACTTTGGCATCCATTTTCAGAATACGATCGCAAAGTGCTGCAGAGCACTGTATATGTGTCGTAGCATAGCCGGGAAGTCATGGAGAACATCGCCAAAGATAATAAGATGGCTATACCTTATGGTTGTAAGGCCCATGCTCACGTACGGAGTGAATGCATGGGGGGATAAGGCACAGCAAATCACTGTGCAGAAGCAGCTTCAAAAGCTACAAAGAATGGCATGTGTAGGAATCACGGGAGCGATGAGGACCTGTCCCACATCAGCGCTTGAGGTTCTATTGGAGATAACACCACTCCATCACACAATTAGGCTGCAACAGAAGGCAACCCTTTTAAGAATGTCCGTTGAAGGAGTTGGGAGAGGACATTCTTAGTCGAGTATAGGCAGATATGCTATCGGATGAACTTCCCCTACTGGCACAGCCAAGGGACGAAATGAAATGAAAACCTCTGTAACAAAAAGGAGTGGACATCTCTGGAAGAGGTCCACAACATGAAGCCACTCACCATAAAATGGTACACCGATGGATCCCTAACGCAACACGGCTCCGGTCTTGGTGTGGTAGGCCCTCGGCTAATTTACCACGAGACCCTAGGTATGCACACCAACATATTCCAAGCTGAGGTATGTGCAATCGGGAGGTGTGTGGACTTTAATTTAAAGCGTAACTATCGGAATAGGGATATAGCCATCTTATCCGATAGCCAAGCAGCAACAATGGGACTTAGTAAGACCGAAATCAGGTCAAAGGTAGTTCGTGAGGTACGAACCAAGCTAGACACTCTGGGATCACAAAATAGGCTTGACATAAGATGGGTGGTAGAGGAAGAAGCACAATACGGCAAGAGCTTAGAAATGAAAAGAGACTTCTGCGAAGGACGAGCTGGGCAAGGACACCAGGACTCAGATAAGCAAAGCTTCTCTTGGGTAGCTATAACCTCAAACGGTTTAAGCAAGCAATATCCATGGGAAAAAATTGACTCAGAATACTCACCGGTCTCTTGACAGGACATTGTAGACTACGAGATTACCTGGCAAAGCTAGGTATAGTCAGCAGCGAGATTTGCAGATTCTGCGAAATGGAAGGAGAATCCTCCTTGCGTAGCCTTAGTAAGGAAAAGTAGTTTTCTAGGAAAATATATTGAGTGCATTTACCCCCAATATAATAATAATAATAATAATAGTTATAATAATAATAACAACGAAATTTTTACAAGACAAGTGTCCTGATGCCTTATTGGGCAACTTAAACAAATCAGAAATTAAAAATTTAAATGACCCAAAAAATGAATTATTATACGTATCAATTTAAAAGCTGCAAGGGCCTGCAGGTCGTAATAAAAGGCATAGAACCAGGAAAAATAAAACAGGCGCTGCAGGAGAAAGGATTTCGAGCAAAAATAGTCATTAACATCTTAAACAGGAACAGGATGCCGCAACCACTTTTTAAAATAGATCTTGAGCCAGAAACGAAGATGCTGAAAAATACCGAGGTGCACCCAATATACAAACTTCAGCTCTTACTGCACCGCAATATCACCGTAGAAGAACCGAACAAACGAAATGATCCGATAAAGTGTATCAACTGCAAATAGTACTACCATACAAAGTCCTACTGTACACTGCGCTCGGTATGCGTAGCTTGTGATGAACTGCATAACACCGCAAGTTGCCCAGTAAGCAAAGATGACTCTAGCAGAAAATGCGTGGAAACTGCGGCGGCAATCACACAGCCAAGTACAGCGGCTGCCCAGTTTATCCTCCCTTGGCCCCGAATTCGCAACCAAAAATGTGACTTACGAAAGTGCTTTAAGATCAGGACTGGCTCTTCCTGCCGCTAAAACACAGTATTCACAAGGAAAACAAGTGATCACAAACACGGACAACAAGCCACCGGTGCAACAACAAGGCAGCCTCGAAGAGCTTATATGTACCCTGCAGCAGAGCATGAAAGGGTTTATGTCATTCATGCACACATTTATGCAAGATTTAATGCGTAATCAAAATCTTTTGATACAAATGCTTGTATAACAACAGTAAAAAATAATTAATGGCTGCGCAACGAATATCTACGTGGAACGCTAATGGCGTCTCACAGCATAAACTTGAGTTAGCTCAATTCCGACAAGCACATCGACGTAATGCTACTTTTCGAAACACACCTTTCAAACAAATATAACTTTAATATAAGTGGATACTTACACGGTGGAACTGAAATTCACATCAGAAGCCTTCTCAAGCACCACTACTATACAAATTTTGCTGTAAACTTTCTACAGGCCATATTTTTAAAATTACATTTGGACAGTCGTAACAAATTTACTCTAGCCGCTGTATACTGCCTCCCGCGTTATACCATATCTGAAGACCAATTTATGGAATTCTTCAACTCACTAGGAGAACGCTCTTTAGCAGCAGGAGACTATAATACCAAGCACACATCTCGTCACGTGACTCCAAAAGGAAAGCAGCTCTATAATGCAATTATAAAAGCAAACAAAAAGCTCGACCACGTTTCTCCTGGCAGACCAACATTCTGGCCGAGAGATCCCAAAAAACTATCCGATTTGATTGACTTTGCAGTTACCAAAAACATTTCGCGTAGTCTGATAAGTTCAGAGTGCTTTTCGGATCTATCATCCGATTACTCGCCTGTTCTAATAAATCTACTAAGACACCCAGAAAGCCTCAAAATTGATACCGACAGTAAGAAACTGCCTGAAACTATGTCTTTTTATAATAAAACCAAAAATTGGTGTTGACGTCACATATCAAATGGCACGAAAATATAGTGTGAAATCAGGATCTAGAAGATGGTCATTTCAAGTATTTTTTAATATTTTAGATTTTATCGGAATTTACTCCTAGATTTTGCATAAAAATACAATCGGAAAGAAATTTTCATGAAGGATTTTTTGTTTCGTTTGGCTGAAGACTTGACTTTTGATAATCAGTCATCAAGTCAAGAGATAGCAAGTGGAGCTGACTGTCCAACACCCCATCTTCCAAAAACACCCCACCCGATACGCAAATGGTGCCAAATAGGATTTTGCAATAACAACAAAACTACAATAAATTGCGACGTCTGCAAGAAATATGTTTGTGGAAAATGCACAGAAAAAAAGTTTATATTTGTAAAAATGTGACAAGCCATAACTACAAATTAAAAAAAAAAAACACAATTACACCTCCCGACTTATTATACCTTTAACCCATAAAATGGGTAAAAAGGGTTTAATGGTTTTGTGCAAAAGTAAGTAACAGGCAGAAGGAAGCATCTCCGACCCCATAAAGTATATATATTCTTGATCAGCATCAACAGCCGAGACGATATAGCCATGTCCGTCTGTCCGTCTGTATGAACGCGTCGATCTCAGAGACTACAAGAGCTAGAGACTTCAGATTTTGAATATAAGTTCTCCTATACCATGAGCAGAACAAGTTTGCTTCAAATTATCGATAACTATTCTGGTTTCCGATATACACATAGAATCGATAACAAAAAAATTTCGAATTTGGAAAATGTAAACATGGGAGTTGAAATAATGGGTAACGATAGAACTTTTCTGAAATTTCGTCCAAATCGGCTAAGAAACACCGGAGATATCGAATTTAATCGATTGAAGTTAAGTCAGTATACCAAAGCCTTATATACATTCAATATATTTATTGCAACTGGGTTCAGGGTATCTTCTAGTCGGGCTCTCCCGACTAGAGCCTTCTTACTTGTTATTAATTTTATATTTTACCAATACAATTTATTGATTCTATAAAACATTATAGCAGATACAAAATTTATACACTCAAAACGTTATTTTTATATAAATAGGTATAAAAATTTCTTGGTACATCTAGTGTTAAAATATATCGATACTGAAAAATTTGTGTGAAGTTCGCTTTTCCCGAATATTGTGGGAAATGAATGCGACAGCCGAGAGCGATCAGGAGCAAAAATCACATGAGCGTTAGTACGCCCACACAATGTTCGTCTTCGCTCGGTTTTAGTTTTTCGAGGACTTATCCATTATTGTGACAGGGTGGTACCAACTAAACAAACGTATGAAAGCGAAAGCAATACTAAAATATTCTACTCTTGTTTTTATACTCTTTACCGAAGGTACAGAGTAAATTGGGTTTGTGCAATGTCCGTCATGGTGTTTAGCCGTCTATCCGACCGTCCGTCTGTCCCTCTGTATAAAAAAAAAATTTGTCCACACCCTTCAAGCTAGAACTACCAAATTTGGTGAGTAGATAGCTACTGACAAACCCCAAAAATCTGCATCAAAAAGCCACGCCCATCCATTCCATTTTTCTGCTTGACCCAGTTAAGTAGGCATTAGGCAAGAGCCATTAATGCGTTCTCTCTCATTGAGAGAAACAGATATAATAATTGCTGTCAACAAAATTTAAAGCTCTCATTTTGTGTTACTTACTGTGATGACATTCTCATCCATACACAAGCATACAACATCTTC
Organism: Scaptomyza montana; assembly: GCA_018904305.1. Lineage (NCBI taxonomy): Eukaryota > Metazoa > Arthropoda > Insecta > Diptera > Drosophilidae > Scaptomyza > Scaptomyza montana. The sequence goes on along the minus strand of JAEIGR010000072.1, from coordinate 444,342 downwards.
CCGCAGTAATCTGACTGCCGCATGAAGGGGATATTCGGTTTTGCTTTTGAGCATTTTAAACAGTAATGGTCCAGACATGTGCTCAAAATCCAGTGGTGTTAAATCGTCCCAGTGCGTGGATATGATTCCTGAACAGTAATCTAGAAGCATGGCAGCACCCGCTTCTTCAGCAACACAATAGAATCGCACACAAGATCGTACTCCCACAGATGCCATTAATGCTCTTTCACATAGTCCCAGAAGTGCAGGTAAGGAAAAGCGATGGGCCATTTTCAAAAGTCCCAATGTTAATCGATCGTGTTGTAAGTCAACAATGTCGGTATAAATCCAACGCAGCAGAGCTGTCGCTATATCTTCGTCCACATCACTCCAATCTAACTTCTTCGCGCTAACCAATGCCTCATTTCGCCATTTTTCCGAGCGGGCATGGAGTACAAATTTATGTGCCGGAATAATTGTATCGCTGGTCTTAATTTCAATATCGGAATATATGGATCGTCCATATAACGATGAAGCCGTTAGCACGAGTCGTGACACAAAGCTACTAAATTCACCACTAGCCTCAACATCTGCTGATGAAGCAACGACTTCGTTGTACTTGCGTTCTAAATTCACATAGCTTAGATGTAGTTTTGTGTATTCATCTTTCAAAAGGGACAAGCGTTTTTCCAGCTTATCTATTGAGGCAACGTCGTTACAACCTAAATTAATAAGTTAAAAGTTCCTTTATTTTTGTGTTGCATTTTAAAATGCTACTGCTGGATCAGATGTAGCTTAATACTTACCCATGCTTATTGCCGAGTTGAGTATGAAATCAACAAAATCAAAAGTTATTATGTTATTCACTCCTCCCGATAACTAAATGCCTATCTAATGCTTCACAGCTGTCTCAAAATTAATAGGAGCGAAAACTTTAGTGCGCGATATATCGATAGTTAAATAGAAAACTTTTATAGCTCTTAAGAAAACCAGACTGCACTTACACATACTACGTTTATGCTTGCAAAAAAGCATGATTTCAGATAGTGATTTTATAAAAATAATACAAGCATATACACAAAATCATAATTTTTTCTTTGTGGAAAACAGTTTGGCAGCGCTACTGTGTAAATTCAGCTGTCCTGCACTGAAGATATTGTTGCAAAAAAAAAGAAATACGTTAAAAATGGAAAACAATAGAAGCCACTTGACTTCTGCGGGACGAACGAGCTTCTTAGCATTATGAACCGTTAACCCGTTTATGTGATATCTATAAAATAGCATAAACAGGCGTATTTTAAAAAGCGTGATTTTTAAAAATCATGATACAGCAGGCATAAACGTAGTACCAGGCGACGCATTCATTTTGCTGACTGTCATTTCAAGCTTACCAAAAATTTGTTTAAAAACGAATCATGTACAAATTTGATATTGATGATGAATCACCAATGTTATCGATGTAAAAAGAATAATGTCCCCATCACTAAAAAACAATGGCAATCAAACATTTTTTTAGAATATCTAAAATCAGCTATGGCAGACAGGCTAACGCAATTGCAGGACACCGTTAACCAAGTATGGGATTATAGAATCCTGCGCCTACTTGTTAAAATATTTAATTATTACTTATTTAAGCAAGCCGAACACTTTTGCAATGCTATCGGTGTTATTCAGCAAACGTCTTACCCAAGCAAGTTTGCAAACTTTGACAGGACAGGCTCACAGACACCAATTCAAAACCCGCCGCAGGAAGACTACGCTCAGCTATTTGCACAACTGATAGCTCGTTGTGCCAAGGACATTGACACTTTGATTGAGTCATTGCCCAATGAAGACAGCTCTATTGAACTGCAAAATTCTAGCCTCAAGCGGCTGGAAATTGACAACCAAGAGACCGCAGAGCAACTTGAACAAGTCGTTCAAAAAGGTGAACTATTGCTGGAAAAAATTCAGCTAGCACTAGGAGACATTGCCCAAGCCCAATTGGATATGCAAATAACATTAAGAACTAGTTTGCAATGTGCCGCTGACCTTTAATATAACAATGTTAATTTGATTGTATACCGATTGTGTACTAGCAATAAACAAATTAAGTAGCAGTCTAAGACCCCATTTACACGCTGAAGTTTTTTCGTGAAATTTTTCCTTTGAAAATGCAAATGGTTTAAATTTATGGTCGATAAACATACATCTTTGCCATCGATTGTATTATTTGTTAACATATAATTGATTTAAGTAACAAGTAAATTAAATGGATTCAGTGAACATTACTATTAATTATTTCCAGAGCTCGCAAATAACAGTTGACCGTTTCTTGCAGTCACCAAAAAACTGTTTTTTGCGGACCACTTGCGCAAAAAGTCAGACAAGAGCCGTTCACCAGTGTCTCTTGTGCTCAACCAAAAACCAATTTCGTGTTTCCCTTTTGCTCTGCTCATTCGCTGACCGTTTTGCAACGAGCGAAGAAAATAAAAGTCTTTTTAATGATCATGATCTTTGAAACATGAAACGATGAAACGGAGCTGTTGAAAACCCCACAAGTATTTACTATTGGCGCTAATATTTGCTTGGGCGATATTTCGTATCGAAAACTTTATTATTCACATCAAACACTGTGGAACTCTGTGTTTACATGCAATCGGAAAAAGGCAAAGCAAAATTAGAAAAAAAATTCACGACTTAACAAGTAGTGAATTTTTGCTTGAAATTTTACCCCTCTACTCCCCTTGCCTACAAACAAAAGATTCAGAGAGAAAATTCACGAAAAAACTTCAGCGTGTAAATGGGCACTAATAGTCTAATAAATTGGCTAAGATTTTGATTTGATTCGTTTCAACACCTACCCGCAAGACAATTTTATAAAATTTATGATTAGCTAAAGAATTACCCTCACTAGCAGCGCTTAAAAATGTTAAATTTCATGCGATTGTTAAAAGAAAAAACTATAACTTTGAAGTATATTTTTTGCAGTGTTTTTACATACTTTAAATTAACTTGACTTGTCTGTTTGTTTGTACAGCTAGAGCTCTGAAATTTTCACCAAAGATGTGTTTCAGATGACAATACATGTTTTTAAAGATTTTGGAACGATAAAATATGTAATATCATGTAAAATCCACGAAAACCAGTCCCTTTTGCTTATACAGTTGACCCTCGGTTAACGTACTTAACTGGTTCCAGCATCTTGTTCGTTATCCAAAAAGTTCGTTAAGCAAAACTATTATTCCCATATACGTAAATCAATGTAAAATAAAATAATGCGTTCCAGGTCGAAATAAATACACTCTAATATGTTTGAATTTGAACTGTTATTGACACCGACTGAAATTTTACATGCAAACAGAGCTCGCATATAACTCTCAACACATAACAAAGTGTCTTTCTGTATACATGAACTATTTGTGCAATTGCTGTTAAATTAGTTATATATAGTACGATATAGGTCTACTTAAGTAGACCGACAAAAGCAAAAATTACGCTTACATACGCAGAAGACGCTGGACGTTTGTGCTTACCAAAACGGTCTTTGGTAGATACGAGCAAACAGGAAATGAAAAAAAAACTGTCTTTGCTTGAGCATTCCACTCATTGATCAAGAACAGAGATGAACATGATGAAACCAAGGCATAATTAATAAGGTAGTCTCACTCCGCTCTCTCTTTGCCTTACGAAAAATCATACGCAGAAAACGCTGGACGTTTGTGCTCACCAAAACGGTCTTTGGAAGATACGAGCAAAATGCAAATGAAAAAATTAACTGTCTTTGCTTGAGCATTCCACTTAGAGGTCGCAAACCATCGATAGTCGTTGCCATCGATAGTGGGCGATTGTTTTTTCAAAACCATCGATAATTATCGATAGTTTTCGATAGTGTTAATAAATAAACATATTTAGCCAAGGCATACTTAATAAGATAGTCTCACTTCGCTCTCCGTTGCCTAACGCGTTGTCTCTCACACGTTCGCAACGAGACTGAATCGTTAGGCAACAGAAAAAGAGGGCGAGCAAAAAGGATTACCTTATTAAGTATGCCTTGTATTTAGCCATGCATTACGAACCTTAGGGTTCGACTCAATTAATTTTTTTATAAAATGATTTTTAACTCCTTTCGTTAATAATCCAGGCTAACTTTATTTAGAATATATGTTAATATGTAGTGTAATGGTTGATTAATGTCTAAGGGCTGATTATCATTCTCGAAAAATCTCCTGGTTTTTGTTTAAAAATATGAGTATGTCTACATGTTTGGCTTTAGCTGTGTTCGCCTTTCTGTAATAGTTCTTCCAGCCTGGCTAAAGATGCGTTCCGATTCTACGGATGTTGCAGGGATGCATAAGTACTTTGGAATGCACTGTTTCATTGTTGACATATCATCTCCAGCAATCTGTAACTTTAGGCAATTTTTTTTATTATTAAAAGTGTTAGCACATGTCTCAAAGTAATATACTCAAAATGGCAGAATAAAATGAAATCGGCAAAAAAATATGAAAACAATCGATAGTGACTGCTGCCCCGATAGTGCCAGCGATAGTGTAAAACCCTCGATTGTCCGATAGTACTATCGATTGTTTGCGACCTCTAATTCCACTCATTGATCAAGAACAGAGATGAGTATGATGAAACCAAGGCATAATTAAAAAGGTAGTCTCACTCCACTCTCTCGTTGCCTTACGAAAAATGAGAGCAAAAGAGAGCGAGAGTCAGAGCGAATGAGTAGTGCATTATTTTTTAGTTTAAAGGCCCATTCCCAGCAGCTGCGAAACGGAATTTTTATGTACAACTCATTATAAAAAAAAACAGTTAGCAGAAGTTTTCTTGTCTGTGTTCCGTTCTTAAATTCCCAGCAACCATCAGAAAAGTTAATCGATAGTTCCGATAGTGGAACAATTGTGGATTCCCAAATCAGCTGTTCTTAAAACGGAATAATAGTTTTCCAATTATTACGGGCAGCATATGAAATGGACGCACAAAAAATTTAAAACGAAAGCGGTTTGAAAGCTTTTTTCGAGAAGATAAAATCGCATTAATCAATGAGCATAATAAAGAAAAACAATTAAATTTGATTCTAAATGAATTCAATGTTTTGTTTAATATAAACACCAGCCAAATTATTTTGCTCAGGAACAGAACCTTTGCTTGAGTTTACATATTCCTTAATGTTATTTCTATCAAATTTTGTCAAAGCCTGGAGATTTTTTTGGGTTAAATTGCTCTTTAATGATTTTTGCGATTTCAAACATGATTGGCTCATGTTGAAGCTGAGCGTCGTTTGATGCAGTCGATAGTGCAAACGTTTTTGTTGTAGGATTAGGTTGAAACACTTTTTAAAGGTGTGTAGCAAATGTGCTAGCTCTTTCTTCATCTTTGCGGGCCCAGCCGCCTGCGAGATTTTTTATAGGCGTACTGATTCCATCGGCGAGCTTAGATTTGGGTGAGCTCTCTATAATTGCTGAATATATGTTCTTCGTTTTTTAACGCTTTGGTGAGTTCACGTGTGGCGTCTTTTAGTTTTTGCTTTGCTGACGGCTATTTGTTTGATTGCCATTCCTGTCGTAAGCACCGCTTTTCAAGAACGAGCTGTTCAATTTGTAAGTTTGTGTTCTATTGGTTTTGTATTGTTTTTACTGTTTGAGAAGTTGAAGTGCACACAAACTATCACAAAACTATCAATATCTGCTTCATCTTCGAGACGTAGCTTAAGCTCAATGTGTGATCTTATATATTTTTTGTATCTGAGTCCAGTAGTTTTTTGTTAAGTTAGCTTACCGGGAGAAGACAATGTTCTTATATCGCGCATCCCAATCATACCCAACACTTGCAATTCAATTTGGAACGCCTGCAGTTCCCATTAAAAGTCGCGGGTACCAGCGACAAACACATATAAAAAGGGGTATTTGGATCTAAAAATAATTGGTGAAAATGACTTTGGGCGTTTTCTAAAGCTTATTTTTTCAAAAACCTTCTTTGCATTTGTCCATGAAATATTTCTTCATACATCGGCTGACCAATTTTTTCAACTTCCTGCGTTTGTAAATTATTGATTGTAAAGGCCCATTCCCAGCAGCTGCGAAACGGAATTTTTATGTGCAACTCTATATAAAAAAAAAACAGTTGTCAGAAATTTTCTTGTCTGTGTTCCGTTTTTAAATTCCCAGCAACCATCAGAAAAGTAAATCGATAGTTCCGATAGTGGAACAATTCTGGATTCCAAAATCAGCTATTCTTAAAAACGGAATAATAGCTTTACAATTATTACGGGCAGCATATGAAATGGACGCACAAGAAAATTTAAAACGAAAGCGGTTTGAAAGCTTTTTTGGAGAAGATAAAATCGCATTAATCAATGAGCATGAAAAAGAAAAACAATTAATTTTAATTATAAATGAATTCAATATTTTGTTTAATTTAAACAGCAGCCAAATTATTTTGCTAAGGAACAGAACCTTCGCTTGAGTTTACATATTCCTTAATGTTATTTCTAACAAATTTTGCACAGCCATCCATTTGGCGGTCAAAATGCCAAATGCATTTTCGATGCAGCGGCGACCTCGACTGAGCCTATAATTAAAAACACTTTCGGGTACGCTGAGTGATCGCGACCCGTTTGGAATATAATAATTTATAAATTCTTGTTGCTGCTGTTTAAAATGTTGCACAGTGTTTGATGTGAATAATAAAGTTATCGATTCGAAATATCGCACAAGCAAATATTAGCGCCAATAGTAAATACATACATTAATTGGTTAAAAAATTATTAATAGTAATGTTCACTGAATCCATTTTATTTACTTGTTACTTCTTAAATCAATTATATGTTAACAAATAATACAATCGATGGCAAAGGTGTATGTTTATCGACCATAAATTTAAATAAGAGTTGCATTTACAAAGAAAATGTTGCATGAAAAAACTTCATCGTGTAAGTGCGACCAGATTTGCGAAGAAGTTTTAAAGCAGAATGAAAAAAAACTTCATGAAAAAACTTCATCGTGTAAAAGGGGTCTAAGTGTGTGTGTATGCATTCACGAAAAAGCCAAACATTTATATATACAAAAATTTTCAAACATAAAACTTCGAAACAATATCCATTATAACAAAAAAAAAACTAAATAAACAAACAAAAAGTTATAACAAAACAAAAGCAGAATCACGCACAAAGTTTCCATCTTCGTCTGGCAGACCGTTATATATTTCACACTAACAAATACATATAAAGCAAATTCATTCACACTTGTACATAAGCAAATACAACCACCAATCTTAACGAAAGAAAACAGCTGTTTATTAATTAATATATTCCAGCCCAAGTCGAACTGTCCAAAATATAATTAATCGGCCAAAAAAAAAACGAAAGTAAGGCACAGAAGGCCGCCTAACTCAACGCCCCAAGAGAAAAATACCAAAACCGATGGTATCCACTAAGCGCTGCTAAAAAATTTCCACGAAACTATCCGAAACCATAAACAAACACACCCCCTAAAAACCAATGCTGTCAGTGAACGTCAAAACTCCTTCGCAACAGCTCACTAAATGCACCACAAAGTTATAATAACACTATATCGACAACAAAAAACTATACAAGACCCAACAAATAGGCGGAAACCGTAACAGCTTCAAAAAAAAAAGAACGGAACAACCAGTATTAAACCGTAAAAGGCCCATGCGAGGGACGGAGAGGCGGGGGACCCCTAAAGATCCGAGCAGAAGGAGCCACCACGTCCGCAAATCCAGCCAAAGTTTTAAAGAAAGGGGCGGGCGGTGGGTGGGCGGCACCCAATTATGCAGATCTGAAAGCAATATCCATACCAAATGGACATAGCGGAAATTTAAAGGGAAGAGGGCGGGCGGATGGGCGGGCATCCCAATTTATGCAGATCTTGAAATGTCAATTCATCTCAAAATGAACCAGCGAAGTTGTAAAAGTGGGAGGGGGCGGGGGGTGGGGCGTGGCATCCCAATTGACAATCTGAAATGCAATGCATCTCAACCAAATTGGACCAGCCAAAGTTTAAAGGAAAGGCGGAAGGTGGGCTGGCCCAAAACTGATGCAGATCGGGGTCGTGCCAGCTATCTCCCACCAAATTGGAGGCCTAGCCAAAACAAATGCCGTTTTGACAAGCGTGGGGTGGAGGGGACGGCTAGGGCAGTATCGGTGGGCGGGCATCCAATCTTTGATGCAGTTTTGGGGTCATCATCACATCTGGCACCAAATTGGCTAAGCTCAAAAACTGAGAGAATTTAGGCTTTTGACTTTAAAATGCGGGGGGCGGGGGCAATGGGGTTGCGGCCCAAAATTTATGCAGTTTTTGGGGGTCGTTACCAGCTTCTCCCACCAAATTGGAGGCCCCCACAACCGGAAATACACGCATTCCCGTTTGACGAAGCGGGGGGGGGGGGCAGGGCAGTATCGGGGGCGGGCACCAAACTTTGATGCAGTTTTGGGGGTCATCACACCTATCTGGTACCAAATGGGGCTATACTCAAAACGAGGGGATATAGGCTTTTGACTTAAATGAGAGGGGGGTTCCAAAATTTGAGCAGATTTTGAGGGTGCAGTAGCTACTCTACCAAATTGGTAGTCTAGCGAAGGAGAAAAGGATTATCGGTTTGAGTTATCGAATTATCGATTGCCAGCCCCTAGTTACGTAGAACACCCATCTGAGACTTTAATTTACCATCCCATAGATAAAGAAATGGAAAGTTCAAGTCTCTCTAAGTTAAAAACCAACATACGGACGACAACGACAGACGGACAACGACAACAGACAGACGACGACGGACGACACCAACGGACATACAAACCAATACCTTACCTTCGGTATCGAGTATAAATATAGTTCATACCGTTAAATCGCAAACTGTGCGCATGGTGTTTTAAAGGAGTGGGCGAATGGTGTTTGTTGACAATAAAATGGATGCTGTACAATATCTAAACATTTTAAAGCAAAATTTGCAGAGGAGCGCTACCAAATTTGGTTTTGATCGTAGCTTTAATTTCTACCAGGACAACGATCCAAAACACAAAGCAATTAATGTAAGCTGTGGCTGCTTTACAACTGCGGGAGTTATGACACTCCACCCCAGAGTCCCGATATTAACCCCATAGAGAATTTGGGCTTATTTGAAAAAAGGTCCAAAAGGCCCAACTTCACGACCAATGCAAAAACTATATTTAAGAAGAGTGGAGTCGAATTCCTTTAGAGTATATAGAAAATGTTGAATCAATGAATTCTAGGATTAATCTTCTAAAAGCCAAAGGCTATCACACGAAATATTAAACAATTTTTTTTTAAGTTTAGCTTAAGTTATTACATTATTTTTAAGACGAAAACACTTTGTTGACAGTGAAATTTACATAGACAGATTTTGATTTTGTTATAACTTTTTGTTTGTTAAATAATTATAGTTTAGTTTTTCATATTGTTAAGAAATAAATGAAGAATAAAATTGCATTTTCAAACCAGTTAAAAAAGTTATTTAATAGTTCTATTTTCTGATCAGAAGTGAAAAATATGAATTTTCTTCATGCGAAAACACTTTCTTGACAAACTGTATTTTATGCGTATGCATGTGTGAGCTGCATTGCTCTGCTCGTGGCAGTCAAAAGCACAATAAAAAATGAAATTTGAATGGTTTTGCAATTGAACTTGATTTTATGTGCCTCAACATTAACGATATGATCTTTTGAGCAGTTGCAGAATTCTTGGGTTGACCATTATTATATTTAGTTATAAAAGTTATATTATATTTTATATTTATACTAATATTTTCATAGAAACCAAACAGGTACCGTGCAACAAAAAGGTGTTAACACATCGCCCTTGACTTCGAACACGCATTGAATTTTTTGTATACCCTTAACCCATAAAATGGGTAAATAAGGGTATATGGGTTTTGTGCAAAAGTATGTAACATGCAGAAGGAAGCATCTCCGACCCCATAAAGTATATATATTCTTGATCAGCATCAAAACAGCCGAGTCGATATAGCCATGTCCGTCTGTCCGTCCGTCTGTCCGTCTGTATGAACGCGTGGATCTCAGAAACTACAAGTGCTAGAGACTTCAGAATTTGGATATAAGTTCTCCTATACCATGAGCAAAACAAGTTTGCTTCAAATTATCGATAACTATTCTGGTTTCCGACATACACATGGAATCGATAACAAAAAAATATCGAATTTGGAAAATGTTAAAATGAGGGTTGAAATAATGGGTAACGATAGATCTTTTCTGAAAATTTCGTCCAAATCGGTTAAGAAACACCGGAGATATCGAATTTAATCGATTGAAGTTAAGTCAGTATACCAAAGTCTTATATAAATTTAATTTATTTATTGCAACTGGGTTCAGGGTATCTTCTAGTCGGGCTCTCCCGACTAGAGCCTTCTTACTTGTTTTATTCAAAATTTTTCAAAAACATCGTGCCGACTCGGAGAACATCCTCGTTATGATTGAACAAAATTGGACTGAAATTTTATAAGTCTATCGATCCAAAAAGGAAATATGAATTTTTGTACATTTTTGCTACTGCATATCCATTTTTGTTAATTTTCTTATTGATGATTATTACATGAAAACTAAAGTATGGTACTTAATGTCGGGAATAGAACAAAAAGTTTTCGAAGCTGGTTAATATATAAAATCGAAAAAGAGTATCAGACATAACATAAATGTCCCGTACAAAACGTCCCGTGCTATAAATGAATTAAAAAAAAAACTGCTTATCATATTTGCGCAAAATCTTTCGCCGTTTCCAATATACACATATCAATGCTAATGTAAGATGTTATATTAGGTTTTTTATTTAAATATAGATTATTGGTGAACATTTTAATTTTAATTTAATAAGTACGACGTACACACATATATACAAACGACTTTTGATGGAATCTGGATATCCCATTGTCAAGCTTTCTAAATGAGAACCTTGTGTGATTTTCAAAAAACTTGTCTCAATTTTTTGTAAAACCTTATATTAATGGAAATAATGGCATTTGCAGCATTAAATTAAAATGAATATAGGTTTTTATAGTCTGATACCATAAAATGAGAATCATAGGGTATTATGGTTTTGTGCAAATGTATGCAATAGACAGAAGAAGTGAAAGAAAAAGATGCATCTCGATCACCATAATATTTATATAATCTTGATCAGCATTAGCAGTCAAGTTAAATCGATTTGACCATGTCCGTCTGTATAAACGAGAAGATTTCGTTTAGTTTGTACAAGCACGCACAAATATCTCCAACATTTGATCGCCTAACATTAACATCGCTTACGTCAAGGTTCGGAGTCATAATATTAACAACATTATTATTATGTTGGTAAATAGCTACCCCACCTTTTGGAACAGTATCTCGTTTGAATTGAACAATATAATGAAATTAGGTATTTCAATCGGATTATCATGTGCCATGCAAGTTTCGGTAAGAAGAAACACATTTGTTTGTCTCGTAACTGAATTTTGTAAATCGTATGTGTGACAATTTAAACTTTGGCAATTGAAAGTCATTATTGAAATGCCATTTCTGTAACTTATGAAATCTTAGACACTTTGAGCTGTCGTCTGAACACTATTTAAAGACAGTCTTTTGAATTCTTGCAACAAAGATGCAGTCGATGCAGCTTGCCTTCGATTATGATAAAACTTGAATATTGAATTATCGTTTTTTGTCGTGATATACAATTTTTCAATATTAGTCACCCGAGAGAGCGCAACATAAACGAGTTCCTGAGAATGTCCTTTACTATACTCATATAGTGACTCACAGCTTAAATGATGCAGGGTCAAATAAAAAGTTTAAGGTGCTATATATTTTAAACCAGAGGAAAAAATGTACCATCACACTTCCTCCGCCATGCTTAACTGTTGCTTTAACATTTTTTGGATCCAGCTCAGTGTTGGGCTGTCGCCACACCAAATTTCTTTTGGAACACAGTAATTTTTGCAGACGAGTCCAAATTCAACCATTTTGGGTCGAACGAGTGAAATTTTGTGTGGCGACAGCCCAACACTGAGCTGGATCCAAAAAATGTTAAAGCAACAGTTAAGCATGGCGGAGGAAGTGTGATGGTACATTTTTTCCTCTGGTTTAAAATATATAGCACCTTAAACTTTTTATTTGACCCTGCATCATTTAAGCTGTGAGTCACTGTATGTATACTATTTCGTCAAAAGTTCCACCTTGCGACTTATGTATAGTTAAAGCAATAGCTGAAGTTAATGGAAAATGTTTGCGTTTGGCTATACATTTTCTATCCGATGTTAATGAAATATTTGCTGTTCGTAATTCAATGGAAACCGCGAGATTGCCGAATCTATTTTGTACTGCTAGAGCTGCTTTTTTTGCCTTTTTTTCTACCCACTTTATCTGAACCACAAAATTCCAGCCAAACTCTAATCAATTAGGGTGTTCACTTTGTGTTGGAAAAGTGCAAAAGTGTAAAAGTGCAAGCCATCCCAACAACAATTTGTACAGAATCGAGTTTACACTTTTTGCTAGACCCCTGCCTATGACTAAAATATCGTTGTACTTTTACAACGATTTCAGTGTTTAAAAATGATACAAAAGTGAAAACGTGTTGCACAATACAACAATTTTCTAATATTTTTTTGGTGTAATTTTGTGCTTTAGTGCTAAATCAAAACAAACAGCTGTTCATTGTGGTAAGGCGCTAAAAGTAAATTAGGGTTGATTTGCTAATTTTCTTAAATAAACCAGTTTATGGGATGCTGTCCGTTCTAGGAGTGATGCTTTCACGCTTTTAAAGGGCAATTTTAATTTTATTTATTTATTGCAAGCAGCAAATTACATATCACAAATGGCAAACTCAGCTCAAACGATAGCGAACAGCTGATTGTGTAAAGTTATCAGACTTGTTTTGTTCAATTGGGTGTGCACGACAGCGGTGTTGCAAAGTTACACTTTTGCACATTCGCAACACAAAGTGAACACCCTAATTGTTAAATAAAAAGCTATTTAATAAAATTTATTCCGACAGCAAATTTGTTTTATATTTTTTATTTCCAATTCTTTCATTTTCTGCAGCTAACAATAACACTATCAAGAGCAGTGCGATATATGAAGTCATAACTGTCTCTTTCTTATCTTTCTCTTGCTCACTGCTATTTTCGTAAAATAAGTACGGAATAGAACACCTTATTATTGTTTCATCATGGAGATGAGTGTGTTTTCTTGATCTTTCTTTTCATTATGTCCCAATGAAACAGATTTTTTCGTTGTTCGTTATGCGAAAATTCGTTCGTTAGAGGAAATTTTTTTCCCAAAAATATGTGTGCGTAATGCGGGGTGCACGTTAACCGAAGGTCCACTGTATTACTAATTTGACTGGTAAAACGAGCTTTTGTGGCATAGAGAGAAGACTGCCGCTTCACAGGCCGGAGGTCGTGGGTTCGATCTCCGAGCGAAATATATGTACCTTTTTTATGTTTTTTTTTTTATTATATAAACTGTTTTAGACTATCGATTACATATGTATGCAAGAAAGCGTATAAAAGCATGTCTTCAAAATTTTTGATGTGTTAACATCTATACGCGCCCTAGCGTATCTTTTAAAAGTCACACACTATCAAACTTCTCTGTCGTAACTCTTATGCATACCTCGCTGTGTTATTTCGCTGCTGTAACCAGTGTTGCCAGGTTTTTAGCGCCCACATAAGCTAGATTCTGGGAAAAATAAGCTATAATAAGCTAAATATATGCTAAAAAGTATATAATTACAAAATGAACGATTCTGATTTTGAAACACAAACCTTATGCTTAATATTGCATTTTAATTGCTTTTTGTTGCGCAATTTGGTTTTGACAATATTCATTTGACTATATAAGCATTCCACTTCCGCATTTGACCAAGGCAATGAAAGCATTTGAATGCCAAAACGAGCAAGCGACTCTAAGGGATTATTGCTCCCTGCGTCTTTAAAGACGAATTTAGATGAATCTTATCAATCTGTGATTTTAATTCATCAATGTTAGATATATTGAAAAATTTTTGTTAATTCAAATATATTATTTTGGGGCTGCAGCATATTGCCAACTGCAAAAATGTTTATTGTATTTAGTGTTTCAAAGTTATTGGGAAGTCTGAAATTGATAAGAAGAATTTAATAAATATTGTAATAATCAAATCAATTTCAGCTTATTCTTACCTTTCTCGAAGTTGATGTATTAATTCTTTAATAAAAGAAACATACATCGCGGAATAATTGTTTATAAATTATTTTAGGCATTTGTGCAAAATTTACTTCTTTTCACTTTTCACTTCGCAATTCCAAATTGAAGAAATCGCGCATGCATCAGCCCACATGTCGATGACACTGTCGACTAGAATTCAAATTCAAGATCATATTGATTAAGTTTACGTTACAATCGGCTGTAAAAGAACTAGCTCCGCTTTTTAAGCTTTGGAACACTTTAAATTTATGAAATATTTCTTTCAAGTCACGAATATAATTTAATGCTAGAATATGCTATATCAACTTTGAAAAATGCTTTATGGCTATAAGCTATTTGCAAATTATATAAGCTATCTATTTTCAACAATGCTAGATCTAGCATGAAATAAGTAACCTGGCAACACTGGCTGTAACTATCCTACGGTTTTTGTATGGGCTATTTGCATATATAAACTAGTCCATTGACTAGCTATAATGGACGAGTCAAGGAATAGTCCAAGCGGGTGCAGAAAATTACATTGGTTGGGCCAGTGTTTGTTGTTGTTGTTGTTCAAGCCTAGCCCACGACTGTGTAGATGCAGCGGGGGCAAACACTTTTTAAAATTATCACTGAGCATTTGTGTGTAAACTGCCTATTCCACGTGGACCAGTTCATGGATGCGTCAAAGTGGATGCAGACGTGGATGCGGAACAAAAACGTAAATTTTAAGTATCATGAAAAACGAACACAATTTTGCGCTCCGTTGATGTGCGTTGCAGCGGCAAAAAAACGAACGAATGAAAACCAACTTATACATTTGGTTGTTGTACAACAATTGTCTCTGCCTGTAAACGAAGATGATGGTATTGGTGTTGCGGCAGAGAAAAGTGGTCGTAAAAGACGAAGTCTCGATAGTGAATTAACGAACGCTGTCTGTTGCTCTGCATTCGCTTTGTTTTTTTTGTGCTTAATTGCAGAGAAGCAGCCGACTGAGACGTTCGAGTCACGCGGTTGTGCTGTTTATGATATGCCCACAAACAACCACAAAAGAAAATACTATTACGTACAAGCTTATTTATTTGTAGGAGCAGGGTTTCTGAGTTGACAATTATTAATATATTTAGTTATAATAGAGAATAACGGGTTGGCAATATTAAGTTTAGCTATAATAAAAAGTGTGAGTTTGTGTGCATTCTGTATGAACGCGTCGATCTCAGGGACTACAAGAGCTAGATACTTCAGATTTTGAATATAAGTTCTCCTATACCATAAGCAGAACAAGTTTGCTTCAAATTATCGATAACTATTCTGGTTTCCGATATACACATGGAATCGATAACAAAAAATATCGAATTGGAAAATGTAGAAATGGGGGTTGAAAGAATGGGTAACGATAGAACTTTCCTGAAAATTTCGTCCAAATCGGTTAAGAAACACCGGAGATATCGAATTTAATCGATTGAAGTTAAGTGAGTATACAAAAGTCTTATATAATCTATATATATAAAAGAGTTTGTCCTGACTAGAATGGAAGAGCCACAGCCTAAACGAAAAGAGCTAGAAGGCTGAAATTTTCACACAATTTTCCATGCAGGTAGGAGGTGAGCACTAAGAAGGGAGTTTTTATTTGGACAACTCCTTCAAGTACCTCCCATACGATTTGGAGCACTTTTTATCCATTTTAAAAAACAAATTACAATTACAACAAGTACCCATTCCACTACTGTCGCCTGATTGTCGCACAAGCTGAGAGTTTGATCGCGAGCGAGAATACAAAAACAAAACAAATGCGCAGTGACGCATTCGCGTCGCACAAGCAAAGTCATAAAAACAGATTCGTACACTTGCAAAAAAGAAACGGATTTCCGCTTCTTAATGAATAAGTGCATACACAAATAAGTGAAGAATGCGCTTGAAAATTTAAATTTCATAATTTTATGTACGTGTTTCACTTCGCACAGTGCACATTTTTTTTTTTTTTCAATTTGTGCGCCTTTGACAATTGATTTACGACCCAAGTAGCGTTTGTTGTTGTTGTAAGTGTTGTTGTTGGGCCCGCACTGCAACTTTTTGTTGGTGACATTCATTAAAAAAAAACAACATAACGAAACTTGGTGCGTCTAGAAAAATTTCCCACACCAGAATATGTTATGGGGGTGGATTCGCCTACTTGCTGCTTATATAACTTAGACAAAACGTGAAACACTAACATTATTGATATATTATTGATATACCATTTCGAATAAGCAGTGGCGTTCACATAAGCGCGCGTGTTGCTCTTATGATAATCAGATAATTTGAAATCTCGCTCCGATCGTGCTCCTTTGTTGTTGCTCACTCTCTACTTTATGTGCGCGCTTTGCATGTCAATCGTAAGGTTTAGTAACCCTACCTCCTCCGCACACACACTGAATTAAAGCTAAATGCAATATGCAATTCACTTAACTGCAGCCTCTTAGATATGTTTTGCGTTGGATCAGTGCGTGCTCTTTGTTTGACTTGCAGAGCGCGCGCATACATAAGAGAGTTAGCCCATGATGAAATAAGTATAAGGTGGTCTCGTCAGCAGCCGAAGCTAGTTCGTTTTTGTCCCTTAGCTTCAGTGCAGTGCTTGCTTGTTGACGCGGAAAGTTGTGTGCGGATGAATTTTTTCTCAACACTTAACCCTTAAGCAGAAACAAAAAATGAGTTACTGGAAGTTTATTCATGCACCGAAATGTGTTGTGAAGCGAAAAAACAACGACTAATTGCTAATTCAAAATTATTAAAAATAAAATTATAAAAACTAACTTCACCGCTTTGTTTTATATTGGGCTATTTTAAACCCCGGGGACCAGCTAAGGGTTAATCAACACAATATCCATCCGTTTCATTCACACTCACTGTAAAGTGTGGGTTTCTCTCGCACTTATTGCTAGCATACGCTAAGGGACAGCTTTTGCCGACGAGACCACCTTATACTTATTTCATCATGAGCCGAAAAAGACAACAACGAAGGCGCATAATCGGAGCGAAATTCAAAAATAATTTGTCATCTAGCGCCGAAGATGAAGAGCGATGCGTGAGCGTTTTCAAGTTTTAAGCTGCCTCTTTGGGTTTTGGACCAACAGCGCTCAATTCATGATGCAGGTGTTGAATTGCCGACTGTCAGCACAACACGAGAATGAGCGAATCTGAAAACAAGTAAGAAGGCTTTAGTCGAGAAATCCCGACTAAAAGATACCCTGAACCCGTGTATTAAAATGAATTGCAGAAGTGATTTTTTCTTGTCTTAATTTTAATATAAAATATCTCCTGTGTTTCTTAACCGATTTGGATTATTAATTTTCACAGAATTTATAAAGTTATCCATTGTTTTAACTCCTATTTTTACATTTTCTAAATAACAGACATGGCTATGTGGAATAGGCTGTTGAAGCTGATTTATGTGGTCGGAGATGCTTCTTTCTGCCTGTTACATACTTTTGCACAAATCAATTATACCCTTTTTTACCCATTTTATGGGTTCAGGGTATAAAAATAATGTAATATTTTAGGCATGCTTTCAAAACAAAGTTTTCTTATATTTTGTAGCCACAGATAACAGAGAGAAGAACAAAGAAGAAGAAATATAACTGTAAATGGTACTCATTGCAAGCAGCATGCACAGCTGAGCGAATATATGCTGCAACACAAAGAGCGGCTTAAAGCTTGATCAGCGCGCGCGTCTCTCTTATGACTGCCGCTAGATATAACATAATTTGAATGCAATCATGCATCTTTGTTGTTGCCCATTTACGCTTTTGTTTATGCGCGCTTTGCATGTCAAACATAAATCTTAATATCCCTATCTACTCCGCACTCACTAAGCTAAGCTAACCATAACTAAGAGGCTGCAGTTAAGGGAATTGCATTGCCTAATTTACACCACCCATACCTAACTCTTAAGTGCAAGCGTTGTATGTATGAGCTCGGGATATGCTGCTTAGAGGAATAACTGTAATGCTCTTTCCAACATTATGTTTTTACATACATGGTAAGGGAATTGGTTATGCATTTAAGTTCATATATAATGTGAACAAAGAAAGTTACTTTTCGTTTCAGTGAATTTTTTAATATTGTTTATATTAAGGACAAGTATAACATCGAAAGTTACTTTTTGGATCAGTGAGTTTTTCAATATTCTGATTTTCGTATTATATATATGTACATTCATTTCAAATACGTATGTATATACGTTCATTTAAAATTCGTATGTAATGATAAGTTATAAAAAATAGTTAATTGCTATTATTTAAATATTTAAATAACGATCAACGTATTTTAATTTCTTTTGTTGTTATACTCGATACCGAAGGTAAAGAGTATATTGGTTTTGTGCAATGTCCGTCATGGTGTCTGTCCGTCTGTCCGTCTGTCTGTCTGTCCGTCTGTCCGTCTGTCCGTCTGTCCGTCCGTATGTATGCAAGTTTTTTCCACAACCTTCAAGCTAGAGACTTGAAACTTTCCAATTCTCTTTATCTATGGGATAGTAAATTAAAGTCTCAAGATGGGTGTTCTACGATAACTAGGGGGCTGGCAAATCGATAAATTCGATAACTCAAAACCGATAAATCCACATATTTCACACATCCTTACAGCTAGAACTACCAAATTTGGTAAGAAGATAGCTACTAGCAACCCTCAAAAATCTGCATCAAAAATTTTGGAGACACGCAACCCCATTCCGCCCCCAGCCCCCCTCATTTTAAAGTCAAAAAAGCCTATATCTCCCTCAGTTTTTGAGCTATAGCCACCAAATTTGGTACCAAGATAGGTGATGATGACCCCCCAAAAACTGCATCAAAAGTTTGGATGCCACGCCCACCGATACTGCCCTAGCCACCCCCATCCACCCCAACGCTTCGTCAAAAACGGGAATGCGTGTATATTCCAGAGTTGTGGAGCTAGAGCCTCCAAATTTGGTGGGAAGATAGCTGGCAACGACCCCCGAATCTGCATCAAAGTTTTGGAGCCAAGCCCACCCATTCCGCCTCCCTTTCCCCACCATTTACAAACTTTGAGCTAGAGTCACCAAATTTGGTATGAAGATAGCAATTGACATTTCACAAAGATCTGCATCAAAAATTGGGATGCCACGCCCACCAATACCGCCCCCAGCCCCCCTTTCCCCACTATTTACAAACTTCGAGCTAGAGTTACCAAATTTGGTATGAAGATAGCAATTGACATTTCACAAAGATCTGCATCAAAAATTGGGATGCCACGCCCACCCATACCGCCCCCAGCCCCTCTATCCCCACTATTTACAAATTTCCAGCTATAGTCACCAAATTTGGTATGAAGATAACAATTGACATTTCACAAAGATCTGCATCAAAAATTGGGATGCCACGCCCACCCATACCGCCCCAGCCCCCCCCTTCCCCACATTTTACAAACTTTGAGCTAGAGTCACCAAATTTGCAACGAAGACAGCTGGTGGCATCCTCATCTGCATCGGAGAATCTTTAAGGCAGCGTACACCCCTGCCTCATCCGTACCCCTCTGCAATGAGGCCTCTTTTTACCGGTTTTAATACTGGTATCGAGTATACCGCAGTCGGTTGCGTCCGACTGCAACGTTTCCACTTGTTTTTTATTTATTTATAGTTGTCTTCTATTTTGCATATTATATAATACTTATATAGACTCTGCTTAAGTGCATTTAAAAATCAAATAAAACTAAGCAGTCTGAATATTCTATTAAAAGTATAAGTTGGTAAATTAAATTTTATTGAATTCTATACTTACGTATAGACACTGTAAAGTTGTAACAATCGTTTTACAGTGAAGTCAATTGACTCACAGCCAAATTAAAATATGTCTATTGAAACTTTAGATATTAGTGGTGTTTTGGTGCCGCATTCAGTTGTTGCTATAATTGGTGATGGAGCCTGCCTTTTTAGATCTATTTCCTACCTTTTATTTGGTATGCAAGGCTTCCATGGCACCATACGCCAAAATATTGTTGAACATGTTGTAACCAACTGGCAAATTTTTGCTTGCTTCAGCATAAACTTAAATGGAGAGTGTTATAGCTCTTCTGAACAATATGAGTGCGATATGTCAAATTCAAATACTTATGGTACTGCATGTGAGCTTCAAGCAGCAGCAGAAATTTATGGTGTAAATTTTCAAGTTTTTCAAAATGGAAATTTATTACAACCATTCGGAAATAATATGCATCCTGTAAAAAGATTGCGTTTTACAGGTCCATTAATGAATGGACATTTTGATGTTTATATTTCTTTAGAGGAAGTATTAACTCAAGAATCTGATACGGTAAGTGAATGTATAACTGAAAATGTTAAAAATCCTGTTAAAAGACGTAGTCGATTCACCGGCAAAACAGAAAAAAGGTAAAAAAACGTTCATTTGAAAAAAATAGTGATATCAATAGGGGTAAGTGCATAGAAGCATCAAAAAGATATCGTGTTAATAATCCTGATGTTATAAGAGTTGTAGTGAGTTGACATCAGGCTAATAATCCTGAAGCTCATAGAGTTGCAGTGAGAAGACATCAGGCTAATAATCCTGATGCACGTCAAGAAAGGTGTTTGCGTGCATGGAGTGTTAAAGCCATGTCTGGCTTAAACTATGATTTTGAAATAGCTTACGAGTCAGATAAAATTACTCAACTTGGTAGTATGAATTTGATATGCAAACATTGTAATGCTTTAAAATGGAAAAATGAGCCTTTGGGTATCTGTTGCAAGGCAGGAAAAGTTTAACTTTCACAAAATTAAAGTTTGCCTGATCCACTTAAAAGCTTAATAATTGGTGGACATCCCAAGCATGATCATTTCATTGATCGTATAAGAAACTATAACGGCTGCTTTCAAATAACTTCTTTTGGAAGTACAAAAACTATAAATGAAAGTTGGTCAACCTTTAAAGTCCAAGGACAAGTGTATCACTTAATTGGTAGTGTCCGACCTTTGCCAAATGAAGAAATGCAGTTTCTTCAAATTTATTTTGTTGGTGATGATGAAAAGGAAGCTCAACTACGTTGCAAAAATATTTCAAATGTTGATTGTAGCGTAGTAGAGGATCTTCAATGTATGTTTCATCAGCATAATCGTTATGTTAAAGATCTAAAAATGGCTCTCAATAAAATACCAACAAGTACTAAAGACCATAAATTAATTATACATGCTGATCGAACACCCGCTGGTGCTCACAAAGGGCTTTATAATGCACCTCAATCAAGCGAAGTAGCTTTAGTTATTGTTGGTCAGCAATTTGAAAAGCGCGATATTATTATTGAAAGCCATAATAATAAATTACATCGTATAAGTGAGGTGCATCGATCATACGATGCCTTACAGTACCGTTTGCTATTTCCTTATGGCAAAGATGGCTATTCAGTGGATATACCACAATGGAATCCATTATTAAAAAAGGAGGAACCAAAAAAATGATATCTGCGTTAAGCTTTTACAGCTATAAAATAATGATTCGTCAATCTGAGATAAATCATTTAATTTATTGTCGTTCCCTTTTTAGTCAGTTTTTGGTTGATATGTATGCTAAAATTGAAACAGAAAGGTTAAATTATATTCGCTACAATCAAGCGAAACTCAGAGCAGATAGCTATATACATCTACAAGATGCAATAGGCCAACAAGATGTTGTCGCAGCTCATTTTGGTCAGATGGTAATTTTACCATCTTCTTTTACAAGCTCTGCACGATATATGCATGAAAAGACTCAAGATGCTATGACATATGTTCGCCATTATGGGCGACCAGATCTTTTCATAACATTCACATGCAATCCACAATGGTATGACATAAAAAGTGTTTTATTACCGGGTCAAAAACCGCATGATCGTCACGATATTATAGCTCGAGTTTTTCATTTAAAAGTTAAAGCTTTAATGTCACTATTGACAAAAGGTTCTTTGTTTGGAAGCGTGCAATGTTTCATGTACTCTGTGGAATGGCAAAAGCGGGGTTTACCACATATACATATTCTACTTTGGTTAGAAAATAAAATAAGACCAGATAAAATCGATAAAATTATCTGTGCCGAAATACCAAACGCAGATGAGGATCCTTTGTTATTTAACATTGTTAAGTCAAATATGATTCATGGTCCTTGCGGTGCATTTAATAATAAATCGCCATGCATGAAAAATGGAAAATGTACCAAAAGGTTTCCTCGACAATTACTTAAAGAAACTGTGACGGGAAAAGATAGTTACCCGATATATCGTAGAAGATCGATAGAAGATGGTGGTAATGCAATTAATATAAATGGTAATTGCATAGATAATCGTTGGGTTGTGCCTTATAACTGTGTACTATTGAGAACATTTGAAGCTCACATAAATGTTGAGTATTGTAGTTCTGTAAAGTCTATTAAATACATTTGTAAATATGTTAACAAGGGCAGTGATCAAGCATCATTTACTCTTGAAGACCAACGTAATGAAATTAACATGTACGTAAGTGGCCGTTAAATAAGTAGCTCAGAAGCGGTATGGAGAATCCTTGCATTTCCCATACATGAACGTTTTCCGGCTATTACACACTTAGCTGTTCATTTAGAAAATGGTCAACGGATATATTTTAACCCCAATAATCCGCAACAATTACTTGACAGATTAAGCACTACACCCAAAACCACTTTGCTAGCCTTCTTTGAGCTATGCACACGTGATGAGTTTGCAAGAACGCTTCTATTTTGTGAAGTTCCATCGTATTTAACATGGAACAATAAAAAATTTCAAAAAAGAAAACGAGGGCATGATGTGCCAAATTTTCCTGGAGTTAAAAGAGATTCAACTTTGGGAAGAGTTATACAATAATACAGAATGTTTTTATTTAAGACTTTTATTACATTTTGTAAGGGGCCCAACTTCATTTTTAAATTTAAAAACCGTTAATGGTATAGCATACGCATCATTTCAATTGGCGTGTAAAGCTCTAGGATTACTAGAAGATGATAAGCACTCGGATTCAACTATAGCCCAAGGTGTCATATGTCAAAATCTTACAAAACTGAGAGAACTTTTTGCAATAATGTTTGTATTTTGTCAAATTACATGCTCTTAAACTTTGGAATACTTATAAAGAAATTTTTTCAGAAGATATTATCATAGAGAAACAAATTATAAAAATTGCGATAATTTTGTTGTTAATAATGAGCTACTCCTTACTGCTGAGCAAAAACAAGTATACGAAAAGATACTACATAGCGTTGAAGCAGAAAAAGGAGAAACCTATTTTTTAGATGCACCTGGTGGAACAGGTAAAACGTATCTTTTAAATTTATTATTGGCAAAAGTACGGCAAAGTAAAAAAATTGCATTGGCCGTTGCTTCTTCCGGTATCGCAGCCACTTTACTTAATGTGGTCGCACAGCGCATTCTACACTTAAGATTCCATTTAATTTGATTCATTTAGAAACACTACATTGCTCAATTTCAAAGCAATCTAATATTGCTGCTGTGCTCAAAGATTGCAAGCTTATTGTTTGGGATGAGTGTACTATGGGCCATAAAGGTGCTTTTGAAGCTGTAGATCGATCTTTGAAAGACATTCGAGATAGTGAATACTTAATGGGTGGCATAACTGTTCTCTTAGCTGGTGATTTTCGACAAACTCTTCCCGTGATCCCCAGAGGAACAAGAGCAGATGAAATAAATTCGTGCTTAAAGTCTTCAATTTTGTGGCTCAAAATACAGAAAATTGCATTAACGAAGAATATGCGAGTGCACTTAAAAGGTGATAGCATGGCTGGTGAATTTGCAGAAATGCTTCTTCAAATAGGAAATGGATTATTTCCAACCCATGATGGCAAAATAACTTTACCATCAACTTTGTGTCATGTTGTGAAAAGTATTGAAGAGCTAACTCTAAAAGTATTTCCGAATATTACAAATATCTCTCAAAAATCACTCGAATGGTTTTCAGAACGTGCTATTTTGACTGCGAGATATGACAATGCATTGGAAATAAACGAGTTTTTATTAAAATCATTTCAAAGTGAAGAAATGACATATAACTCTATTGATTCTGTGACTGAAATCGAAGATGCAGTTCCGACTGGCCTGCCTCAACATAAATTAACTTTAAAGATTGGTTCACCTGTAATGTTGATTCGCAACTTGAAACCGCCAAAACTGTGCAATGGTACAAGATTGCAAGTTAAAGTCCTTCATAAGAATGTTGTCGAAGCAATTATCTTTACTGGCAATGGTATAGGGGAAACGGTTTTTATACCGCGAATTCCATTAATACCTTCTGATTCTGAATTGACAATTCAATTTAAAAGATTGCAATTTCCTTTAAAAGTTTGCTTTGCCTTAACAATTAATAAATCACAGGGACAAACTCTTAAATTAGCCGGACTAGACTTAAGACACGATTGTTTTTCTCATTTTATGTAGCCTGCTCAAGAGTCAGTTCACCAAAAAGTTTATTTGTATTAGCACCTGACGGAAAAACAACCAATATCGTTTATAAAGAAGCTCTTAAAGTTGTTAATAATTGCAAGTTAAGTTCAATAAGTGGATAAGGCCTACTGGGGAAACCACAATAAAAAATTATGCGCCTGATTCTCTACCTCAATGGTGGCGTGGAAAAGAGAATATTAAATACTTTGCTTTAATATTTTGTGAAATACTTTCTAATTTATTTATTTTGTATCTATCTTCTATTTCTAAAATTTATATAAACTATCCGAGCAGCGAAGTAAGCGGGCCACTTACTAGTCTATATACATATATAAAACAAAGTCGGGTTTGTTACAACACTTATAACTCGAGATCTGCTGGACCAATTTTCATGGGTTTTGATTTGTTGGATTTGTCTCCGCCCCGAATAGCAGAATACATCTTAAAAATACTGAAAAATTGACGAATACTTGAAAAATGCGTTATTTTCCATAAAAGAAAATGGTGTTAGTTACACTATTTATAGCTTTAGAACGGCTGAGATGATTTGGCTGAAAATTGTTGGGGAGGTAGCTTAGAACCAGGGAAACACATAGGATCCAATTTATAAAGACAAACGCGAAAAAACTTGCCACGCCACACTTTGCCCACTTTGTCTTATCTGTCAAGATATTTTCTTAATGAGTTTATTAAAATAGAATTTTGTAAACACAGCAAAGCAATCAAGTGTATTTTTTGGAAGTGTAGAGAAAAAAAACCACGTGCTAGGAATTATGCCACAACAGCGTAAGTCTAATCTTTCTCAAAGCTCTTATAAAGCTCGAAGTATGAAAATAGCTAGACTTTACGAGACGTTTCCACAAGCCGAACAGCGAAGGCTTGAATAGGCAGAGCGTGAGGCAGCTCACAGTGCTGCCGAGATACCAGAGCAGTCCCAAGCTCGGCGTCGACAGCATGCTGAATATATGGCATCTCAACAGGCTATGGAGACACCCGAACAGTCTCAAGCTCGACGTCAACAGACGGGCTACTCAAGCTTGGCGTCTTCAGCAGGCTACTAACATGGCGTACCAAAATCGAATTTAAGGTTCTATTCTATTATGTGCTTTATTCACAGAGAACACATCAAAAAGCACCTCTGCGACGCGTGGTCTGGGTCCACTAGTTTAATATATTTATTTCAACTGGGTGAAGAGGCTCTCCCGACTAGAGCCTTCTTACTTGTTAGTTATAATAGAGAACAATGGGTTGGCCATAATTAAATTTAGCTATAATAAAAAATGAGAGTTTGTGTGCATTCACAAAAGAAGCAAAACTGAAATGCACTAGACGAATGATGAATGTTGGATACCCTAATAAAATATAAGTGCTATTGTGGATATGCAGTTATAGAATATACATACATATTTGCAATAATTGCATATTTTGATTAGCAAAGGTTGGTGTTAGCTGACAATTGAGAAATAACTAAAAACTGTTTAATAACATATCATCTTCCAACATTATAAGAGTATCCAAGTGAAAAAGTTGCAGTCGGATCCGTCCAAATGCGGTATACTTTCATACTAGTATTAAAACGGATGGTAAGAAAAAGGGTGCGCACTGTATTCAAAGATGGTTTGTGGCACATCATGGTCGTTGTACTGTCGTCGCATGCAGACGTGTTTTCTTATTGTGCACCGGTTAATTAATTTCCAAACACAAAAGGGCAGTGATACAGAATCTAATAAATATATATATTTTATACGAAAAGACGCTTTGTGCAATGAATCTCCACAAATTGTTTTCTAAACAAAAATCTTCAATTCGCAAAGCGCGAATTGTGCCCGATAACGCCAGCGAGACGAGCGTCGTCGGCAGAGCATCGCGTACTCCCAGTGGCGCAGAGCTGCATGAGGTCGGTCGAAATAATGCATAATTTAAAGCCGAAATGTAATGCATTACCTATGATCTTTTTTCCATCGCAATTGTAATTGCCAAAATAAAAACTACTGCTCGCACGAACGCAACGATCTTTTGTCAATTTCGTTTTTGTGCGCCCCTCCCCCTCTAACCCACAAACGATTTTCGTCTTTCGTTTTTTCATGTTTCGTTTTGTGTTTGGCCCGCCTGCGTTTCTTGTCTATGCCTATTCCTTTTGTGTGTATAGTGCTAAAGTGTTTTAATACAAATGCATAATTGAATGTGTGTGATGACTTTCGTCTTGGGTTTTTTGCATGTTTCGTTTTGTGTTTGGCCAGCGTGCGTTTCTTTGTCTATGCCTTTTCCTTTTGTGTGTATAGTGCTAAAGTGTTTTAATACAAATGCATAATTGAACGCGCGGCACGCGTCATTTTTACTAATTTCTTGTATCGTGTGGATGCATTTTTCGCAGTAAGTTGAAAATACTACATACATTTATTCATTAAACTCTATAATAATTAATAATAAAAAATTCAATATGCCTGGAAAAGCGCCAAGAAGAAATATTGACAATTTTAAACAAATTCACTAATGATGACATGCCTTCAGCTGCAAATATTTTTCCAATAACTCAAATGCAAGATTTACAAAAGGTTGATGAGCTGGTTAGCGAGAATAAAGAAAGTTATGTAAGTACCCAATGTCTTTAATGAAATAAAACTGAATGTAACGATTTTTTCTTTTATTTAAACAGGTGCGAGTTCTCCAAACAATAATAAGAGGAAATATTGGCAAAAATTTTGATTGTATAATTGGAAAAGGAATAATTCCAAATCTTAATTTTGACGGCCTAAATGGGAAAGAGCCGTTTAAACAGTTTAAAGCCTTAAACGATGCTCTATATGGTATGTATAAATCATATTTATTTTATTTTCAATAACAACAAATTAATAATGTTAAATTTACAGATGCTATTAAAACAGAAGGATGTACATCCAAAACCTACGCAACAACAATTCGCAACTGCTTCCGTCTACAAAAAGGTCGGCTTGCGAAACAAAAATTTGATAGCAAGCCAAAAAATGCAAATAAAAATTATGAAGAAAATGAAAATTAAATGGTAAAATTAAAAATTGAATAAAAAAAAAATACTACATTACTAGAGCGTATATTTAGTTTCTTTTGTAATCAATTATTTATTCAATTACATTGCAGGAAAGTAAGCCACTTTATATAGTGGGAAATTGCGTTGCAGGTATATTGTCTAGTAATGTAAGCACATTACCATCCCATAAGCGATTTTTAAATTGTATGCTGCGTTTTATACAGGCTGCAGAATTTCTGCATTACAATATTTTAAAAGGCTATGCTTGGGTAATGGAGACCCGAATTAAACTTCGGCTCGTCATTACTTTCTGCATTACGAAATTCAATAAATTCATGCACCGTGCCTACAAAGCGGCCATTGTGTTAAGAAAGTAATGGAGCTTGTAATCGGTTTTTGAATGCAAACAGGCGAGAAGTATTCCATTCGTAATCGAACTAATAATGAGCATTTGCGCCACTGGGCTTCTCTGTAGTTTCAGAGCAACCCGAACGGTCAATTACCTTCAACACGACAACCGAACTCTCTTTAGCACTGCGTTCTTGCTCTCTTCTCCGTCCCATGATGAAATAAGTATAAGGTGGTCTCGTCGGCAGCCAAAGCTAGCTCGTTTTTGTCCCTTAGCTTCAGTGCATGCTTGCTTGTTGACGCGGAAGGTTGTGTGCGGACGAATGTTTTCTCAACACTTAACCCTTAAGCAGAAACAAAAAATGAGTAACTGTAATTTTTTCCGCAAGCATGTACTGGGTGTGAAATTTATTCATGCACCGAAATGTTTTGTGAAGCGAAAAAACAACGACTTATTGCTAATTCAAAATTATTAAAAATAAAACTATAAAAACTAACTTCACCGCTTTGTTTTATATTGGGCTATTTTAAACCCCAGGGACCAGCTAAGGGTTAATCAACACAATATCCTACCGTTTCATTCACACTCACTGTTAAGTGTGCGTTTCACTCGCACTTATTGCCAGCATACGCTAAGGGACAGCTTTTGCCGACGAGACCACCTTATACTTATTCCATCATGCTCCGTCCTTGCTATCTATCACGTCAACGCAATCCGATCTCGCGCGGTCGACAACATCCAACCCGACAAACGAACTCTTGCACACAGCGCGCGAAAGAAAATAATTATACTCCTCGTCTCTCTCAGCTATGATGGCAAGTGCCGCGCCCTCTTTAGGTACCCCAATAGTGCCTACAACAACAACTTCACCGATGCCAAATTCCCGTTCAACAAGCACAAAGACTGCTCCGCCGTCAGCAAATCAAACTGCAAACAGCAAAAATGGAAAGCCGGCTACGCAGACTGGTATGAATCGCTACCCAGCAAGTAATTGGATGATTGTTTAAATCAGAAACCACATTACGAGTCTCATTCGACTCATTTTGATGATTTAAAAACGATTAATCGCTTGTGCGATTAAAGCTCGACTCGAAAACGACTCGCATGTATGCCTTGAATGTGATGAATTGCCCAAAATTTGAACCAATCAAAAATAGAGCATTCCAGCGATTAAAATATGATTACTTTGTCGTGACGTCGGTCGGTATGCACGATTACTTTGAACAGCTTGGTGACTCAAAAGCGACTCGATTGCGTGCTCAAAACATGATTCAATTCTTCAAATGTAAAGCACTTTCCAGCAAGCATTTGTATCACAAGCGAGTCTCTTCGAGTCGTCAATCTGAGCTCAAAATGCTTACTAGGTAAATATGTACATGTCAAAACAAAGCTAAGTCCGCAAAATTCTACGAATAAACAATAATTACCCATAGCAATTTAAATAAATTACAAACAATACTTAAATACTTACCTATAGGTTTCATTCCGCCAACACTTTTAAAAATAGAACTCGAACCAGAAACGAAGATGCACCCAATACACAACCTTCAGCTCTTACTACACCGCAGAATCACCGTAGAAGAACCGCCAACGAAATGGTCCGGTACAATGCATGTAGCAAGCAAATGTGATTCTAGGAGAAAAATGTGTGGAAACTGCGGCGGCAATCACACAGCCAGCTACAGAGGCTGCCATTTTATCCTCACTTGGCCCCGAATCCTGCCTTCCTGACGCTAATGCACCGTATTCAAAACAAGTGATCACGAACACGGACAACAAGCCACCGTTGCAACAACATCGCTGCACCGCAGCAGCAACAATGCAGCCTCGAACCACTTATATGTACCCTAATGGCGTTTCACAGCATAAACGTGAGTTAGCTCAATTCCTACTCGACAAGCACATCGACGTAATGCTACTTTCCGAAACACATCTTACAAACAAATACAACTTTGATACAAGTGGATACTTATACAGTGGAACTGAAATTTTGATCAGAAGACTTCTCAAGCACCACTACTATAAAGAGTTCGCTGAAAACTATCTTCAGGCCACATTTTTTAAAATACATTTGGACAGTGGTAGCAAACTCACTATAGCCGCTGTATACTGCCTCTTGTGTTACACCATATTTGAAGACTAATTTATGGAATTCTTCAACTCACTAGGAGAACGCTTTATAGCAGCAGGAGACTATAGTGCCAAGCACACACACTGGGGATCTCGCAATTATAAAAGCAAACAACAGCATACTGGCCGACAGATCCCAAAAAATTCCACGATTTGATTGACTTTGCAGTTACCAAAAACATTTCGCGTAGTCTGATAAGTGCAGAGTGCCTTTCGGATCTATCATCCGATGACTCACCTATTCTAATAAATATCCTACGATAACTTGAATCCCTAAATTAACTCGGTAAGTTAACTTCACAAAAAAACTAACTGGCTTAGATACAAAAAATATATTAGCTCACACATTGAGCTCAAGCCACGACTCGAAGATGAAGCCGACATTGATAGTTTTGTTAACACTTTGGAGTCCGTCTTCGTCGCCGCAGCTTGCACTTCAACGCCTCAAACAGTAAAAACAATACATAAGCAATAGAAGACAAATTTACAAAGCAAAAACTAAAAAACGCCACACGTAAACCCACCAAAGAGCTAAAGCACGAAGAAGAACATATATTGAACAATTATCAACCACCAGTACGAAAAACTCACTGTGGAGAGCTCACAAAACTCTAAGCTCACAGATAGAAATAGTAATGCTTATAAGAAACCGCGCAGGCGGCTGGATCCGCTGCGATAAAGAAAGAGCAAGCACATTTGCTACTCACTATCAAAAAGTGTTTCAACTTAATCCTGCAACAAAAGCGTTTGCACTGCCGACTGCATCAAACGACTCTCAGCTTCAACATGAGCAAATCAAGTTCAGCCCGAATGAAATCGTAAGAATCATTAAAGAGCAATTGAGCCCAAAAAAATCTCCATCTTGGTCACCAACAAATAATACCAAAGATGATGATTGAGCTTCCTGACTGTGCGGTCTGCATAATTGCCCAGCTCTTCAATACTATCACCAAACTTGGCCACTATCCAGACAGATGGAAAAAGTCAATCATCATAATGATACCAAAGCCATGAAAAGATCACACAGTTCCCGCGTAGTATAGACCTATAAGCTTATTATCGTGTCTATCAAAACTTTTTGAAAAATGTTTGCTGTATCGGATTAATCGATTTCTGAATATTCATCCCATCACACCAATTTGGCTTTCGTGAAAAGCACGGATCAATTGAGCAGATTAACAGAATAACATCAGAGATACTAAGCGTGTTCGAAAATCGGGAATACTGCACTGCAATATTTCTGGATTTTTCATAGTCATTCGACAAAGATTATTTGGAATGACTGATGCATAAGATCAAAACAATGCTCCCAAACAATACACACAAACTGCTTAAGTCGTAGCTCTATGATAGGAAGTTTGCAGAAAGATATAACACTGCAATGTCTGACGAACACAGCAATGAAGCTGGTGTTCCACAAGGCAGCGTACTTGGACCACCATTATACGTGCTGTTCACAGCAGACATCCCTATAAGTAGCCGATTGACAACTTCAACCTTTGCTGATGATACAGCTGTTCTCAGTCGCTCCATATGCCCAATACAAGCAACGGAGCAACTAGCCGCTCATCCGGTCAACGTGGAAAATGGTTGTCCTACTGGCAAATTAAGGTAAACGAACAAAGAAGGAAGCAAGTAGCTTTCACCCTTAACAGGCAAGATTGTCCTCCGCTCACGTTAAACAACACCAAACTACCGAATGCAAACATAGTAACTTATCTGGGCGTATACCTAGACAGAAGACTTACATGGCGCCGACACATTGAAGCAAAGAACACATACCTCAAACTGAAAGCCAATAGCTTCCAGTAGTTTATCAATGCTCGCTCTTCCATAAGTTTGGACTACAAAGACCTGCTCTACAACTCTGTTCTAAAACCAGTCTGGACCTATGGTTCCCAGTTATGGGGGAACGCTAGCAAACAACAGCATCGACATTGTCCACAGAGCCCAATCGAAAATCTTGAGAACCATCACTGGGGCACTGTGGTATGCTCGGAACGAAAACATTCACAAAGATTTCAATATCCTAACAGTCAAGGAGAAAATAGCGGAACAAAAAGTAAAAAACATAAGCAAGCTCTCTTCGCAACAAAACGTAAAAAACATAAGCAAGCTCTCTTCGCACGCTAATCATCTCGCGGGAATTTTTACAAAGCTGCGCAGCCGATCCCGTTTTCGTCGTTACGACTTACCAACCCAAGGATGAATTAGAGCGAAGCCCACTCAGAATACAGTCAAAAAATGTACTGTAAGCTAAGATTTATTAATAAGGCTTGTGTATACTTATTGTAAGTTTGCAGATGGGGATGCCACCAGCTATCTTCCTACCAAATTTGGTGGCTCTAGCTCCACAACTCTGGAAGATACACGTATTCCCGTTTTTGACAAAGCGTTGAGGCGGTGGGGGTGGCTAGGGCAGTATTGATGCAGTTTTTTGGGGATCACTATCACCTATCTTGGCACCAATTTTGGTGGCTATAGCTCAAAAGCTGTGGGAGATATAGGCTTTTCTGATTTCAGAAAGCGGAGGGGCTGGGGGTGGAATGGGTGGGCAAGGCTACAAAACTTTGATGCAGTTCTTTGGGGGTCGTTTCCAGCTATCTTCCAACCAAATTTGGTGGCTCTAGCTCCACAACTCTGGAAGGGTTGGTGGGCGTGGCATCCAAACTTTTGATGCAGTTTTTTGGGGGGTCATCATCACCTATCTTGGCACTAAATTTGGTGGCTATAGCTAAAAAACTGTGGGAGATATAGGCATTTTTGACTCAAAAATGCGGGGGGCTTGGGGCGGAATGGGTGGGCGTGGCTCTAAAATTTTTGATGCAGTTTTTTGAGGGTTGCTAGTAGCTATCTTCTTACCAAATTTGGTAGTTCTAGCTGTAAGGATGTGCGAAATATGTGGATTTATCGGTTTTGAGTAATCGAATTTATCGATTTGCCAGCCCCCCAGTTATCGTAGAGCCCCAATCTTGCACTTTAATTTACTATCCCATACATAAGGAGAATTGGAAAGTTTCGAGTCTCTAGCTTGAAGGGTGTAGACAAAAATTGCGTTCATACAGACGGACAGACACCATGACGGACATTGCACAAACCCAATATATTCTTTACCTTCGGTAACGAGTATAAAAAGATTCAATAAATAAGATCAGCAAACTAAAAAAAAAAAAAAGTGGAAACGTTGCAGTCGGACGCAACCGACTCCGATACCTGTATTAAAACCGGTAAAACGAAGCCTAATTGCAATGGGGTAAGATAGCTGCAGGGGTGTACGCTTCCTTAAAAATTCTCCGATGCAGATGGGGATGCCACCAGCTATCTTCCTTCCAAAGTTGGGGACTCTAGCTCAAAGTTTTAAAGGTGTGGAAGGGGGCTGGGGTGGTATAGGTGGGCGTGGCCTCCAAAGGTTTGATGCAATTTTTTGGGGGCTGTCATCACCAATATTAGAACCAAATTTGAAGACTCTAGCTCAAAAACTCAGCAAGATATATTCGTTTTTGATTTCACAATACGGTGGGCGGAATGGGTCGGCGTGGCTCCAAGATGTTCGATGCAGTTTTTCAAGGTTGCTAGTAGCTATCCCCTCACAAAATTTAATAGTTCTAGCTGTAAGGATGTGCGAAATAGATGGATTTATCGATTTTGGGCTATCGAATTTATCGATTTGCCAGCCCCCCAGTTATTGTAGAACCTCAATCTTGACACTTTATATTTCCAGGCCATAGGTAAAGATATTTGGAAAATTTCAAGTGAAGCTTGAAGGCTGTGGAAAAAAGTTGCTTTCAGACGGACGGACGGACAGACACTATGACGGACATTGCACAAACCCAATATACTCTTTTCCTTCGGTATCGAGAATACAAATTTAGGGGACATCACCAGCTAAATTGCCACCAAATTTGGGAACTCAAGTCCATCTGTTATCTTTGGGGGACGTTTCCTGCTAAACTGGCACCAAATTTGGTGACTCCGACTTAAAAATTGTCAGAGGTAAAGGCGTATCCGATTTTACATAACTGCTGGGGACAGAAGGAGTGGACGCACGAAATCTTGGCTCAAAAACTTTGTGCTCCTTTTTTGCGTTGCAAGTGTGGTTGACCCTTAATACAAAGCGGTACAGTTGCACTTGCTTTTGGGGTCTGTATCTTATTTAAAGATTGTTTACATTGCATCCTAACAAACTTAATGCATTATTCAATGTGTTTAGATGTACTTGCAACTGTAACTGACTCTAGCTCAAATAGATATTTGCCTACCAGTTTTTATATGGAGTGGGCGGGGAGGGGGGGGATGGTATTATCCAACGTGGCACCTATAGTTTTTATGCAGACCTTTGGAGGACGTTACCGTCATATTCCTACTACATTTGACCCTTATTGAAAACCTGAAAAAGATACACGCATTCCCGTTTTTAAAGAGGTGTTTGTGCGGCTAGGGCAGAATGGGTAGGCGTGGCATCCAAAGTTTTAATGCAGTTAATTTGGGGGACGTCATCATCTACCTTGTTACCAAATTTGGTGGCTTCAGCTCAACATCTGTCGAAGAAATATAAGTTTCTGATTTCCATAATGCTATGGGACGGGGTGCGAAATGTGTGGGAAGGCTCCAATGTTTTTGATTAAGTTTTTTGGGTTGCTCCAGTAGCTATCTGCTTTTGTTACTCTAGTTGTAAAGTTGTGAGAAGTATGTGGACTTATCGATTTCGAGTTACCAAATTTATCGATTTCCCAGCCCCACTGCAGGCTTGGAGAGCCCCAATCTTGACACTTTATTTGTCCCGGCCATAGACAAAAATATTTGCAGAGTTTCAAGTCTCGAAAAAAGTTGCGTTCATACAGTCTGTCAGACTGGTATGAGAAAATTGTATTATAGTTTAGCGTTACATTTGTATTGTTTAAAATTTTATTTTATAATATACATATATTATTATTTAGCGGCAATTTACAGTTTCAACAAAAATCGGTATCTCCGATATACTTTTAATGTTTAATAAAACACTTATTTACTAAAAAGTAAAGATTAAACAAGTTGGAAATAAAAACGTTTCTGAAGCTGTTTAGGATTTGGTACGTAATCTGTACATTTTTTGTATTTATCACGTCACTAATCTAAAAGAAATGTTATTGACGAACAAATCGTTTTTTTTTTCCCCCTAACCTGACGCACAAGAAACATTTATATGGTTTTAAATTAAAGCTTACGTCTTATACTACAATATCCCTATTCCTCAATTCAAAAAAAAGATACTTTAATTTTCAGTGGGGTTAAAGATAAGACTAGCTTGTCCAATACTAATCTCTCATTTATGTACGCACTTGAAAAGACTGGTAAAAACAGCGACTTCGCCGAAAACGCCGTTACAGTTAAAATGAATGCCTGAAAAAATCAAATTAAAAATGCCCTTACAAAGAGAGTAAATAAGGGCTACAATATAAAGCATGTCGAAATCATTAACTCAAACTTTCCATTATTTAACTTAGGCAGTCTTCAAGTAAATGACCAATATTTTATTTTTTTTTAATCGGACAAACAAGGCTGGTCCTTAACCTTACTTTTTGAAAAAAGATTTGGTTCTGTATGTTGTAAGATGTTGAGACTTTTCTGAAAACCCTCAAATGTTTGAACTTTTTTCTCCCAATTTTTCTCAAAATCTTGACGTGAAGTGCCAATTCTGAAATCGTGTTCAGCACACTTAAATACAGAGAAATCAGTTGAAATTACTAAAACAGCTTTTTTGTTACAGACCTGTGTTATCGAACTTACGCTTTTTAAATTTTTAAATTAACAGACAAGTCAAAATAAATGATAATAATAATAAATTTCTACTTAAAGGTAATGTGCTAATAAAATAATATTCTGTACTTCTAAAATCTGTTATAAATTTTTATAGCTCAAACCAATAACTTATATTTATTTTAGTAGTTTTTTAGAATATTTTAAAGCCGTAATTTTTCTGCCTTAGTTAAGCGTACCCCTACACCCTTGAGCACCACAAAGACATGGTATTTTTTCCTCTTCTAAAGGAAATTTGTAGTCATAGGTTATTTCTTCATTGATTCCAATGGGTTGTTTTGAATATATAACAATTTTTTTTTCTGATTCAATGGTAATGACTTTGGCATAACAGTTTGGCTGCAATCAAATCAAGAAATTAGCAAGGCATCTTTTATAAGTTTATTAATACTTACGTTACAGCTGTGGTTTATAAATCTGGCCAAATTGCCACATTTTGTTGCGTCAATTATAGTCTCCATATCAATTCGGAATAAATATGAGCTTCCAATGCCAATTGCCTCATACTTGGTTTCTCTTAAATCAGCAACAACTGGTCGAATCATTTGTCCAACATACTCAATAACCATTTCATCCGCTGCTATTGGTTCCATGGCAAACAGTCCCCAATCATGAATTGCAGACTTTGCAAATTTAAGTTGCTTTTTGCGGAATTTCAGCTGATTAAACTTCAAAAGTTCCGACTCGCCCATTGAACCGAAGGCCGTTAACAGACGTCGTTGGTTGGAGCGCGCTTCCCGAGAAATGCCTTGCATTTTGGAAATAAGTTTATTGTGATGGTGATTCGTCAGTGCCGTTGGCTCGTCGCATCTATCTTCATTTTGAGCGTCATGCGTGTTAGCTTTAGCATGATGATACTTATGTTTAGCCTTTTCACGTATGTCCAATTTGTAGAAGCCCTCAGTGCGGGCGCACCCTGTTTTATGACGCATCAGCTCGTCGTCCTTGCGCCGCTTCTTAGGAGGAGAGGGCCAAAATGCCCGGTCTGTGGTGCAGTGATTCACCCAATGAGTATTGTTTAAAAACATACTGAAATTTTTAAAATAAACAACAAAAATTTAATTAAAGATAGGGGTTTCAGAAAAATATTTAAGCTTACGCAAATGGTTCCTTTTGCAAATGCTCAATATAGCTAGTTTTGATATACTTTATATCCTCCAAATCTATGCCTTTTGTCAGGAAAGTGTATAATATGACCATTTCCTCGTTTTGATCACGGGTGTTAAACATATCGCATGGAATGAAGTTGGAAGTTTGGCGAGGTAAATCGGAATGCGTGTCCTTCAGTGACGCTATTTTCATTTTTCGATTGATTTGTCGGCCCGCCAATTCCTTTTTCTTCTTTTGAACACGAACGGAATCTTTGCGTGGTCTTCCTGGGCCCTGTCTTGCAACCAGTGTGACATTCGATTCTTTAATATTATTCGAATTAAGCTGGCCTGTCGAAACACCCAATGACAAGTCACCTTGTGCATGCGGTGGCAAGGAATAGCAGTGTTCTAAAGCAACTTGACTCGCTTGGGAGGCTTGACTGGATCCACTATCTGACGAGGCAGGTGATTGTTTTCCGTTGCAATAATGTGCATCATACACATTCGATTTTGAAAATATTCTGTCTTTACAATCACTAGACTGAACTTTGGAGCTATCTTTATTTTTTAAACAAATATCTGTCTTAAATGTGCTAACAGAGTTTTTGCTTTCATCATCGCTATCTAAAACATTTTTCTTGGAAAATGGTAAGTTCTCCACTATTAATTTTGTGCCTAAAGTCGGTGGCTGTTTTGAAACATCAAGCGTTTCCATTTTTAATGTAGTGTCCGTCTGATGTAAAGTTTTCTGTTGCTCTTCTAAAAATTCTCGCTCTATTTGAGCCATATATTCTGTGTTTCTACGTCTTTTTTCCTGGTACTCGCGCTCCTCATCAGAATCACTGTAAATACGATCATACCCAAAATGAGTTTTTACAGTACTTGAATTGTCGGACTTTTGAACAGCTTCCTCGCTGTAATCTGAAGGCGGTACAGGTGTGGGTGATCGGCGGGGCTCGGATTTGACTTTCGAATCAGTCGTTCTTTCGGAAGAAAACTTAGAAGCAATGCCAGTTTCCTCCATACCAAAACAACTATCTTTACTAATGTCTTCAAGATCGGACGGTATAGATGACATAACAATAGGTTTTGAGCTAGTAAATAGTTTTACTCTTAGGTTCTGATCGTTATCATCATCATCATCAGTTTCGGAGTATATATCTATTTTTTTCGAACGACCGCGATTTTTTGCTGATATTCGGTTCATTGAATGATTATCTTCCTCAGAGTCTGTGTAAACGTTGTGCATTTGGCCTTTTGTATCATTTAAATCACAGCGACGGCTTTTAGATAACTTATCCCTTTCATTATCATTACTTGGTAGAATATCGTCATCACAAGTTTCATCGTCACTACTCCTATCATTTTCAGCTCTGTTGCAAATTTCAGCATCATTTTCACCATCGCTATTAGATGACGCAGATGTTGATGATGAAAAGAAACTTGAGGCACTTCCTTTTCTTTTAAAACGTAAATTGGATGACGTCAGTCGCAATTTCCCAACGTCCGTTTGCATCGAGCGTCGCTTTAAGTTTATATTTTGAACATCGGAACAGTCCACATTTGAATCCTCTTTGTCAGAATCAGAACGTTGTACCATTTCTTCTTGATCGCTAAGATCTCTTTCCGACTTATCAGGAAGGGGACTAGGGTGTTTGGGTACACGTCGAAATGATGGCAATTTTGGCATTGCCGCTCGTATACCAATACTCGTAAATGATTGGAAATCTGACATTTCTCTTTGTGTGTTGATCAAATGATTTATATCAGGTGGCTTCTCTTGAGAAGCAGTGTTATCTAAAGAGTTGTTACTCACTGAAGGAAGATTGACAGCTGAAGATAATGGTTTTAATCGAGTTTTTGCGGTTTGTTCGTCCCACCAAACTTCAAAATTTTTAAAAGCTGTCATTTCAATCATGCGCTTATTAACATCCCGTTTAAGGATCTGTTTCAGCTCCTCGACTATAAAGTTCATAACCTTTTTGATATTTTGTTGCATTTCGTCATTCTGATCACCTTGGGTATGCTGGTAGCCATATGTGTTTACGAACGGATTCAAATTAAATCCATCAGCTGAAGCAACTCCAGGTAGGTAA
This sequence comes from Scaptomyza montana, assembly GCA_018904305.1. Classification (NCBI taxonomy): domain Eukaryota; kingdom Metazoa; phylum Arthropoda; class Insecta; order Diptera; family Drosophilidae; genus Scaptomyza; species Scaptomyza montana. The sequence goes on along the minus strand of JAEIGR010000072.1, from coordinate 405,293 downwards.
GATTGCATATATGCAGGGTTATCAAAATACTTTCCAGTAAATCCAGAAGTTACACCAATGGCGGATGGGTAGTGTCCATAGCCATAAGCTGTGTGTTGATAATAATAGTTGCTTTGTTGGGAAGCATGGGTATCCGTATATGCAGAAAAAATAACTTTCGTGGATTGGGTTGATAATTTTGTCGTTTCTTCATGGGACGATAAGCTTGACAAAGACATATTATCATCATCATTATCATTTAGTTCAAGCTTTTGAGAAGAACATCCAATGGATTCCTTTTTAATTAAAATGTCGTCGTCACTTGATATATCACTGGCGCCGTGGTGCTTAAGGGATTCCATATTTCTTTCGGTTGTTCTTTTATTGTGCGCACTATTCGAGTCACAATGTTGTTCAACAATGTCATAATTTTCATCACTTTTGACCTTGTCAGTTTCAGAATCACTACTATCCATTTGCAGAAAAGGTGGGGCATTCCCAAACGTTTTTCCTTGGAATATCAAAGCAATACGTGTGTCCAAGTCAACATTCTCCGTGCTAACTTCTGACTCGCCAACAGACTCAAGATAGTTTTTGGATTTACTCGACGTTGAGGGCCTAGGAGAGAGCGGTTTTAAGGAAGCGAGCAAATCTGCGGAGTGCGAGTTATCTTTTGCATACAAATTTGATAACGGCGGTTGTGGATCATCCCAATTTTCCTCCTCTTCCAAAGGTGGAGGCGGTGGTGGTTGCAGCTGCGAATCTAGTTGTAACACGGGCCACCTTCTATGCGAACTAGACCATGAATGATTTTTTTCACCCATACTGTAGCCATAATGACTGTATCCGTAATTATCAGACGTCGTTAGATTTGAATCTGTAGTGCTCGAATGACATGGTTGGTTTTTAACCGACGACAAGGTCCCATTTTCATCTTTGGGACATTCATTACTTAAATACCGTTTAACGTGTTTAGAGCTGATACGATCATTGCGCTCACTTTCATTATCAATAGTTCGATTGCGATCTCTATCTCTGTAATCCCGTTCTTTAGATGAGCTTAGGCGACGATCTCCTCTTTCCCGTACCGGATCCCGAGAATGATCTCTGGATCTAATGTGCTCTCCATACTTATCTCGTCCTTTTGAACGCAAATAGTCGTATGACCTTCCGTCTCGGTCCCTGTCTCGTGAATTATGTAATCGATCCCTGCTTGATTCTGAACTTTTCTCTCGGGATCCTCGAGAATAGTAATGACGACTATGACGTGAGCTAGTATATTTATTACGTGTCCCACGCTCTCTATCATAGGCTGTTTCCACAGAATGTCGTAAACGGTCTTTAATAAATCGGTCTCTCTCACGTTCCCTGTGACGATCACTATCCAGTTCTCCAAACACTGTGCTTTTATGAAACGAATTGTAACTACTACTGGGTACTAAATTAGTTTCGTCGTGTTCTTTTGCCGCATTCAGAGTTGACGATTGTGGTATGTTGCTTATTACAGGTCTATGTATAATGGGGTTCGTTAAATTATCTATCGTTTTTTTTAGAACGGCTCCAAACGGATCGCAAAATACGTTTAAAATCTGTAAAAGAAAAAACAGTAAAACAAAAAGGTTATACAAATGAATTCAAGGTGCTTACATAAATAAGTCCATAAGTCATAAGGGCAATTTTTTTTTTTTTTGCTGATGATTAATGCTTTTTTTTTCTGTGAAACGCGTTAGCTGTCAAAGAGTCTTACCTTTCCCATTACTGATTTTTGGTTATACTTCTCAACAAACTGGCGTGCTCCTTTGGTGCTCTCAAACACGATACGCGCAATCCCCAAATGTTTGTTTGTCTTTGGATGGTGATATATATTTATTTCATCAGTGGACCCGCACTTGTCCAAAAGGCTTGAAAGAAACTGCCGATCGATGTTATCGTTCAGATTGACTACCGTTACTTCAATAGCAGGTGGCTGGCCAACATAATCTGAATCGATCACGAACCTGTGTTTAAATCACAAATATACATTATTTTAGGTCTAAATTATAATACCTTTAAATTTCGTCATACCGTGGTATAACCAGCATTAATGGTTCGACAGGTTTTGCTCGAATTCGAATAAGTGGATTGCGTGGGTCGCGAGGTGTTATTGTGGGGTAAGTTGGGTCTCCGGGGACAACACCGTCATATCGATACAGTTTGGAACCACATTTTAATAACTGTGGGTCCGCCAACAATTTAAAGTTTTTATGCATTTTTGTTGGACACAATGAATTAAAAGCACCCACATTACGATAGCCCTGCATCATATTATGTGCCTGTTCTGCTGACGATTCTTCGCCATTAATTGAGTGGTAGATATTGCTCGGATCCATAAAAAAATAGCTCTTATGCCACGATAAGGAAAGCTATTGAAAAGAAGAACACGACTTTTGCTAGTTAAGTTTTCACATGTAATTTCTGACAACCAAGATTAAAAATAAAAAAATAATAACAACTTTTGTTACTTACTTTTGTTGTATCTGAAGACTGCCGCTACGTCGGCGGGCACACACTATCCGGGTATGTATTACGAGGGAACAAGAATATTGCAGCTAACTTCCCCTCGACGCGATTTGACTTCTTTATTTTTTGTGACGCTAATGTCAATACTAATTTATTACCATTTTATTTATGCTATCCGGAAAGTACAAATATCCGATGTATAACAACATATGAAATATTAAAACACAGTCGAACAAAAAACATACAGAAAAAACGAGGCCTCTAGCGGTGTAAAATTATTGTTATCGATGTTTCAAAACCAATATACCGATTATTCTTAAATCGAGTTGCTTTACCCTCATACATAAGGTTTTATACATTTTAATTTATATCCGTTTAAGTTCAACAACATTAAAAATATCTGAACATATAAGTATTAATGTCATTGGAAAAATAAAAAATTAATGTGGGACATACCAACTCATTTAAAAATGAAGATTTTAATGAAATTTGATTTTATTATTCACAACAAAACTGATAAATACTTATATGCACGCCTAAACTTATAATGTCGATTTATTTTCCCATACATGTTAAGGAACAGAAAACCAAAACAATTCTTATAAAATATTGTGTTATGCGACATACGATATTTTCGCGAATATTTTTCGATATGAATAAAATATTCACGATCTGGCAGCCCTGTAAAAAAAGTATTCGCATTGATTGCATCACAATTGAACCATATTTTCTAGTTAGTTAATATCTACAAATTTGTCAGGAATTGTAAATATATTCATATCAACATTTCGATTTGCAGTAGATTTACCCACGTTTTTATGCCTGGAAACTTTCAAATGATGAAAGCCAATTTCTGTGCATGGGACTTGGTAAACTCTTATTCTAATAAGTTTCCTTTTTTCAGTTTCAAAAATGCCCTTTTGGAAAATCATTGGACTTCCCGTGGTTAGAGCTGACGATGAGGAAGCAGACCTCGTAGATCCACAAACAGCTTTAAGGGTACGTTATTTGTTTTTTTTTGGTAATGCGTTTCTATTGTATAAATAATATGTTGGTGGTTTTTGTAGGAAAAATGCCAAACTAAAGGTCATATTGAATCCTTGTACAGCAAATATCAAGAATGTAATGATCGTGTTAATGGTCGTTCGAAAACAACAGAAAACTGCATGGAGGAACTGTTTGACTATGTCGCTGAGCTGGATCACTGCGTAGCGCACAGCCTTTTCTCCAAGCTTAAGTAGTGCAACAAAATAATGTACATTGATACATATATATTATTGTCCGCTAACCTTGTGTTAAAATAAAAAAAGAAGTAATTGAATTTACGTTGTTTTGACTGTTGTTGATTAACTAACCAGATATAAGAAAATCTCTTTGATAATTGGTTATTTTTGTTTACATCATATTGCAAGCATTCGATTGGCGTGCTTTCGATAACCAAAAACCAGTTCCTTATCAAGTCTTATCATTTAGATAACTAACGTTGATCGCTTAATGTCCAAGCTGATATTAATTTTATTGTAGTTGTCACTGCACATCTAAGATAAATAAATTTCTTGACGGACTCAATGCTATGTGAAGTCAGCTGAGAATCAAGACGCTGTGATTCTATAATAGAGCACAAATTAATCATTGGTTTGCCGTTGCTTACTGCCAAAATTTCTTAAGCTGATTCTTCTCGATAACTTAAAAAGCTACAGTTATGTATGTACATCAGTGTAAGCAATGATGTCAATATCATCAGCGTATCCAAGGAACTGGACACATCTATTTGTTAGTACAGTACACCAGACCTTCTGATATTAATCTCCATCAAAAGATTAAGATTAAGAGCATACAAGGGAGCAAATTACTTGTTTGACCCTACTTGGTATTAAAGGTTTCGGATTGGTCATTTCCTACCCTGATAGAGCTGATGGTGTTGTTACGTCAGATAAGACTGAGGATCCAGTTATAAGGCATGCTCACCTTAATTTATATCTCGCAAACCAGTTAGTACATGCGCCCTACCAACTCATCGCCACTGCTATTTAACAATTCAGCCGACATGCCATCAGAACATCGGCTGTATTGTTTTTATCTCGCTGGATTGAGTCCTTCAATCTACGTCAATGTCATCATTAATTGGGGTAAGTGGATAATCTTCCTCAAAGTCAATGCTTGCTCTGCTCTCGGTTTTCAGTTACCGCATCGGCTAAGCATAGCAAAACGTTTTATTTCATACTATTCCCATTGCTACAGTTTATTACGCGACAACACTACAAAGAGAGCAGAGCATACACTTTTTCTGTCGTTCGGCTATGGCTCTGCTACAGATGTATTCAAAAGTGAGAGCTTAGCGAAAACACAACAAAGTACTACGGAGTAGCGTTGCATTTTCAAACGCTGTCTGTAAGTCTCCACTACTGCTCGGGTAATTCAAGCATGTACTGGGTGTGAAGTTTATTCATACACCGAAATGTGTTGTGAAGCGAAAAAACAACGACTTATTGCTAATTTAAAATTATTAAAAATAAAACTATTAAAACTCACTTCACCGCTTTGTTTTATATTGGGCTATTTGAAACCCCAGAGGCCAGCTAAGGCTTAATGAACACAATATCCTACCGTTTCATTCACACTCACTGCAAAGTGTGCGTTTCACTCGCACTTATTGCTAGCATACGCTAAGGGACAGCTTTTGCCGACGAGACCACCTTATACTTATTTCATCATGGATGCGCGTGTTCGGCTGCATTTGCTCTCACGACTTATGTGTTCGGCTGAAGCTCAAAAGTCAAACGCGCAGTCATTCGCTATGCTGCATTCAACGAAGAAAGACCATAAAGCGCATGATTTTTACACTACACCGAAAAAAATGTTTGATGTCAATTGGGAAAATTAATTATTTTTCATTGAGAATATGGATGGTAACGCTCAATGTTTATTGTGCCATTACGTTGCATGTCGCTTTACCTATGATGTTATTAAAAGGCACTACCAACTTTGCCACGGGGGCTATAATGAAATAAAGGGGAGAGAGATAGTTTTGTTTTATGTTTGAATCGCACGCATTTTATTTTTTCAGTGTAAAGCAGTAAAACGTCACGTTGCCTTTGTGTTTCGCTGCTTCGCACTCAAGCGCAACGCTTTCATTGTGTGAGTTGGGACACCACTGATTTAATCCCATACCCAGAATTCGTAGATCAACCCGCTAAAAAATTTCACAAATATCTAACTGGCTCTGCTGCCACAGATAAATACATAAGTTCATATATTTAGCTAAAACCGCATCACAAGGTTAAAGTCTGATAGTTTTGTAGACACACAGGAGTCCGTCTTCGTCGCTGTTCCAAACAGTATAATCACCATACAATCAAAAGAATACTACATATATACAAATATCAAGGCAAAGTCGCGCATTATGGGTATGTATTAAAATCAATATTTTGATATTTATTTTCGATCTTTCACCTTTCTGCTGAACTTCAGTACTACAGTGGATGCTCGGAAATTAGAACCAGTTGGTTCCTGGGGTAGATCTAGTAATACAGAGAGCAAAATTAGAACTTGAAATTGAATTGTCCAGAAATTAGAATCAGTTTTTCAATACATTACACGCTCTAAAATTAAATTAAAAATTCAATTTAGACTAAATTTTTTCCTTTTTTTTACAAGAAACTCTCAATTTCGTTTGATTTACTAAAGCAAAATAAAAATAAAAAGGAGTCCATATTTTATGTATTTTATTCGTTCTATATTGTTGTTTTGTCGCAATCGTATTCATTTTTGGCTTATTTCTGGCATTTTAGGCAGTGTTTGCTTAAAATAAAAATATGTCCCGAAAAATGTTAAATAAACGTAAGAAAAATACTTTATCGGTGGAAACTAAAATTTAAACTCTTAGAAAAGCTTGAGGAAAGCGTACAAGTGAAGCTGCTAGTCCAAGATTTTAATGTGACACCATCTTCAATCACCTACATATATAAAATCAAAGAGAGAACCTATCATCAGTCAAAGAAAAATCATCGAAAAGTCATTTAGTCCAAGCGATGGATGGTTTACAAATTTAAATTGCAACACGGTATCCGATTTTTATAAATTTGTGGCGAGATTCTCTCTAGTAATATAGCTTCAATCACGCCATTCATCATACATTTATGGAATTGCAGTGAACATTTATGTTCCATCTATTTTGATTTAATGTAATACATATATTTTTAATAAAAAAACATCTTATATCTTTGTTTCCTTGTTATAATTAATAAATAGATAGATAGATAAAAATAGTTTTATCCAGATTTACACTAAATGCACTACTATTTGAACACTTTGTATGCAAAAACGTCCAGAAATTAGAATAATTCAGAAATTAGAATTACCCCGGGAACCAACTGGTTCATTTCCGAGCGTCACTGTTCTGAAAAATTTTTATTTCTGTACGTATTTTTTTTTATATACAAATATGTACAAAAAGGGAGTACAAGTAATAAGCTGCGATAAAACTCTTTTTTTGTTAATTCTATTAACAAAAACAAGTGGAAACGTTGCAGTCGGACGCAACCGACTGCGGTATACTCGATACCTGTATTAAAACCGGTAAAAAGAGGCCTGATTGCGAAGGGGTACGGATGCGGCAGAGGTGCACACTGCGTTAAAGATTCTCCGATACAGATGGGGATGCCACCAGCTGTCTTCCTTCCAAATTTGGTGACTCTAGCTCAAAGCTTGTAGAGGAAGGAGGGCTGGGGGTGGTATGGGTGGGTGTGGCATACAAATTTTTGAAGCTGTTTTTTGGGGGTCATCTTCACCTATCTTCACCTTACCGAAGGTAAAGAGTATATTGGGTCTGTGCAATGTCCGTCATGGTGTCTGCCCGTCTGTCCGTCCGTATGTGCGCACCTTTATTCCACACCCTTCCAGCTAGAGACTTGAAACTTTCCAATTCTCTTAATCTATGGCATAGTTAATTATAGTGTCAAAATGGGGGTTCTACTATAACTGGGGGCTGGCAAATCGATAAATTCGATAACTCAGAACCGATAAATCCTCATATTTCGCACATCCTTACAGCTAGAACTACTAAATTTGGTAACAAGATAGCTACTAGCCACCCCCAAAAAACTGCATCAAAAGCTTTGGAGGCACGCCCACCCATTCCGCCTCAGCACCCCGCATTTGTACGAAAAAACAGCCTATACCTCCCACAGTTTTTGAGCTAGAGCCACCAAATTTAGTGCCAAGATAGGTGATGATGACCCCCCCCAAAAACTGCAAAAACAAAACTTTGTATGCCACGCCTTCCACAACTGCCCTAGCTGTCCCCACCCACAAAAACGCTGCGTCAAAAACGAAAATGCTTGTATCTTCCACAGTTGTGGAGCTAGAGCCACCAAATTTGGTAGGAAGATAGTTGGCAACGACCCCAAAAGATCTGCATCAAAGTTTTGGAACCACGCCCACCCATTTGGCCTCCTTTTCCCCACCTTTTACAAACTTTGAGCTATAATCACCAAATTTGGTAAGAAGATAGCAATTGACATTCCACAAAGATCTGAAAGAATCCGAAAAGTTTGTGCTAAAGAATTGTCGGATTAGCCAGATTGCAGTGTACACTTTTTTTTTTATATTTAATTGCTGGGTTTATTTATTGAATCTTTTCTAGTGAATAAGAAAACTAGCAATAAGTATACAAATCTTATTAATAAATCTTAGCTAACAGTTCATTTTCTTTTTTGACTGTATTCTGAGTGCGTCCCTACAAATCATCGCTGGGTTGGTAAGTCGTTACGACGAAGACGGGATCGGCTGCGCAGCCTTGTGAGACCTCTCGCGAGATGATTTGTGTGTGATGAGAGATGCTAAACAATTTTACTCTTTGTTCTGCGATTTCCTCCTTGACTGTTAAGATGTTTAAGTCTTTGTGAATGTTTTCGTTCCGAGCATACCAGGGTGCCCCGGTGATAGTTCTTAAGATATTTGACTGGGCTCTCTGGACAATGTCAATGCTGCTGTTGTAAGCGTTCCCCCATAACTGGGAACCATAGGTCAAGATTGGTTTTAGAACAGAGTTGTAAAGCAGGACCTTGTAGTCCAAACTAAGAGAAGAGCGAGCATTGATGAGCCAATGGAGGCCATTGGCTTTCAGTTTGAGATGTGTTCTTTTAGCTTCAATGTGTCGCCGCCATGTAAGTCTTTTGTCTAAGTGTACACCCAGATACGTTACATCGTTTGCTTTTGGAAGTGTGGTGTTGTTTAAAGTGAGCGGTGGACAATCTTGCCTGTTAAGGGTGAAAGTTACTTGCTTACATTTTTGTTCGTTTACCTTAATTCGCCAATCTGATAACCATTTTTCCACGTTGACCAGATGAAGGGCTAGTTGCGCTGTTGCTTGTATTGGGCATTGAGCGGCTGAGAATAGCTGTATCATCAGCAAAGGTAGATGTTGTCAATCGGCTGCTTATTGGGATGTCTGCTGTGAATAGCACGTACAGTGTTGGTCCAAGTACGCAGCCCTGTGGAACACCAGCTTCGGTATTGTGTTCGTCAGACATTGCAGTGTTACATCTTACTGCGAACTTCCTGTCGTAGAGGTACGACTTAAGCAGCTTATGTGTGTTGTTTGGGAGCATTGTTTTGATCTTATGCATCAGACCTTCCAACCAAACTTTGTCGAATGCCTGAGAAACATCCAGAAATATTGCAGTGCAGTATTCTCTATTTTCGAACGCGCTTCGTATCTCTGATGTTATTCTGTTAACCTGCTCAATTGTTCCGTGCTTTTCATGAGAGCCAAGTTGGTGTGATGGGATTATGTTATGAAGATTCAGGAATTGATTTATCCGGGACAGCAAACTTTTTTCAAAAAGTTTTGATAGACACGATAATAAGCTTATAGGTATATACGACGTGGGAACTGTGTGATCTTTTCCAGGCTTTGGTACCATAATGATGATTGACTTTTTCCATCTGTCTGGATAGTGGTCAAGTTTGGTGATAGCATTGAAGAGCTGGGCAATTATGCAGATCGCACAGTAAAGAAGCTCAATAATCATCTTTGGGGCTATTTGGTCACCTCTTGGAGATTTTTTTGGGTTCAATTGCTCTTAAATGATTCTAACGATTTCATTCGGGCAAAACTTGATTGGATCATGTTGAAGCTGAGAGCCGTTTGAAGCAGTCGGTAGTGCAAACGTATTTGTTGCAGGGTTAGGTTGGAACACTTTTTGAAGATGAGTAGCAAATGTATTAGCTCTTTCTTCATCGCTGCGGGCCCAGCCACCTGCGAAGTTTCTTATAGGCATTACTGTTTCTGTTGGTGAGCTTAGAGTTGGGTGAGCTCTCCACAATGAGTTTTTCGTACTGGTGGTTGATAATTGCTCGATGTAACGGCGTTGAGCGCGCTCGTCCTCGATTTTTAACGCTTTGGTGAGTTTACGTGTGGCGTCTTTTAGTTTTTGCTTTGCCGATGGCGATCTGTTCGATTGCCAGTCACGTCGTGAGCGCCGCTTTTCAAGAACGAGCTGTTCAATTTGAAGATTTGTGGTCCTTTGGTTGTGTATTGTATTTGGTGTTTGAGGCGTAGCGGTGCGAGCTGCGGCGACGAAGACCGTCTCCAGAGTGTTAACAAAACTATCAATGTCAGCTTCACCTACGAGACGTGGCTTAAGCTCAATGTGTGAGCTTATATATTTTTTGTATCTGAGCCAGTTAGTTCTATGTGAAGTTAACTTACCGGGTCGATTTATGAATTCAGGGTGTCGTAGCAGATTTATTAGGACTGGCGAGTGATCGGATGATAGATCCGAAAGGCACTCTGCACTTGTCAGTCTATGCGAAATGTTTTTGGTAACTGCAAAGTCAATCAGATCGGGTAGTTTTTTGGGATCTGTCGGCCAGTATGTTGGTCTGCCAGGAGAAACGTAGTCGATCTTGTTGTTAGCTTTTATAATTGCATTGTAGAGCTGCTTTCCTTTTGGATTCACGAGACGAGATCCCCAGTGTGTGTGCTTGGCATTGTAGTCTCCTGCTGCTATAAAGCATTCTCCTAGTGAGTTGAATAATTCCATAAATTGGTCTTCAGATATGGTATAACGTAGGGGGCAGTTTACAGCGGCTAGAGTAAGTTGTTTCCCACTGTCCAAATGTGTTTTAAGAGATGTGGCCTGTAGAAAGTTTTCAGCAAACTCTTTATAGTAGTGGTGCTTGAGGCGGCTTCTGATCAAAATACCAGTACCACCGTGTGCCTTACCATCGGGATGATTTGTACCGTAGAATAAGTATCCACTTATGTTAAAGTTATATTTGTTTGTAAGGTGTGTTTCGAAAAGTAGCATTACGTCGATGTGCTTATCTAGTAGGAATTGAGCTAATTCATGTTTATGCTGTGAGACGCCATTAGCGTTCCACGTAGATATTCGTATCGCAGCCATTGATTATTTTGACTGTTGTGATACAAGCATTTGTATCAAGAGATTTTGATTATGCATTAGTTCCTGCATAGTTGTTTTCATGAATGACATAAACTCGTTCATGCTCTGTTGCAGGGAACATATGAGTGCTTCGAGGTTGCTTTGTTGCTGTTCCTGTGCAGCGTTTGTGCTCACTTGTTTTGGTTGTAAATACGGTGTGTTAGAGGCAGGAAGAGCCAGTCCAGATCTTAGGGCGCTTGCATAAGTTGCGTTATTGGTTGAGAATTCGGGGCCAAGTGAGGATCTGGCTGCAGAGAGAGAAGACGTCTGGGTTGCGTTTCGATGGAGTGAAGGTAATCGGTGCGTGTTGCGAGCGTACACTGGTAACGCGCTGATGGATACGGTTTTTAAGTTCCTTGTAAACACGGCAGCCTCTGTAGTTGGCTGTGTGCTTGCCTTCGCAGTTGTTGCAAAATTTTTTGCTAGTCTTCTTTACTGGCTGGGCAACATGCAGAGTATACGCATACCAAGCGCAGTGTACAGTATGGCCGTACTCTTGGCAATTCATACATTGCACCGGACCGTTTCGTTTGTGCGGTTCTTGTACGGTGATTCTTCGGTGAAGTAAAAGCTGAAGTTTCTATATTGGGTGCACCTCGTTTTTTATAAACATCTTCGTTTCTGGCTCAATATCCATTTAAAAAGTGGTTGCGACATCCTGTTCCTGTTTAAGATGTTAATGACTGTTTTTGCTCAAAATCCTTTCTCCTGCAGCGCCTGTTTTATTTCTCCTGGTGTTACATCAGGTTCTATGCCTTTAATTACGACACGCATCTGTCCCTTGTGTCAATTTGACACAATTTCGAAATTCAAAATGCTTTTGCGGCTTTTCTACTTATCGAATGTGAATAAAATTTTGGCTCACTGATCGAATTTTGACGAACTTTCCGAAAATCATAGTTTAAATATATTTCCATTGTTATTTTCGTTGCAAATGAAAAAGTTACAAAAGAGTCCCTGGCGTGTCAATTTGACACATATGGGAAAATTACGGGCACTTTGGTTTTTCCTTATTGCCTGCTACCTACAAATACCTTAATAGTTGGCAAACTATTGTGTTGATAAGCTCTCTGCAATGCTCTTATTTCTTGAACCCATGGAGCAGACCATTGTCGACATGACCAATTTGTACGGCATACGGACATGTGGAAGGGAATGGAAGAATGTCGACATCTGCACTATGCGAGCATATTGTGGAGTTTTGCTGCTTGCAGGAGTGTATCGGTCGCATGGTGAATGCATCACTGAGCTGCGGAATCTAAAAAGTGGACGACCGATATTTGCAGCAACAATGTCGCTCAAGCGTTATAAGCAGATCACTCGGTGTTTGCGGTTTGACGATCGGGAAGAGAGAGCACACTTCCGTTTTCGAGACAAATTGGCTCCAGTTCGAGCAATTTTTGATAGATGGGCATATCGACTCAAATTGTGCTATATTCCTGGCAAAAATGTAACCGTCGACGAGCAGTTGCTACCATACCATGGTCGATGTCCGTTTACGCAGTAAATCCCGTGGAAACCCTGCAAATACGGTATCAAACACTGGATTCTGTGTGATGCATCAACATTTTACGTGTATGCTGTTGATGTTTACATTGGTCGTAACCGCAACTGTGCACCCGAAGTAAACCTGGCAGAACGGGTGGTATTGCAGCTTACAGAGGGACTCAACGGAAGAAACGTTACTACCGACAATTTCTTCACATCCCACGCTCTTGCGGTAAAATTGAAGCAGTGACAAATTACAACCGTTGGCACTATTCGTAAAAACAGAAAGGAGCTGCCACCTCCAGTACTGGACATGAAGAACAAACCACTGTACCATTCTCAATTTGTGTTCGATCACGTGCTGAACTCGACAGTGGTTTCGTACGTAACGAAGAGACGTCGTTTCGTTACGTAGCTCAGCACAATGCATCTATCTGCACAAATAGAAGAGAGAGACGTTAAAAAAAAATTGATTGATCTCGGGTACTCCCTAGTCACGCTGCATATCGACCAACGGGAACGAGCACCACGAGGCGAGAGAGCGTTGTCGGTAGTCCGTGGGATTCAGGACGGCGAGCAGCTAGTCCAAACCGAAGCTGATGCATCTGCGAACAGTCGCTTGATGCACCACACGCCAACTGGGAAGCGCGCAAGGTGCCACATATGCCCGCAGGCAAAGAATGCAAACATCTACTCTTCCGAATGCGATAGGTGCATGACAAAAGTTTGCCCGCAGCATCGCTTTGTTCTATGCGAAACATGCAGTTCATAGATATATTTGTTTTTATAATTTAAATTTGTTATTTAAATAAATATTTTCAATTTAAAAAATATTTTTCCTTAAATTTTTTTTGATTGTGTCAAATTGACACACCAGGGACTGATTTGTTATTTTTTCTTAGGGACAGATGAGTGTTAATTGATACGTATAATTCTTTTTTTTTCGTTGAGATGCTTTATCAGAACTTTGTAATTATCTTCCGACTTTGTCTGGACTATAATCTTTTGAGTTTTACCCTGTACAAGAGGAACTATGCAGAAATTATCTTTGCCTATGAGCTCGATAGCTTCAACAAAAGCACTGGAGCTTTTCTTGCGTATGTATATTGGGGGTGGCTTTGGCTTTTTCGTGACAACCCCAACGGCTTCAGAAGGCAGATCATCAGTGTTTTATGCCAAGATGTGAAATCTATTGATATTGCATGTAGTATCATTCGATAGTATATTTAAGTTGCTACGGGTAATTTTTGGTTTATTCGTAGAATTTTGCGGACTTAGCTTTCTTATGATATAAATGTAGCGATCCATACCAGTCTGCGTAGTCGGCTTAACATTTTTGCTGTTTGCAGTTTGTATTGCTGACGTCGCAGCAGTCTTTGTGCTTGTTGAACGGGAAGAAGGTATCGGTGCAGTTGTAGTGTGTTGTAGTGTTGCGGTACCTAGAGAGGTCGCAGCACTTGCAGTCGTTGCTAAGAGAGACGGGGAGCACGAAAACTTTCGGTCGCGTGCTGTGTGCAAGACTTCATTTGTCGGGTTGGGTGTTGCCGACCGCGCACGGTCGGATTGCGTTGACTCGATAGATAGCAGGGACGGAGACGGTGAGCAAGAACGTTCGCTGACACGCGCTGTGTAAGAGCGTTCGATTTGCGGGTTGTGGGTAATTGACCGCTCGGGCTGGTCCGAAACTACAGAGAAATACGTGTTGCTCTGCCGACGACGCTCGTCTTGCTCGCGTTGTCGCTGGCCACGATTCTCGCTTTGACACATTGTCTTAAGAGAGGAGAAGAATTTATTACTGCCTTTTGTTTTTATTTATTTATTATTTATTTATTTATTTGTTTATTGTCAACTATAATCAGCTGACATAAAATCCAATTTAATTAAAATTAATATAAAAATTTGAAATTAAAATTAAGTAAAATAAAATTATATATAAATCTGAAAGTAAGTTTAGGTAAAAAATTTATCAAGTTAACGTTAAGGCTCTGGGAAGTTCAACAATAAAATTAGTGGTCCAACATTTGTTGCGTGGATTGGGAAAAACCCAGAAAAAACCAATCAGACCAGCGTTAGATTAGTAATTAGTGGTTACGGTTAGATAAAGCAAAAAGGATCGATCTTTTTAGTACTGGAGTTGAGGCCTCCTAGGAGACAAGAGAATAAAGTTTGTTATAGTCAGAACATATAACCCGAAATGGTTCATGAATTAAATAGTTGCTCAAGCAACGGTCAAGGCTAAGGGGTAAAAAGTTACGTGACGATCTAATTGGGACATTAAATTTAATGCGACTCAAAAGAACTGATGAGTCGATTTCACCATTAAGGCCCAATATCTCAATGTCCGGTTAAATTTTCGTTTAGCTAACTGCCGCATTATTTTGCTGGTCGAGTTAAAACAGTTCGGTTTTCTCAAAGCCAAAATAACCTTTCATCGATAAGTAACTATCGCCTTAACAGCCTTGCCACATATATACACAGCATTGCCATTTATAGCGAGCGGCTCAGCTGTTTTTTGTTTTTGTTTTGGTTGGTGACTGGCAAATTTTGCATATTTTAAATATATAAAATATAAAATAAAAATGATCACGCCTGAATGCAAACGGTTCCGTGGGAAAAACTTTTCGATCTCTGAGGAGCATTTGTTGGTGGAATTAGTGGAGTCGCATCAGCATATTTTAGAGTGCAAGAAGAGCGACGCCGTTACGTGGAAGCAGAAGGACGAAGCCTGGCAGAAACCTATTACTATGGCAAGCCAATTGATCTACAATCCTTGCAAGAATGATTTTACATGTAGATTTTTTTAGCCTGAACCGCTGAACAAATTTGGCATCATCCAGATCAGTGAAATAGTTCACCCTATCCCTATAACTTCTCGAGTTATTAACTCTTGGCTCTGTTTCGTCAAATTGCGTCTCCATTGAATGAATATAAAAAACTCTGCTGTGCGATGCCATTTTTCTTTAATAACAAAATAAATATACAATTCAAGGGACAGCTGTTTGCTTTAGCGATGATTCTTATCGATATATCGTGACTTATACGCGCTTTAAATTTTAACCAAGACCCAGCCTTCCGGTTAGTTTGTTTCTCATATACTCCTAACCGAATATTGAGAGACTCAAATTCGACTAAACTTAGAATAAGTTGACTAACCGGACATTGAGATATTGGGCCTAAGTAAGTTAGTAATAAATAATACTCCATCATGCATCGTTCTACGGTTTAACAGGGACGGAAGATTTATTAAAAGGAGTCTACTTGAATACGGGGGTAAGTCAACTCCAGGAACCCAGTTAAAACTTCTAAGGGCAAATAGCAGAAATTTCTTCTGCACAGATTCAATTCTATCCTGGTGAATCGAGTATTGTGGGGACCACACACAAGATCCATACTCCATGATGGGACGTACTAGGGATGCGTAAAGCGTTTTAGTGGTGTAGGGATCGTTAAACTCTTTCGACCACCGCTTGATGAAGCCAAAGACATTGGGAAAATTAAAATTAAAAATTATTTTTTTTTTTTTTTTTTTTTTTTTTTTTTTTTTTTTTTTTTTTTTTTTTTTTTTTTTTTTTTTTTTTTATTTTTTTTTTTTTTTTTTTTTTTTTTTTTTTTTTTTTTTTTTTTTTTTTTTTTATTTTTTTTTTTTTTTTTTTTAAAAAAAAAAAAAAAAAAAAAATTTTTTTTTTTTTTTTTTTTTTTGTGGGTATTTTAAGTAAGGGGGGGTTGGGGTGGGGGGAAAATTTTTTTTTTTTTTTTTTTTTTTTTTTTTTTTTTTTTTTTAAATTTTTTTTTTTTTATTAAATAAAGGGGGTGTTTAAAATTTTTTAGTTTTTTTCAATAAGGGCTTAAGAAGGAGCTTGATAACCGCTTAGTTCCCTGAACGCAGCCATTAATGGCCTAATTAACCATAGACGAAATATGAGAGTCAAACTTTAGCTTAGGATCAAGAATAATGCCTAAATCTTTAATTTCAAACACGCGGTCAAGTGGTGAAGCATCAAGCAAGTAGTGAGCAGTATGAGGGGTACTTCTACAAAAAGACATGACTTTACATTTTGAACAGTTTAAATTGAGTAAGTTAAAACGACACCAGGCCGACAGCGCACCCAAATCCGACTGTAGTAAGTTGCACAGAGAAGCAACATTGTAGGTGAAACATAGTTTTACATCATCAGCAAACATATAAACAAAAGAGTTAGTAATAACAGCTGGAAGATCGTTAATAAACAAATTAAATAGCAAAGGTCCAAGGTGACTACCTTGGGGAACACCAGAGGTAACTAAAATAGGTTTAGATACAGACGACTTAAAAACAACTTTTTGTGTTCGGCCACAGAAGTACTCCGAAAGCCACAATAAAAGTTTTGATGGAAATCCGATAATATTCAATTTATGAAGCAACAGAGAATGAATAACAGAGTCAAATGCCTTACTAAAATCGGTGTAAACGTCAGTTTGCATTTTTTCCTGAAACCCTTTAATAACAAGCGATGTGAATTCAAGAAGGTTAGTGGTAGTTGATCTACGCCTAACAAAACCGTGTTGATAAGGCGATATAATTGATCTACATCCGTGTTGCAGTTGAGAACAAATAATTTTTTCAAAGACTTTTGGAATGGCAGACAACTTGGATATACCCCTATAATTTTTAACGTTTGACTTTGAAGAATTTTTATGGAGTGGAATTATAAAGGATTCCTTCCATAAATCAGGAAACACAGTTGAGTCAACAGACAAGTTAAATAATTTATTTAAGGGCTTACAAAGTGAATCCGCGCAGTATCTAAGAATACAACCTGGCACTCCATCAGGGCCAGGCAAGTAGCCAGGTTTGACAGAGTTAAATTCACTCAGGAGCGTAGACTCAGTAATTACTGGTACATATATGCAATTTGACGCTTGAACTTGAAAAGGATAGGAATTACTACTACTATATAAATTCGATGAGTATACTGATTGAAAATACTCAGCAAATAGATCGGCTACTGCCTTATCAGAACTTGCTTTTGTATTATCAAGGTATACTGAGGAAGGCAAGCAAGAAGACTTACGTTTAGAGTTAACAAATTTATAAAACTGTTTAGGGTCACGTGAAAAGTTTAGTCTACAACGATTATGATAATTATTATAACAGGATGTGTTAACAGAAAGAAAACTAGATTTTGCTACTAAATACGAAGATAAATCTAAAGTAGTACCCGATTTTTTAAATTTTTTATATGATCTTGTCTTCACGTTTTTCAATTTCGATAGTTCCCTCGTAAACCATGGTGGTTTATTATCACTTGAAGAACAAGTGAGGGGAACACAAATATCCAAAAGCGAATTCAAGGTCCTATAAAATATGGCAATGGCAGTTTCTATGTCACTACAAGAATAAAGGCGAGACCAATTAGTATGTTGAAGTAGATAATTTAATTTACTAAAATTAGTTTTACGAAAACAACGGGTTTTTGAAGAACTTTTAGATGGTGGACTAAGGCTAAGAATTTCAAAGGATAGTTCTAAGGTTGGATGGTAGGTATCTTCCGGAAGCACTAGAGGAGGTATTCTACTAGTATTACAGCAATCTGAGTCTGAAACGAATATCAAGTCCAACATTCTACCACTACAGTTGTGCACCCTGTTAACTTGCGATAGGCCTAACTCCAG
The DNA here is from genome assembly GCA_018904305.1 of Scaptomyza montana. Classification (NCBI taxonomy): domain Eukaryota; kingdom Metazoa; phylum Arthropoda; class Insecta; order Diptera; family Drosophilidae; genus Scaptomyza; species Scaptomyza montana. The sequence continues at coordinate 387,225 of JAEIGR010000072.1, read as the reverse complement.
TAGGCCATCGATAAAATCATCAGAAGTGACTGGTAATGCTGCCGAAGATGTGTCATTTGCAGACCATACAACATGTGGCAGATTAAAATCACCAACCACTATCAGATTATCCATATCTGTCAACAATGACGAAACAAGTTGCAGGGCACTCAGATGGGATGAGTAAATGTTAATATCAGAATGGGGAGGAATATAAGAACAAGTAACATAAAGTGAACGGCCGTTTAGTAATATTTTAACACATAAAAACTCTATTTGCGGAAGATCAATTGAATGAATCTGTTCAGAGGAAATGCAAGAGTCAACAGCAATGAGAACACCACCCCCCTTCCGGGAAGTGCGATCGCATCTATATAAATTATATTTAGAAGGAAAAACGGAATAATCAGAAATATCGGGTTTTAGCCAGGTTTCTGTAAGTGCAACTATTTGTGATTCAAAGGATAGGCTATTAACATAAAATTTAGCAAGTTTAGTGTTAAGGCCTCTAACGTTTTGATAGGCCAAGCTAATAACTTTTGTTAGTTTTTTGCAGCCGAGGTGGAGGCTACGTGGTGGCCAACAGGTGGTGAGCTACTAATCCTAATACCGTTAATATTATTACTACTATTTCGCCTATTCACATACTCCTTCACAACGAGCTGTGGCGGCCAAAACTTTTCTGAACAAATTGTCGAGAAAAGTTCGGGCGGAACACTCAACTTGAAAGAAGATATGCTTCGGGCATGTTTAAATTTAAAATTTTCAACCATAATATGTGGTGAATCGATTTTACTTTTAACATAGGCACAAACATCATCCGATGAAGCGTCGGATGCTAGCCTAGACACGAAAATAAACTTATTAAGTGGGACAACCACAAGAGGCTTGTGAGCCCCAGTTGTACCTGTATTTCAGCGACCGGCAAACTCACACAACTATACTTTTATTGCTCTTTGCTTGTATTGAAAACTGTGTTCACGAAGAAAACACTGAGAAAAATGAATAAGTTGGCAAATCAAATCATTTTTTTCAAGCAATTCATAATTGCTGTGCTTGTTTTGAAAATGCCTTTTTAAAAAATATATATTGTTACAATCTAAAATTTGGTGGCAAATTAAACATTGGGACTCGCCATCCATATTTTCATTGAAAAAAAATTCATTAATTTTTTAGTTTATTTTGCAGTGTTTAATATTTGGCATTTAGAAAAATTGCGCAGCGAGGTCTTGCCTTAGTGAATGCTGAATCGCAACTGTTTTGATTTGCTTTGCCGAAGTGGGAGCAACACAACTGCCGAAAGCCGAACAGCGTGCGCTTGTATTATTTTTTTTATAGCGTACAGCGTAAAACGAAAAAATTGCTGCCCTATAGCCAGCTATAGGAAACGCTAACTTTGCCGGTCGCTGCTGTATTTGGATTAATAGGCACACGAGCTGCTGAACCGGAGGGCTCATGCATAGGATCAGAATTTAAAGTTGCTACGTTATTGATGGGATTCCTTGCAGGGGAGTTAAATAACATTAGTGGGTTAGCATTGGAACCAATTGAAGGATTAATGTTAGGATTAATGTTAGGCACCAAAAGGGGTTTGGTTGGCAGAACAGGTGGGACAATAAGTGGATTAGGACCCGAAGTCTTTTTGCGCTTCGGAGATTCGGTAATCACCTTGCCATTTTTGAAATTAAGCTCAAGCTCGTTGAATGACGCTTGCAGATTATTAAAGGCTACATGCATAGCTTTAAAGCCAGCATGAGTCTGCCTCATGAATTTGGTCGATTCTTTCACAGCCAAATTTAAGGCCTGTATCTGCAATTAAGCAGTCCCTGATTTTTGCAGTAAAGCCAGCACATTTCATGTGGATCGTGTCACACAATCCGCACAAAATAAAATCCACTTTGCAATTGGTACTACAGCATGCAAACATTTCCAAATTATTTTAAGGTTTTAACTGGCAACTGATATGCTAGCACAAAACAAAGTAAGGCGCAGGTAAGTATAAGTAAAACGTATCACTGCAAGAGCAATATAAAACAGTAAATATCAAATGAGCGCTTAAATGAGAGAGCGTGAGCACTTAGGCAGATAGAACCGCAAGTGTGACGGATAATAGCGGATAAGAGCGGGAGAGCACTGATGCTGTAAAGCGAGAGCAAGAAAAAAATTTTCACAAGCTGATTGTTGTTAGTAAACACACAAAATATGCAAATGCAAATATATATATGTATGTATGTACGTATGTTTTCTTTATGTTAAAGCAGAGCAGTGTCAGTTCAACTGCAAATCAAAGTAAATATAAACTCGTCAAACTCTTTTATGCAAACGTAAATACATACAACGTATATTTGCAATCACTGCTAAAATTATTTACCAGATTAAACAGAGTAAAACACCTTCACAAACACAAGAGAACAACAAGTGGAAACGTTGCAGTCGGACGCAACCGACTGCGGCATACTCGATACCAGAATTAAAACCGGTAAAAAGAGGCCTGAATGCAAAAGGGTACGGATGCGGCAGGGGTTTAAGCTGCCTTAAAGATTCTCCGATGCAGATGGGGATGCCACCGGCTATCTTCATACCAAATTTGGTGAATCTAGCTCAACGTTTGTAAAAGGTGGGGAGGGGGGGGGTGGGCTGGGGCGGTATGGGTAGTTGTGGCATCAAAATTTTTGTTGCAGATCTTTCTGAAATGTCAATTGCTATATTCATACCAAATTTGGTGACTCTAGCTCAAAATTTGTAAAAAGTGGGGAAAGGGGGGCTGGGGGCGGTTTGGGTGGGCGTGGCATCCAAATTTTTGATGCAGATCTTTGTGGAATGTCAATTGTTATCTTCATACCAAATTTGGTGACTCTAGCTCGAAGTTTGTAAAAGATGGGGAAAGGGGGTGTTGGGGCCGGTAAGGGTGGGCGTGACATCCAAATTTGTGATGCAGATCTTTGTGGAATGTCAATTGCTATCTTCATACCAAATTTGGTGACTCTAGCTCGAAATTTGTAATAAGTGGGAACAGGGGGGCTGGGGGCGGTATGGGCGGTATGGGTGGGCGTGGCATCAATAATTTTGATGCAGATCTTTGTGGAATGTCAATTGCTATCTATATACCAAATTTGGTGACTCTAGCTCGAAGTTTGTAAGTTTGTTGGGAAAGGGGGGCTGGGGGCGGTAAGGGTGGGCGTGGCATCCAAATTTTTGATGCAGATTTTTGTAAAATGTCAATTGCTATCTTCATACCAAATTTTGTGACTCTAGCTCGAAATTTGTAAAAAGTGGGGAAAGGGGGGCTGGGGGCGGTATGGGAGGGCGTGGAATCCAAATTTTTGATGCAGATCTTTCTGAAATGTCAATTGCTATCTTCATACCAAATTTGGTGACTCTAGCTCGAAAATTGTAAAAAGTGGGGAAAGGGGGGCGAAATGGAGGGCGTGGCTCCAAAACTTTGATGCAAATTTTTGGGGGTCGTTGCCAACTATCTCCCTACCAAATTTGGTGGCTCTAGCTCCACAACTCTGGAAGATACACGCATTCCCGTTTTTGACGAAGCGTTGGGGTGGATAGGGGCGGCTAGGGCAGTATCGGTGGGCGTGGCATCCAAACTTTTGATGCAGTTTTTGGGGGGTCATCATCACCTATCTTGGCACCAAATTTGGTGGCTCTAGCTCAAAAACTGTGGGAGATATAGCCATTTCTGATTTAAAATGCGGGGGCTGGGGGCGGAATGGGTGGGCGTGGCTCCAAAACTTGATGCAGTTTTTGGGGGTCGTTACCAGCTATCTTCCTACCAAATTTGGAGGCTCTAGCTCCACAACTCTGGAAGATACACGCATTCCCGTTTTTGACGAAGCGTTGGGGTGGATGGGGGCGGCTAGGGCAGTATCGGTGGGCGTGGCATCCAAACTTTTGATGCAGTTTTTGGGGGGTCATCATCACCTATCTTGGCACCAAATTTGGTGGCTCTAGCTCAAAAACTGTGGGAGTTATCGGCTTTTTTCCTTTAAATTGCGGGGGGCTAGGGGCGGAATGGGTGGGCGTGGCTCCAAAATTTTTGATGCAGTTTTTTGGGGGTTGCTAGTAGCTATCTTCTTACCAAATTTGGTAGTTCTAGCTGTAAGGATGTGTGAAATATGTGGATTTATCGGTTTTGAGTTATCGAATTTATCGATTTGCCAGCCCCCAGTTATCGTAGAACCCCCATCTTGACACTTTAATTTACTATCCCATAGATAAAGAGAATTGGAAAGTTTCAAGTCTCTAGCTTGAAGGGTGTGGAAAAAAGTTGCGAACATACAGACGGACGGACGGACGGACGGACGAACGGACGGACGGACACCATGACGGACATTGCACAAACCCAATATACTCTTTACCTTCGGTATCGAATATAATGAACACAAATGCATCGAAACAAGAACAAAGAACAAATAAAATACTTAACATGGAGATTCCACATTATAGTTTAATTTTGCTTAACCAAAACAAAATGAAATTGGAGAGGTCCTGTGCTCAAAAACAGAAGTAAAAAATTAACTGCATTACAAAAAGTGATTCTAAATTTCTGGAATTACTAGAGGTTCTAATTTGTGAGCGTCTACTGCATTAAGTATCATATTGGGTGTTCAGAAGCTATGATGATAATATTAGTATGTTAATTGTTTTCTTACACCTTTTCTTGACATTGCGAGAAAAAAACGAAAATCGGTATTAAATTATCTTTCAACAACTGCTGATTTGTGCACTTACTAGCTACAGTGCTTCTGGATACCCTAATAGAATTACGCAACCTCAATAGTATAAATTATTAGATTTGTAACGCTATTAAAATTTGCATAAAGTAGCACTTCCATACTCTGGATGCCACGCCCACCTAGATCACGCCCAGCCCCCCTCCTCTACCTTTCAAAAACTGGTATTCGAATATCTTTTGAGCCTGAGTCTCCAAATTTGGTAGGAAGATAGCTGGTGACATCTAAGATCAGTAGCAAAATTGCAATTCCACGCCCCCAAACTATGCCCCACGCCACACCGCCTCATTAAAAACGGGAAAGCTGGAATATTTCACAGTTTTTGAGCCTGAGCCACCAAATTTGGTGGCATTATAGCTGGTGACATCCCACAAAGATCTGTTGCAAAAATTGCAATTCCACGCCCCCAAACTATGCCCGACTCCACATCGCCTCTTTAAAACGGAAAGGCATACTTACATATCTCTTTTTAAGCTAGTGCAAAGACCCTTTAATCAAAAGATATTGCAATTGGTAAGAAAAGGCTTTACAGTTATTTCGTCTCAGGGTTCCGCTCTCAGAAATAAACTGTGCAATGAATGTGAGGGAGCACCCAGAGGCCCGTCAAGCGTACGACAAGCGGCAGGCCAGCGGTAACCAAGAACGGTAAAAATTTGTCACTTTATGTGTGCGTGTGTTTCACTTCATGCTGGGCCAGCTTGTCTAGAATTGTATTTTTCATATTTTTGTTTTTTCTGTGGCGAAAAGTGCACTACTGAATACAATTTCGAAATAAGTGTGAAAATTGACTGTCTGTGTACATCTAAGAATATACAGCACCCTTTAATGTGAGTGTGGCAATTTTATATCGTTTATTGACCCGTCTCAGTAACATATATATATAATTTGACTATTTATGAAAAAGTTAGAGAAATTCATAAAAAATGCATTTAAATTATTATATTCTATTAAAAAAAAAACACTTTATCCTACTCCAAAATAAATAATATTTGAAAACAAAATATAAGTAAACTTATTATTTATGTTTATAAAGAATCTTTTGTTTTCTAAAGTCAGAGCTGTGCCTTTCATAAGCATCGTTTGTTCCTCCACAAATTTCGAAAGTGTATTCAGTAGTGCACTTGTCGATGTCATTTGCCAACACAAAAAACAAACAAAAATCTGAAAAGTAACAAAATTTTTGACAGGCTGGCCCAGCAAGAAGTGAAACACATGCACACATACAGTGACAGATTTTTTCCGTTCTCTACATTAGGAATTTCCCTATAACGAATTATTTTTCAAGGCTTTATCTCAATTACTTACTCGTTTTCGAAATCCCTAAGACAATTTTTTTGACGTGACAACGTCTAATAAATCGATGAACACAGGCGGCGAACACAGGCTGCATGTTCAAAAAAATGAGTTGAAAAAATGACGCCAAATTTTTTTGGGGGTCGTTACCAGCTATCTTCCCACCAAATTTGGAGGCTCTAGCTCCACAACTCTGGAAGATACACGCATTCCCGTTTTTGACGAAGCGTTGGGGTGGATGGGGGCGGCTAGGGCAGTATCGGTGGGCGTGGCATCCAAACTTTTGATGCAGTTTTTGGGGGGTCATCATCACCTATCTTGGCAATAAATTTGGTGGCTCTAGCTCAAAAACTGTGGGAGATATAGCCATTTCTGATTTCGAATTGCGGTGGGGCTGGGGGCGGAATGGGTGGGCGTGGCTCCAAAACTTTGATGCAGTTTTTTGGGGGTCGTTACCAGCTATCTTCCTACCAAATTTGGAGGCTCTAGCTCCACAACTCTGGAAGATACACGCATTCCCGTTTTTGACGAAGCGTTGGGGTGGATGGGGGCGGCTAGGGCAGTATCGGTGGGCGTGGCATCCAAACTTTTGATGCAGTTTTTGGGGGGTCATCATCACCTATCTTGGCACCAAATTTGGTGGCTCTAGCTCAAAAACTGTGGGAGTTATCGGCTTTTTTTTTTAAATTGCGGGGGGGTGGGGGCGGAATGGGTGGGCGTGGCTCCAAAATTTTTGATGCAGTTTTTTGGGGGTTGCTAGTAGCTATCTTCTTACCAAAGTTGGTAGTTCTAGCTGTAAGGATGTGTGAAATATGTGGATTTATCGGTTTTGAGTTATCGAATTTATCGATTTGCCAGCCCCCCAGTTATCGTAGAACCCCATCTTGACACTTTAATTTACTATCCCATAGATAAAGAGAATTGGAAAGTTTCAAGTCTCTAGCTTGAAGGGTGTGGAAAAAAGTTGCGAACATACAGACGGACGGACGGACGGACGGACGGACGGACGAACGGACGGACGGACACCATGACGGACATTGCACAAACCCAATATACTCTTTACCTTCGGTATCGAATATAATGAACACAAATGCATCGAAACAAGAACAAAGAACAAATAACATACTTAACATGGAGATTCCACATTATAGTTTAATTTTGCTTAACCAAAACAAAATGAAATTGGAGAGGTCCTGTGCTCAAAAACAGAAGAAAAAAATTAACTGCATTACAAAAAGTGATTCTAAATTTCTGGAATTACTAGAGGTTCTAATTTGTGAGCGTCTACTGCATTAAGTATCATATTGGGTGTTCAGAAGCTATGATGATAATATTAGTATGTTAATTGTTTTCTTACACCTTTTCTTGACATTGCGAGAAAAAAAACGAAAATCGGTATTAAATTATCTTTCAACAACTGCTGATTTGTGCACTTACTAGCTACAGTGCTTCTGGATACCCTAATAGAATTACGCAACCTCAATAGTATAAATTATTAGATTTGTAACGCTATTAAAATTTGCATAAAGTAGCACTTCCATACTCTGGATGCCACGCCCACCTAGATCACGCCCAGCCCCCCTCCTCTACCTTTCAAAAACTGGTATTCGAATATCTTTTGAGCCTGAGTCTCCAAATTTGGTAGGAAGATAGCTGGTGACATCTAAGATCAGTAGCAAAATTGCAATTCCACGCCCCCAAACTATGCCCCACGCCACACCGCCTCATTAAAAACGGGAAAGCTGGAATATTTCACAGTTTTTGAGCCTGAGCCACCAAATTTGGTGGCATTATAGCTGGTGACATCCCACAAAGATCTGTTGCAAAAATTGCAATTCCACGCCCCCAAACTATGCCCGACTCCACATCGCCTCTTTAAAACGGAAAGGCATACTTACATATCTCTTTTTAAGCTAGTGCAAAGACCCTTTAATCAAAAGATATTGCAATTGGTAAGAAAAGGCTTTACAGTTATTTCGTCTCAGGGTTCCGCTCTCAGAAATAAACTGTGCAATGAATGTGAGGGAGCACCCAGAGGCCCGTCAAGCGTACGACAAGCGGCAGGCCAGCGGTAACCAAGAACGGTAAAAATTTGTCACTTTATGTGTGCGTGTGTTTCACTTCATGCTGGGCCAGCTTGTCTAGAATTGTATTTTTCATATTTTTGTTTTTTCTGTGGCGAAAAGTGCACTACTGAATACAATTTCGAAATAAGTGTGAAAATTGACTGTCTGTGTACTTCTAAGAATATACAGCACCCTTTAAATGTGAGTGTGGCAATTTTATATCGTTTATTGACCCGTCTCAGTAACATATATATATAATTTGACTATTTATGAAAAAGTTAGAGAAATTCATAAAAAATGCATTTAAATTATTATATTCTTATTAAAAAAAAAAACTTTATCCTACTCCAAAATAAATAATATTTGAAAACAAAATATAAGTAAACTTATTATTTATGTTTATAAAGAATCTTTTGTTTTCTAAAGTCAGAGCTGTGCCTTTCATAAGCATCGTTTGTTCCTCCACAAATTTCGAAAGTGTATTCAGTAGTGCACTTGTCGATGTCATTTGCCAACACAAAAAACAAACAAAAATCTGAAAAGTAACAAAATTTTTGACAGGCTGGCCCAGCAAGAAGTGAAACACATGCACACATACAGTGACAGATTTTTTCCGTTCTCTACATTAGGAATTTCCCTATAACGAATTATTTTTCAAGGCTTTATCTCAATTACTTACTCGTTTTCGAAATCCCTAAGACAATTTTTTTGACGTGACAACGTCTAATAAATCGATGAACACAGGCGGCGAACACAGGCTGCATGTTCAAAAAAATGAGTTGAAAAAATGACGCCAAATTTTTTTGGGGGTCGTTACCAGCTATCTTCCCACCAAATTTGGAGGCTCTAGCTCCACAACTCTGGAAGATACACGCATTCCCGTTTTTGACGAAGCGTTGGGGTGGATGGGGGCGGCTAGGGCAGTATCGGTGGGCGTGGCATCCAAACTTTTGATGCAGTTTTTGGGGGGTCATCATCACCTATCTTGGCACCAAATTTGGTGGCTCTAGCTCAAAAACTGTGGGAGTTATCGGCTTTTTTTTTAAATTGCGGGGGGGCTGGGGGCGGAATGGGTGGGCGTGGCTCCAAAATTTTTGATGAAGTTTTTTGGGGGTTGCTAGTAGCTATCTTCTTACCAAAGTTGGTAGTTCTAGCTGTAAGGATGTGTGAAATATGTGGATTTATCGGTTTTGAGTTATCGAATTTATCGATTTGCCAGCCCCCCAGTTATCGTAGAACCCCATCTTGACACTTTAATTTACTATCCCATAGATAAAGAGAATTGGAAAGTTTCAAGTCTCTAGCTTGAAGGGTGTGGAAAAAAGTTGCGAACATACAGACGGACGGACGGACGGACGGACGGACGGACGAACGGACGGACGGACACCATGACGGACATTGCACAAACCCAATATACTCTTTACCTTCGGTATCGAATATAATGAACACAAATGCATCGAAACAAGAACAAAGAACAAATAACATACTTAACATGGAGATTCCACATTATAGTTTAATTTTGCTTAACCAAAACAAAATGAAATTGGAGAGGTCCTGTGCTCAAAAACAGAAGAAAAAAATTAACTGCATTACAAAAAGTGATTCTAAATTTCTGGAATTACTAGAGGTTCTAATTTGTGAGCGTCTACTGCATTAAGTATCATATTGGGTGTTCAGAAGCTATGATGATAATATTAGTATGTTAATGGTTTTCTTACACCTTTTCTTGACATTGCGAGAAAAAAAACGAAAATCGGTATTAAATTATCTTTCAACAACTGCTGATTTGTGCACTTACTAGCTACAGTGCTTCTGGATACCCTAATAGAATTACGCAACCTCAATAGTATAAATCATTAGATTTGTAACGCTATTAAAATTTGCATAAAGTAGCACTTCCATACTCTGGATTCCACGCCCACCTAGATCACGCCCAGCCCCCCTCCTCTACCTTTCAAAAACTGGTATTCGAATATCTTTTGAGCCTGAGTCTCCAAATTTGGTAGGAAGATAGCTGGTGACATCTAAGATCAGTAGCAAAATTGCAATTCCACGCCCCCAAACTATGCCCCACGCCACACCGCCTCATTAAAAACGGGAAAGCTGGAATATTTCACAGTTTTTGAGCCTGAGCCACCAAATTTGGTGGCATTATAGCTGGTGACATCCCACAAAGATCTGTTGCAAAAATTGCAATTCCACGCCCCCAAACTATGCCCGACTCCACATCGCCTCTTTAAAACGGAAAAGCATACTTACATATCTCTTTTTAAGCTAGTGCAAAGACCCTTTAATCAAAAGATATTGCAATTGGTAAGAAAAGGCTTTACAGTTATTTCGTCTCAGGGTTCCGCTCTCAGAAATAAACTGTGCAATGAGTGTGAGGGAGCACCCAGAGGCCCGTCAAGCGTACGACAAGCGGCAGGCCAGCGGTAACCAAGAACGGTAAAAATTTTCACTGTATGTGTGCGTGTGTTTCACTTCTTGCTGGGCCAGCTTGTCTAGAATTGTATTTTTCATATTTTTGTTTTTTCTGTGGCGACAAGTGCACTACTGAATACAATTTCGAAATAAGTGTGAAAATTGACTGTCTGTGTACATCTAAGAATATACAGCACCCTTAAATGTGAGTGTGGCAATTTTATATCGTTTATTGACCCGTCTCAGTAACATATATATATAATTTGACTATTTATGAAAAAGTTAGAGAAATTCATAAAAAATGCATTTAAATTATTATATTTTATTAAAAAAAAAAAAACTTTATCCTACTCCAAAATAAATAATATTTGAAAACAAAATATAAGTAAACTTATTATTTATGTTTATAAAGAATCTTTTGTTTTCTAAAGTCAGAGCTGTGTCTTTCATAAGCATCGTTTGTTCCTCCACAAATTTCGAAAGTGTATTCAGTAGTGCACTTGTCGATGTCATTTGCCAACACAAAAAACAAACAAAAATCTGAAAAGTAACAAAATTCTTGACAAGCTGGCCCAGCAAGAAGTGAAACACATGCACACATACAGTGACCGATTTTTTCCGTTCTCTACATTAGGAATTTCCCAATAACGAATTATTTTTCAAAGCTTTATCTCAATTACTTACTCGTTTTCGAAATCCCTAAGACAATTTTTTTGACGTGACAACGTCTAATAAATCGATGAACACAGGCTGCGAACACAGGCTGCATGTTCAAAAAAATGAGTTGAAAAAATGACGCTCAGTGTCTCGTTGCTGAAGTACCAATTCTTCTTTGTGGCGATTTTAACACAAGCGTAAAAAATGATTAAACTTTCCTTGAACTCATGAAAGAAATGTATAAACTCGACTGCGCATCAAATGTTCATATGTCAACAACGCTGGGAGGAACCACCATTGATTTGACATTTTCGAGGCATATTAATATTGAAACACTCCCATTCATTTCCTACTTTTCTTATCGGCCAATCCTAAATAGAATTACACAGATTGAAAAAAATAAATAATATTATATTCATAAAAGTATGCAATCAATTCATCAATGTTTTGTTATGACGTTGTCACGTAAGACTATCGTCCGTAAACCAACTTTACAGACAACAATTTTTATACTCGATACCGAAGGTAAAGAGTATATTGAGTTTGTGCAATGTCCGTCATGGTGTCTGTCCGTCTGTCCGTCTGTATGAACGCAACTTTTTTCCACACCCTTCAAGCTAGAGACTTGAAACTTTCCAAATCTCTTTATCTATGGGATAGTAAATTAAAGTGTCGAGATGGGGGCTCTACGATAACTGGGGGGCTGGCAAATCGACAAATTCGATATCTCAAAACCGAGAAATCCACATATTTCGCACATCCTTACAGCTAGAAGTACCAAATTTGGTAAGAAGATAGCTACTAGCAACCCCCAAAAAACTGCATCAAAAATTTTGGAGCCACGCCCACCCATTCCGCCCCCAGCCCCCCCGAATTTTAAAGTCAAAAAAGCCTATATCTCCCACAGTTTTTGAGCTATAGCCACCAAATTTGGTGCCAAGATAGGTGATGATGACTCCTCAAAAACTGCATCAAAAGATTGGATGCCACGCCTACCAGTACCGCCCTAGCCACCCCCATCCACCCCAACGCTTCGTCAAAAACGGGAATGCGTGTATCTTCCAGAGTTGTGGAGCTAGAGCCTCCAAATTTGGTAGGAAGATAGCTGTTAACGACCCCCAAAAAACTGCATCGAAGTTTTGGAGCCACGCCCACCCATTCCGCCCCCAGCCCCCCGCATTTTGAAATCAGAAATGGCTGTATCTCCCACAGTTTTTGAGCTAGATCCACCAAATTTGGTGCCAAGATAGGTGATGATGACCACCCAAAAACTGCATCAAAAGTTTGGATGCCACGCCCACCAATACTGCCCTAGCCGCCCCCATCCACCCCAACGCTTCGTCAAAAACGGGAATGCGTGTATCTTCCAGAGTTGTGGAGCTAGAGCCACCAAATTTGGTAGGAAGATAGCTGGCAACGACCCCCAAAAATCTGCATCAAAGTTTTGGAGCCACGCCCTCCATTTCGCCCCCCTTTCCCCACTTTTTACAATTTTCGAGCTAGAGTCACCAAATTTGGTATGAAGATAGCAATTGACATTTCAGAAAGATCTGCATCAAAAATTTGGATTCCACGCCCACCCATACCGCCTCCAGCCCCCCTTTTCACACTTTTTACAAATTTCGAGCTAGAGTCACCAAATTTGGTATGAAGATAGCAATTGACATTTCACAAAGATCTGCATCAAAAATTTGGATTCCACGCCCACCCATACCGCCCCCAGCCCCCCTTTCCCCATCTTTTACAAACTTCGAGCTAGAGTCACCAAATTTGGTATGAAGATAACAATTGACATTCCACAAAGATCTGCATCAAAAATTTGGATGCCACGCCCACCCAAATCACCCCAAGCCCCCCCTTTCCCCACCTTTTACAAATTTTGAGCTAGAGTCACCAAATTTGGTATGAAGACAGCAACTGACATATCAGAAAGATCTGCAACAAAAATGTTGATGCCACAACTACCCATACCGCTCAGCCCCCCCCCCTTTCCCCAACTTTTACAAACTTTGAGCTAGAGTCACCAAATTTGGTATGAAGATAGCCGGTGGCATCCCCATCTGCATCGGAGAATCTTTAAGGCAGCGTAAACCCCTGCCGCATCCGTACCCCTTTGCATTCAGGCCTCTTTTTACCGGTTTTAATTCTGGTATCGAGTATGCCGCAGCCGGTTGCGTCCGACTGCAACGTTTCCACTTGTTTTTATTGTTTTGTATGATGCACTATCGCATTCAAAACAGAAGGCTAGCCAATAAATCATTTCTTGCATTTATCAATTTGTTTTCGCGTTCTTCGCTTATCCTCTGATCTTCGCTACTTCGTGCAATTTGTTTTAAGGAGTCTACTTATTGGTTAACAAAGCAGAAGTTTGTGGAAAAGTAAATTCTCAATTAATTCCCTTCGTTTGTAGAATCGTTTTAAAAGTTTCTTATTGCCCTTTTTGCACAATGGGCATGACAATGTTGAGGTTGTTTTTGTCAGTTCGTTAACGACTTTTCCGTTTACCATGGTCAGGTGGAGCTCGTTACTATATTCAATGTATTTTCCTTCTCTGCTTTCTAGCATTGTGGGTTTTTATTATTGAATGTTCTTCACTGTGGCTCTTATGAGTTCCGGAGATTCACTTGCAAACTGAAACATTATTGATTGGCAATAATTTACGGATGACGGTCTTATATTTTTCTAGTGTAAGTAAACATCAGATTTAAGCCGCAAAGAAACAACAGATGCCATAAACACTTTTCCGTCCGATATTAAAACGTCATCGGAGATATTCTTTGCTTATAAAAGCTTTGCCCCATTTACTTTTTAGTCGCAATGGGCTTGCATTATTTGCATGGTTTCCCTCCCTCACTTATATCTTGGATTTCTTCTTATTTAAAGGGTAGGACACAAAGAGTACTCCTAAGATTGGCTACATCGAAACAAGTTCATGTTACTTCTGGAGTACCTCAGGGTAGTCATCTTGGTCCTTTACTCTTCACTCTTTTTATAAATGATCTTCCCTCTGTTTTATCACATTCTCGCATTCTCATGTACGCAGACGATGTGAAACTTATTTTCTCCTACTATAGTTCTCTGAATCATACTTGCTTACAAGATGATTTAAATTCAATGCAACTTTGGTGTAAGACCAAAGTTGCTTCTCAATTGTTCTAAATGTATGTTTATGACTTTCAGCCGAAATAGCCCTTTCATTACCAGCTACTCAATTGACAGTACCCCGTTGCAAAGTATTTTTACAGTCAATGACCTTGGTGTTCTTTTTGACTCCAAACTCTCATTCGGCCTTCATATTTCTACTATTGTTAATGAGGCCACAGGTGTTCTCGGTTTCATTAAACGTTGGTCTAAAGAGTTTAACGATCCTTACGTTACGAATACTCTGTACACTTCCCTTGTCCGCCCTATCCTAGAGTTCTGCTCTTGTATATGGAGCCCCCAGTATAGAAATAACCAGGATCGTATCGAATCTGTTCAGAAGCAGTTTCTGCTTTTTGCATTACGAGGCTTAAATGTGGATAGTAACCTTCGCTTGCCTTCATATTCCAGTAGGCTTCTTCTCCTTAACCTCCCGTCGTTGAACAATCGTAAGATTGTCCTTGGTGTTACCTTCCTGCACAAGTTGATTACTGGTGATATAGATTCTTCTTTTCTGTTAGGTCATCTCCATTTCTCTATTCCTTCCAGATCTACTAGAAACTTTCGCCCGTTATTTTTGAAAACGTGCACAACAAATTACGCTATGCACAGTCCATTTCGTGTTTTATGCGTCCAATTTAATAACCTATACCACGTGTTCTCTAATGAGACCTCTCTCTCCTTAATCAAATCATTGCTTTCAGTTTATCTTCGGGAAGTTAATGAAACGGGGCTTAGCTTGCTGGAATGGCTAAACTCTTTTCCTCCATCGGGTCATCTATATATATAAAAGAAAGTCGGGTTTGTTACAACACTTATAACTAGAGATCTGCTGGACCAATTTTCATGGTTTTTGATTTGTTGGATTTGTCTCCGCCCCGAATAGCAGAATACATCTTAAAAATACTGAAAAATTGACGAATACTCGAAAAATGCATTATTATGCGTTCTTTAGTTTCGGAGCTGTCAAATTTTTTTGTAAAAATCTGTAAGTAATGATTGATATTTATACATGCGTTCACCTGTCAAATACTGTAACAACTATTTATGTGTGCGTTCAGAAATTTATTTTGTGCAAAATATCTCGAGAGTTCAGGTAGGTACTGTTATATTTGTTTGTTTTAGACATTAATTTGTGTAAATTAAAGATTTAGTGCATATTCAGTATTACTATTCATAAAAATGCCGCGTACTAGAAGATCTAATCTTTCCCAGCGGAGCCGTAATGCAATTAGGCAACGGAATATCGCGAGTCAATTATCTGACGAAGAACGAGAAATCGCCCGAGAAGAGCGCCGCGTTAGTATGGAGCAAAGACGGGCCTTAATTCGTGCTTCTCAAACACAAGAGCAAAGAGAGGCAGCCCGTGAAACGGCTAGATTAGAAACGAGAAATCGTCGAGCTTATCGTACAGATGAACAGAGGAATAATCTTCGAAGTGCAAGAAGAAATGGTTCAAGTATTGATTTGAATCGAGCAGCGTTTCGATATGATTGCACCATCGACTACAGCTTGCATTGTTTAGTTTGCATTGGTCCAATGGACGTTGTTTGCCAGCATTGTGGTGCATTGAAGTTTGCTGGTGAAACGCCCGGTTTGTGCTGCCTTAGTGGTAAAGTGACATTGCCATTAGTGGTCCCGCCACCAGAGCCATTGCGTTCCCTGCTTTATTGCGAAACACAAGAATCACGACATTTTCTAGCTAACACTCAAAAATACAATGCCTGTTTCCAAATGACTTCATTTGGGGCGGAAATTATTGAAGAACACGGATATAATCCAACATTTAAGGTAATTTACGTTAAAAACTTTATTTTATATGATTGTAAAAAAAAAATGGAATGTAGTTTGTTGGATTTCTGTAAAAAGTGTTTGTTAATGGCTATGAATGGCTTGAATGGCTTTGAATTTACAGATTTAAGGCCAGATTTGCCATCGGATTGGATCATTGCAACCTATTGAAGATGCACAGCACAAATTCTTGCAAATATACTTCATGGGCAATATGGAAGAACAACTTGACCGGCGTCAAGGGATCAACACAGCTACGAAAAGAGCAATTCTCCAAGATTTGCAGCAAATGCTTCATGAACATCATGCATTGGTCAGGCTGTTCAAGACTGCTTTAGAGCGCATGCCAAGTGATGACTATAAAGTTGTAATCAGAGCAGATAAAAGACCAGCGGGAACACATGAACGCACATTTAATGCTCCAACAATCGATGAAGTGGCAATCCTGATTGTTGGTGAAAACTCGGAAGCACGTGATATTGTGCTTACACGACGCAATACTGGGCAACTACAAAGAATATATGAAACGCACCGTTCATATGACGCGCTACAATACCCGCTGATGTTTTGGCAAGGAGACGATGGATATCACTTTAATATCAAAATGATTAATCCATTGAATGGTAAGATCAATATCATTGTTTTCATTTTAACTTGATATACATTTTATTCTGTTTGCTTTTGGTATACAAAAAAAGTTGTCACTCTTAATTTAGTAGAGAGTAGCTGTAAGAGTCGTAAGCCTATTAGGAGTTCTAAAATACAATTTTTACTGTATTTTTTCAGGTGTGGAAACTACCAAGAAGGTTAGTTCCATGAATTATTACGCATATCGTTTGATGATTCGTGAAAATTCTGACAATTATTTGTTGCGATTTCGTCGACTGCTTCAACAATACTGCGTTGACATGTACGTTAAAATCGAAACGGAGCGCCTGACTTTCATAAGAAGTATTTTCATTTACGCGATGCATTAAGCACAGAAGGAGATTCAGAAAATGTTGGTCGATTGACTATTTTACCAGCGACATACACAGGTAGCCCGCGTCATATGCATGAATATGCGCAAGATGCAATGACATATGTTCGTCATTATGGTCGGCCAGATCTATTCATTACATTTACATGTAATCCGAAATGGATGGAAATTATTCAATTGCTGCTTCCCGGACAAACATCAAGTGATCGACACGACATCACCGCACGGGTTTTCAAGCAAAAAATTCGGTCACTAATAAATTACATTGTTAAGCAACACGTCTTTGGGATTACTCGATGCTGGATTCAGTCGAATGGCAAAAACGAGGCCTACCGCATGCTCACATTCTAATTTGGTTAGTAGACAGAATTCGGACAGATCAAATAGATGCCATCATATGTGCGGAGATTCCTGCTCCTGAAACCGATCCAGACCTACATGATGTTGTAATCACGAATATGATTCATGGACCATGTGGCACTATCAACCGCCAATCACCGTGCATGGTCGACGGCAAGTGTTCCAAACGGTATCCGCGAAAATTCACGGCAGAGACCATTACAGGCAACGATGGTTATCCATTGTATCGGCGTAGATCGCCCGATGATAATGGTAGAACTATCACAACTAAAGTGAAAGGAAACGATTTCATAGTTGACAACAGTTGGATTGTTCCATATTCGCCACTTTTATCCAAAACATTCAAGGCACATTGTAATGTAGAGTATTGCAATTCGGTCAAATCTATTAAATACATTTGCAAATATGTCACGAAAGGGAGTGACATGGCGGTTTTTGGTATCCAAACATCCAATATCAACGATGAAATCACGCGCTATCAAGTTGGTAGATATGTGAACTGCAATGAAGCAATTTGGCGTATATTCTCATTCCCTATTCACGAACGTTATCCCACTGTTGTACATTTGGGGGTGCATCTAGAGAACGGTCAGAGAGTATATTTCACAACGTCGAATGCTGCTCAACGTGCCCAAACACCTCCAGCGACAACACTGACCAGTTTCTTTGCGATTTGTCAAAACGATCCGTTCGCACGAACGTTGCTTTACTCGGAAATGCCACGTTATTACACTTGGAACGCTACATCGAAGAAATTTCAACGTCGGAAGCAAGGCGATGCAGTTCCTGGTCATCCAGATATGCGTTCTGCTGATGCTCTTGGTCGTATTTACACAGTTCATACGAAGAATGATGAATGTTTCTATTTGCGGTTTTTTTTTTTTTTTTTTTTTTTTTTTTTTTTTTTTTATTTTTTTTTTTTTTTTTTTTTTTTTTTTTTTTTTTTTTTTTTTTTTTTTTTTTTTTTTTTTTTTTTTTAATTTTTTTTTTTTTTTAATACATAAATGATTTTTTTTTTTTTTTTTTTTTTTTTAATTTAATTTTTTTTTTTTTTTTTTTTTTTTTTTTTTTTTTTTTTTCCATCCCACCTACTTTTTTTTTTTAAAAAAAAAAAATATTTTTTTTTTTAATTTTTTTTTTTTTTTTTTTTTTTTTTTTCTAATTTTTTTTTTTTTTTGGGGGGGGATATATAAATAATCGTTTTTTTTTTTTTTTTTATTTTTTTTTTTTATTTTTTTTTGTTTTTTTTTTTTTTTTTTTTTTTTTTTTTTTTGGCGGGTGGTTAATTATTTTTTTAATTAATTTTTTTTTTTTAAATTTAATTTTTTTTCAAATTAAATTATTCAATTTTTTTAAAAAGATTTTTTCCTTTTTTATTCTTAAGAAGGGGAAGTTTTTTTTTTTTTTTTTAATTTAATTTTTGTTGGAAATGGGGGTTTTTTTTTTTGGATGCCCCGGTGGAACTGGGAAGACATTCCTCATGTCATTGATTTTGGCCACTGTACGTGCGAGATCAGAAATTGCGGTAGCAATTGCTTCTTCAGGAATAGCGGCCACATTGTTAGACGGATGCCGTACGGCTCACTCAGCGTTAAAATTGCCATTAAATCTTCAAACTAATGAACAACCGACATGTAACATTTCGAAACACTCCGCAATGGCCAAAGTTTTAGTAGCATCAAAACTTATTATATGGGACGAATGCACAATGGCGCACAAACGCGCATTGGAAGCACTAGACCGAACATTAAAAGATCTGCGCAATGACTCGAGATGTTTTGGTGGTTCAATGATTTTATTATCCGGCGATTTCCGACAAACACTACCAGTAATTCCAAGATCTACTGCTGCCGACGAAATAAACGCTTGCCTCAAAGCATCAAATCTGTGGCGATATGTAAACAAACTTCAACTGTCTGTAAATATGAGAGTTGCATTGTTGAACGATCTATCTGCTGATGATTTCTCGAAGCAATTGCTGAATATCGGTAATGGCCGTGTTCCTGTTGACGAATCGAGCAGTTTGATTTCATTTCCTCCAAATTTTTGCAATTTCGTCTTATCAAAAGACGAGCTTATCAACAAATATTTCCGGATATCATTGCTAACCACAAAAATACTAAATGGTTAAGTGAGCGAGCAATTTTGGCGGCTAAAAATAAAGATGTAGATGACCTCAATTTTATAATTCAAAATCAAATCGTAGGTACTCTGTATTCATTCAAATCTATCGACTGTGTAACAAACGAAGAAGAAGCCACTAATTATCCAACTGAATTTTTGAACTCCTTGGATGTGCCTGGTTTACCACTGCACAATTTACAACTGAAGGTTGGCTCGGTAGTTATCATGCTTAGAAATTTAAACCAACCAAAACTGTGCAATGGAACGCGTTTGGTGATAAGAAAACTGATGAACAATGTGATTCACGCGTCAATACTCAAAGGAAAATTTAAAGATGAGGAAGTTCTTATTCCAAGGATTCCGATGATCCCAACAGATATGCCCTTTGAGTTTAAACGAATTCAATTCCCGATTCGTCTTGCCTTCGCCATGACGATCAACAAATCACAGGGCCAATCCTTGACTATTTGTGGCCTTAATCTAGAAAATGAGTGTTTTTCTCATGGTCAATTGTACGTGGCATGCTCACGTGTCGGCAAACCATCCGCAATATTTGTTCTTGCACCTGACCAAAAAACAAAGAATGTCGTTTACCACAAGGTGCTTGAATGAAAATCCGATTAATAAACTAATCAGAGTGTATCCCAACCTGAACAACATGTGTTTGGAAAACTTAATTTTTTTTTTTTTTTTAATTTTTATTCTCATTCTGTATGTTTTCATCATCATTCATCATAATAAAATACTTTTATATTTCTATCTTAATCTAAATTAATATTATTTTGTATTATCAAAGCCTAAATTAGTTCAGCTAAAAGGTAACACGACATTCTTTGACTGTTAGGCGGTATGAAGTTCGCCGGGTCAGCTAGTATATATATAAATATTTTTTATTCTATTTCATTTATTTATGTATTTTTATTTTTTTAACTTTTATTTTTAGTTTTCACATTTAAGTTTTTCTTTTCTATTTTCTACTTACATCTCTGTTTTAAGTATAGAGTCTATAATATCACTGACAGTTTTTGCTGTGGAAAGGGGCATAGCTGGCCGGACTGGTAAATAAAACACCCCCATCGGTCGATGATGTTATGAGACATTTTTGTTCTCTGCCTAGGCTTTTTACTTCTACTATTTTATTGTAACTTATTTTTTTATAAGTTGACTCTAGAATTGTCAACAACTTCCAATAAGAATAAAAATAAAAAAATTAGCAATTGATTTTGTAATCTGCGTCGTTTAACAGACAATGGTTCCCTCGTCAATGCCACAATTGCCTCGTCATGTAGACCTATAGAGGTATTATCGGGTCTTTTAAAAACATTTCGTTCTTGAGAACCAACTACAAAATTTCCTAACACATTAATTTAATAGCATACAGGTCAATCATAAAACATCAGAAAATCAAAGCGCATTCAAAAGATGAGAATACTGCACTGCAATATTTCAGAATGTTTCTTTAGTATTCGACAGAGTTTGGTTGGAAGGTCTAATGCAAATGATCAAAACAACATAAATTGTTTAATAATATGTAATATGTTGCACTGGAATGTCCGAGGACCACACTTTTGAAGCTGGAGTTCCTCAAGACAGCGGTCTTGGGGCGAAACTGTACGTTCTCTACATAGCAGACATCTACCCACACTGATGATACAACTTTTCTAAGTCGCTCCAGGTAAACAGCGCAACTAGCTGACTGGAAAATTATAGTAATCGAACAAGAATGCAAGCAAGGAACTTTTACACTGAACAGGCAAGAATACCGCCCACCCGAAGGCAAGCGAAGAAACGTTCCTGGAAGTAAACCAAGATAGAAAAATTTAATGGCGCAGACACATTGAAGCCAAAAGGACACATCTAATACTAAAACCAATAGCCTCCATTGGTTTATTAAGGATCGCTCTTCCCTTATTCTGGAACACAAGATCCCAATGTTCAATACTATACTAGAACAAACCTGGACCTATGGCTCCCAGTTATGGTGGAATGCTGTTATTGATGATACATTGACAGCGACTTTTGGTCAAACATCTTGAGAACCTTCACATGGGGATCGCGGGTAAATCATAGCACAAAAAGCACGCAATAAAATGTTCTTGTGATTTTCAACTCAATAAAATGTTTTCAGATATACTTACCTAACCTTTGATAAAAGCGAAAAGCCTTTAAATTTTCTTCGGCAATACAGTTTTCTCAGAATAATTCTCTTTATTAGTTTAATTTCTTTTTTGTAATCTTATGTATATTTTAATCAGTTTTTTTTTTTCAATTATCAGATATTTGTATATAGTCTATATATATACATATATATGTATGTATATATATCTCTATGTCTATATGTACACTTAGATTTTATGTATCTTATTTTCATACCATTGCTGCTGCCATTGCGTTTCTTATTTTTGTGTTTACTTTTAATGTTTAACTATGGTGTATAAATATTTATTTACCTTAAAAAGCATAAAATTTTTTATACTTTTTCCTCAGTTTTATTTGATAACTCCCGTGTCGTTTTTGGGTTTTATTAATTACGCTTGTTAGATGTTAAAGCTAAAAACTGTCAAATGTTTTTTATTATATATTATTTTTCTTATACGAAACTTTTAAAACTGTATTTTTTCATGTTATTGCTTGCCAAATAATTTATGAGTTATTAAACACTTGTGACTAAAAAAAATTAACCCAATGTAAATTGTCAATCTGTCAGAAAATATTATTGGCGATCTTTTTAAATCTATTTAGCACCTTTGCGGGGACTACAAACATCGATGGTGTAAATAAACTGATTGAAAAAAATATTATAAAGAAATAAAAAATTTAAACTATTTAGTTTTGTATATAATTTTAAGTTCTTCGTTACTTTGCTTGTGATCCGGTTATTTTCTTTTACAACATTAAAGGTCTATTGTTATAGTTTTTGTTAGTTAATCAAAATATTTTTAATTCTTTTATTAATTTTCATGTATGAATTCCTTTTTAGATTCCACCTAGCTTTACCATTTTGTCAATAAATAAATTTTCACATTTTTTGATCAGTGTTTCAAAAAGATTCCGCTTCTAATTCCAATTTTGCTGTTGTAGTTGACAAAGTTTAGTTCAATATTTATACATGAAGATGTGCACATATATATTTTCCCAAAACCAAATCTCTATTTCGGTAACAGTACATAACATGAACATAACACAAGTGAAATCGTTGCAGTCGGTGTGTTCAAAAAAAGTTGGCTGCACTTATTGGAATATATTAACAGCAAACTTGCAATTTAGATGACTCTTACTCAAAAATGTAAGAAAATATGCGGATATGCAAATATAAAAGGCGGGCGGCAGAGTTGGGTGTGGCATATAAATTATTGATGCTGTTCTCTGGGTGACGCCAGGAGCTAACTTCTCACCAAATTTGTTAACTCGATTCCCAGCCCCCAGTAGGCATAGAAACCCAATCTTGACACTTTATCTGTCACGCCCAAGGACAAAGATATTTGCAAAGTTTAAAGTCTCTATTGATTTACGGGTTCGGTTTCGTTCATACAGACAGACAGACGGACAGGCACCTCGGCGCTCATTACATAAAAAATAAAATAATGTTTAAAAAATAATTGATTATTATTTTAATATTATTTTTTTTTTAAGTTAATATTCTTTATATGTTAAAATAATGTTTTAGAAAAAATAGATACTTTGATTACCTTTCATGTTTTCAGCGGTATTTTTGAAGTTTATAAGCACAAGATTGACTCAGTAGTGCAAAAAAAAAAAGAGAATTCATTTAAAATGAAATAACCTTTAATTTGAAATGTGTTTTGATCTGTGTAAGTTGCTTTTGTGAATATTTGTGAATAATAAACTAACCCTTTATAGTCCTTTAACTGATGCAATCTTCCTACCCAAATGACAAGTCTATTGGAAACAGGGAATAAGGAATTTAAGCAGCATCCTATAGTTTATAGAATTTTATTTAATTTGTGTGTGTATATTTTAATAAATTTACTTTAATGCATACAATTTTACTAATTAATTTTAAAGTATTTACTGATTTATGATAAACATATGTATGTGTAGCTTAAATATTGTTTTTGATTTTTTTAGAAGTGGTTAAACGTAATCGACTAAATACCTTTTATTAAAACTAAATTGACAATTTTGCTGTTTTGATTTGCTGATTTACGTTCAGTTGTATTTTGCCTTGTTTTCAGAGCAGCAGCTTCTATTTAAAAAAAAATTAACACAAATGTTTGCACATTTTTCATACGACTGTTTTAAATTGTTATGTTGAAGTAGCTAGTTTTGTATGGTTTTTTTTTTTTTTTTTTTTTTTAAATTTTTTATTTATTTTTAATGTTTTTTTGCTTTTACATAAATTTTTTTCTATCGGTCTCTCTTTGTTTGTCTACAAGAATGCGCTGAATTCCAATTGCACATTAGCCAATGCAAAATCTAATTCAATTAATGGGAGCTTTTTTACATTGTCGCAAACATAATCAGTTTACACTTTGGGTTGTTGCTTTCTTTAAAGCAACGTTTTATATTTGTGCGACTATAGTTTTAGCTCAGTTTACAAGTAGCTTTTATAAAAATATATTCCTGGAATATTGTGGGATTAGTTTTTTGCATTTTGAGTTAAAATTCACCGAACTTTTTTATTATTTTTGTTTATTTTTTGTATTTTGCTCGTATAAATTGTAATGTCAACAACAAAATTTATATTTATACATTTTTTTTAACTGAAATAAAATTGTAATTACTAAAAGGAAGAAAGCGAAATTAAAAGCACTTGTACATCTGCCCGTTATATATATGTTTTTTTTTTTAATATAAACAAGGAAAAAACTAAATAACGATTAAAGCAATATGAGCCTATAGGCGAGCCACATATGTTATACAATTTCCAGATTATATTTATATTATGCAACGTTCTTTGCATATTCCTTTAAAGAACAACGTCGACATAATGCTTATACTTTGCGCTTAATGTGTCTGTGTATAAATATGCCCATATTATTACAATATTTTAATTATGTATGTATATATGTTCATACAAAATCAAAATCTATCAACAGCATTGTGTAAATAACATCCTATTTAATTTTGGGACCAAATAAATATATTTTAAATGAATATAAGAAACAGCTTGCTCTGCATAAGCCTGCTTGGTAAGTAATATAAAATTTATTATATAAATATATATATATATATATTTATATATTTTAACACGTAATCTACCACCCCACCCTCTTTCGGTCTAACTTTATGTACTCACATTTTTTTATATTCTTCATTATAAGCCCAAAAGGGAATTTTTACATAGGTTTTATTCCGTATTTGCCACTTTACCTTTCATTTCGGTTGTTTTGGTTTTTTATACATACATGATTAATTAATCAATAATTAAAAGTAAAGAAATAACTTTTTTATGCGATTTTCTGTTGTTTTTCTTAGTTAAATTTAAGTTTTAGTTGTGTTCTTGCTTGCATTTATATTTGTTTCCTTTTTAATTTGCTTTTATATATATTATTATACACAGCACGTTACAAAAAAAAATTACACTGTAATGTCCACATAAAATTTGCTCCATTTGTGTAGTTGGTATGACAATGTTTCTAATAGCGGGTTTTTGTTTGTTATAAATTGTAATCCACAAAAAAAATTTACAACTTGCATTTGGAATAAAATCTACATACATGGTCGAAAATCATTTCTCTGTGTCACAGCAGCAAGAACGATAGTTACGATACTTAATAACGCGCTGCTACGCGCGCCTGGGTCAAGATTGAAATTATGTTGATCTCATAGTTCTTTTTGTTGATGTTATCGTGGTTGTTGCTGTTGCGCCTGCTCTTTTTTCCCTTTTGTTTGCAATGTTTTCCGGGTTTTCCGGGATCGTTGATATTATTGTTGATTTAATTTGGAGTTACTTTGTTCTCTGTTCTGCTGTTGCCTGGCATTTTTGTTAAAGTTTTCTGTACTATTGTTTCTTGTTATTGTTTTTATAATAATTAAAATTACAATTATTTGTTGTATTTATATATACACGTATCTATATATATATGCATATTTCAATTTATATGCATTTATATAAAGGTGTATGGTTGTGTCTGTGTTGTGTGTGTGTGTTTGTGTGTGCGCGTGTCGTTGATTTTAATGTTTTTGGAGCTTTGTTATTGTGTATGCATTCGTTGGTGCGTGGCGTGTGTTTGATGTTTGCTATATAATAATGTGTACTTTTAAATATTAATATACGGCTACTACTTTTACTGGCACAATCTCTGGGGGAAATTCAAATCTTTTGAATTTTTTCACCAACCACAACCGGATTATTGCGTCGTATCTCCTGTGCGCCATGCTCTCGATAGTCGAATGTGCAATTATGTTTATCGGAATAACGATGCACAGCGCAATACAAACCGCCACACCGACACTGAAAGCCTAAAAACAATTAATAATTGAATAGACCCGATTAATTTAGTCGTTCGCATAGGCTGCAACAATAGTAGAATACAAAAACCTACCAGTTAGGCCAACTTTCTTACGACATTCGCCGCATCTGTTCTTCTTCTTTTTGGCGTCCTTATCATCCTCCTTATCCTTGTCATCCTGCTCACTGGCCGAAGCAGCTGCTTGTGTGGAAGTATTTGGACCAGATGCCGATATTATGGCTTCGCTATTGGTTTTGGCTGAGACGGTGGCGGCTTCCTCAGTGATTTTCTGCACAATTGCACAAAGTAAACAAAAGAAAAATAAAAATACATGAGTTTACAATGCCAGAAACATGCTGCAACAACAATCTGATCTTTATATTATTTAAATTGCTATCAAATTAACTGTTAGTTAGTTTATTTTTTAAGAGAATTCGGTTTTTATTCTTCGTGAAAAATTCTCCCCAACCCCCTAAAGCTAAAGAAAATTCCTAACCAAGCGTTATTGTACCGATTTGTGTGGTTGATTTTGCGTGTTTACCCGCTTCTTTGCAACTGCATTATTAGAGGATTTATTTTGCTTTACCACATCACTGGTGGATGCACGCTTGCTGTGTTGATGCTGCTCATCCGGCTTCTGATCTGACTGTTTAGACTCGTCGCCGTTATTATCGTTCATGTTGGTGGTATGACGTTGCTTGATTCCGCGCACAATCGCTGGCTTGCTTATGGCTCTGCTAATAATCGGTAATGTCTCTCGTTTACCTTCCTGCAGAATGGAGTAGGCTAAGCGCGGTTCAGGTCGGCTAATGTTAGCAACCACCGATTGGCGAGGGCTTGCGCCTCCGTTAACTCGCGATTTCTTAATCCTCTTGTTGCTGGCCAATTGCTTGTTTTTGCGAACAGTGCAAGCTGCTATCGGTGCTTTTTGATGTCCGCAAAGCTTATTGCGCCCTAGTGCCGCCTTTGCAGATTCCACGTCTGTGATTGTGCCGTATTGCTGAACGTCCCGGCTAAGAAATGAGGGTTTTTGTGATATCGATAAAGCAATTTTGCTAGAGACACTTTTGTCGACTCCAGCCGAGCTCTGATGGTTATGTTTAAGCTTTTTAATCTGTTTTTTAAGCTGCAGCTCGCCAATGCGGACTTTCTTGTGGCTGGTGTTGGATGGAAATGTGTGCACGTTGGTCGCGAACTTAACCTTACGAGAACCACTACCAGCTCTACTGCCAGTCGCAGTGGCACTTAGAGTTGCACCAGCGCTTTTGCGCACCAGCGAACTCTTTTTGATCTGAGATTCTGTTGCTATGATCGTAGACGGCAAGGAACGAGCTGACTTGACTTGACTAGAGCCAGAGGCGACAACGTCGACTCGCTTGCGTAATCCTACGGTTGCTAAGGGAGCGCAGAGGAAACTAGATTAGTGCGAATGCGCAAAGTCAATAATATCAATACAGCGACAAATACCCTTTGGCCTTGTTAGAGAAGGGAGAGAGCTATTAGCAGGAGGAGATAAAGGTCCGTTCGAGACGCGCGGAGCTGCGGCAGCTTGAAAACCATGCTTTAAGCTATGTTCCGCGCCCTTAGCAATTATGTTGTCTTTTATTTTAACAGCAGATGAAGTTGTTGCGTTACCGCGCCCCGACGGCTTGAGGGAACCACTTAAATTATACATTGCAACGAATAGTAAATTTTGTGAGTGAAATTTAGAAAGACAGCCAGAATTTTGATTACATAAAATCTACTTCAATTGAAAGCGACAACTTTCAAATTTGCTCCCTAAAACCCAGAAAATAGTTTTTAGATGAACTGATCTATGTTAGATTTGAAGTTAGTTCTAAGATAATACTTAAAGGGGTAGGGGTATACTACATCTGCACGGGTAAAAAATTCAATTTATTGAAATGTAAGCTTTTTACCCTAGAGACCCGATAAACAAACAGTTGTTATTAAAATAATAGTAGTGGCTTTGACAAAAGCGACCAAATTTGGTGACTCTTGGCAGGAGCAGGCGTGGCATTAAAGTTTTATGCATTTTGTTTTTGGGTGACGCCAGGAGCTATCTTCTTAACAAATTTGATAACTCTAGCTGTACGTATGTATAAAATATGTGGATTTATCGATAATATTATTATAAAAACAAGTGGAAACGTTGCAGTCGGACGCAACCGACTGCGGCATACTCGATACCAGTATTAAAACCGGTAAAAAGAGGCCTGATTGCAAGGGGTACGGATGCGGCAGGGTGTACGCTGCCTTAAAGATCTCCGATGCAGATGGGGATGCCACCAGCTATATTCCTTCCAAATTTGGGACTCTAGCTCAAAGTTTGTAAAATGTAGGAAAGGGGGGAGGTGGATTCAAAATTTTATGCAGTTCTATGTGGAATTTCAATTGCTATCTACATACCAAATTTGGTGACTCTAGCTCGAAGTTTGTAAAAAGTGGGAATGGGGGGGTGGGGGCGGTATGGGTGGGCGTGGCATCAAAATTTTTGATGCAGATCTTTGTGAAATATCAATTGCTATCTACATACCAAATTTGGTGATCTATTTCTTTGATGCTTCAGTTTAAAAATTTAAGGTGGGAAAGGGGTGGGGCGGTATGGGTGGCTCCAAAATTTTGATGCAGTTTTTTGGGGTCTAATAGCTATCTTCTTCACCAAATTTGTAGTTCTAGCTTAAGGATGGCGTGGAATTTTTATCAGTTTTGGGGTTCAATACACTTACAAGTTTTAGTTTATTATCGAATTTATCGATTTGCCAGCCCCCAGTTATCGTAGAACCCCCATCTTGACACTTTAATTTACTATCCCATAGATAAAGAGAATTGGAAAGTTTCAAGTCTCTAGCTTGAAGGGTGTGGAAAAAACTTGCAACCATACGGACGGACAGACGGACAGACGGACAGACACCATGACGGACATTGCACAAAACCAATATACTCTTTACCTTCGGTATCGAGTATAATAATCAAGAATGAAGGCTCTAGTCGAGAAAGCTCGATCACAAGATACTCTGAGCACTAGACATTACAGTTCATTATTGGGTCACTAGAATTTGGATAAGCCACGAAAAGTGTACCGGCCATACACCGGGGCCAACAAAACGTCGTTAGACGTTTTTTTATGTCGAAACGAACATGAATCCATTGCTTCTTATGTCTGTGTGCCCACCAAGACCGACAAACAAAAATACATAATATTTGTTGGGAGCGACCATTGTCGAAAGCCGTTTTTGTATAGAGTTTCATGCAACCAACATGTTTATACAAGTGTTCGTTACGAACATTAAACGCTTGCTTATGGAGCTGTGCCCACTGAATCAAACGATATTACGTCCGAATCAGATGATATTTTGAACAACGCTAAAAATTATGTTAGATTGTTGTGCACATCGAAGCCAACAAAATGTTAAAAACATTATGCTTGTCGAAAGGTTTTGGTTTTGAAGGGTGATATAAAAAAAAAACAGTTTTCTTGTCTGTCCAACAAAGACCAACAAAAACTACACAAGTCCTTCAAATTTTTCTAAAAAAGTTATCGATTATTTGAAGCAGACTCGCCTGTGCGTTGTATACACGAACTTTCATTTCAAATCCCAAGAATCTTGCTCTTATAGTTTCCGAAATCTTCTCGTTTATACAGACGGACATGGTCAAATCGATTTAACTTGACTGCTAATGCTGATCAAGATTATATAAATATTATGGTGATCGAGATGCATCTTTTTCTTTCACTTCTTCTGTCTATTGCATACATTTGCACAAAACCATAATACCCTATGATTCTCATTTTATGGTATCAGACTATAAAAACCTATGTTTATTTTAATTTAATGCTGTAAATGCCATTATTTCCATTAATATAAGGTTTTACAAAAAATTGAGACAAGTTTTTTGAAAATCACACAAGGTTCTCATTTAGAAAGCTCGACAATGGGATATCCAGATTCCATCAAAAGTCGTTTGTATATATGTGTGTACGTCGTACTTATTAAATTAAAATTAAAATGTTCACAAATAATCTATATTTAAATAAAAAACCTAATATAACATCTTACATAAGCATCGATATGTGTATATTGGAAACGGCGAAAGATATTGCGCAAATATGATAAGCAGTTTTTTTTTTAATTCATTTATAGCACGGGACGTTTTGTACGGGACATTTATGTTATGTCTGATACTCTTTTTCGATTTTATATATTAACCAGCTTCGAAAACTTTTTGTTCTATTCCCGACATTAAGTACCATACTTTAGTTTTCATGTAATAATCATCAATAAGAAAATTAACAAAAATGGATATGCAGTAGCAAAAATGTACAAAAATTCATATTTCCTTTTTGGATCGATAGACTTAAAAATTTCAGTCCAATTTTGTTCAATCATAACGAGGATGTTCTCTGAGTCGGCACGATGTTTTTGAAAAATTTTGAATAAAACAAGTAAGAAGGCTCTAGTCGGGAGAGCCCGACTAGAAGATACCCTGAACCCAGTTGCAATAAATAAATTAAATTTATATAAGACTTTGGTATACTGACTTATGTGGTGTTTACACTAGCACTGCTTATTTGAGTTATTGCGTTAAGGGCAACAAGCAGCTTTTTTCCCATACAAAAAGTAGTGGTGACAAAAAGTTGAGTTAAGTTTGGATGCAGTTGCTTGTACTCGATATACATTCGGTTCACTCATAAGTGCTGCCCATTTAAGTATATAATCGGCAACATTTTTGAATTGTCACCACTGGTGCTAGTGTAAACACCACATACAACTACACAACTGAAAAAATACGAATTATCACTGAATAACAACAGAGACGCCTTCACATAAAAATCGACGACGAGTAGACAAAATTGACAAGCTCATAGAAATAGAGGAGCGCAAGTTGGCGGTCATGGAGCGTATGGCAGAACGAGCTGAAAATTTTCAAAAAGAAATGCTAGAAATAATGAGGGCCAGTGATACATAAAAATAAATTCTATTTTTTTTATAAATTGAATTTATTTATTTAAATGGAGTTATTGTTGAGGAAATTTATTGCTAGGGCTTGCCTAATTGTTTCAGCACTTGGATTCATATTGCCAAGCCAAACCTCAAACTCTGGCTGATCATTTTGGTGTGCATTAAGATGTCCAAACGCATTCTCCACCACACGCCTGGTTCATTCATTGCTCTAATCATCATTGCGTTGTTTTGCTCCATCGCAGATAAAATCAAACATAATTTGTTAGTGCTCATTACTTTTTAAATTTGTTTAATTAAATTTTTCGGCTTTTACAAACTCTAATAGCGTTTTCGATTGTAAAAAATAATGCAACCCTATAATAATGTTTCACTTAAAAAATGCTGCCAAAACATTTTTTCAGTGCTGCACTGGTTTTGCATTTTTAATGGGCACAATCGAACAAAAAAAGTGCAGTATGAAAAATGCAGCACTCTCGATTTTGACAGTGTTGAAAATGTTGCCTTCTGCACTGTCAAAAGGCAACACTGAATAGAATCGAACACGATAACACTTCAGAAGGGCTGCCTGATATTACAATCGAAAATGAAAAAAGTGCAACCCGGAATGAATGTATCAAAAATGCTACATTTTTTGGTACAATCGAAAACGCTATAAGCAAAACACAGCGGTTGACGCTTAACGCAATAACTCACTTTTGAGCCAATGTAAACACCAATTCTGAGTTGTTGCGTCGATGACGATATCGATAGCAAACTCACTGTAGTGTAAACATAGCATTAACTTCAATCGATTAAATTCGATATCTCCGGTGTTTTTTTTAACAGATTTGGACGAAATTTTCAGAAAAGATCTATCGTTACCCATTCTTTCAACCCTCATTTTTACATTTTCCAAATTCGATATTTTTTTGTTATCGATTCTATGTGTATGTCGGGAACCAGAATAGTTATCGATAATTTAGAGCAAACTAGTTCTGCTCATGGTATAGGAGAACTTATATACAAAATCTGAAGTCTCTAGCACTTGTAGTCTCTGAGATCCACGCGTTCATGCAGACGGACAGACGGACGGACAGACGGACATGGCTATATCGACTCGGCTGTTGATGCTGATCAAGAATATATATATGTACTTTATGGGGTCGGAGATGCTTCCTTCTGCCTGTTACATACTTTTGCACAAAACCATTATACCCTTATTTACCCATTTTATGGGTTAAGGGTATACAAAAAATTCAATGCGTGTTCGAAGTCAAGGGCGATGTGTTAACACCTTTTTGTTGCACGGTACCTGTTTGGTTTCTATGAAAATATTAATATAAATATAAAATATAATATAACTTTTATAACTAAATATAATAATGGTCAACCCAAGAATTCTGCAACTGCTCAAAAGATCATATCGTTAATGTTGAGGCACATAAAATCAAGTTCAATTGCAAAACCATTCAAATTTCATTTTTTATTGTGCTTTTGACTGCCACGAGCAGAGCAATGAAGCTCACACATGTATACGCATAAAATATATAAATGTTTGGCTTTTTCGTGAATGCATACACACACACTTAGACCCCTTTTACACGATGAAGTTTTTGCGTCTGAAGCATTCGTTTGTAGGCAAAGGGAGTAGACGGGTAACAGCTGCAAGCAATGCTTCATGACTTGTGAATTAATGATTTATTTTTCTCAGTTTGCTATGCCTTATTCCGATTGCATGTGAACACAGAGTTGCACAGTGTTTGATGTGAATAATAAAGTTATCGATACGAAATATCGCACAAGCAAATATTAGCGCCAATAGTAAATACATTGTTTTGATTAAGAAATTATTAATAGTAATGTTCACTGAATCCATTTTATTTACTTGTTACTTCTTAAACCAATTATATGTTAACAAATAATACAATCGATGGCAAAGATGTATGTTTATCGACCATAAATTTAAATCAGAGTTGTATTTACAAAGAAAATGTTGCATGAAAAAACTTCATCGTATAAATGCGACTAGATTTGCGAAGAAGTTTTAAAACAGAATGAAAAAAAAACAGAATGAAAAACCTTCATCGTGTAAATGCAACTCTGATTTAAATTTATGGTCGATAAACATACATCTTTGCCATCGATTGTATTATTTGTTAACATATAATTGATTTAAGAAGTAACAAGTAAATAAAATGGATTCAGTGAACATTACTATTAATAATTTTTTAACCAAAATAATGTATTTACTATTGGCGCTAATATTTGCTTGTGCGATATTTCGTATCGAAAACTTTATTATTCACATCAAACACTGTGCAACTCTGTGTTTACATTCTATCGGAATAAGGCAAAGCAAAATTAGAAAAAAAATTCGCGACTTAACAAGTAGTGAATTTTTGCTTAAAATTTTACGCCTCTACTCCCCTTGCCTACAAACAAAAGATTCAGAGAGAAAATTCACGAAAAAACTTCAGCGTGTAAATGGGCACTTACTGTAGCAAATAAGCTTGTTCGTAACAATATTTTCTTGCTGCGTGGCTCAACCGTCTCAAACAGCTGCTTCTCTGCATCTAGGCACAAACAAACCAGGAAGAATGCAAAGAAACAGACGCATGTACAAACATCATCGTGTTATGTTCGTTAGCTCACGAGTAGCAAGACTTCTTCGCCAATACCATAATTTAAAATTAATAACAAGTACAGTACTGTGTGACTTAGATTTTGAGGTTTGCATGTGTTCACTCTGTGGTTTTGCGCTACCCGCGCCTTTAGCTGTTAACACATCAAAAATGTTTTAAAATTTTCATATTTTAAACTTAGGGTGTCACACGGGCGAAACCTTTTATAGGTATCAAAATCACATATTTTATATTTTTCCAAAAAGGTTTTATGTTTCTTAGTTATCATAAGAATGTCTGCTTTTAAACAGAATTTGATGCGGTTTCTGCATGTGCTTTCGACGCACTGATAACAAATCTTTATTTCCATGTCGAACAGGACATCTATATATGCGATAAGGGGTGGATCACAAATTACGTGAGGCATAGGATTTTTCGAGCCCCCTCCCCCCCTGGTGAGATTTCGTAAGATTTTTATTTACTCCCCCCTCCCTCTCCC
The DNA here is from genome assembly GCA_018904305.1 of Scaptomyza montana. Classification (NCBI taxonomy): domain Eukaryota; kingdom Metazoa; phylum Arthropoda; class Insecta; order Diptera; family Drosophilidae; genus Scaptomyza; species Scaptomyza montana. Next base: position 353,187 of record JAEIGR010000072.1, on the reverse strand, counting down.
AATCTCACGTGAGATTTTTAAAAATTTTTTTTTGTCTGTAAAATTCATTGCATTTAAGAAAAATACAAACAAAAAAAAACAATTTGTTCTATCACTTCTATTAAAGACAAGCAAAGACTAGTGTACCATTGTGATTTTAGAATATTGTCTTAGTTTAAAATCATTGTGAGGAAATTAAATAATAGATACTTCAACGTAAATGAATAAAAGATTGTTCTAATTCAGTCCATGGAGACTCGTGCACAGTCTCAAGATTGACTACTGGAACCAACATATCCAAATAATTTTCAATAAACTAATCTGCTCGATGTTTTCCATATCGACGTTTTTGCAGCTCTACTGTACGTGCGTCGTTGTTCTTCGGCTCTTTACGCTGTGACGTTCGTGGAGTCGCGCGTATCGATACAATCATACAGTGAAACTAACAAAAAACCAACAGATGCGTTTGCGCATTAAAATATTTCGAATTGGGCCATGAATAAATGTGAAATATCATTTAGTTAGTTAAATTTCATTAATTCTTTATCAAAATATGAAATAACCAAGTGCTTACAACGACTTTTAATTTTGTAATCTCTGTGGATTTTAAGGTGGAAATGCTTATATATACTTAAGTCGAAAATGATTCATTCCTCATTAGTTACAATCTTCAAATTTCATTCTACCTTTTTAGTTTCAATGCTTTTAGGATATATTTGTAAGTAACAACAGTAATAGTTTTGTTTACAAAATCTTACCATACGACTAACTTAGCTTAGTGCCATACAATTGCGTGTGTTCTAGCACTTATTCAAAACCTTATTCAAATACTCTTAGAACCTGTATAAAAATAAATTGCTTATCTCAACACAGAATCCAAGAAAATCAATTATTCGATGCATAACTTTTTACAATTCAAAGACAATTGTGGTATGAATTTTATTTACTGGCAAGAAAACCAATATCTAAAATTAAAAAAAAATATCTGCGCCATAAAGATATCATGGTTTTAAACAAAATCACAGAGTGCTGAGTGCTGCATTTAAGTTTTCTACAGAAACCGAACATATGTTTCTATGGTAGCTCGCTCTTTAGGCGATCGGCAAGGTCGACCTTAGCTACAGCCAATAAAAAGATTACTAGTAGCACCCTTTGAAGGATGATACAAATTTCACGGCCACTTACTTAATCAATTAACATTATAGCTAACACATTTTGTCATGTTCTTTCACATTCGTCCTTTGAATACAAAGAGTATTTTTCGAAGCTACACACATACGTATTCAAATGTATCGGGTTGAATTACCTTGTCAACTCTGCCGTTATCCTCAGCGTTGCGTGTTTCTCACAGTTAACATTCTCAATATGACTGCAGTAATTACTTTTTTTGAGACCTAACACTTATAACGAGACTAAATTTAAAGCCGAAAAACAAAAAATGTTCAAAGCTTACTGATCAAAAAACTTCAAATTCCTTTACAGCTTGACTTAAAATAGTTAAAATAAGAAGGCACACACCATTGCGTTTAATAAGAAATCTTGGCAAGTCGAACTAACCTCTTTAACATCATTGTGTGATTGTTGTAAGCTTTGTACTGTAGGCTGTGCGGTGTTGGTTTTTGCAATGGCCGGACTGAATGTGGGGCTAGGTTGTGGGCTTGGAACTGAAACAGGTGTGATATTCACAGGTGGCTGTTGCTTTTTTCTTAACGAGTCCTGTATAGAGAAATCAAAAAAACGAAATTTAAATCATGTATAAATGTGCAATGATAAAAAAAAATTAAATAGTACAAACCTTGTAGCAAACTGAACAAAGACCATCTGTGGCTGGATTACCATAGAAGCCGCATCCAGAGCGGCACATGGGTTGCATTGGGTTCGATTCGCGTTCCATCACGGCTGGAGCAAACTTGTTTGTGTTTAATATGTTTAATTTACAAAGTTGAATCGACAATGATCCTTTTGTTGTATGGCTTTGGTTGTCGTTGTTGTTATCTGTCGGCCAGCGAAATATGTTGCGATAATTTCTTGCAGCAGTTACTAATGCGCCGGTAACTTGATTTCCGTACTTTTGGGTTCTATTAGTTTTTTTTTTCTTTTTTGCTGTGTATAATTCAGTTCCGACCAAATGATTAGCTTATGTAAATTATTTCATCTAACTGCAAAACTGCAAAACAAATACAAAACAAAATAAAATACAACGTTATTCGAGAGATTTTGCAAATTCGAATTCAGATTCGGATTCAGCAGCCTAAAATCTATAAGTGACTAGTTTACTTCGTAGCTAACAACAAACATTGAAATACAGTTAGGTTATTCGTAGTTACTTGCTCTAAAAATAAAAGTAACAAATATAATTAGCTTGATTCGTTTCGTTTCAAACAAACTTTTACCAAAACGGGAAAGCACATTTACTTTTTTATCTGAGGTCTGCAGCACACAATTTAAATACCAATATGTTCGTAATTATACCCGGAAAATAAAATGTCTTTATTAGTTTAAAGCTTATGGCGATTTTTTCTGACAAAAATGTAGCATTATGTTACATTTTTGAGGTTGCACTTTTTTGTGTTCTTTGTGAATTAGGGCTACCCCTCCCCATATGTTTGTGTTCTTTTCTTACAGTGTTGCCCTATGAATGCAACATAAATGCAACATTTCTCACCCCGAAATAAACGAGAGTGTTGTTTGATCAGGGTTGCATTTTAATAGTGCTTGACATAGTAAAGGACCATATTAAAGCACGAAAAAGTATTTTGATCATATTTCCACAATAAATATGAAATTAATGAACGATTTATGAATGAATTCACAAATGTACAAGATATTGTTGAATTGATTAAGTGTTGCCTTTTTTTGATTGTTTGTGGTAGTAAAAGTGTTGCCCTTTTTCGGGCAAAACGGCAACACTTTAACAGGGTAAATGCAAAATTTAAAACATGCTGCCTGAAAACGGGTAACATTTTTTTCTACAAAAGAAATCACCATTAAACATACATTACTTGAATTTTGAGGCTTAGACACATATGTTTTCTTTACCCATTTCTGATAGGGACACAGAAATGAAACTGTGATATTTTCAGTAAAATCGAAATGAGATGGAACTTGCTTTGGAAAAAATGCAGCTCGATTTTGAATGACCTCCAACTGTTTACAAGTAGCACAATGCCTCTTTTTAAAACAAAATTTCAATAAAATATTTTGTATGAAACCAAATTAACACTCATCAAAACTTCAAACGCAAACCTAAATTTTATCTCTTTGGATCTCGATCTCTTTTGCGTTAAAATCGATAGCTCGTCACAATATATTAGTTTAATAATAAAACTATTAGGTTGTTCACTTTGTGTTGTAAATGTGCAAAAGTGTAACTTTGCAACACCGCTGTCGTAAACACCCGATTGAACGAAACAAGTCTGTTAACTTTGCACAATCAGCTGTTCGCTATCGTTTTAGCTGAGTTTGCCATTTGTGTTATTTAATTTGCTGCTTGCAATAAAAAAATAAATTTAAAAATGCCCTTTAAATGCGTGAAAGCATCACTCCTGGAGCGGACAGCATCCCATAAACTACTTTATTTAAGAAAATTAGCAAAAACAACCCTCATTTACATTAAGCAGCTAGTCACAATGAACAGCTGTTTGTTTTAATTTAGCACCTAAAGCACAATATTACACCAAAAAATACCAGAAAATCGGTTGTATTGTGCATTTTTATATTTTTATACCCTTAACCCATAAAATGGGTAAATAAGGGTATAATGGTTTTGTGCAAAAGTATGTAACAGGCAGAAGGAAGCATCTCCGACCCCATAAAGTATATATATTCTTGATCAGCATCAACAGCCGAGACGATATAGCCATGTCCGTCTGTCCGTCCGTCTGTCCGTCCGTCTGTCTGTCTGTATGAACGCGTGGATCTCGGAGACTACAAGAGCTAGAGACTTCAGATTTTGGATATAAGTTCTCCTATACCATAAGCAGAACAAGTTTGCTTCAAATTATCGATAGCTATTCTGGTTTCCGATATACACATGGAATCGATTACAAAAAAATATCGAATTTGGAAAATGTAAAAATGGGGGTTGAAATGGGTTGAATGGGTAACGATAGATCTTTTCTGAAAATTTCGTCCAAATCGGTTAAGAAACACCGGAGATATCGAGCTTAATCGATTGAAGTTAAGTCAGTATACCAAAGTCTTATATAAATTTAATATATTTATTGCAACTGGGTTCAGGGTATCTTCTAGTCGGGCTCTCCCGACTAGAGCCTTCTTACTTGTTTAGCACTGAAATCGTTGCAAAGTTGCAACGATATTTTTGTCATGGGCAGGGGTCTTGCAAAAAGTGCAAACTTGATTCAGTACAAATTATTTTTGGGATAACTTGCACTTTTACACTTTTGCACATTTGCAACACAAAATGAACACCCTATATGTTCAACGAGAACTTATCATACAAACTGGATGCTCCTGTTGCAGTGTGTTGAGACTACTGATCAATTAATCTTTGAGTCGTAATTATTAATGTTCTTAATTCTGCCAGCAGCTAGTGTGTAGGCTAGAGAGCGGCAATATTTGTGTGCTGTGCATATGTGTGCACCTCCCAATAATATATGATTCGATTAGGAGTATCACAGGGCAGCTAGGCCCAACTCTGTACAGTCTTTTTACCAGTGACATGCCAACCACAAGTTATGAACCATGACGAGGATGACTCACAAGACATTTTGGCAGCCACGTTTGCGGATGACACAGCGATCTTGACCAGTGACCACTGCGGCCACACAAAACCAGCCACAATCTTTGGCCAACACTTGACGATTCCTACATCATAAGCTGGTCGCTGAGCAGCAGTACAATATAAACAGAGAAAACTTTGCAGTCGCAATCGGCTGCGGTTACTCTGATACCTATATAAAAACGGGTACGCTCAGATGATTGATGCACATCTTGGCGGACATCACCGGCTAAATTGCGACAAATTTGGTTACTCTAACTTAAAAACTTTCGAAGATATAAGGTTTTCTGATTTTAAAAAGCGGTTGGTATGGGTGGGCGTGACACCAAAATATTTGTTGAGTATTTTTGAGACGCCAGTAGCTATGTCCTAACCAAATTTGGTGACTCTGGTGTGGGAAATATGTGGATCAATCGATGTTCAGTTATCGAATTATCGTTTTCTCAGCCCCCCCAGTAGGCGTAGAACCGCAATCTTGACACTGTCCCGTCCAAAGACAAACATTTTTGGAAAGTAAGGGCTGGTTCGGATAATTTTCGGACAAAACCTGCACATATGTAAAAGGACAAGTTAACATTTCATTTAAGTTCTTTGCGTTTTGCAATTTGGCATCTTGTTAAATTTTTTGCGCTTATGGGACTAAAATATCACTGGGGCTGCCCAGCAACCAATGCATGCAAGTTTTTGGTGCATAATATAAATGCCAAATGCGCATTTGAAGAATTGCATAACAGAAATAACAACAGTGCCAAGTACTAATTTAAAGTGAGTGCAATCATCAACAAAAAATAGATGTGTACTTCGCCACAATATTAACAATTATTTAATTGCCCAATTCGAGGATATACTGATACCGGAAGTATTTAAGACGGTAACAAATATTTCCAAAGCCAGCAGAAATTGCCTGCAAACATTTTGAATGTAGTATAACACCAAAATTGAGTGCTAAAGGATGAAATAATTTTTCAACTCTGATACCGGCGATGATAAGAGACTTGAAATATATATAAACAGGAATAATGAAAAATAGGCTACGATAAATTAAGATCGTTTGCTTCTGTTTTAACTAAATTGCTTCATAAGCTAATCCGCGCCTTTCGGCAAAAAACACACAAATTAAGCCGGCCGTACACCGGAGCCAACTAGGTATGGCTTTATTGGAACCTGAATTAGGTTTATATATTCCGAAAAATGTATAAGCCGGCTCTTGCCCGACATGTTGTTGCTTTTTTTACAATCGTAAATAGCTGCTGAAAGCTATTTACTGCCCGTAACATTTTAACATTTTCATTGTTCAACACTACCGTACCACCAGTAGCCAACAGAACTGCAGACCGAAAATGTAAGTACGGTACTGAAGCTGTACGAGACCATTTTTTTAATATGAAGTTTTTACAGTACGGGAGCTGTACAGGCTTCTGCGTACAGGCCTTTAGGAGCGAACATTGTCGAAAGCCGTTTTTCTATAGAGTTTCATGCGGGCTGCGCACACCAAACCCAACCAACATCTTTGTACAAGTGTTCTTGACGAACATTGCAAGCTTGCTTATGGAGCTGTGCCCACTGAATCAAACAAGCAAAACAACATAAAGCAAAGCTCAACAAATGTTTTTATTTTGTCGAATGCTGCGTCGTTGGCTGAAATTATGTTGACCTTCGACAAAAATATCTGCGTCCGAATCAGAACAAGACTAAAAATTATGTTTGATTGTATCGCACACCGAAGCCAACAAAATGTCAAAACAAAATGCTTGTCGAAAGGTGTAGGTTTTGGTGTGTGATATCAAAAAAATGTTTTTTTGCGGACCAACAAAAAACGTTGTGTTGGCTCCGGTGTGCGGCCGGCCTTAAACAACAAATCAAAACTTTGTAGTCGGACGCAACCAACTGCCGACTAGAGCCTTCTTACTTGTTTTATAAGTAAGAAGGCTCTAGTCGGGAGAGCCCGACTGGAAGATACCCTGAACCCAGTTGCAAAAAATAAATTAAATTTATATAAGACTTTTGTATACTGACTTAACTTCAATTGATTAAATTCGATATCTCCTGTGTTTCTTAACCAATTTGGACGAAATTTTCAGAAAATTTATATCTTTACACATTATTTCAACCCTCATTTTTACATTTTCCAAATTCGATATTATTTTGTTATCGATTGCATGTGTATATCGGAAACCAGAATATTTATCGATAATTTGAAGCTCATGGTATAGGAGAACGTATATCCAAAATCTAAAGGCTCTAGCTCTTGTAGTCTCTGAGATCCACGCGTTCATACAGACGGACGGACATGGCTAAAATCCATAATTGTGGGAAATATGGGCGAATGCGGATTTACAAGGTAGAGGCGGAAGGTCGTCTTAAAATGGTTGATGCAGATTTCATCACTTAGCACCAAATGAGGTGGTGCAAGCCTAAAATTTAACGGTTAAGCGTGACAAATTTTCGATGCTGTTTTTTGAGGGATGCTATCTTCTCGTCAAATTTAGTAACTCTAATTATAAGGATTTAGGAATATATGACTTTATCGATTTTATATATTTGTTTTGAAATTATCAAGACTAAAATTATCAAGACTAAGCTAAAAGGCAGCTACAAATATACATATCTGTTTGTGCTACCCACCATGCTTGTGCTTCGTCACTAGTGTTGAACGAATATATGTAAATGAGCACATATGCATTCGTCTTTCACGAATAAAGTTAAAACAATTATGAAGGCTTTATTCGAGACTGGTCGAATAAGAGCTACTATTTTGAGCCCTACATACTAATGGTGCATTTACACTAGTTGATGCAGCGTCAATTCTAGCTATATCAACTATTGATATCCAACATCAACGCATTTGTTGTGTTTACATTAGTTGATTGAGTTGACAAAAAAAAACCGGGTTGCCAAATAATTTTCGAGTTGAGCAACGCGCAAGATGCCAACGCGTTGATATTGAAGTTGAGAGTAATTTACACCAGTTGATATCCACATTCGTTGACATTCACGTTGCTAAGCATTTTTCGTTGACGTCGATATTGTGAATGTATCGAAACTGATTTTAATCGATATTGTGTTGTTTTGTTGATTGAGAAAAGTAAAAAAGTGGTAATTACTAATGCATATGTAACTTAAAACTAATTGATATGCAATTTGTGTACTTTAGAATAAAACCAGAACAATGGTAACAGCGAAGAAGAGCAAAGGTTTTGGTTCCAGCTCTTGAGAACGAAAAAGAGCAAGATCTAAAAGAACGCAAGCGAGCAATGTGGGTTTAAGAACTCTATTTGGATCGAGAGGAAAGTGGTTTTTTCCGATCATTTGCGCTATAAAATTTATTTGGCGGCTTCCGATCAGCAGCAGCTCGGCCACTTTTGGTCGATTGGACCTTGCTATGTGCATTCTAAAATAAACGACATTGCCCTTAATAAAATATAAATAATTAAATGTAAAGAAAATTATTTTTACTTGCACGGAATTGCTGGCGCAACAAGTTCCATTTATTTGAAACCTCGTCTTTAAAATATGGTTCAATAAATATGCATAAAAAAAATAAAATTGTATTTTTAAATAGCTTTTTATTACTAATTTTTGTTTTTATAGACTGCACAGTTGAAAAAGCAGACAACATTAAAAAAAACGGATGGCGAAGCGAAGTGCTGCCACCTCTAATATGTATATAAAGTTTGTCAACACAAAGCAAAAGAATGAACATGAGCTCAACTTAATTTTGTGTTGTCAACGCGCCGATTGTGACTGCAACTGTTGACACAAAGTGTTTACACTATGTTTACACTCAGAGCAACAATTGATGATTTTCGCATTGTCAATCTACTGTCAACGCAACAGTTGATCAAGTTGACAGCTGTTCACACTAGGATTGATAAAGTTGATATCAACGTTGACTTGTTTATCAACTAGTGTAAATGCAGCATAAGCGTCATTGCTTGTATGCATGTGTGCGTAGGGACTAAACTTTAATATCTCCGGTGTTTCTCAACCGATTTCAATGAAATTTCAACAGGTTTTCATTATATTGTCTAAAGTTTCTACTACACGTCTTTTGATTTTCAAACTTTCGTTTTATCGTAATCATCAGTATTTCGGTAAAGGAAATAGCTATCGATAGTTTGAAACAAAATTGTTATGCATATGGTTTAGGAGAGTTTTTGTCAAATTTAAGTGACTGGTTGGAAATAACGTTTTTGATTGTTTTCGTAGCTTATTTTATTGTTATCGATTGTATGTGTTTACTAAAAACATGATTAGGTCTCGATAATTTTAAATAAGGTTATTCCGCCAATGGATGAACAGACGGGCATGGATTTGGACTCGGCTGTTGCAGCTTATAAAGAATATGGGATCGGCAATGTTTATTTTGCCTGTTACTGGCAGTTGTACCTCACACGCTAAGCTTACAAAAATAAACGCTGTGTGCGCCCTGCATGAAGAAAGGCCAAAAAGTCATGTTAAAACAAGTAAGAAGGCTCTAGTCGGGAGAGCCCGACTAGAAGATACCCTGAACCCAGTTGCAAAAAATAAATTAAATTTATATAAGACTTTGGTATACTGACTTAACTTCAATCGATTAAGCTCGATATCTCCGGTGTTACTTAACCGATTTGGACGAAATTTTCAGAAAAGATCTATCGGTACCCATTCAACCCATTTCAACCCTCATTTTTACATTTTCCAAATTCGATATTTTTTTGTTATCGATTCCATGTGTATATCGGAAACCAGAATAGTTATCGATAATTTGAAGCAAACTTGTTCTGCTCATGGTATAGGAAAACTTATATCCCAAATCTGAAGTCTCTAGCTCTTGTAGTCTCTGAGATCCACGCGTTCATACAGACGGACAGACGGACGGACAGACGGACATGGCTAAATCGACTCGGCTATTGATGCTGATCAAGAATATATATACTTTATAGGATCGGAGATGCTTCCTTCTGCCTGTTACATACTTTTGCACAAAACCATTATACCCTTATTTACCCATTTTATGGGTTAAGGGTATAAAAATGTTAGGCATGAACACTTTTAAAAATGTGTTTATCTGCATTTAAGAGAATTAGTGCACATAAAAATTAAAAAAAAAAATTAAAATTTTATATTTTTGTGTATTTACTACATCGCTCAGTGCACACGGATTTAGTTATATTTAAGCGGCTCTGGCAATTAATTTATGACCTTAGTAGCGGTTGTGGTTGTAGATGTTGTTGTCCGCCTGATTAATTTTCGTAGACTCTGGGTTTAAGGGATGGAAGAACTGTAGGATGAAACCATCACCGATACGGTTCTTGAAAATATTTGGAAGACTTTTAGTAAAGATCTGGTCTAGTTAAGTCTTGAGAGTGGCCAAGATTGCGAATGTTATGTACATTTGTACAAAATCAGACTACCCTCTCTTTACTAATTTCATGGCTTCAGGGTTAAAAAAAAAAACAAACCAAGAACCAGCCAGCCATTAATTAATCGGTTTTCAATCCTGAAATTTTCAAATAAAAAATTCTCGAAAATAGTTCAGCTGCATAGAACCGGAGCATCAAATGAAAGCGACATCAGACGACGGTAATCGCAATCAGTTTCAGTTTACGGTAAGATGGGTGCGGGACTAGGCGACGCCGTTTTCGATAGTTTGCACGCGACCTAAAAAAAGAACCAACAAAACAAAAAAATGAGGTCGTGGCCACGCGTCACTATGCCGGAGGCAAAAGCCACAAGACCGGCAGCGGCTGGCGTTGACGGTGGCGTGCACTTATCAGCTCTATTTATACACAAAAGTGATAGACACAAAACGAGAGAAATAAAATCAGAGAAAATGGGAGACTAAGAGAGGTAGTGTGACAGAATAAGAGACGTCAAAAATTTAAAAAATACGCTTTTTAAAAACATTGAACTAAAAATTTAAAAAATAATTTCTAATGTAAGCTTAAAAAATCTAAAAATTCTTGAATTATTGTCAAAAAAGCGTGGGCGCTTTGAGATATATTTTTCGTGTATCGAGCGCCAAACGCTTTTCCACAATAATTCAAGAATTTTTAGATTTTTTAAGCTTACATTAGAAATTATTTTTTAAATTTTTAGTTCAATGTTTTTAAAAAGCGTATTTTTTAGTTTTTTCAAACTATATTTATTTTTTAATTTTTAGTTCAATGTTTTTAAAAAGTGTATTTTCTAGTTTTTTTCAAATATGTATATTTATTATAATTATAATTATTACTGAATATTAACTATTAAAGAATACAAAAAATCTATTAAAACAAGTAAGAAGGCTCTAGTCGGGAGAACCCGACTAGAAGATACCCTGAACCCAGTTGCAATAAATAAATTAAATTTATATAAGAGTTTGATATACTGACTTAACTTCAATCGATTAAATTCGATATCTCCGGTGTTTCTTAACCGATTTGGACGAAATTTTCAGAAAAGATCTATCGTTACCCATTATTTCAACCCTCATTTTTACATTTTCCAAATTCGATATTTTTTTGTTATCGATTCCATGTGTATATCGGAAACCAGAATAGTTATCGATAATTTGAAGCAAACATGTTCTGCTCATGGTATAGGAGAACTCATATCCCAAATCTGAAGTCTCTAGCTCTTGTAGTCTCTGAGATCCACGCGTTCATACAGACGGACAGACGGACGGACAGACGGACATGGCTAAATCGACTCGGCTATTGATGCTGATCAAGAATATATATACTTTATGGGGTCGGAGATGCTTCCTTCTGCCTGTTACATACTTTTGCACAAAACCATTATACCCTTTTTTACCCATTTTATGGGTTATGGGGTTATGGGTATAAAAACAAAATTGGACTTAAAAACAAAAATACCAAATTTACTACACGGGGATTCGAACCCGCACCTCCTGGTTATGAGTCTGGCACCCTTACCTTGTTTATACCTTTTTTTTTTGAGTTACTCACTCAATCCGCCTCAAGTGAAGCTAATAAAAAGCTATTAAAAACGTTTTGCATTAACAAAATATAAATGGCTTATACTGCGTTTAAAATACGGCATATCGGCTCGATAATTGTTTTTGGAAATCCTACATCGACTAAACACAACTGTTATTTGGATTGATATGTTGTGTTTTATGCTCCTGCCACTTTTTATACCCTTAACCCATAAAATGGGTAAATAAGGGTATAATGGTTTTGTGCAAAAGTATGTAACAGGCAGAAGGAAGCATCTCAAACCCTATAAAGTATATATATTCTTGATCAGCATCAATAGCCGAGTCGATTTAGCCATGTCCGTCTGTCCGTCTGTCTGTCCGTCTGTATGAACGCGTGGATCTCAGAGACTACAAGAGCTAGAGACTTCAGATTTGGAATATAAGTTCTCCTATACCATGAGCAGAACAAGTTTGCTTCAAATTATCGATAACTATTCTGGTTTCCGATATACACATGGAATCGATAACAAAAAATATCGAATTTGGAAAATGTAAAAATGAGGGTTGAAATGGGTTGAATGGGTAACGATAGATCTTTTCTGAAAATTTCGTCCAAATCGGTTAAGAAACACCGGAGATACCGAATTTAATCGATTGAAGTTAAGTCAGTATACCAAAGTCTACAAGAGCTAGAGACTTCAGATTTGGAATATAAGTTTTCCTGTACCATGAGCAGAACAAGTTTGCTTCAAATTATCGATAACTATTCTGGTTTCCGATATACACATGGAATCGATAACAAAAAAATATCGAATTTGGAAAATGTAAAAATGAGGGTTGAAATGGGTTGAATGGGTAACGATAGATCTTTTCTGAAAATTTCGTCCAAATCGGTTAAGAAACACCGGAGATATCGAGCTTAATCGATTGAAGTTAAGTCAGTATACCAAAGTCTTATATAAATTTAATTTATTTTTGGCAACTGGATTCAGGGTATCTTCTAGTCGGGCTCTCCCGACTAGAGCCTTCTTACTTGTTTTTTTTTTTTTTTGCTTAGATTTTTTTTTTTAATGTATTAAAAATACATCAATAATTATTAACAAAATGGCGCTTACTTTTTTAAGAAAACATTAATAAGAAAACTTTGGTATTTTTATGCCGAAGCTCTGAATTTGATCACATTTATTTAACAGGATGATGTTAATCGGCTATCATTGGAAATGTTCAAACAAGGTTCCAATTGAAATGACAAGAATCCAATACAATCAAATGCTGCATACATTGGTCGAAGCAACACCGAGCCGATGTAGCGCAGTGAAAGCAAGGTATTACTCTGGGAATATAAGTAACAGACAATAGAAAGCATATCCAAACCCAAAACGTCCACATATCTATTATAGGTTGAGAATACCAGTTCTGTTTGCCAGAAAAATCCTAACCAAACCGACGTCAAGCACACGAACAAATAAATTATGGCAGCAGCCAGGAAAGAAACTTATAATACTGCATTTGAGGTAGGCAATGCATCAAATCCTCACAATAAAAATCAAAATAATTTTTATACTCGTTACCGAAGGTAAAGAGTATATTGGTTTTGTGCAATGTCCGTCATGGTGTCTGTCTGTCTGTATGAACGACACTTTTTTCCACACCCTTCAAGCTAGAGACTTCAAACTTTCCAATTCTCTTTATCTATGGGATAGTAAATTAAAGTGTCAAGATTGGGGTTCTACGATAACTGGGGGGGCTGGCAAATCGATAAATTCGATAACTCAAAACCGATAAATCCACATATTTCGCACATCCTTACAGCTAGAACTACCAAATTTGGTAAGAAGATAGCTACTAGCAACCTTACAGCTAGAACTACCAAATTTGGTAAGAAGATAGCTACAAGCAACCCCCAAAAGCTGCATCAAAGTTTGGAGCCACGCCAACCCATTCCGCCCCCAGCCCCTCCGCATTTTGAAATCAGAAAAGCCTATATCTCCCACAGTTTTTGAGCTATAGCCACCAAATTTGGTGCCAAAATAGGTAATGACGACGAACTGCATAAAAAGTTTGGATGCCACGCCCACCAATACTGCCCTAGCCGCTACCAGCTGCCACAACGCTTCGTCAAAAACGGGAATGCGTGTATCTTCCAGATATGTGGAGCTAGAGCCACCAAATTTGGTAGAAAGATAGCTGGTAACGACCCCCAAAAATCTGCATCAAAGATTTGTACCACGCCCACCCATTCCGCCCCCCTTTCTCCACCATTTTCAAACCTTGAGCTAGTCACCAAATTTGGTGTGAAGATGGCAATTGACAGTTCACGAAAATCTGCAGCAAAAATTTGGACGCCACGCCCACCCATACCGCCCCCAGCCCCCCTTTCCCACTTTTACACACTTTGAGCTAGAGTCACCAAATTTGGTATGAAGGTAGTAATTGACATTCCTCGAAGATCTGCAGCAAAAATTTGGATGCCACGCCAAGCCATACCGCCCCCAGCCCCCCTATCCCTACCTTTTACAAACTTTGAGCTAGAGTCACCAAATTTCGTGTGAAGATAGCAATTGACATTCCACATAGATCTGCAGCAAAAATTTGGATGCCACGCCCAGCCATACCGCACCCAGCCCCCCTATCCCTACCTTTTACAAACTTTGAGCTAGAGTCACCAAATTTGGTATGAAGATAGCAATTGACATTCCTTAAAGATCTGCGTCAAAAATTTGGATGCCACGCCCAGCAAACCACCCCCAGCCCCCCTTTCCATACTTTTACAAACTTTGAGCTAGAGTCACCAAATTTGGTATGAAGATAGCAATTGACATTCCACGAAGGTCTGCAGCAAAAATTTTGATGCCACGCCCACCCATACCGCCCCCAGCCCCCCTTTCCCAACTTTTACAAACTTTGAGCTAGAGTCACCAAATTTGGTGTGAAGATAGCAATTGACATTCCACATAAATCTGCATCAAAAATTTGGATGCCACGCCCACCCATACCGCCCCCAGCCCCCTTTCCACAATTTTTACAAACTTTGAGCTAGAGTCACCAAATTTGGAAGGAAGATAGTTGGCATCCCCATCTGCATCGGAGAATCTTTAAGGCAGCATACACCCTTGCCGCATCCGGATCCCTTTGCAATCAGGCGTCTTTTTACCGGTTTTAATACTGGTAAGGAGTATACTGCAGTCGGCTGCGTCCGAGCGTCAAGTTGAGCGTGCCGCCTGAACTTTTTTCGACAATTTGTTCGGAAAGGTTCTGGCCGCAGCAGCTTGTTGTAAAGGAGTATGAGAATAGGCGAATTAATAATAATAAGGGTATTCGGATTAGTAGTGCACCGCCTGTTAGCCACCCAGTTGCCTCCACCTCGGTGGCAAAAAACTAATAAAACTACTTAGTTTGGCCTATCAAAATGTTAGAGGCCTTAACACTAAACTTTCTAAATTATATGTTAACAGCTTTTCATTTGATTCACATATAGTTGCACTCACGGAAACCTGGCTAAAACCCGATATTTCTGTTTATTCCGTTTTTCCTTCAAAATTTAACTTGTACAGATGCGATCGTGCCTCCCGCAAGGGGGGTGGTGTTCTAATTGCTGTTGACTCTTGTTTTTCCTCTGAACAGATTCTTTCTCATGATCTTCCGGACATAGAGTTTTTATGTGTTTAAATATTGCTAAACGGCCGTTCACTTTATGTTACTTGTTCTTATATTCCTCCTCATTCTGATACTAACATTTACTCATCCCATCTAAGTGCCCTGCAACTTGTTTCGTCATTGTTGACAGATATGGATAATCTGAAAGTGGTTGGTGATTTAATCTGCCACATGTTGTATGGTCTGTGAATGACACATCTTCGGCGGTATTACCAGTCACTTCTGATGATTTTATCGATGGCCTACTGGAGTTATGCCTATCGCAAGTTAACAGGGTGCATAACTGTAGTGGTAGAATGTTGGACTTAATATTTGTTTTGGACTCAGATTGCAGTAATGCTAGTAGAATTCCCCCTCTAATACTTCCGGAAGATACCTATCATCCAACCTTAGAGCTATCCTTTGAAATTCTTAACCCTAGTTCAGTATCTAATAATACTTTAAAAACCCGTTGCTTTCGTAAAACTAACTTTAATAAATTAAATTATCTTCTTCATCATACTAATTGGTCTCGCCTTTATTCTTGTAGTGATATAGAAACTGCCATTGCCATATTTTATAGGACCCTGAATTCGCTTTTGGATATTTGTGTTCCCCTCACTTGGTCTTCAAGTGATAATAAACAACCTTGGTTTACGAGGGAACTATCGAAATTGAAAAACGTGAAGACAAGATCATATAAAAAATTTAAAAAATGGGGAACTACTTTAGATTTATCTTCTTATTTAGTAGCAAAATCTAGTTTTCTTTCTGTTAACACATCTTGTAATAATAATTATCTTAATCGTTGTAGACTAAACTTTTCACGTGACCCTAAACAGTTTTATTAATTTGTTAACTCTAAACGTAAGTCTCCTTGCTTGACATCCTCAGTATACCTTGATAATACAAAAGCAAGTTCTGATCAGGCAGTAGCCGATCTATTTGCTGAGTATTTTCAATCAGTATACTCAACGAGTTTTTATAGTTGCAGTAATTCCTATCCTTTTCAAATTCAAACGTCAAATTGCATATATGTCCCAGTAATTACTGAGTCTACGCTCCTGAGTGAATTTAACTCTATCAAACCTAGCTACTTGCCTGGTCCTGATGGAGTGCCAGGCTGTATTCTTAGATACTGCGCAGATTCTCTTTGTAAGCCCTTAAATAAATTATTTAACTTGTCTGTTGACTCAACTGTGTTTCCTGATATATGGAAGGAATCCTTTATAATTCCACTCCATAAAAATTATTCAAAGTCAAACGTTAAAAATTATAGGGGTATATCCAAGTTGTCTGCCATTCCAAAAGTCTTTGAAAAAATTATATGTTCTCAACTGCAACACGGTTGTAGTTCAATTATATCGCCTTATCAACACGGTTTTGTTAGGCGTAGATCTACTACCACTAACCTTCTTGAATTCACTTCGCTTGTTATCAAAGGGTTTCAGGAAAAAATGCAAACTGACGTTGTTTACACCGATTTTAGTAAGGCATTTGATTCTGTAAGTCATTCTCTGTTGCTTCACAAATTGAACATTATTGGATTTCCAGCAAAACTTTTATTCTGGCTTTCGGAGTACTTGTGTGGCCGAACACAAAAAGTTGTTTTTAAATCATCTGTATCTAAACCTATTTTTGTTACCTCTGGGGTTCCCCATGATGTGAAGCTATGTTTCACCTATAATGACGCTTCTCTTTGTAACTTGCTACAGTCGGATTTGGGTGCATTGTCGGCCTGGTGTCGTTTTAACTTACTCAATTTAAATTGTTCTAATTGTAAAGTAATGTCTTTTTGTAGAAGTACCCCTCATTTTGCTCACTACTTGCTTGATGCTTCACCACTTGACCGCGTGTTTAAAATTAAAGATTTAGGTATTATTCTTGATTCTAAATTAAAGTTTGACTCTCATATTTCGTCTATGGTAAATAACGCCATTAATATCGTTGGTTTCATCAAGCGGTGGTCGAAAGAGTTTGATGATCCCTAAACCACTTAAACGCTTTACACATCCTTAGTTCGTCCCATCCTGGAGTATATATCTTGTGTGTGGTCTCCACAATACGGGATTCACCAGGATAGAATTTAATCTGTGCAGAAGAAATTTCTTCTATTTGCCATTAGAAGAAGAAGAGTTGACTTACCCCCGTAGTCAAGTAGACTTCTTTTAATTAATCTTCCTTCCCTGTTGAACCGTAGAACTATGCATGGAGTATTATTTATCACTTATCTACTTAACGGTGACATCGACTCATCCATTATTTTGAGTCGAATAAAATTAACTGTCCCAACTAGATCTTCCCGTAACTTTTTACCCTTTACATTGATTGTTGCTCGAGCAATTATTTAATTCATAACCCATTTCGTGTTATATGCTCTGACTATAACAAGCTTTATTCCCTTGTCCCTTGGAGACCTCAATTCCAGTACTAAAAAGAATAATCCTTTTTTCTTTATTAAATCGAAACCACTTACTTTTGTACTTATCTAACTTTGGTCTGATCGGGTTTTTCTAGGTTTTTCCCACTACACGCAACAAATGTTGGACAGCTTATTTTCTTGTTGAATTTTCCAAAGCGTTAACGATAACTTTTCAAAGATTTGAATCTCATTTTATATTTTAATTTCAAGCTTATTATTCATTATTATTATTTCAACTATATTTTAATTTGAATTAATTTTAGTTTTATGTCGGCTGTTCATAGTTGACAATAAATAAATATCAGAGCCTGATGGGACTACCAAAAGCGAAGACCAAATGCTTTCACCCAGTGCTATAGCTGCCAGATGTTTTGGCATGGTTCAATTGTGCAGTCCAATCATATTGTATGAACTGCGCAGGCAACCACAAAACAATCGACTGCCAACATAACTTACTCGTCAAGTGTGCCAATTGTCATGGCTTACACGAAGCAAATTTACTGAAGTGCCCGGGAAGAGTAAAATATGTTTAGTTTCGGGAAAATGGTAAACCAAAAGCAAGAATGGTTGATGATTAGGAAGACACAGATGAATTACCTCAAAGACTTCCTCAATCTCAATTTGCAGTCATTTGACCAGCTAAAGTCTGGCCGAATTCATAGGATTTACGTGGTACTGATCTTTCCTCTCTATGTGAATTACAAACCCTTACTTATGAGCTCATTAACAAAACTAAGAACTTGTAAAACTACGACAGAACAATTTTAGGCAATAACCTCGCTTGCAATTCAATTTCTTTCTTAATGTTATATAAATTAAAAATGATTGCTTGGAATGCCACGGATATTTGAAACAAATAAGAGGAATTCCGTCACTTCTTTGTGGATAATAATATTGGTCTCTGAAACCTGGTTGAAAAATTACAATTCTATTAATATATATATCTGTTATGAATATTTGTTAAACGGCAAGGTTAATGATGTATGTATTAAACAAGTATGATCTTAAGAATGCAACTCTGTTCTCATTGAATCGAACAGAGAGTGAGCTGCCTGCGTGCATCTATGTTTAGTCACAATTCGCACACCACATCAAATGGTTGTTTTACTTAAATAAAACTTATAATCTCTATAACTGTTATAGAAACGACACAACAGAAAACAGAGAGGAGGGAGAGCAATATTCATTAAAAAAATTCGCCATTCCATGCTACCCCTCCCAAACACTAAGCTTTTTGAAACAGTTGGTGTACAAATTGTCAGTAAAGATGTCACTCAAACAGTACCAATCCCAGTAAAAAAAAACCGATTTTTCAGACCGATATGCACAGGGTGGTGGGGAAACCTACTTAAATCAAAGTGTACTGCAACAAATTTTACTTAATGCATTCCTCAGAGCAAACCTATTTTCCTGCAGGAAGGCATGGACAAACATAAACCCTTGATATATTTGCAAAAATTCGGCCGCAGCATCAAGCAAGCTCGTGAATGAATTCAGATGGCCGGTGATTCTAGAAGTCACTGACGATCTTGTTCCTGCTGAAAATTTTTTCCGCTACGGCATAAAAAGAGCAAATTGGTTAAGATTCTCTCGTGGCTTTAACAATTCGCTTCTTTATATAGATCCAAATGCGGTCTTTCGTAAAGCTAAGGATGTGAGTATTGCAAAACAGCAATTTAAATTTTCCCCAAAGCCGCTGCCTAAGGTACAGACACCAGGCTGATCTTATTGTTTTCAGATGGCTTAATAAGCTTAACTCTTCAGCGTTAGACTAAGGTTCCCCTTTTTGGAAACTTTCCAATATTTTTAGGAAGAAACATTTGAATATTCCAATTAAAATGTAACAACAGTTGTCATGCGACAGATGAAAAAAAAGCAGAGGCACTAGCTCAATCACTTAGCTTGAATCATACTATAGCAGCAGTGCTTGGTGATCCATCAACTAAAACTGCCATCGATGCCTCAATAAGTACAGCTGCGTATGTATCAGTTAGTCCTCAAGATTACTTTTTCAGCACTAGCACTATTATAAATATTCTGAAAGTGGTAAAAAAAAAAAGAAGTCTCTTGGGCTTGACGGAATTGACAATCTGTGTTTGAAAGCACTTTCTTCGAAAGGACTAAGATTTCTCACTTGCATTGTCGATGAATGCCTAGAGCTCTGTTACTTCCCCACTACTTGGAAATGCGCTTAAGTTGTTCCCATTGCAAAACATAACAAGCCGGCTGAGCTGCTTTCTGCGTATAGGCCTATTAGTCTGCTTTCATCATTCAAGTTATTAAGGAAAACTAAATCAATTCATAGAACAGTATTTTACCATGACAACATTTTGGTTTAGGAAGAGAACACAATACAGTGTAGCCCCTTATTAGAATTAAAAAGTAATCCAAAACAATTTTGTTCGGTCCAAGTCAATAGGAATTGTTCTGTTAGACTTCAAAGACTCAGTGTGGCACGATGGCTTAATCCACAAACTTAATTCAAACTTTCTAATAAAACGGTGCTTTGTTGTAAATTTAGGAAAAGCTTCATCCGCGACAGTTTATATCCTTGCAGATTGCCTGCAAGGCTGTTGCCCACCCATATATACTTCCCACTTCCAAACATTACCTCTCTGCACCACGTCGATCTTTGCGGATGACACAGCAGTCTTTTGGTCTGGGATACTTTCGGCAGATATATCTTCTAACCTGCAAGAAGCATATGATTATATAGGATCATATATCTCCAAGGGAAAAATTTTGGTTTGTCCATCCCCACAATCGAATTGGACTAAGCACAGAAAACATAAAGTGGGAAGCGAGTGTCAGGTACTTGGGCATCTCACTGGACAAGAGAATTACATTTAAGGACCATGTTAATGACACAAACAAAAAACTACTGTGCACCTGTAGGGTACACATATAACCAAATGTCATATAAACCAACTACAAATCGGTAAAAAAAAATTCCTGAAACTCATTCACAATCTCCCCTGGCATTACTCCACGATTGACCTGCATAGTCAAGCCAAAATTTAAATAGTTGATTCAACACTTCTAATCGAGAATTATTGGGTATTAATATGTTATCGTTGCAGGGAACAGCTGATCTCAATCTGGAATTTAAAATGCAAAAAGTCCACAAAAATTAGTATGCATGAGTGTGTGCATATTTAATAAGATTTCTTTAGTATACCGTCAAAATATTTTCAAACTTATTAATGTTTAATGCTAAATTTACACTACAGTTTATTTGCTATCAATATCGTCATCGACGCAATAGCTCAGAATCGGTGTTTACATTGCTACAAAGTTAAGAGTCAAGGCAACTACTTTGTTTGTTTCGCGGAAGCGAATTTTAATCAATATATTTAATTGAGTACAAACACCTTATTAGTGTTTATATTTGAGTAAAGAGTATATTGGTATTGTGCAAAGTCCGTCATGGTTCTTTGTTGAAAGAAAACTTTGTCGACACCCGTTAAGCCTGTGACTTGAAAGTTTGCAAAAAAAATTTTGTCTATGGGCGGGACAGGAAAAGATTCTACAGGTTTTGGTAGGAAGACATGGTGAAATCCTAAAAAGATCTGCATCAGCCAATCCTTGTACTTAGCGTACACCTCTGCCGCATCTGCACCCTTTTTTAATCTGGCCTCTTTTCTCCCGTTTTAATGCAGGTATCGAATATACCCCAGTCAATTGCGTCCGATTGCAACGTTTTCACTTGTTTTATTTGCAATGGAGCAAATTAACGCAATGATTATGAGAATAATGAATATTGCAGGGATTTTGTAGCTTTTTGATATTTGTATACCCTTAACCCATAAAATGGGTAAATAAGGGTATAATGGTTTTGTGCAAAAGTATGTAACAGGCAGAAGGAAGCATCTCCGACCCTATAAAGTATATATATTCTTGATCAGCATCAACAGCCGAGTCGATATAGCCATGTCCGTCTGTCCGTCCGTCTGTCCGTCTGTATGAACGCGTGGATCTCAGAGACTAAAAGTGCTAGAGACTTCAGATTTTGGATATAAGTTCTCCTATACCATGAGCCGATAATAAAAAAAATATCGAATTTGGAAAATGTAAAAATGAGGGTTGAAATGGGTTGAATGGGTAACGATAGATCTTTTCTGAAAATTTCGTCCAAATCGGTTAAGAAACACCGGAGATATCGAATTTAATCAATTGAAGTTAAGTCAGTATACCAAAGTCTTACATAAATTTAATTTATTTATTGCAACTGGGTTCAGGGTATCTTCTAGTCGGGCTCTCCCGACTACCCATATTTGATGGGCAGAGCTGAGATTACCAAAGATTATGCTAAACATAACTGAAACCACTTAAAAAACTCAAGGCAAATTCACCTTAATAGATCAGTGGCAGTACAATCCAGTTTATATGTTATTTAAATTGTATCTTATTAATTAATTAATATATTTTTATTCATTACTTCTTGCGCAGCATTGACTGCCAAAACAATAAGTATGGCTCTATTGGAGCCTGAATTAGGTCAACTTTGTTAATATTATCCGAAAAATGTATAAGCCGGCTCTTGCCCGACATGTTGTTGCATTTTTTACAATCGTAAATAGCTGCTGAAAGCTATTTACTGCTCGTAACATTTTAACATTTTCATTGTTCAACACTACCGTACCATCACTGTCTGTCCGTCTGTCTGTCTGTCTGTCCGTCTGTCCGTCCGTATGTGTACAAGTTTTTTCCAGATAGAGACTTGAAACTTTTCAATTCTCTTTATCTATGGGAAAGTAAATTAAAGTGTCAAGATTGGGGTTCTACGATAACTGGGGGGCTGGCAAATCGAAAAATTCGATAATTCAAAAACGATAAATCCGCATATTTCACACATCCTTACAGCTAGAACTACCAAATTTGTCAAGAAGATAGCTACTAGCAACCCCCAAAAAACTGCATCAAAAAATTTGGAGCCACGCCCCCCATTCCGCCACCAGTCACTCCGCATTTTAAAGTCATATATCTCCCACAGTTTTTGAGCTATAGCCACCAATTTTTGTGCCAAGATAGGTGATGATGACCCCTCAAAAACTGCATCAAAAGTTTGGATGCCACGCCCACCAATACCGCCCTAGCCGCCCCCATCCGACCCAACGCTTCGTCAAAAACGGGAGTGCGTGTATCTTCCAAAATTGTGGAGCTAGAGCCACCAAATTTGGTAGGAAGTGTAGTAGGATAAGTACACACTGTTTATACATACAAATAGGTACACAGTGTATTTAACAGAACTAATTGAGTTAAGATCACTATGTTATATCGATAAGTAAGCTAAGCGAATAATGTTAATCTTAAGACGGTGACCGAACAGTAAGAGAGCGAGTCAGTCTGTTTTGCGCGCCCAAAGCAAGTAGTTGGAGAATACATACATCTAAATAAAGACGAACAGACTTCTACAAATTCAGAAGTGGGATAAAAAACGCCGACATGGAACATGAAAATTTAAATACTTTCTCAGTCGCCCAGCTTAAAATTGGTTGGCCGCATTGAAGCAGTCAACAAAAGGAAGTAAGGCCGAGTTGATTGTGCGCCTCAGCAAAATTCCAACGCATCTGCGCGGCAGTGCTCCGGATCACGACACTATTAAGGAGGTCGATGAGCAGCAGGCGGAAGCCCCGGAGTTGCATGCGCAGCAAAACCGCATCGACACAAGGGATACCATTGCGGCGCTACAGAAGACAGTAAGCCCGGCGCAGTTCCAAGAATTGTTGAACGAAATAGAACAGTTGCGGGCCGAAATAGCAGCAAGCAAAATGTTGCCGCAACATGTTGTGGAGCCATCATTTTTTAACCAACGCAACATTTCGAGTCGTAGCAGTATTGAAGGCGACAGCGAAAGCAACACGGCGAACGCAAACGAAGAAGACAATGTTGCTAATAACGGGCCTGAAACCAGGGCGAACGAGGGAAAAGAAGAACAACAGCCAACTAGTAGCGGCTCACCAGCGTCACTCGCGTCGGCAAAGGAGGCTGTCTCGGAATTCGATGGTCAAGGCTGTGCGCGTGTCTGGATCAATCAATTAAATAACATCGCTAAAGCTTTCAATTTAGACGACACGCAAAAGCGTATTCTTTTAATGACAAAATTGAAAGGCAACGCTCAACGCTGGCTGCATGCAAATTCAACGCGCATGTTTGAGCATGTAGGAAAATTGTGCGATCAGCTGGTACTAGCTTTTGGTGAAAAGATATCAAAAGCCGAGATGAGACGACTTTTCGAGCATCGCAAATGGCAACCAGAGGAGAAGTTCGCCATTTATTTAAGCGACAAAACAATGTTAACGCAATCCGTTAATGTTGACGACGAGGAACTCACAGAGCGGATCATTGAGGGAATACCTTCGGAAACTTTACGAGACCAAGCTCGTATTCAACGTTTCACTGACCCGGAGCAGATGCTTCAGGCGTTTTCGGATATTAGACTTCCAAAGAAATTGTCATCGGCGAGCTACAGAAGAGGACAAGAAGCAGCAGAGGCGTTCGAAGATATACGCTGTAGAAACTGCAACTCCAGAGGCCATGTATGGAAAGATTGCCGCAAACCAAAAAGAGCCCCTGGGTCGTGCTACGCTTGCGGTGAAATGGGCCATTTCATTGCAGAATGCGGAAAGAAGAAAGGTGGAGAACGCAACAACAACTATGTAAGGTGTTTTAATATATTTTTCGTAAATAGTACTAATCGATCAAAAATTGCAGAGTGCCTCATAGATACCGGCAGCGCCATTTCTTTCATAAAAAAATCTTGTGTTCCAAATGAAATAGCACTGGATGTAGTTAATAATTCTTATTTTGGGCTGAATAAAAGCCAATTGGAAATCTTTGGTAAAACTTCTTGTTACATATTGAAAGGAATAATAAAATTAAATTTTGAGTTTGTTGTCGTTGCCAATCAATCTATGAGTCACGATGTAGTTTTAGGTCGAGATTTCATGAGTGTTTGTGGGCTGAACATTAATTTAAGCGCACTTGAGGACATTGAGACGGAAAGCCTTTATAAAAATATACAAAAAATGTTAACGTGCAATCAGAAGTGACATGCACGTCAGCGCAAGTAAATGACCAGGAACAAAGCGACAACAAATTCTCCAAGGCGATTTGCAAAAAGTTCACTGGGAATATTAATGAAATAAATTTTGTTAAGATTAATGAAACAATGTTAGATGAAACAACTGTTACTGACAAAATGTTAAATGCGACAAATGTTAAAGAACCAATTTTAGAAACGACAACTGTTAATGACAAAATGTTAAATGCGACAAATGTTAAAGAACCAATTTTAGAAACGACAACTGTTACTGACAAAATGTTAAATGCGACAAATGATAATGAACCAATTTTAGATGACACGACTGTGCGTGAACAAATTTTGAAAGAAGACAATTTCGACAAAGATATGTTTTATATCAATGTAGTAGACGATCAACAACCAAATTACAACTGTGGCGAAGACATTAGCTTTGAGACTAAATGCAAGTTTATTGAAATGTTTGAAAAAATTTATGTTAATGTAAAAAGACCAGTAGAACCACAAGTCAAATGTGAAATGAAAATTTTATTGGAAAAGTGCAAACCTTTCAGTTGCTCACCAAGACGACTTTCTTACACAGAAAAAGAAAAGCTTCAGAAAATGTTAGATGATTATTTGGCAAATGGTATAATACGAAACAGCGATGCCGAGTACGCTTCACCGATAGTGTTAGTAAAGAAAAAGACAGGTGACCTTCGTTTATGTATAGATTTTCGGAAGCTCAACAAAGTTTTAGTTAAAGACAATTATCCTTTGCCACTGATAGAAGATCTTCTGGACAAGCTTGTGAACAAATCGATTTTTTCAAAGTTAGATCTGAAGAACGGGTATTTCCATGTTTTTGTCGCCGAAGATTCTATTAAGTATACTTCTTTTGTTACCCCGTTAGGCCAATTTGAATTTTTAAGAATGCCAATGGGAATAAAAAATGCATCAGCCGTGTTTCAACGTTTTGTAAACAACATTTTTGCTGATTTGATTAGAGAAAACAAAGTTATTGTATACATGGACGACATCTTGGTAGCAAGCGAAAATGTAAACGAACATTTAAGCACCCTGAAAGAAGTTTTTGCAAGACTAGTTAAAAATAAGCTAGAACTGCGTTCGGACAAATGTGAGTTCTTACAATCCAGCATAAAGTATTTAGGATACATTGTTACAAGCGATGGTATAAGAGCAGATGACAAGGGTATAGATGCAGTAAAAAACTTTCCGATTCCAGACAAAGCTCAAGGGGTTCAACGATTTTTGGGTTTATGCTCCTACTTCAGGCGATTTATTAAAGACTTTTCAACTATAGCGAAACCACTTTTTGATCTTTTAAGAAAAGACAGAGAATTTGCGTTCAATGAGGCAGAGTTAGAATGTTTTTTAACTCTCAAGGAAAAACTTATCCAGTCACCAGTGTTAGCAATTTTCAACTACAAAGATGATATTGAACTTCATTGCGATGCAAGTTCCCTAGGCTTTGGTGCCGTGCTACTTCAAAAGAAAGAAGATGGAAAATCGCATCCTATATTTTATTTTTCCAAGCGAACAACTGAGACTGAGTCAAAATATCATAGCTTCGAACTGGAAACTTTAGCGATAATATATGCGCTACGTAGATTCCGAATTTACGTGCAAGGAAGGAGATTCAAAATAGTAACAGATTGTAATTCTTTAACACTTACATTGAACAAAGTAGAGCTTAACCCTAGGATAGCTCGGTGGGCATTAGAGTTACAAAACTATGATTATGAGTTAGTTCACAACGCCGGAAATAAAATGCAACATGTAGATGCTTTAAGCAGGTGTACAAATGTTTTAATAGTAGAAACAAATAGCTTTGAAGATAACCTTATTATCTGCCAGGCAAAGGATTCAAAAATTAACAAAATTAAGACAATGTTGGAAAAAAATGAGGGAAAAATGTTTGAGATGAGAAATGGAGTAGTTTACAGAAAAACAAATGACGGACGATTACTTTTTTATGTGCCTGAAGACATGGAAAATCATGTAATGCACAAGTATCACAATGAGATTGGACATGTAGGAAGGGACAAGATGATGGATATCATTTCAAAGAGTTATTGGATATCAAACCTTAAAGTAAAATGTCACAATTATATAGAAAATTGTTTAAAATGCGTAGCATTTTCACCCAAAACGGGAAAGACAGAAGGATTTCTACACAGTATACCAAAAGGAAATAAGCCTTTTGAATTGATTCATATTGACCATTATGGACCTGTAACCACTGGAAGAGCAAACAAACACATATTTTTAATTATTGACGGATTCACAAAATTTTTCAGACTGTACGCAACAAGGACAACAAACACAAAAGAAGTCATCAAGTCATTAAGGGACTACTTTAGGGCATACAGTAGGCCGAAATGCATTGTGTCAGATAGAGGCAGTTGTTTCACGTCTAAAGATTTTGACCAATTTTTATTGAATTTAAATATAAAGCACATAAAGATAGCAACTGGATGTCCGCAAGCTAATGGGCAAGTAGAACGCGTTAACAGAAACATAGGTCCCAAGATAGCCAAACTAATAGAAACAGATAAAGGAATACACTGGGACAATGTTATTGAGAAAGTTGAATATTCACTGAACAATACTTTACACCGTAGCATTAAACAGGTTCCAAGTAAATTACTATTCGGGGTGCAACAGAAAGGCGAAATTATAGATGAGGTGAGAGAAAAACTAGAGGAAATAAATAATTTAGATAATGAAAGAAATTTAAAAGAAATAAGAAAAGAAGCCATGGACAGCCAATTGAAAGCTCAAGCATACAACGAATTAAAATACAATAAGTCTAAACGAAAGCCCTAGGAATATAAAAAAGGAGATTATGTCATGGTAAAAAATTTTGATTGTACTATAGGAGCCGCTAAAAAGTTAATACCCAAAAACAAAGGTCCTTATGAAATCGAAAAAATACTCAGGAATGACAGGTATTTATTGAAAGATGTTGAAGGTTTTCAAGTCTCCCGAAATCCATATAAAGGCGTATGGAATGTTCAGAACATAAGACACTGGGTGGGTAGAAAAAACAAAATATAATTAGGGTATTCAGTAGCTATGCTATGAGCGTAAAGTGCTAAAGTGTTATATGAAAGCTTTACAACAAACACACAGAAGCATTTTTAACACAGCAAACATGCCCCTGGGTAAGTTTGCTACTATTGTACTATATGTGTTATTGAGTGGTTGCCAGACTATTTATAAAAACAGCTGCTTTCGAGATTATTGAATTAGTGAAATTAGGTCACACTAGGCGAGTTTTGGTTGTAAAAGTAAGTAAATTTTATGATTTATTAATTTAAAAGACAAAGCTGATGTTTTTAACAGTGGAAAGGAAGAAAAAAATTTGCAGCTGGGAAAAGAGGATAGAATGCAAAAATTAGAGCTAGAAGTAAAATATAAGAATGCTTAAGTGTTGATATAAATAAAAAAACATTTATTTTCTGAATAATAAAGAAAGTTTTTCAATTATTATTTATGAAAACAACAACTTTTTTCTTTTATTTTATTGCTTTCAGCTTATCAATTGCTCAATTCAATTTAACTTTCGATTGTATTGTCATCGAACTGTCAAACAGCTGACTTAGCACAAATACGACAAAAGAAACGTAAAAAGTGCACTCACTAGCTACACTGTATTATATATAACACTTTACGCATATAGCATAGCCACTGAATACCCTAAATAATTTAGTATCATAACTTACAATAAGCAAATGCTTGATTTAAAATAAGGAATATAAATATTGTAAACTACGATCAAGGGATCTAAATTGTCAGGATGGCCGAATTGTAGTAGGATAAGTACACACTGTTTATACATACAAATAGGTACACAGTGTATTTAACAGAACTAATTGAGTTAAGATCACTATGTTATATCGATAAGTAAGCTAAGCGAATAATGTTAATCTTAAGACGGTGACCGAACAGTAAGAGAGCGAGTCAGTCTGTTTTGCGAGCCCAAAGCAAGTAGTTGGAGAATACAAACATATAAATAAAGACGAACAGACTTCTACAGAAGATAGCTAGTATCGACCCCCAAAGAACTGCATCAAAAGTTTGGATGCCACGCCCACCAATACCGCCCTAGCCGCCCCCATACGACCCAACGCTTCGTCAAAAACGGGAGTGCGTGTATCTTCCAGAGTTGTGAAGCTGAGAAACCAAATTTGGTAGGAAGATATCAATTGACATTTCACATAGATCTGCGTCAAAAATTTGGATGCCACGCCCACCCATTCCGCCCCCAGCCCCCCTTTCCCAACTTTTTACAAACTTCGAGATAGAGTCACCAAATTTGGTATGTAGATATCAATTGACATTCCACAAAGATCTGCATCAAAAATTTCGATGCCACACTCACCCATACCGCCTCCAGCCCTCTTTACCCACCTTTTACAAACTTTGAGCTAGAGTCACCAAATTTGGAAGGAAGATAACTGGTGGCATCCCCATCTGCATCGGAGAATCTTTAAGGCAGCGTACACCCCTGCCGCATCCGTACCCCTTTGCAATCAGGCTTCTTTTTACCGGTTTTAATACTCGTAACGAGTATACCGCAGTCGGTTGCGTCCGACTGCAACGTTTCCACTTGTTTTTATATGAAGTTTTTACAGTACGGGAGCTGTACAGGCTTCTGCGTACAGGCCTTTTACCCATAAAATGGGTAAATAAGGGTATAATGGTTTTGTGCAAAAGTATGTAACAGGCAGAAGGAAGCATCTCCGACCCTATAAAGTATATATATTCTTGATCAGCATCAACAGCCGAGTCGATATAGCCATGTCCATCTGTCCGTCCGTCTGTCCGTCTGTATGAACGCGTGGATCTCAGAGACTACAAGAGCTAGAGACTTCAGATTTTGTATATAAGTTCTCC
Source organism: Scaptomyza montana (assembly GCA_018904305.1). Lineage (NCBI taxonomy): Eukaryota > Metazoa > Arthropoda > Insecta > Diptera > Drosophilidae > Scaptomyza > Scaptomyza montana. Next base: position 323,561 of record JAEIGR010000072.1, on the reverse strand, counting down.
TATACCATGAGCAGAACAAGTTTGCTTCAAATTATCGATAACTATTCTGGTTCCCGATAAACACATGGAATCGATAACAAAAAAATATCGAATTTGGAAAATGTAAAAATGAGGGTTGAAATAATGGGTAACTATAGAACTTTTCTGAAAATTTCGTCCAAATCGGTTAAGAAACACCGGAGATATCGAATTTAATCGATTGAAGTTAAGTCAGTATACCAAAGTCTTATATAAATTCAATATATTTATTGCAACTGGGTTCAGGGTATCTTCTAGTCGGGCTCTCCCCAGCCTTCTTACTTGTTTAATAATACTTTTAAAACAAGACTAGGCTATTAACCAACTCCAGCATTTCTTTTTGGAAAATTGCAGATTTATCTTCCATCCGCTCTATGGCCGCCTCCTCAATTTCGAGCAACTTGTCGGCCTTGATCAGCTGATGTCGCTTCGCCTGCGAGCATTGTGGTTGTGCGGCTCTGGTAATTTTCGATAGATTTTATTTAATTTATTACCTGTTATTTTAAAAGGGTCTGAATGCAATGTGTTAGAAACATGGAGCACGTTCTCCACACTTTCGATCATTCACCAATTCTGAGTTATTGCGTCGATGACGATATCAATAGCAAATCCACTGCATCGTAAATGTAGCATAAATCCATTTTGATTAACTTTTAGACTCGGAATTAAAAACAGGCATTTTTGGTTTTAACAGGCTTGGGAGACTGAATTATTCTAATATTTAAACTAAGTAGGGCTACCGCACATTGTGGAAAAATGTTTAGAGTATTTGCACCTCGAAATAAGTCTTTACGCTGTGCCGAATTTTATTCGACGCGTACTCGCAACACTAATTGTATCACAATAAATTTATATGGTAGTTTTCAATTTCACACCCTTCTTGTGATGCTTGGTCACTACACACAGATATTGACTACAGCTGTTAATGTTAACAGAATGAATCCCACAGCTGATTCAGTTTATTTAAAAAGCATTTATAACTAAGTTGTAAACCATACGATTGTATTTCAATGGCAATGTAAATATATGCACGTATGTGTGTATGCATATATATATATATATATATATATATATATATATATATATATATATATATATGTTTTTTGATGCAGGCATATTTCAATTGCCCCATGCAAATCCAGTTGACATATATATATATGATATGCCTGCATCAAAAAACATATGCCATGCTCCCACACAAAGTTTACCTCGTGGGACATGCTGCCTATGCTGATAAGAAAATTAATATAATATATAAATGGTGACCTTTTGTTGTTTTCGTTGTCAAATATATGAATATATGATGTATGTATTTGTGATGATGACGTATGACGCACATTCATTTGCAAAATTTTACAGAGAATAGTATGTCAACAAATTTGTAAGAGGATATACACAGAAAAACGACTTCACTATTTTCATAAATAATAAGTATTGTTCATAAATGACTCGCGTTATTTTGGTGGAAAGTTGTAATATTGTTTCATGTGTTATTATTTAATAAGGTATGATCTTGACCTAAATGGCGACACACATAGAACAATACACACAATCATGAGCACAACGTACTTTGTGGCAATGAAAAAAGTTTGGCAGAACAAAATTATTGGCAATAGTAACAAATTATTGCTTTTTTCTAGGCATTATAGAATTTACTTATTTTGTAACAATAAAACAAGTAAGAAGGTTCTAGTCGGGAGAGCCCGACTAGAAGATACCCTGAACCCAGTTGCAATAAATAAATTAAATTTATGGAAGACTTTGGTATACTGACTTAACTTCAATCGATTAAATTCGATATCTCCGGTGTTTCTTAACCGATTTGGACGAAATTTTCAGAAAAGTTCTATCGTTACCCATTATTTCAACCCTCATTTTTACATTTTCCAAATTCGATCTTTTTTTGTTATTGATTCCATGTGTATATCGGAAACCAGAATAGTTATCGATAATTTGAAGCAAACTTGTTGTGCTCATGGTATAGGAGAACTTATATACAAAATCTGAAGTCTCTAGCTCTTGTAGTCTCTGAGATCCACGCGTTCATACAGACGGACAGACGGTCAGACGGACGGACAGTCGGACATAGCTATATCGTCTCGGCTGTTGGTGCTGATCAAGAATATATATACTTTATGGGGTCGGAGATGCTTCCTTCTGCCTGTTACATACTTTTGCACAAAACCATTATACCCTTTTTTACCCATTTTATAAGTTAAGGGTATAAAAATAATAATAATACAAATATAAGCATTGGTTAAGTCTATTTAATCTGAGGGTTGAATATTATGTATATAAATGTTTATATGAAACCAACGGTTGAAGTAACGATTGACGTTTCTACAAACATACAAATACATACTCAGTTCTCAATGTGATTTATATTTTTCAAATTATTTGTTAAATGAATTTGGCATTCATTTCCTTTGCTTTAAATACGGTTTAGTTTTTTGTATTATAAGACAACTATGACATTACTCATTGAGGCGCATATGAACACACACTAACATTTATGCCTTTGTTTGACCATGCCTGTGAGAGAGATAGTAAAAGCGAGAGAGAGTGGTGAGCTCTGCACTGCGCTCATGTTAAAATTTAGCTGTTTATGGTGGTGAATAAGAGCTTGTGAGTTGCACGACAACGTATGCGAAAATTAAACTATTTTTCTCATCAGAAATGCTTAAACTTACTTGATTTATTTGCAGTTATTGAAGACGGCTAAACATTTAAAACAAGAACGCCAGTTTTGTTTAAATCACAGTTATATTGATTTTTTATTGGGTATGGTTGCTTTTTTTCACAGATAATACATATATATAATAATTGATAAAAAATTATAGGCCTTTCGTGTAAAATTGCACAATGCATGGGGCTACTACAAATTATATATGTATGTATATCACAAATATATGTTTAACTTTCTTTTTATTTCATATGAACAATTTTTCTTGCACACAACGCACACGACGACGTTAAAAGCGACGCTGGCGCAGTTGACAATTGTTTTGTTAGATCACGATGATACTTTGACAAAAGATATATAATATCATTTACAATTCTTCTAAATCAACACAGCGCGTACACACACACGGCACACAACGCCAGCCTGCTAAGCAACCACAGCGCGTTTATGTATAGTATAGTAAAATGCAACGTGGATTTGATCCTCCAAACTCGATGTGAAGTCTCCAAGGTTCAACGCACGAATGAAATGCTAAAGAGAATCGCTAAACAGTCGAGTAAAAATGGAATGAAGTATGTTAAACTCAAAATGAAATGTTGCTGTCGACAACACAGACTGTTAATGCAAGTTATTAGTCACTGAAAGTTTCTTTTTGGCTAGTTAATGTTATAAAATGTAATTTAGGTTTGTATAAGTGCGAATCTGTGTTCCTTTATGCGCAGATTTCTTTCAACAGTTGAAAAAAGATAACAACGTAATATAATTTTAAGTCATTTAACAGTTTCACCAAACAGCGTGTTGAGTAGCGTAGCATAAAAACTCACACATGTACAGATGTCAAGTATACATTGACGGAAGTGGGAGCAAGCTATGCATGCATATGCATATGACCATGGTGCATATGACTGCGAACTAGAGAGAATCCGACCAACCGTGGTGAAAAACATGAAAATACTCTGTAATACTCTTACGTGTGCATACATATGTATGTATGTGTATAAAGCACACGCATTAATAAAATGCCAATATTTTTAAATTATTTAATTTAAATAGTTGAAAATCTCAAACATTAATAGAAAAAGACATACTTAAAAAATAATTTCGAAACCACACAATTTGCACTGAACTTAAGACCAACATAATTAAAAATGCACTATTGACTACCCTGCAGAACAGAGCGTAAAATATCGTTAGCGATTTGTTAGCTCCAAAAGAGATACCACTAGCTTTCATAGTAATCACAAACGAGTGTCAATAGTCAATAGCCTATCGCTGCACTCAATTGACGGACGGCTGCAAAAAAGTTCCGCTAACGACACGGGATATACTCGAAAATTCAATTTATTTAAGTCGTAATGCAGTTCCGCAGAAGTAAAGGCAAATTGTGTACGCGTGTACAACCACATATGTACATATGTACGTATGAACAATGAATGTAAACGTAAAGTCTAGAGTTAAGAGTATCTCCTAGTGGGATTTATTGAATTGTTTTAAATAAATCTTTAAAAGTTTGTCTGACGCAGGCATGGGAAAAAAAAGTATTAAGTTTCTCGCCCAAAGGGTACTTTTTTGTTCATCTGGACAGGCAGTATTATAGCAAGGAAATTGTTCAAAACCATTATTACCATAAGAATATTCATGCCAAATATAATTAATTTGTTATGTACAGGGTATATACACATGGATGTACATCCAAATTGTGCTATGCTACAGATACATACATGCAAATGAAATGTGTGGACAATGTACATTACTCTCATGAATGTACGTACATGCATACATGTGCATATACATACATATATGAAAGTGTATATATGTACATATGTACATATCCGTATTTCCAAAGACTAATGCAGCTCATGGAGGAAGAGGCTGATAAATCGAAGACATTCATCTTTCTATGATGAAACGTTGTAGCATTTATTTATTAATGTATCAAACATACTACATTGCGCTTAACAATTTTTTTATTTGTTACATAAATACATATGTATATATATGAATATTGTTTAAAATTAAGCGACGACACAATTTCAACGACGCCATATTGTCCCCACACGTAAACAGTGCGAGAGAGCAAGAGAGAGAGCAATTGAGACTGAGAGTTGCTGTTATTGTCATCATGTAGAGTCTACTTTGTAGACATTGCCATTGTGTTATGTTGCTGCGTCATTAATGCTAACTGCGCACTTTTACAAAAAATGTATGCATATTGAGGACTGGGAAATTAAAAAAAAAAAAAAATGTTTGTAGCTCTTTTTATTTTTGCGTGCATGCATACACATAGTAAAATTATACCTGTCACAATGGTGTGGTGAATTTAATGAGACAGGTTAACATAATGTTATTTTTGTGTTCTTCTGTGTACGTGTATATACACATACATATGTACATATTCATATACATGCATACTTAAGTATGCCTTGGGTACACCATTGTATGTGTATAATGTATGTATGTATGTAGGTAACAAAGAAACGATTAATTCGTTGCTCATGAAATGGTTTAAATTATGTAAACAAATCCACTTGTATACACACATACCACTTTCATATGTATGGGATCGAGTACGTGTACACTGCAATTTACCTAAGACACAAAATACACAAACATATTGTTGATCTACATTGTGGATTATGCATGTATATACATATATTTGTATATGATTGCCTTCACATGTATATGCATGTACGTATGAATATGTTCAAAATTAACAGATCGCGACTGAGAAATACCTTGCAGCAAAAGTTCGCAATCTCAAACGTGTGATGTTTAAAACGTACTGTTTTATATTTTTTCCCAGCCTTTGAAACTAGAAAGAATTTGGTATTTACAATTTAAACAAGCACGAGAGAGAGGTTCAGGGTAAGAGAATTGAGCTATGTACATATGTATGTACATATATTGCTTATAAACATGCCTGTGTACACATACATACATATGCATAGAAAATTATTTGTTGCTCTCATTATGAAAAAACATTTTCTTTAACAAGTGTTTTCTCCCTTTCATTTTAATAGGTACAGGGTATACAAGCAACGGTTGTGATTAGTTAACTTATTGGACATTGCATGTTTGCATGTAGAAATATACATATGTATTCATGTACATATTTTATGTACATACATCTGTATGACAGCAGCAGACAACAGCTTTTTGAAGAAACCGAAATTAATTTCCTGTTTCAAACAATCATAAACATATTTAAATTTTTGTTTTTAGGTATGTGTGCATAACAGAGGCTTAAGCTTACATATAAAATAAGAGGACGACAGACTAGGAGAAAAACTGCACTTGATTTCGTGAGTTTCAGATTGATCAAGAACAAATCAAAACTTTGTTTTATTCAGCAAAGTCAAATTAAGCAATAACATAGATTAGTCACAACTTGTGCAGCAATCGGCTGTGGTGAGAAACTAGCTTGGTCTCAGCTAACAGAAAATGAGAGCGACAGCGCAGCACTGAACATTGAAGATACACGCATACATATTTAAATGCTTGTGTTTAAATATACATATATGTATGTATGTACATATAAAAATTTGTGTGCCTATGTTGATGTCGCAACTTGTGGGGGTGTATTGCTGAGGTGAATGAAATGCACCACGGACAGCAAAGACAGTCTAAAGCTTTCAAGCAACACTGTCTTTATGTTATCTGTGCGGAGTGGATTCAGCATTGTGCTGCATTGTATGGCAGTCCCGATACAGACGAACCAACTACTTCTGGAAATGCGACGCACTGGCGAAAAATAAAGGTTGTATAGCGCTGCGTAGAAGACTTATAATTGAACACAATTAATGCCTGGATGATGTGCTTTGGGGCATTCAACTAAGACAGGTGTTAGGCATGTAGTCAGTATTATTTACTGTTCCTATATTCAACAGCTTCAATAGGCAAAATATATATATACACTCACTCGCATATCTCTGCGTACACCCCTAAAAAATTTCAAAATCCAATTTTAAACAGAAAGTGTTCAGTCATTTATGCATATATTTAAACAATTTTTTTTTTAAAACGTAACTTTGGTTTATTGTCTTCAATGACGTATATTTGATAAAAATATTCAACAATGTTTTATATTTAATTTTTAATTTTAAACTTAATACTACGAAAAAATGTACACGCAAAAGTCTGCGTACAGCTGTTTACAGCTGTGTGGAATGCAAGAATATGCGATTACCGTTAGGTTTTTTTGTGTCGATCTTCTTTACATTGTCTAAGCATAGACATATTACGCAGTACACAGGCTCAATGCAAAACTTTAACTGCAAAAAAACATGACATGCAATCATGATATTTTCAAAGTGATATTTTTTAGTGAAAAACACATTAATTACAAACAAAATGTGGTATTGGTTTTTTTTGTTATGGGCTATTATTATTACATATTTTTTATTTAAAAAACTAAAAAAACAACGGATTTCGGGTCAGAAAAAGTCTGCGTACAAAGTACAAAAATCAACAAAAAAAATACTTATTCACAGAAAAAATATTAAAATTAATATGATGTTGGATATCCCTTCCTTATAATGGTTTCTGACAATGGCTTGGGCATTGACATGGCCAATTTTCGAGTGACATCTGACGGAATATGAAGCCACTCCTCCATTATGACATTTTTCAGCATGTCCTTTGATGTTATACATAGTCCGCAGACGAATCCTACGCTCCAGATAATCCCACAGATGCTCAATGGGATTTAAATCTGGTGACTGGGGCGGCGAACGCAACTGGTTTTCTGTATTGTAAAGCAGCCAAAGTTTCACATTGAAGGCTGTATGTTTGGGATCATTGTCCTGTTGAAACCAAAAGTCTCCGCTGAGCCCTAATTTTCTTGCGCTTTCGTGCAAATTATCTTTCAATATTTTAAGGTAAGCCTTGTGGTCCATTGTCGATTCAATAACGACAAGGTTGCCTACTCCATTTGCTGCCATACACCCCCATACCATCACACCGCCTCCACCGTGCTTAACAGTTGGAACGATGTTCCACACAAGTTTGCGTCCTTTGATGCCAAAAACGCAAAATTTACTCTCGTCACTAAAAATGACGTTATTTCATAAAGATATAAAGATTGATTGAAGGAGAATAAGAGAGCAACGTAGTATGTATGCACCTGAACATCCGCATACAGATTCATCAGGACTTGACAACAACACGCAGTTTATTAAACCGAAAATTATGTGAAATGGTGTAGCCACGGCTATGAGTATGTACATATATACATTATTACATCTATTTAAAATATATATGTACATACATATGTATATAAATCCCTCAATGGGTGCAGCAATATGCATATACATATGTATGTATGTATATAAATATAACGATGCGTCAGATAAAGTGTCAAGATTGGGGTGCAATGCCCACCAGGGTTTTGGAAAATCTATAAAACCATATATTTCCCACGTTCGTATGTTACCAAATTTGATAAGATGATGCCCACCCATTCCGGCCCAAGACCCCCTAATTTTGAAATCGTAAACGCCTATATCTTCCAAAACTTTGTGCCAAGAAAGGTAATGACTTCTCCCAAAAAACTGATAAAAAAAAGTTTAGACTTGTCTGTACACGCGGAATCGAATATATCTTCCACAGTTTTAGAGCTAGAGTAAGTTATCTGGCGATGTCTCGCCAAAAGTTTTGCATCAAAAGTTGGATGTCTAGTAGAGGTGGGCACGGGCCGGGCTTTTATCGGGTACCCGTGGGCATCCGCGAGTAACCGTGGGTACGGGCTGAAAAATCATATTTCGGGTTGGGTGCGGGCGGGTGTGGGTTAGTCCGTTCAACCCGCTTTACCCGAAATAAAGTTAGTAAATATATTGGTAAAAATTCTGGTTAATACTTAAAAGTTTCCTTTTTTTGTAACTTTGTGTACAAACCCTCCGTTTAAAGAGTTAAGTTTTTTATCAGAAGAAAGAAAAGATCATGTTTTAGAAACAGTGAAATTCATGATGATTGAATATCGCGAAACGTTAAAAGACAATCTTGATGACTCGCAAACTGAAAACTCTTCGCCAAACACGAGTCACGAGTTTCAAGATTTTTTTGACACGCATCAACCAAAAAAACTAAAACTTGACAAAAATGCCATTGGTTTAGAAATTTAAAAATATTATGCCACAACTTCTCATTCAAACTTGCCAATTCTAGAATTTTGGAAACAAGCAACTGACCTCAAAATATTGCAAGTTGTGGCTAAAAATATGTTATGCATTCCTGTTAGCTCTGCGACAAGCGAGCGAGTTTTTTCTTCATCTGGTAAAATTCTCAAGGAAAGACGCACAAGACTTCCAAGAGCGAATTTGGACAAGCTTGTTTTTTTGTACAAAAATATGTAATTTTATTTAATAAAAATAGAAAATTAAGGTTTTGAAAAAGGTTCTAAATTTTTCGGGCGGGCGGGTTGGGTTCGGGTATGATATTTTTTGTTTGCCATCGGGTGCGGGTAAAGATTGGCGCTGTGGCTCATGGGCTGGGTCGGGTCGGGCGCGAAAAATTAGGCCCATGCCCATCTCTATTGTCTACCTATGCCGCCTCCATTTAATATTGGAAATGCTCAGATCTTCAAAAGTTTTTGAATTAAAGTCACCAAAATTGGAAGCAATATAGAAGGTAACAACCCCCATAGATCCGCATCAAACAAATTCGGAAATCCGGGCCTACTTCTGCCCCGTCCATACCACCCTTTGCAAGCAGACTCTTAACCACTAGTTTTAATACTTGTATCAGTGTATTTGGCAATCGGTTGCGTCCGACTGCAATGTTTTCATAGGTGTTTTGGTTATTGTTACTACAAACCGGAAAACCAGTTGTCCGGGGTAATCAATTTCGAATATTCTAATTTCGGACGTTTTTGCATACAAAGTACAAAATGTAGTGCATTAGTGTAAAATCGTATAAAACATTTTTTATCTATCTATCTATTATTAATTATAACAAAAAACAAAAGTTATAAGATGTTTTTATTAAAATATATGTATGTACATTAAATCAAAAATAATGGAACATAAATGTTCACTGCAATTCCATAAATATAGAATGAATGGCGGATGAGCTACATTACTAGAGAGAATCTCCCACAAATTTTAAAAAACGGAACCGTGTCGCAATTTAAATTTTAAACCATCCATCGCTTGGACAAATAACTTCGATGATTTTTCTTGATAGGTTCTCTCTTGATTTATATAGAGGTGATTGAAGATGGTGTCACATAAAATCTGGACTAGCAGCTTCACTTTACGCTTTCCTCAAGCTTTTCTAAGAGTTTAAATTTAGTTTCCACCGATAAAGTATTTTCTTACGTTTATTAACATTTTCGGGACATATTTACTTTTAAGCAAACACGCCTAAATATGTGCACTCGTATCAAATTCACCCAGAAATAACCAAAAAAATACGATGCACAAAACAACAATATAGAACGAATAAAATACATAAAATATGGACTCCCTTTAATTTTTATTTTGCTTAGTAAAATCAAACGAAATGAGAGTTCTGTGCTAAAAAAAAGGAAAAACAATTTACGCCTAAAATAAAATTGAAAATTCTAATGTAATGTATTGAAAAAACGATTCTAATTTCTGGACAATTCCAATTTTCGAAGGTTCTAATTTGTGAGCGTCTACTGTATTTATAATGCTTGAATCCATTCGAAACATAAAACGCGACCATAACACATGTGTTGCATTTACCGTTTTGCTTTCATGTTCTTTGCTTATTCTCTGATCTTCGCTGTACAATTTGTTGTTGCGACAGCCGGCGTCAGTGAAAATTTTTGTGGCTCTATTATGCTCGAAACCGAAGGTAAAGAGTATATTAAGTTTGTGCAATGTCCGTCATGGTGTCTGTCCATCTGTATGTTCGCAACTGTTTTCCACACTCTTCAAGCTAGGGACTTGAAAATATATATATATTGCAAATATCTTTATCTATGGCCAGGAAAGATAAAGTGTCAAGATTGGGTTTCTAAGATAACTGGAGGGCTGGCAAATCGATAAATTCGATAACTCAAAATCGATAAATCCACCAATTTAGCACATCCTTACAACTAGAACTACCAAATTCAGTTTGAAGATAGCTACTGACAAACCCTAAAGATCTGCATCAACATTTTGGAACTTTCCCCACCCATTCCGCCCCCAGCCCCCCGTCAGAAACGCCTATAACTTCCACAGTTTTTGAGCTAGAGCCACCTAATTCGGTGCCATGATAGGTGATTACAACCCCCAAAAAACTGCAAAAAACTTTGGAAGCCACGCCCACCCATACCGCCCTAGCCGCCCCCAGCCGTCTCAACATTCTTTAAAAACGGGATTTTGTGTATCTTTCATATTGTTTGAGCTAAAGTCACCAAATTTGGTATGAAGATAGCATTTGACATTCCATAAGGATCTGCAGCAAAAATTTAGATGCCACGCCCACCCGTTCCGCCTCAGCCCCCCTTCCCTCACTTTTTTCAAACTTTGAGCTACCAAATTTGGAAGGAAGATAGCTGGTGGCATCCCACCAAAATAAATAGAAAAAATTTTGATGCCCTGCCCACTCATTCCACCCCCAGCCCCTCTTTCCTCTGTCTTACAAACTTTGAGCTTGATTCACCAAATTTGGAAGGGAGATAGCTGGTCGCATCCCCATCTGCATCAGAAAATCTTTGAGACAACGTACACCCCTGCCGCATCCGTACCCCTCTGCAATCAGGCCTCTTTTTACCGGTTTTAAAACTGGTAACGAGTATACCGCAACCGGTTGCGTCCGACTGCAACGTTTCCACTTTTTATACTCGATACCGAAGGTAAAGAGTATATTGGTTTTGTGCAATGTCCGTCATGGTGTCTGTCCGTCTGTCCGTCCGTATGGTTGCAAGTTTTTTCCACACCCTTCAAGCTAGAGACTTGAAACTTTCCAATTCTCTTTATCTATGGGATAGTAAATTAAAGTGTCAAGATTGGGGTTCTACGATAACTGGGGGGCTGGCAAATCGAAAAATTCGATAATTCAAAAACGCTAAATCCACATATTTCGCACATCCTTACAGCTAGAACTACCAAATTTGTTAAGAAAATAGCTACTATCAACCCCCAAAAAACTGCATCAAAGTTTGGAGCCACGTCCACCCATTCCGCCCCCAGCCCCCCCGCATTTTAAAGTAAAAAAAGCTTATATCTCCCACAGTTTTTGAGCTATAGCCACCAAATTTGGTGCCAAGATAGGTGATGATGACCCCCCAAAAACTGCATCAAAAGTTTGGATGCCACGCCCACCAATACTGCCCTAGCCACCCCCATCCACCCCAACGGTTCGTCAAAAACGAGAATGCGTGTATCTTCCAGAGTTGTGGAGCTAGAGCCACCAAATTTGGTAGGAAGATAGCTGGCAACGACCCCCAAGAATCTGCAATAAAGTTTTGGAGCCACGCCCTCCATTTTGCCCCCTTTCCCCACTTTTTAAAATTTTCGAGCTAGAGTCACCAAATTTGGAATGAAGATAGCAATTGACATTCCACAAAGATCTGCATCACAAATTTGGATGCTATGCCCACCCATACCGCCCCCAGCCCCCCCTTTCCCCACCGTTTACTAACTTTGAGCTAGTGTCACCAAATTTGGAAGGAAGATAGCTGGTGGCATCCCCATCTGCATCGGAGAATCTTTAAGGCAGCCTACACCCCTGCCCCATTCGTACCCCTTTGCAATCAGGCCTCTCATAAGCATGATATAACAGGCGCTCAGCCCAAAAAACAATTGTCTGCGCGCTAGAAAACCACTAGCACGATTTCAAGTTCCAACTCTGTATCAGAAATTCGCCATTTGAACACTCTATATGAATACGTTCTTGTTGGTATTGCTTTGCATTCTCCTTGATTTGTTTGCGCTTGGATGCAGAGAAGCAGACGTCCGAGACGGTAGCGCCGCGCAGCTCTGCTGTTATTATGAGCGCGGGAAATTTGACGTTTTGAAACGACAATATTTATTTTTATATTGTAAAGAACATATTGAAAGCATTAGTGCTTGCAATTACCACGGACCTTTTAATATAAAGATATTGCAATTGGTCAGAAAAGCCTTTTCTCAGGCACTCGTATTAGCAACCTTTCAAATGATGTAGAGCAGGGGTCTCCAAACTACGGCCCGCGGACAGATTTTGTCCGGCTCGCGGAGAGCTAGCATACTTGAAAACTCCTTTTAAATTTTTTATAGCAAATTAAATTTAGTTTACTGAAGTATTCTAATTTTTTTAATTATTGAAATGAATCCAACTTACATTTTAAATAAAAACATAACTTATAACAAGCATAATGACATATAAAATACTAATGAGAATTATGGAATTGAGATTTTCCACTGACAATGGTATGTAGTTGTGGACTTATTTTACTTGTACCAATTATTTAAAGTGATTTAAGATGCTCATCAGTTTATTTAGATCTGTAAACATTTTTTGTGTACTTCATTTTGGAGGTTTTCTCACACAAATAAGTAGTACAAAAAACAGAAAACAGCACAAGAGCAAATTTATGCAAATTATCAAATTGTGTCAGTGGAAGACTCTTATAAAATTCCAACAAAGATTAGTTTTGATATTTGTTCTTAATTATATCACTGCGCTGTAGATCAATCATTTCCATTTAAAGTTCCGGGGCTAGCGTTTCAATGTCAGTATCGTAAGAATTCTGAAAAATCTTAGTTAGATTCGGAATGGCATCAAAGTCCGAGAAACGAGTATCAAAATTTATTTTCAAAGCACTCAAAGTTTCGATTGCAAAATCGCTAGGAAACTCAGTATCAGTGGTGTGGCTGAATATTTCACATGTTTTAAAATGTGAAAAACATTTATTTCGTAGTTGTGATTGATATTAGTGTCTAAATCAGGAAGATGCTGGTTTTCTCCTTGCAGTCTCAAATTCAGTTCGTTCACGTGTTTTGTAAAATCAACATAGAATGCTAGCTTCCACAGCCATGCGTTGTTTTGTAATTCAGTAAGAGGGCGTTGCTTTTCATTCAAAAAAATTTCGATCACTGCTCGAAGTTCAAAAAAGCGCTGAAGGACTTTCCCACAACTAAGCCAACGTACGGCAGTATGATAAGGTAAGTCATTTTCTCCAATCTCTTCAATAAATTGTCGGAATTGTCGGTGATTCAGCCCAAAAGATCTGATAAATTAACAGTTGATATGACTGGTTTCAGAACTTCAGACATATCCAAACATTTTTCGCACAAAGACTGTTGATGAATGGTACAATGTAAGACTAATGGTTTTGAGCCACCGTCATTTTCTCATGTTTTTGCCTCCATCAGTTGTAATACATTTCAAGTTTTTCCATCGAAGGTTCTTTTGATTAATGGCCATTTCAAATCCTTTAAAAATATCTGTACCAGTAGTTGTGCCATGAATACTATAAATATCAAGAAGTTCTTCATACACTTCAAAGCTTTTATCTACTTCCGAATATAAATCAACACCTGAGCAGTATCTGACACATCCGTTGATTCATCCAAGGCCAAAGAAAACCACTCAACATGTCCATTTTTGTCGAACAGTTGAGAGGATATATTTTCAGCGATGTTTTCTATCCTCCGAGCCACAGTGTATGCTGACATACTAACATTTTTTAATAAATTTACCTTTTCAGGGCACATTTCTTCGGCTACTGCAATTGTGCATTCTTTGATCATTTCTCCATCGGTGAATGGTTTTCCACGTTTTGCAATTTCAAGAGCCACACGGAAGCTGGCACGAGTTGCAGCCTCTTGTTTAGTTTTGAGTTTTGTAAATGAAGATTGCTGCGATTTCAATCCGCACTTCATAGCCTCGAATTTTTCTGTCCGCAAACTTCCTGTATATTTTGAGTAATTTTGAAAAGCAGCCTTTTTTTTTTTTGCTGGATCCTTAAAATATTTGCTAGCTTTGTTGTATTAAAATTCGTTTTCTTGCACCAAACAAATTAGCCTTTGCTCATCCATTTTAGCTGCTCAATCAGCTGTTTGAACTGGAACTTGAACGTAACTTGAACTTGACGTGAACTACCTTGACCTTGAACTTGAAATTTTTTCATCAGTTGACTATTTCACTTTTTACCACCGGCAACAATGATAATATGGTTTTGGCCCTCGGAACTTACTGGTGTAATCAGTATGGCCCTAAGGCTGGAAAGTTTGGAGATCCCTGGTGTAGAGAAAAACAAAAGCAGTAAGCAATAAGTGTGAGCGAGCGCGGTAGTGGATAGCATGTGCAGAAGGTTTTCTTTCAGGTGCCCTAGCACTCAGCGGCCCGTATGTTGTACGACATGCGACGGGCCAGCGGCAACCCAGAACGGTAACAATTTTTTAGTATTTGTGTGTATGTGCGTTTTTTACATTTCTGCAGGAGTGCTTGTCGAGAATTTTGTTATTTTTGATATTTTTTCTTTGTCTGTGTTTTCGACAAATGCACTACTGAATACACTTTCGGAATTTGTGCGCATCGCTGCATAATTGTATGGTAGTTGCGATGGCAAAACATGAAAGAGTATGTTTGACCAGCAATGCAAAACTGATATTTGCCTGTTTTACTAGGCGCTTGTTTATTTTCCTGATCGCCTGTTCCTGCAAATGATCGACAAGCACCAAAAGTGAAATTTTACTGTTTTTCCTAGGTAGGCACCAAATTTAATTTGGCTGTTTAGGGTTTTCCGAAACTCATAATAGTAGAGAAAGGTCAATGAATGTCAAGGCACATGCTACGCATACATTTAAATATGCACATGGACCCACACACAATCTATTGGGAGCTAGCCGAAACAAAATATCAAAAATCATTACAGGGCCCAGGTCCGCCAAAACTGCAAACATATGAAAACGCACATTTATATAAAAATAGATGTATGAAGTACGTTCAAATGTATGTATGTATGCGTGGCTACGACGAGCCAGCACGTGTTGTTGTTGCGTTTTGCCTATTCTCGAATGGCACACGCACATGCATACACACAAAGTTTTACGCATAAAAGAATTGACTTAGTTCCCTTGCACTGCACACCAACAAGACAGCGGTGCAAAACAGCAACAAAGCATATAAAACATGGCGGCATGTGTATTGTAAACAAAGAAGCAATAATCAAAACAAACACAGCTGTTTATCTTGGAAGAACCGACTTTTCTACTCGTTTCTTATGTCCGCTTCGAACTTGCAGAAAAGTCCAAAGCATGTTAACATCAACAATTCTGTAAACATGTCGTTATGTTAACTGGTCGCTGGTCAGAACAATTATGACAGCTGTTATTATATAGCGTTCGTCATAAGAAGTTTGACGTGTAATGCATTAGGCAGATGAGCTACAGCTTAAGTATACATGATTTACGGCTGTAAGACAAGTGTTAAAATTCACATATTGCGGTAGGCTAATTGTTTTGTAAATAAATCGAAATCAACTTTTTGTACACATTCAAAAAATATTACTTTTGTGTTTGAGTCAACGCCCGCTTCTAATAATCATACCCTGCCATAGATCAGTGGCAGTACAATCCAGTTTATATGTTATTTAAATTGTATCTTATTAATTAATAAATATATTTTTATTCATTACTTCTTGTGCAGCATTGACTGCCAAAACAATAAGTATGGCTCTATTGGAGCCTGAATTAGGTCAACTTTGTTAATATTTTCAAAAATGTATAAGCCGGCTCTTGCCCGACATGTTGTTGCATTTTTACAACCGTAAATAGCTGCTGAAAGCTATTTACTGCCCTAGCATTTAACATAACATTTTAACATTTTCATTGTTCAACACTACCGTACCAGCAGTAGCTAACAGAATGCAGACCTTAAATGTACGTACTGTACTGAAGCTGTACGGGACCATTTTTTTATATGAAGTTTTGCTGTACGGCGTACTATTTTCAAATGACTATTTGTACCTAAACTTATTTTTACCTAACAAAGACTATCGTAGGCTTTTAACAAAAATTCCATAACCAAATACACTGATTTTTTCTCTTGGGGAGAGAACAAAAATTATTTTCAATTTAATTAATTCTTAAACAAAATTAAATAGTAACTTTGTGTTAGGTGATGACAGGCATTATCGGCTGCGGGGCGATTACACGTTTTCTAAAACATGTTCAACACTAATGATTCGTACCCTGCTGACCAAACCCATTTCCCTTCTAGAAATAGACTTAAAGATTGAAAAATTAGTGTTATCTCACAATTTTTAATAAAAAATTGAAATTTAATAATTAAATAATAATTTACTCATTTAAGTCAAAAAATAATAGTTAAGGATTAATTTATTTATATAAATTAAAAATAAAAGTTTATTCGATTTTTGGATTCACAGCTTAAAAAAATAGTATTTGGTCGTTTTCGCACTAACCTTATCCCTATATCCATAACATTATTTGCGGTCCCTGGTATATATTTTATAAATATATTTACTATAACTATAATTATTTCTAAATATTAACTATTAAAAAAAAATCAAAGAAAAAGAGTCGGGTACCCTAACCACTAGACATTTTTATACTTTTTTTTTTTTATTTACTCTTCTAGCTCTTCTTATTTAAAATTTGAATTTTTACATTGAATTGAGAAAAATAATCAAGTTCTCTTCAAAAAAGATCATGTGCAGTCCATATTGCTAAGACCAAATCAGAAGAATTTGGGATATATGTATGTAGGCTGTCCACAGGGTTATTCTCTTTCACCCTATTCTTCCCAATCCAAAACGATGCACTGCATCCATTTTTGCTCGGGAACATCAACTGCTGACATAAGTATTTAATATCCTCGATTACTACATCGGAACGTGTAAAATTCAAGTAAACGTGGAAAAAAAACTCAAGCTATATTCTTTACCAAAAAACGTAATACCGTCGAACTTTCATAAAACGAATTTTAAGGGAACAAGAAAAAACTTTGTCAAAGAGAAAATTCCCAATACATAATAAGTTTTTGTATGAACCAAAGGGCTGTGTGCTAGAAATGAATATTCGTTATATGGAAGCTCGTTATATGGAAGTTCAAAAGTAGCATATTTTTCCCTGACAGTCACATAAACCTCACGCAGCAGACATAGAATGGAGAAAATGCGAAAATTACCTAGGAAGTACTCTAGATATAAAACTTACATTCAAAGCACATAAATTATTCAATTAGAAATGGAAACATCCCAATTCGAACTCCTTAACCGTTCATTAATAGAAGTTTGCAACTAAGTATCGAGAACAAAATAATCCTATTTAAATAGGTTTTGTCAAGCGGCTATTTTTATACTCGATACCACAAAGTACATTAGTCTTGTGCAATGTCGGTCATGGTGTCTCTCCGTCTGTGTGAACGCAACTTTTTTCGACACCCTTCAAGCTAGAGACTTGAAACTTTGCAAATATCTTTTTCTATGGCCATGACAGGTAAAGTATCAAGATTTGGGTTCTACGCTTACTGGGGGGCTGGGAAATCGTAAAATTGATCTTCCAGACATAGAGTTTTTATAAGCTAAAATATTTTTTAGCGTTCGTTCACTGTAAATTACTTGTTCCTAAATTCCTCCCCATTTAGATTATAACATCTACTCATCCCATCTGAGTGCCCGGAGCTTGTTTCGTCATTGTTGACGGATATAGATAATCTGATAGTGGTTGGTGATTTTAATCTGCCACATGTTGTATGGTCTGCAAATGACACATCTTCGGCAGCATTACCAGTCACTTCTGATGATTTTATCGATGGCCTACTGGAGTTAGGCCTATCGCAAGTTAACAGGGTGCACAACTGTAGTGGTAGAATGTTGGACTTGATATTCGTTTCAGACTCAGATTGCTGTAATACTAGTAGAATACCTCCTCTAGTGCTTCCGGAAGATACCTACCATCCAACCTTAGAACTATCCTTTGAAATTCTTAGCCTTAGTCCACCATCTAAAAGTTCTTCAAAAACCCGTTGTTTTCGTAAAACTAATTTTAGTAAATTAAATTATCTACTTCAACATACTAATTGGTCTCGCCTTTATTCTTGTAGTGACATAGAAACTGCCATTGCCATATTTTATAGGACCTTGAATTCGCTTTTGGATATTTGTGTTCCCCTCACTTGTTCTTCAAGTGATAATAAACCACCATGGTTTACGAGGGAACTATCGAAATTGAAAAACGTGAAGACAAGATCATATAAAAAATTTAAAAAATCGGGTACTACTTTAGATTTATCTTCGTATTTAGTAGCAAAATCTAGTTTTCTTTCTGTTAACACATCCTGTTATAATTATTATCATAATCGTTGTAGACTAAACTTTTCACGTGACCCTAAACAGTTTTATAAATTTGTTAACTCTAAACGTAAGTCTTCTTGCTTGCCTTCCTCAGTATACCTTGATAATACAAAAGCAAGTTCTGATAAGGCAGTAGCCGATCTATTTGCTGAGTATTTTCAATCAGTATACTCATCGAATTTATATAGTAGTAGTAATTCCTATCCTTTTCAAGTTCAAGCGTCAAATTGCATATATGTACCAGAAATTACTGAGTCTACGCTCCTGAGTGAATTTAACTCTGTCAAACCTGGCTACTTGCCTGGCCCTGATGGAGTGCCAGGTTGTATTCTTAGATACTGCGCCGATTCACTTTGTAAGCCCTTAAATAAATTATTTAACTTGTCTGTTGACTCAACTGTGTTTCCTGATTTATGGAAGGAATCCTTTATAATTCCACTCCATAAAAATTCTTCAAAGTCAAACGTTAAAAATTATAGGGGTATATCCAAGTTGTCTGCCATTCCAAAATTCTTTGAAAAAATTATTTGTTCTCAACTGCAACACGGATGTAGATCAATTATATCGCCTTATCAACACGGTTTTGTTAGGCGTAGATCAACTACCACTAACCTTCTTGAATTCACATCGCTTGTTATTAAAGGGTTTCAGGAAAAATCGCAAACTGACGTTTACACCGATTTTAGTAAGGCATTTGACTCTGTTAGTCATTCTCTGTTGCTTCATAAATTGAATATTATCGAATTTCCATCAAAACTTTTATTGTGGCTTTCGGAGTACTTGTGTGGCCGAACACAAAAAGTTGTTTTTAAGTCGTCTGTATCTAAACCTATTTTAGTTACCTCTGGTGTTCCCCAAGGTAGTCACCTTGGACCTTTGCTATTTAATTTGTTTATTAACGATCTTCCAGCTGTTATTACTAACTCTTTTGTTTATATGTTTGCTGATGATGTAAAACTATGTTTCACCTACAATGATGCTTCTCTGTGCAACTTACTACAGTCGGATTTGTGTGCGCTGTCGGCCTGGATAGCAATTGACATTCCACAAAGATCTGCGTCAAAAATTTGGATGCCACGCCCAGCCAAACCACCCCCAGCCCCCCTTTCCCCACTTTTACAAACTTTGAGCTAGAGTCACCAAATTTGGTGTGAAGATAGCAATTGACATTCCACATAAATCTGCATCAAAAATTTGGATGCCACGCCCACCCATACCGCCCCCAGCCCCCTTTCCACAATTTTTACAAACTTTGAGCTAGAGTCACCAAATTTGGAAGGAAGATAGCTGGGGCATCCCCATCTGCATCGGAGAATCTTTAAGGCAGCATACACCCTTGCCGCATCCGGATCCCTTTGCAATCAGGCGTCTTTTTACCGGTTTTAATACTGGTAAGGAGTGTACTGCAGTCGGCTGCGTCCGAGCGTCAAGTTGAGCGTGCCACCTGAACTTTTTTCGACAATTTGTTCGGAAAGGTTCTGGCCGCAGCAGCTTGTTGTAAAGGAGTATGAGAATAGGCGAATTAATAATAATAAGGGTATTAGGATTAGTAGTGCACCGCCTGTTAGCCACCCAGTTGCCTCCACCTCGGTGGCAAAAAACTAATAAAACTACTTAGTTTGGCCTATCAAAATGTTAGAGGCCTTAACACTAAACTTTCTAAATTATATGTTAACAGCTTTTCATTTGATTCACATATAGTTGCACTCACGGAAACCTGGTTAAAACCCGATATTTCTGGTTATTCCGTTTTTCCTTCAAAATTTAACTTGTACAGATGCGATCGTGCCTCCCGCACGGGGGGTGGTGTTCTAATTGCTGTTGACTCTTGTTTTTCCTCTGAACAGATTCATTCTATTGATCTTCCGCAAATAGAGTTTTTATGTGTTAAAATATTGCTAAACGGCCGTTCACTTTATGTTACTTGTTCTTATATTCCTCCTCATTCTGATACTAACATTTACTCATCCCATCTAAGTGCCCTGCAACTTGTTTCGTCATTGTTGACAGATATGGATAATCTGAAAGTGGTTGGTGATTTATTCTGCCACATGTTGTATGGTCTGTGAATGACACAACTTCAGCCCATTAACCATCCACTTCCGATGATTTTATCGATGGCTTTCGGCCTATTGCAAGTTACCAGGGTGCATAGCTGTAGTGGTAGAATGTTAGATTTAATATTTGTTTCGGACTCAGATTGCAGTTACATATGTAAGTAGAGATACCTACCATCCAACCTTAGAATTAAGAAAGCATTCCGATCAGGCAGAAGCCGAGCTATTTGCCCAGTATTTTCATCGGTATAACATATAAGGTGGTTGCGTATTAAAAGTATGAATTTTGAGAAATTACATTTAATCAACACACAATTATTTTTTGTATATAAAAGTTCATATATAAAATTCATACAAGTGGACGGAATGAGATATAATGCTTTTTGTGGATATTCAAATTAATAAATGCAGCTCGTTTTAGATGTGTTTAAGACATATAAAAGTATCTATGTTATATAAGGCACTTAACTAGTAAAAAATCAGGCGCGGTCGGTTTGTCCTGTTCCAACTAACGGTATAATTTTGTGAACACAATATTGTCTAGCCTACCGGCATTGTGGACACAGTGCTGTGGGGGGTTGTGGGACGCGAGCCAGACAACGAGTTGGCAGTGGATGCGTGCAGCGAAGCCATAGTGCCCATCTGTAAGAATAAGGAGTCAAAAAAAAAAAAAAAAAATCGCGGTTTTAATGACCACAATATAGACTTACTCGTAAATGTGCCAAGTCTTCTAGCTTTGTCAGATCAACTAGCTCGAGAAAAAGCGAATAGACTACAGCCCAACCATAGATAGAGAACAGACAAAAGACGCTCCAGAGCAGCACCATTATAATATTATAGGCAAAGTATAAATCATTCACAATGGCAAAGAAGATGAGAGCTAAAGCACGCCAAACGGTAAATATGGCAAATGTCCATAGCCAGGGCATCACTTTTCTTTCATATTCCTGTAAAATAATCAAATTGTGTTTCATTTTAAACTAGTGTAAGTAAAAATGGTTCACAAGTTGAGCATACTTTGCGCAAAGCAACGCACAGCAAAACGCTGGTTACAAAGTTTATTAACGCCATAATAAGTGAAAATAAGGCAAAAACGATTAGCATGTTGCGCACTGGAATTAAATATTAGATAAGTTCGTCGTGTAATTCATAATAAGCGTTTGTTATAAATACCGTGCTTGTTTCCCACATATACAAACTCATAAGATATAATATAATAGCCATAATGTGTGGAGCCTGGAGCAGCCATGGTATAACAGTATATATCAAAAATAGTGGTCCCAATGGTGAATAGTGAAAGAAACTGCAAAGATACACGTTATTAGAGGAAAGTTATCGCTTGCAAATGCTCGCTAGTCGAGCTGTTATTGTAATTGTTAACGTTAAAAGTTATGAAAATAATCTTACGACTGCAAATAGTCCAATAAGCATGGCTCCTTTTTGTATGTCAATGTATTGATTGTTTTTCAGTAGTGGCCTCTGGTACCAAGGAATACGCACAGAACGTGTTGAGCGCGACATTTTCGAATGTAAGTTTGTCGATGATCTGCAATAATATATGTACATGTTGGATCTATGCATTAACAACTTATGAGGAAGTGTGCTGCTTACCTGCCCGTGGCATGGGAATACACCGATGGGTTTGATCGATAGGTTGACGGCGTTTTACGGCCGTAATTCATCTTCAAGCTTTTGAAGTGACTTCACGGGTAGCAAAGTTTTGAAATTTTTTTCAAGCACAACACTCGAATATCTGCTTATAAAAATTGCTGTTAGTTGTACTCATATTTTCATACAATCCGCTTACGGGCGTGTCTGTCTAATTTGCTATTTTGGGTGTGTCAATTGCCAAAGCTGAAGCCTTGCTTATATGTATGTAGATATTAACAAATTATATACAGCTATCACTTTCAATGACATCAACGTATTAAGATGTCTACATCGCTGTTTACTTCGTTTGTTCAAATACAATTTAAATTTGTGTCATTTATTTATTTACCTATTTATATAGAAATTATTTCAGTTGTTACGCTACGCATCAGCAACAATCTCACTGTATCACAAAAGTGCTGCCCATGAGAGCTGGAGAAAACATCGATTGCACTATCGATCAATCGATGGTTTTGTGTATTTTGAAGAAATCGATGCTTTGTCACCACTATCGATTGTCTTGGCGCTTAAAAACAGGCGTCAGCAAATTCCGAACAAAAACTACAAATAATTAATGCGGAATAAGTATATAAATATATAATAAATATACCATGGAGAAATACCTTACAAGTAAGTTTTATTTTTGCGTCCCAGCATCGTCGTGTGCAGCTGAAAGAATTTTCAGCAAAGCCGCGCAGATAGTTTCAGAACGAAGATGCTCTATTAAACCTAAGGTTGTTGATTAGCTTCTATTCCTGAACACAGATTTATTTAATGTTTAAACATTCTCTTAAATACCCCTGATTAATTGAAAATCACAACGGGCATTGTGCACAATTTTGAATACTTATTGTTTTGTTTATTATCTTTTCGCTTCATATAATAAAACTGTTTTTTATTTTTTAATATTTTAATTTTTTTTTTTTTGTTTAAGGAAATATTACAAAAACGCCAATTCTGCATTGCACATTTCTAAAAAAATCAAATGGACTCTTCTGAATATAAAAAAATACGTTTTTTTTAGGACTAAAATACGTTCTTTATGACTAAAGTGATTTTTAAAATATCACAAAACATCGATGCTTCATCGATGTATCGTTCTAAAAACATCGGAAACATCGATGGTGCCAAACATCGATGTTTCTCCAGCTCTACTGCCCATTGCTTACACACGGTTGTTTGAAGCGTACCACTGTGGTACAACTGTTCTGCAACAAGTGAGTCGATTATTTGACTATCGTTGCACGTTCATATCAGCTGTGTGTTATTATTCGCTCTGACTGTCAAATTTTTTGTTATGGCTTTTCCAAATTCTATCGCAAATGCTTAGAAAACATAACAGCTTCGGTTTTTTTTTTCGATATTAATGGCATTTTTCCTTCTGAAACATGGCACTGCCGCGAATAACAGACTATGAGATACTGGAGAAACTTGGAGTTGGTAGTTATGCTTGTGTCTACAAGGCGCGCCATAAAGTAAGAAACACCTATGAAATTTACTTTTCGAACAAACAAATGTATCTATGTATTTGTATATTCCTCTAGAATCGGCATACTTATCATGCCATCAAGTACGTGGAAATGTCTACGCTGTCACAAAACTCACGAGATAATCTAATCACTGAAATTAGACTGCTTCGTGATCTTAATCACAAGTACATTGTGACGCTTCAGGATTTCTTCTGGGATGACAAGTGAGTTTTAAAAATGTTTTTCTATTAATTTTATTAGCTCCCTGAACCAGCGATCGGCACATTTAGCGTTTCCTATAGCTGGCTATAGGGCAGCAAAATTTTCATTTTACACTGCACTATGGGGAAAAAGTCGAAAATTTTCGCATTAATTGTAAATGTAAAGCTAGAGTCTTGAATTTTTGCATGTGTAATACTAATAATTATCTACAATTTCGGATTTTTTTTTTTATCGGACCACGCCTTCTTCCACGCCTCTTATATACATACAGATAACTAATTATACACCCAGTTCATAAAGTTGATATACAACTCATATTAATTAAATTTAATAATTTCTTAATGTAAATAATTAACAATGAAATGTAACATATATACATATATATGTACATATCTACATATATTTAATTATTAATTAATTAATTTAATTAATTTTTTCAGCCACAAGGCTGCTTCTCCATTTCTTGTTTTTTTTCGCTGAAACATAAGCAGCATGCAACAAAAGCGACACTTCATTTTGTTCTTTTTTAGCTAACTGAGTTGCTAATTTTAGTTTTAATCTTGGTCCTGCTTTCATATAGCATAAACGCCTGCGACCTGCTTTCTTCGGTGGTATGTTACTACTATTAAAAGCCAAACGAAGACTGGATGCAAGCCAAAGCGAATGTTTTCTTTTGAAATAATCCAGATTTCTCTTGCATTTTGACAATTTTTATTTTTCAAACTTGGTGAACTTCTGTACTTTTTCATTAATTATAAGAAGCGGATCTTCTGTTATCTTCGATCTGTCTATTTTTTGCAAAATAAATTCGATTAAAGGTGAATCTTGGCGATTGTTGTCGCACCAAGCTGTAAGCAACGTCGAATGGCAAAACTCATACACAACTGCAATGTGTGTATTTTACGCATAGTTGTAGCCATTAGTATCAAATGAAAATATTAATATTTGGTTCACAATAGTTTTATTAGTAACGTACAACCTTTACTTTGCGATGCCTTTCGACGCCTTGAAAGTTACATTCCACAGAAACACAAAACAAATTTATTAGTTGGGGCCTACAAAAATATGAACAACACATTGGACAAATGGACAATAAAGCACATTTACTAAAAAATCACTAATAACAGTTTATTCTACATACCTTGACTCATAGTTTCCATATCACAAAATGTCAAGCTTTGTTTACACAGTCAAGTTTACGCCAATGTGAAATGAAGAGAATTTTACATGTGCATTTACAATAAATGATCACGCCAAACATATCGATACTTTTCGATACTCTAAATCACTTACCGCTGCCCGCAAAAATTTTAAAAAAAAACTTTTTGCGCCTTTCGGAGTATTGTAAATAATAAAATGAAGTCAATTTTATAATATCGAACACAAAAAATATTGCATTTATGCGAAAATTTTCGACTTTTTCCCCATAGTGCACTGTACGCTATAAAAAAACTAATTCAAGCGCACGCTGTTCGGCTTTCGGCAGTTGTGTTCAGTGCTGCCAAAAAATTTTCTAAAAAAAAAGCTATTTCTAACTTGAAGACAAGGGGAAAAAATCTTAAAATTTTCCACAAAAAATCAAAAAAAAGCTAAAAAATTGTCTTATATATTTTTTATTAGAGTAATGCTGAACACGCCGGGCAGACTTTTAAAGCATTTTCAGCAACTCGTCTAGCTCTGTGGCGTCATTTTTTGATTCGCATTCGTACGATTTAGTCGAACCAATCATGCGAAGATACGTGTGAGGCACTACGTAATTAAAGCAGCTTTTTCCACTTCATCGCAAGTTGATTCGTCAAGTAAGAGACTAAATTTTGAGTCTCCGATATCGCTGCACAAGTCATCACAAAAATGTCGCGCCAGAACATTTTTAATGATGCTAGTGCATTTTGTTCGGTGCAGCATCAATCGCCCTGCAGATCCACCTTCAAAATATTTACTGCACAAACGGCCCAAATGATCAATTTGTGCCATTGCTGTATGTTCAGCAATAAAAAGACAGAGCGCTGCTTCCTGCTCCATAGTTTGGACAGGTAAAGTGGCAAAGTCTATTTTGTTTTGTTGTGTGTATCCACTCATTGCACTTGTGTGCTTTTTTTGTTTTGCATGAGCTCGCAAATCACTTATCTTGGCTGTAATAGTTACTTTGCAGTAGCTGCAGTAAACTTTATGTTCGTTCGTATCATCTTTGCGAATCCAAGCCATGAACTCTTCGCTTTTTAGCCAAGCATCTCGGCATTTTTGCTTGTATTCTTTTGGCATTGCGTAAAAATTATTCCACTTACGGGCACTTTTTGCATAGAGGTGATAGTTTTCTTTATCTAGTGGTGACTTTGGACAAATATCGATAACACATAATATTAATGCACTTGCCACATTTTTACATTTTAATGCAAATAGTGGCAACTTGAAAAAAAAGCGTAAAAAAGCCAAAAACTTTGTAAAAAACGCCAGAATTCCCGCTTCCCGCTGTTTACAATTTTTTCCCGCTTTTGGTCTTTGAAAAAAGACAGATTAGACGGGATAAAATCTGTTTTGGCAGCACTGGTTGTGTTGCTCCCACTTCGGCAAAGCAAATCAAGTCAGTTGCTGTTCAGTAGAGTTGGTATATTTAGTTCAATTTGCTGAATAAGTTCAATAGTTCATTTTTCAGCTGTGAACTAGGTCAGTCATTCTATTCAGTTGTTCAGTGGTTCCGAACAATGAACGATAGAATATGAACAGGTCATTTTATTCAGTTGCTCAGTTGTTCTGAACGATGAACGATAGAATATGTACAGGTCATTTTATTCAGTTGCTCAGTTGTTCTTGACGATGAACGATAAAATATGAACAGGTCATATTATTCAGTTGGTTTGAATGAACATTTGGGGTGTTCAACAGCTCCGTTTCATCGTTTCATGTTTCAAAGTTGAAACGATTAACTCGTGAACGGCATTTTGAGTGTCAATGCGTTTCAAGTTTGTGCAGTCAGCTGTTGTTTGTTTACATTTCTAATTCTTCAATTTTAGTCACTGTTGCTGTTTACCGCGGTTATTCTTTATTTATTAATAATGCTTTTTAGAAGTGCTAAAGATATGCTATGCGAT
This sequence comes from Scaptomyza montana, assembly GCA_018904305.1. NCBI lineage: Eukaryota > Metazoa > Arthropoda > Insecta > Diptera > Drosophilidae > Scaptomyza > Scaptomyza montana. The sequence continues at coordinate 296,118 of JAEIGR010000072.1, read as the reverse complement.
GCTTTAGCAAAGCAAGTTATTAGAGAAATAGAGGATATTGAAGGTGAGAAGAGCTCGTTGTTTGAATTAGTTGCTCAATTACATGCTTTTAACATTTGGCGGCCATTAATCATATGTGTTCATACTTTTTTGCACAAAAATACACCAAATATACTAAAAAGTACTGAACATCGATAGCAAATATCGACTAAATATCGTGCTCTTCTCATCTTTACTTTGTTGAAACTTGAAACACTTTTTGTATACATATAGGGTGTTCAACAGCTCCGTTTCATCGTTTCATGTTTCAAAGTTGAAACGATTAACTCGTGAACGGCATTTTGGGTGTCAATGCGTTTCAAGTTTGTGCAGTCAGCTGTTGTTTGTTTACATTTCTTATTCTTCAATTTTTGTCACTGTTGCTGTTTACCGCGGTTGTACTTTATTTATAAAAAATGCTTTTTAAAAGTGCTAAAGATATGCTATGCGATGCTTTAGCAAAGCAAGTTATTAGAGAAATAGAGGATATTGAAGGTGAGAAGAGCTCGTTGTTTGAATTAGTTGCTCAATTACATGCTTTTAAAATTTGGCGGCCATTAATCACATGTGTTTTTTACTGTTTTGCACAAAAATACACCAAATATACTAAAAAGTACTGAACATCGATAGCAAATATCGAATAAATATCGTGCTCTTCCCATCTTTACTTTGTTCAAACTTGAAACACTTTTTGTATACATAGGCTGGGGTGTTTCAACGTTTCAAGAAATTTTCTATGTATGTTGTTGTTGCGAGACGTTTCAACTTTGAAACTTGAAACGATGAAACGAGCTGTTGAACACCCTAATAGACTGGGGTGTTTCAACGTTTCAAGAAATTTTCTATGTATGTTGTTGTTGCGAGAAGTTTCAACTTTGAAACGTGAAACGATGAAATGAACTGTTGAACACCCCAATTGTTTCACTTTTGAATGCAATAAATTAGTTTTGTAACTTTTGAGCCTTTTAAATAAATTTTCAAATTTTAATTAGATTGATAACAAATTTTCAACTTTTCTGCCAGTTGGTGGTCGCCTGATAAAATTTGTAATCATTTGTTGACCGAAATCAAGGGACTTGCCTCAGCCTCAATTGCTGGTGCTGGATCAGCTTCAGAGGTTTCCTGAATTTGACGTTCGGTGCCCACAGTAACTGCTGGATGCTTCAGCTTTAAGTGGCGCGTCAAATTGCCTTGAGACCCGCCAGCTATGCTCAGCACGGATTTGCAATAAATACACTTGCCGGTCTTTCCACCCTTACTTCCAATAAAATGGTTCCATACATCACTACGTATCCTCTTAGACATTTTATTTTGGGAAAATTCAACAATAATCAAGTTTAACCAATTTCAGATTTCTGCCAAAATAAATTAACGATATCGTTCACGAACTACTGAATTAGTTCATTCGTTCATTTCGATGACCCGTTTATATGAACTTATTCTGAACGAAACGACACAGCTCTACTGTTCAGCATTCACCAAGGCAAGACCTCGCTGCGAAATTTTTCTGAATGCTAAATATTTAACACTGTAAAAAACTGAAAAATGAATGCATTTTTTTTCAATGATAATATGGATGTCACAATGTTTAATTTGCCATCGAATTTTAGATTATAATAATATATATATTTTTTAAAAAGGCATTTTCAAAACAACCACAGCAATTATGAATTGCTTGAAAAAAATGATTTGATTTGCCAACTTATTCATTTTTCTCAGTGCACTGTTTTCTTCGTGCGCGAACATAGTTTTCAATACAAGCAAAGAGCAATAAAAGTATAGTTGTGTGAGTTTGCCGATCGCTGCCCTAAACCCATGATACAATTATACAAGGCATGATGAAATAAGTACTTATAAATACTTATTTCATCATGATACAAGGTAGTCCACTCGGCTGCCGAAGTCGTTCGGTTTTGGTCCCCTATTTTCAGTGCGTGCCTGCTTGTCGAACTGAAAGGTTGTGTGAGGTCGGTTATTTTTCAGAGCTTTAACCCTTAAGTGCCAAGCAGATACGTATATTTTTTAGAATTAAGAGCTTAAACAAAAGAATGGCTGTTAAACAACAAAAACAAAGAATAATGTCAAATTCAAAACTGATAAAAATAAAATTATAAACACTACAACTCTTTTCATAACTAAGGAAACTTTTAGCCCCATGCACCGTGCGCGTGTTAATCGACGCACTGTGTAGCCGTTTCACTCACACTCACTATTCAACGCTCTTTCACTCGCACTTATATCAAGGGACTATGATTTTGCCGAGTGGACTACCTTGTATAATTGTATCATGCCTAAACCCATTATGGGATGGATTTTGGGCATGAATGGATACGTACGGTTGTATTAGTGTATAGTTATATATATATTTAGATAGTTTTTTGTTTTGTTTGTTATCAATTGCGCTAAGCAAGTTGGTTGCGGTATAAGCGTAAAACTCAGTTAAGTTTAGAGACTACACTGGGCAGTTTATCATATTGCTCTCTCTATAAATAAATACCTTTAAAGGAACATCTACATTGTACTGGAGTATTGTAATGCTGGCAACTTATCCGCATTTATACGAACCAAAAAAGCGCTACCGGAGTCAACTTGTCGTTATTTTTTGCGCCAGCTTGCCGCTGCTGTTCAATATATGCGAGCCAATGACATTTCACACTTTGATCTCAAGCCACAAAATTTGTTACTAACGCGCAGTGCTAATAATGTGACGCTCAAGGTTGCAGATTTTGGGTATGTTTCCTTTTAATAAAAAAAATGTACAAAAGTTCTTATCGTTAATGATGTAAGTTTTTCAGCTTTGCGCAACACCTCAAATTAGGAGAAAAAAATCAGCACCTGAAAGGATCGCCGCTCTATATGGCACCGGAAATAGTTCGAAATCGTCAGTATGATGCTAAGGCCGATCTATGGAGTGTTGGTATCATTCTCTATGAATGTTTGTTCGGCAAGGCGCCATACAGCTCGCACAGCATTGAGGAGCTGCTGCTGCGCATACGCAAAGCGGAGCCAATAGTGCTGCCACAGCATGCGCGTATCAGTACCCAATGCCACGATTTACTTAAGCGCCTTTTGGCTCATGAGCCTGCGCAACGAATCACATTTGCGGATTTCTTCCAACATCCATTTCTAGATCTTAAAACTTTCCCTTCGGAACAGACACTCAAGAAAGCCGTTGATTTAGTCAGTAAGGCTGTTGATTATGATCAAAGAAGTAATTGGAAGGAAGCCTACTATTTGTACTGCAGCGCACTTCAATATTTTGTGCCGCTTATTACCGAGGAACCAGATGTCAGTCGACGGCAAGAGCTGCGCAATCGAGCGCTAGCCTACTTAAAGCGCGCTGAAGAGATAAAAAATTTCATCATTGAGGATGAATATAAAATGCTGGCTCAACGTCAGCAGAATGCAACAGTATTGTTTGATAAAGTCAACGCTGCAGCAACTGTTGAGTTCAATAATAAAACAAGTAAATCGCGCATGATTGAAATGCTTGAACCGGATGCCCGCTATAAGCAGCTTTGTATGTTTTTTATGTACTTTAATTTACTATACATCAACTTTTTATACTCGATACCGAAGGTAAAGAGTATATTGGTTTTGTGCAATGTCCGTCATGGTGTCTGTCCGTCTGTCCGTCCGTATGTGTGCAAGTTTTTTCCACACCCTTCAAGCTATAGACTTGAAACTTTCCAATTCTCTTTATCTATGGGATAGTAAATTAAAGTGTCAAGAAGGGGGTTCTACGATAACTGGGGGGCTGGCAAATCGATAAATTCGATAACCCAAAACCGATAAATCCACATATTTCGCACATCCTTACAGCTAGAAGTACCAAATTTGATAAGAAGATAGCTATTAGCAACCTCCAAAAAACTGCATCAAAAATTTTGGAGCCACGCCCCCCCCATTCCGCCCCCAGCTCCCCCGCATTTTAAAATCAAAAAATACTATATCTCCCACAGTTTTTTAGCTATAGCCACCAAATTTGATGCCAAGATAGGTGATGATGACCCCCTAAAAACTGCACCAAAAGTTTGGATGCCACGCCCACCGATACTGCCCTAGCCGCCCCCATCCACCCCAACGCTTCGTCAAAAACGGGAATGCGTGTATCTTCCAGAGTTGTGGAGCTAGAGCCTCCAAATTTGGTGGGAAGATAGCTGTTAACGACCCCCAAAAAACTGCATCAAAGTTTTGGAGCCACGCCCTCTATTTCGCCCCCCTTTCCCCACTTTTTACAATTTTCGAGGTAGAGTCACCAAATTTGGTATGAAGATAGCAATTGACATTCCACAAAGATCTGCTTCACAAATTTGGATGCCACGCCCACCCATACCGACCCCAGCTCCCCTAGAGCTAGAGTCACAAAATTTGTAAGGAAGATAGCTTGTGGCATCCCCATCTGCATCGGAAAATCTTTAAGGCAGCGTACACCCCTGCCGCATCCGTACCCCACTGCAATCAGGCCTCTTTTTAGCGGTTTTAATACTGGTATCGAGTATGCCGCAGTCGGTTGCGTCCGACTGCAACGTTTCCACTTGTTTTTTTTGTTTAAGTTTTGAACAAAAGTGTATGAAGAAAATGGGATAGGTTTTGTAACAGAGTATATTGGTTTTGTGTCATGTCCGTCAGAGTTTGTTATGAACGCAACTTTTTTCAACACCCTGAAGGGTAGAGAATTGGAACTTTGCAAATATCTTTCTCAATGTGCTGCAAAGATAAAGTGTCAAGATTAGGGTGCTACGCCCACTAAGGCGCTGACAAATCGATAACTTAAATTCAATAAAACTATATATGTTCCATACATATTTTGTTGATAAGATAGCTACTGGCGTTCTCCAAAAAGAAGCATCAACATTTTCCGCCAAATTTGGTGCCAAGATCGTCCCGCTGCCTTGTAAAATCTAACTCACCTATATCATTGACAGCTTTAAGCTAGAGTCACCTTATTTGGTAGATAGCTGTCGACATCTCCCAAAGATCTTTACGATATTTCTTTTAAAGTTTTTGAGCTGGACTCACTACAAATGTGCATCAAACTATCTTTGATACTATCTTGGCCGCCCCCTTGCAAGCAGACTTCCTTGCCACTCATTTTATAATGGTATCAGAGTATTCCGCAGTCGGCTGCTTCCGACTGATATTTTATTATTTGTTTTATATTGCTCTATAATTGTCTGTACACATTTTATACTCTTTACCGAAGGTAAATTTACCGAAGGTTAAGAGTATATTGGGGTTGTGCAATGTCCGTCATGGTGTCCGTCCGTCCGTCTGTATGTTCGCAACTTTTTTCCACACCCTTCAAGCTAAAAACTTGAAAAATAAAAGTAAAAGTATTAAATAAAAGAAAAGTAAATTAAAGTATCAAGATAGCAACCCCCAAAAACTGCATCCAAAATTTTGGAGCCACGCTCACCCATTCCGCCCCCAACCCCCCCGCATTTTTAAGTCAAAAATGCCTATATCTCCCACAGATTTTAACTATAGCCACCAAATTTGGTGCCAAGAAAGTTGATGATAACCCCCCAAAAACTGCATCAAAAGATTGGATGCCACGCCCACCAATACCGCCCTAGCCACCCCCATCTGCCACAATGCTTCGTCAAAAATAGGAATGCGTGTATCTTCCAGAGTTGTGGAGCTAGAGCCACCAAATTTGGTAGAAAGATAGCTGGCAACGAAAAAAAAATTCAAAAATCTGCATCAAAGTTTTTTAACCACGCCCACCCCTTCCGCCCCCCTTTCACAAACTCTGAGCTAGAGACACCAAATTTGGTATGAAGGTTAAAATTGACCTATCACATAGGTATTCAGCAAAAATTTCGATGTCACGCCCACCCATACCTCCCCCAGCCGCCCTTCCCCCACCTTTTACAAACTTTCAGCTAGAGTCACCAAATTTGGTATGAAGATAGCAATTGACATACCACAAAGATCTGCATAAAAATAGGTATGCCACGCCCACCCAAACCGCTCGCAGCCCCCCTTCCCACACCTTTTAAAACTTTGAGCTAGAGTTACCAAATTTGGAAGGAAGACAGCTGGAGGCATCCCCATCTGCATCGTAGAATCTTTAAGGCAGCGTACACCCCTGCCGCATCCGTACCCCTTTGCAATCAGGACTCTTTTTACCGGTTTTAAAACTGGTAACGAGTATACCGCAGTCGGTTGCGTCCGACTGCAACGTTTCCACTTGTTTATTTATAAATTTGTGTTGTTCATGTCTTCAGTTCTTCTATCGAACTCAAGTCCATCACTTAAGACTGGACTGGAAATCGGGCGGCAAGGCGAATTGTATGTTTACGAGCAAAATCTAGCTGCTGCCTTTGATTCGTATACCTCTGCGTTAGAGATTCTGGTTCCGTTTGTTAACAATGAACCAAAAGGTGAGCGTCGCAATTTGCTGCTACAACAGGTTAGTCATGGAACTATAAAAGTTTTATATAAGGTTATCAATAAGCCTTATTTTTCAGCTGGAGTTCTGGATCAAAGAAGCCGAGAGCATCAAAAGTATTTTAAGCGCAAAAAACTTGGATGAGGAAGAGCAAAAGCTGTCCACAGTACGGAGCTGCAGTATACAGTAGAAAGTTGATGACGCTTAACAAGCGTTTTAAAATAAATAGATGTAGATGTTGCTTACTTACGTACATTATACAGTTGCGAACACAAAAATATAAGTGCAGTGGTGTTTCAACTATAAAACTGCCAAATTAAATGCTTAGTCCAAATGATGAACAAGTTACTAAATTTGTAACTGTAATAAGTTTTTAAGAATATTAAGCATTTGTGCGGCTCTGTACTCCAGATGTTTTTAATTAAAAGTGTTTAAATCAAAAAATTCGAAGAAAAAGTTTCCACACTTCAATCGAACACAAATTTTCGCATTGTCACACCAATTTTGAGCGATCGACAACTGGAAGAATATTCTATGGTCAGATGATAGCAACGTGGTTATGTTTGGTGGTAAAGGTTCTCGTTTGTACGTCGGACGTCCTAAGGATGCAAAATACCATCCGAAATACACTGCAAAAACGATTTAACACAAGGGAATGAGCGTTATGGTTTGGGCTGGTTGACGTAGAATGCGTCTTACCTATCAATAATGAGGTCTCAATCTGAAAAAGTTGTAATATGAGAGTTGTACAAAATCACTTATTGCTCATGGACTAATGGATTAATTTTCCTCAAATTAATTTCATTTTAAAGTCAAGGCTTCAAACTTTCAATAAATATATATTTATATATGTACGTAAGTATTGATTACATTTTCTATTAAAGAAATGGAAACAAATATGTGTTTATTTTTGCTTCATTTCGAAGACTTTAAATTGCTCTAGCAATCTCAAAAATTCATCAATTACGCTAATTTTTGGAATATATGTAAGTTGAGATGAGTTTAACAAACATTCCAACATTCAAATTTTATATACTTTTGCCAAAAAATATATGTAACTTTATAAGGCAAAAAATCAGTGCAAAAATCATGACTTTTGTTTAAAATATATACTGATATCTTCTGTGTGGAAATTTCATTAAAATATTCGGGCAATAGTAGATGCCGGGTATAAGTCGCGCACGCCAAGAAGAAAATCATTTGTCAATGCCGTCAACAGAAACAAACGATTGGAGTTCGCAAAACAATATGAAAATGCGTTTCCTGACTTTTGGCGTAATGTCGTATTCTCTGACGAGTCAAAATTTAACATTTTTGGGTCAGATGGTCGAATTCGGGTGTGGAGAAGAACTGGAGAAGCCCTCAACCCAAAAAACACAATTAAAAAGACAATAAGCATGGCGGTGGGGGAGTAATGGTTTGGGGCTGTATATAAATATGTCGGAGCGTCGGTGGTATCAGTGTTTTTCTCACTTCGAGCAGCGAGCCCCGCGCCCTTTGTTGGTGCCATGCTTCAACTTATTTTCTTTTTGTATTTAAATTCTTAATCGTGATGCGTCTGTTCGCTTTGACCATTCTATACTAACTGCGTGCTTCGTTCAACACATAATGTGTGTACTCGTTCTACCTTTTTTTTTGCCTGGCAACGCCGCAACTTAAGAACTCTCTCTCTCTCTCTCGCATATTCTTCTTCTGTTTATATACAGCCTGTACCAGCAAAAGAAGCAACATACCGACAACGCAAGGCACGGGTAACACTCAGTGAGAGAATAAACAGTTAACTCTCTCACCGACTCTCGGTGATACAAGGGAACCACGACAAAAATAACGGTTGTTCTCTTTTCTTTATTCTTTTTGCTTACAATTTCGACACATACAATATTCTGCTTACTGTACTTAAATTCCTAACACAAAACTAACCATTCTCCGACACGGCCAATTCTGACAATAACACGTCCTCGTGTATAAATTTAGCAATTCATGTTGATATGTTCCACCCAAGTAGGTTTTTTTTTTTTTTTTTTTTTTTTAAATTTAATTCAAAGTAATCTTTACAAACAAAGTTGGTGACAAAATCATACCAAAGAATGTCCTATAGCGCACCCTGTCTACCTATGTTTCTCGAAGAGGCCTGTTGATCATGATGATACACGTTTATGCGTCTGTTTCAACGCTAGCGCCCTCACTGGCACTGTCTCTTGCGCATGTTTCAGCGCCACCGTCTGTACCCTCACTGGTACCGTTTGCGTCTGTTTCATCGCTAGTACCCTCATTGGCACTGTCTCTTGCGCATGTTTCAGCGCTAGTACCCTCACTGGCACTGTCTCTTGCGCATGTTTCAGCGCCACCATTCATCATATCCTCATCCATCTCCGCAGAAACTGTCTCGACCGGTAACGCTCTTAAACACTCATGTGGGTACTTGTACGTTCGTTTGCTTTTTAATGATTTCAAACAATACCTGTCTCCTTCTAATATTTCTATGATAACAAATGGACCCTTAAATTTTGGATCTAGTTTGGTTTGATTTCTCTCTTCGCACTTGAGCAGAACATAATCACCCACTTTATGCCTTACAACTTTTGATTTGCCTTTATCACTATTTTCTTTGTCGTAAAGTGCATTAATTACAATATTATTTTTTGCTTGTGCTCTTATCTCTTCTAAATTATCATATTTTTCATCAACAATGTTCGATAGCATTCCTAACGGCCTTACATCTTTTCCAATGAGGAGTTGTAATGGACTAAACTTGGTCACACGATTAACGGTGCAATTTATCGCTAACTGAACGTCCTTCAAAGCCTCTTGCCATGAACGTTGGCTCGTCTCTACAGCTGTTAGTAGACTCTTAAGTGTACTCATTACACGCTCGACCTGTCCATTTGCTCGACTAGCTCCCGTGGCTATCAAATGCAACTTGATATTTTGTGCAGAGCAAAATTCCTTAAACCCAGATCCCGAAAAGCATCGTCCCTGATCTGCTATAATACGGGTTGGAACACCAAACAATGATATAACCGCCTTCATTGAGACTATACAATTTTCGGAATCTATTTTCAGTGTATGATGCAAATAAACAAACTTTGTAAACGCATCTATAGCGACTATGACGTACTCTTTTTGGTAGTTCTTGCCACTTAGTTTACCGGTGATGTCTACATGTACCGTATGCCAGGGTATTTCGACTTTAGGAATCGGATGCATTTCTTGTTGAACCCTTCCGGACTGCGGTTTTGATAACTTGCACGTGATACAATTGTTAACGAATTTTCGTACGTATCTCGTCATACCTTCGAACCAGTAACAACTATACACTTTGTCGAGGGTCTTTTCCCAACCGAGGTGCATGACTGCCTCGTGAATGTGATTAATGACAGCCCACCTATACGCCCTGGGAACTACAGGTAACCAACGTGTTCTTCCATTCCTTTGAATTTTTCGAAACAGCACGCCTTCTCTCAATTCATACGTACTGGCCACAGTCTCGTTCATTTCATTATTTTGTAATTTAGAGATTAAAGATGTTATCTCAAGATCTCGCTGCTGTTCTGCGATAAGCCAGGTGTCACATAACTCGGTTAAATTAACTCGCTTTTCAGAAGTCTTAGTTACAAGCTTGGACTTTTCTTTTATTGGGTTTCGGGAGAAGAAGTCTACGTGTGCCATGCGTTTTCCTTTTCTATAAACAATGTCAAACTCAAAAGATTGCAAATACAACCACCATCGATACACCTTGTCGTCTAACTCAATCTTTTGTTGACTAGCCTTCAAGGAGTTACAATCAGTATACACTGTAAATTTGATACCCTTTAAATAATGTTGATAATATTTTACCGCGTTATATACGGCCAAGGTTTCCAAAAGATATGAATTATACCTAGACTCGGCTGGGGTTGTACATTTACTGTAATACTCGATAACATGATTTTTGTCACTTATTTTGTGCATGAGTATCGCACCATAACCCACTGAGCTAGCGTCTGTATGCAGTTCCACCGGATATTGTGGATCGAAAATCATTAATACCGGGCTACGAGTCAGTGCAAAGATTATCTTCTTTCTCACTACTTCATGACATTCTTTCCAGTCAAAACTATTATTATCTTTAGATGTTAGACAAAATAGAGGCTTTAATGTTTCCGAGAAGTTTGGCACAAATTGTCTAAAGTAGGATGCCAGTCCAATAAACTGTCTTAGCTGCGTGACCGTTTGTGGCGGTGACAATTCAACTAATGCCTGCAATTTTCGTGGATTGGGTCTAAGCTCACCCGCCTCTACTTCGTAACCCAGATACTCTATCTTTGATTTTAGAAATTTACATTTTTCGAAATTGAATGAAAATCCGGCTTGAATCAGGGTTTCTATTACTTTCTGCAGTCTTGAAATTGCCTCATCTTTACTTTCGGCTACAACTAATACATCATCTATGTAAACTACCCCATACGAATACGAAAGTGGCCCCAAAGCCTTTATTATTGCTCGCTGAAACACCGACGGAGCGTTTTTTAAACCGAATGGCATTGCCAAAAACTCGAATTGCCCCTCTGGCGTAACAAATGCTGTACGCTCTATCGACTCTGGGTGAACAGGTATTTGGTAGAATCCACTGGCCATGTCCAAGCAAGAAAAATACCTTCCCCCACGTAGCCTTGCAATTTGGTCTGAGATAAGAGGCAGTGGGTACTTATCAGAAATGGTGTTAGCGTTAAGCTCCCTATAGTCGACGCATAGGCGATCAGTTCCGTTTTTCTTTCTAACCAATAAAATCGGACTCGCAAATGGGGAGCAGCTCGGTCGAATAATATTTGCCGCCAACAATTCGTTAATTTTTGATCGAACGGTTTGCTTTTCATCTACGCTAAGCCTATATGGTCGCCTTTGTACCGTTTTGTTTGCATCTATTAACCGAATTTCCAACTGCCCTGTATTGACACGACTCCTTGGCACTTCAGAGATAAAGTGTTCCATGTATGGTTTCAAAACGTTTATTAGACGGTTCTTGTCAGCTTTGTCTAGTTCTACATTTTCGTTTACGCAATCTTCATAAGTTTTGGGTTCGGTTACAACATTAACCAATTTCACTTTATAAATGCAGAACTTGTCTGACTCAATCGTCACTCCATAACCCTGACTTAAAATTTCCCTGCCTATCATTACATCGTGTTTCAAATATTTATCCATAACGACGTGAAATAACATTTCCAAAACATAATCATTAATGGTCACATTAGTCAAAATTTGCGTAGCGCTACAAACAGAATCGTTTCCAATACCCTTAAGCATAACAACATTATGTAATCTTTTACCAGAAAATTTTCCAGCTGCATTTTCCTTAACGAGTGAACACTCGGCTCCAGAATCAAAACAAAACTCAACAGACTCACCAGAGTGTTGGAGCACACCTTTTGGTTCCACCACCGAACATACATTCACTCTCTTTTCAGTGCTCTGACCATTCAAAGGGCACCCAGTAGAAATGTGTCCAGCTTTTCCACACTTGTAGCAGATTACGTTGGACTTTTGCTCCTTCGATCTCATGTCCATGCCTCCAGCATATCCACTTCCTGATGGGTGCGATTCTCGATTTTTCTTCTGGCGGCAGTCTGCAATTTTGTGTCCCGCCTTTCCACAATAATGACAAGTGATGTTTGTCAACTTCTGTTTCTTCCTTTCTGGACCCATGGTAGATTCTGCGCTAAAAGTCTCTTGACGCTGCCCGATTTCGTACACCTGCAATTGTTGCTGCAACTCGCTTCGCGACTTGATGTTTGTAGTGCACACCAGGTTTTTCAGCCTGCTGTCCAATTGTGCAGTATGAGCGAGCAAAACTGACACCACTAATTCTTCGAGCTCCATACTTTTCATTTTCGTCATTAACTCAGTGACGAGTCGGCTTGCATACGACGACATGCACTCTCCAGTCCCTGGGCGTCCGTTTAGCAGTTTTAGAAGAGTAGTTGTAGTTGTCTCTACGCCCACAAATCTTTGTTTAAATAGTTCCCTGAATTGAGCCCAAGTCATGCCGGGAAAACAGATTTGTGAAAGCCAAGGCGATGCACTGCCATCCAAAGCTTTGCTGAGAGCAATCACGAGTGCACTACCCTCAAGTGGGTTTTCAATAAAAATCATGTCGGCCGTCGTACTCCAAGCACATGCATCAGCGCCCGCAGCGTCGGGATTGTATTTTGGTAAAAACACCGTTTTTGATTCACGAGGCGCTGCATTTGCCTGCACTGTTCGCAGCAACTCCATAAAATTTCTATTTTGTTGCTTGAAAATTTGACGCCACTGAGAGTCAGGAGGATCCAATCCCACTTCTGATGTCGGAGCGTCGGTGGTATCAGTGTTTTTCTCACTTCGAGCAGCGAGCCCCGCGCCCTTTGTTGGTGCCATGCTTCAACATATTTTCTTTTTGTATTTCAATTCTTAATCGTGATGCGTCTGTTCGCTTTGACCATTCTATACTAACTGCGTGCTTCGTTCAACACATAATGTGTGTACTCGTTCTACCTTTTTTTTGCCTGGCAACGCCGCAACTTAAGAACTCTCTCTCTCTCTCTCGCATATTCTTCTTCTGTTTATATACAGCCTGTACCAGCAAAAGAAGCAACATACCGACAACGCAAGGCACGGGTAACACTCAGTGAGAGAATAAACAGTTAACTCTCTCACCGACTCTCGGTGATACAAGGGAACCACGACAAAAATAACGGCTGTTCTCTTTTCTTTATTCTTTTTGCTTACAATTTCGACACATACAATATTCTGCTTACTGTACTTAAATTCCTAACACAAAACTAACCATTCTCCGACACGGCCAATTCTGACAATAACACGTCCTCGTGTATAAATTTAGCAATTCATGTTGATATGTTCCACCCAAGTAGGTTTTTTTTTTTTTTTTTTTTTTAAATTTAATTCAAAGTAATCTTTACAAACAAAGTTGGTGACAAAATCATACCAAAGAATGTCCTATAGCGCACCCTGTCTACCTATGTTTCTCGAAGAGGCCTGTTGATCATGATGATACACGTTTATGCGTCTGTTTCAACGCTAGCGCCCTCACTGGCACTGTCTCTTGCGCATGTTTCAGCGCCACCGTCTGTACCCTCTGGTACAGTTTGCGTCTGTTTCATCGCTAGTACCCTCATTGGCACTGTCTCTTGCGCATGTTTCAGCGCTAGTACCCTCACTGGCACTGTCTCTTGCGCATGTTTCAGCGCCACCATTCATCATATCTTCATCCATCTCCGCAGAAACTGTCTCGACCGGTAACGCTCTTAAACACTCATGTGGGTACTTGTACGTTCGTTTGCTTTTTAATGATTTCAAACAATACCTGTCTCCTTCTAATATTTCTATGATAACAAATGGACCCTTAAATTTTGGATCTAGTTTGGTTTGATTTCTCTCTTCGCACTTGAGCAGAACATAATCACCCACTTTATGCCTTACAACTTTTGATTTGCCTTTATCACTATTTTCTTTGTCGTAAAGTGCATTAATTACAATATTATTTTTTGCTTGTGCTCTTATCTCTTCTAAATTATCATATTTTTCATCAACAATGTTCGATAGCATTCCTAACGGCCTTACATCTTTTCCAATGAGGAGTTGTAATGGACTAAACTTGGTCACACGATTAACGGTGCAATTTATCGCTAACTGAACCTCCTTCAAAGCCTCTTGCCATGAACGTTGGCTCGTCTCTACAGCTGTTAGTAGACTCTTAAGTGTACTCATTACACGCTCGACCTGTCCATTTGCTCGACTAGCTCCCGTGGCTATCAAATGCAACTTGATATTTTGTGCAGAACAAAATTCCTTAAACCCAGATCCCGAAAAGCATCGTCCCTGATCTGCTATAATACGGGTTGGAACACCAAACAATGATATAACCGCCTTCATTGAGACTATACAATTTTCGGAATCTATTTTCAGTGTATGATGCAAATAAACAAACTTTGTAAACGCATCTATAGCGACTATGACGTACTTAGGAATCGGATGCATTTCTTGTTGAACCCTTCCGGACTGCGGTTTTGATAACTTGCACGTGATACAATTGTTAACGAATTTTCGTACGTATCTCGTCATACCTTCGAACCAGTAACAACTATACACTTTGTCGAGGGTCTTTTCCCAACCGAGGTGCATGACTGCCTCGTGAATGTGATTAATGACAGCCCACCTATACGCCCTGGGAACTACAGGTAACCAACGTGTTCTTCCATTCCTTTGAATTTTTCGAAACAGCACGCCTTCTCTCAATTCATACGTACTGGCCACAGTCTCGTTCATTTCATTATTTTGTAATTTAGAGATTAAAGATGTTATCTCAAGATCTCGCTGCTGTTCTGCGATAAGCCAGGTGTCACATAACTCGGTTAAATTAACTCGCTTTTCAGAAGTCTTAGTTACAAGCTTGGACTTTTCTTTTATTGGGTTTCGGGAGAAGAAGTCTACGTGTGCCATGCGTTTTCCTTTTCTATAAACAATGTCAAACTCAAAAGATTGCAAATACAACCACCATCGATACACCTTGTCGTCTAACTCAATCTTTTGTTGACTAGCCTTCAAGGAGTTACAATCAGTATACACTGTAAATTTGATACCCTTTAAATAATGTTGATAATATTTTACCGCGTTATATACGGCCAAGGTTTCCAAAAGATATGAATTATACCTAGACTCGGCTGGGGTTGTACATTTACTGTAATACTCGATAACATGATTTTTGTCACTTATTTTGTGCATGAGTATCGCACCATAACCCACTGAGCTAGCGTCTGTATGCAGTTCCACCGGATATTGTGGATCGAAAATCATTAATACCGGGCTACGAGTCAGTGCAAAGATTATCTTCTTTCTCACTACTTCATGACATTCTTTCCAGTCAAAACTATTATTATCTTTAGATGTTAGACAAAATAGAGGCTTTAATGTTTCCGAGAATTTTGGCACAAATTGTCTAAAGTAGGATGCCAGTCCAATAAACTGTCTTAGCTGCGTGACCGTTTGTGGCGGTGACAATTCAACTAATGCCTGCAATTTTCGTGGATTGGGTCTAAGCTCACCCGCCTCTACTTCGTAACCCAGATACTCTATTTTTGATTTTAGAAATTTACATTTTTCGAAATTGAATGAAAATCCGGCTTGAATCAGGGTTTCTATTACTTTCTGCAGTCTTGAAATTGCCTCATCTTTACTTTCGGCTACAACTAATACATCATCTATGTAAACTACCGCATACGAATACGAAAGTGGCCCCAAAGCCTTTATTATTGCTCGCTGAAACACCGACGGAGCGTTTTTTAAACCGAATGGCATTGCCAAAAACTCGAATTGCCCCTCTGGCGTAACAAATGCTGTACGCTCTATCGACTCTGGGTGAACAGGTATTTGGTAGAATCCACTGGCCATGTCCAAGCAAGAAAAATACCTTCCCCCACGTAGCCTTGCAATTTGGTCTGAGATAAGAGGCAGTGGGTACTTATCAGAAATGGTGTTAGCGTTAAGCTCCCTATAGTCGACGCATAGGCGATCAGTTCCGTTTTTCTTTCTAACCAATAAAATCGGACTCGCAAATGGGGAGCAGCTCGGTCGAATAATATTTGCCGCCAACAATTCGTTAATTTTTGATCGAACGGTTTGCTTTTCATCTACGCTAAGCCTATATGGTCGCCTTTGTACCGTTTTGTTTGCATCTATTAACCGAATTTGCAACTGCCCTGTATTGACACGACTCCTTGGCACTTCAGAGATAAAGTGTTCCATGTATGGTTTCAAAACGTTTATTAGACGGTTCTTGTCAGCTTTGTCTAGTTCTACATTTTCGTTTACGCAATCTTCATAAGTTTTGGGTTCGGTTACAACATTAACCAATTTCACTTTATAAATGCAGAACTTGTCTGACTCAATCGTCACTCCATAACCCTGACTTAAAATTTCCCTGCCTATCATTACATCGTGTTTCAAATATTTATCCATAACGACGTGAAATAACATTTCCAAAACATAATCATTAATGGTCACATTAGTCAAAATTTGCGTAGCGCTACAAACAGAATCGTTTCCAATACCCTTAAGCATAACAACATTATGTAATCTTTTACCAGAAAATTTTCCAGCTGCATTTTCCTTAACGAGTGAACACTCGGCTCCAGAATCAAAACAAAACTCAACAGACTCACCAGAGTGTTGGAGCACACCTTTTGGTTCCACCACCGAACATACATTCACTCTCTTTTCAGTGCTCTGACCATTCAAAGGGCACCCAGTAGAAATGTGTCCAGCTTTTCCACACTTGTAGCAGATTACGTTGGACTTTTGCTCCTTCGATCTCATGTCCATGCCTCCAGCATATCCACTTCCTGATGGGTGCGATTCTCGATTTTTCTTCTGGCGGCAGTCTGCAATTTTGTGTCCCGCCTTTCCACAATAATGACAAGTGATGTTTGTCAACTTCTGTTTCTTCCTTTCTGGACCCATGGTAGATTCTGCGCTAAAAGTCTCTTGACGCTGCCCGATTTCGTACACCTGCAATTGTTGCTGCAACTCGCTTCGCGACTTGATGTTTGTAGTGCACACCAGGTTTTTCAGCCTGCTGTCCAATTGTGCAGTATGAGCGAGCAAAACTGACACCACTAATTCTTCGAGCTCCATACTTTTCATTTTCGTCATTAACTCAGTGACGAGTCGGCTTGCATACGACGACATGCACTCTCCAGTCCCTGGGCGTCCGTTTAGCAGTTTTAGAAGAGTAGTTGTAGTTGTCTCTACGCCCACAAATCTTTGTTTAAATAGTTCCCTGAATTGAGCCCAAGTCATGCCGGGAAAACAGATTTGTGAAAGCCAAGGCGATGCACTGCCATCCAAAGCTTTGCTGAGAGCAATCACGAGTGCACTACCCTCAAGTGGGTTTTCAATAAAAATCATGTCGGCCGTCGTACTCCAAGCACATGCATCAGCGCCCGCAGCGTCGGGATTGTATTTTGGTAAAAACACCGTTTTTGATTCACGAGGCGCTGCATTTGCCTGCACTGTTCGCAGCAACTCCATAAAATTTCTATTTTGTTGCTTGAAAATTTGACGCCACTGAGAGTCAGGAGGATCCAATCCCACTTCTGATGTCGGAGCGTCGGTGGTATCAGTGTTTTTCTCACTTCGAGCAGCGAGCCCCGCGCCCTTTGTTGGTGCCATGCTTCAACATATTTTCTTTTTGTATTTCAATTCTTAATCGTGATGCGTCTGTTCGCTTTGACCATTCTATACTAACTGCGTGCTTCGTTCAACACATAATGTGTGTACTCGTTCTACCTTTTTTTTGCCTGGCAACGCCGCAACTTAAGAACTCTCTCTCTCTCTCGCATATTCTTCTTCTGTTTATATACAGCCTGTACCAGCAAAAGAAGCAACATACCGACAACGCAAGGCACGGGTAACACTCAGTGAGAGAATAAACAGTTAACTCTCTCACCGACTCTCGGTGATACAAGGGAACCACGACAAAAATAACGGCTGTTCTCTTTTCTTTATTCTTTTTGCTTACAATTTCGACACACAATATTCTGCTTACTGTACTTAAATTCCTAACACAAAACTAACCATTCTCCGACAAATAAATAAATAAATAACTAAATAGCTGCAAGTGGCGTGGGCAGCTTAGAAATTATTGAAGGAGTAATGGACCATAAGGTTTATATTGAAGCTTTAAAAAAAAATTTGGGGCCTAGCGTGGAAAAGTTGGGAGTATCCAACTCGTATTACTTTCAACAAGACAATGATCCGAAGCACACGGCCCATGACAGAGTCCTGATCTCAATCCAATTGAGCATTGGTGACATATGCTGGAAAAAAGGATCAGGAACCACTACATAAGCTCAAAATCAAGACTTATTGAGGTTTTGAAAGAGGAGTGGGCAAAAATTGACCAATCCTACACGGAAAAACTGGTGTTATCCATGCCAAACCGTCTAAAGGCAGTCATAAAAAATAAAGGATACCCAACTAAATATTAAGATTGCGATAATTTGTATTTTTTTTTAGAATATTCTTAGATAATAAGTACGGTGTACGAAGACTTTATTGGAGCCAAAAACGTGCCGTTTCTTTGTTTTTTATTTATAACCTTTTTTTGTTAGCAAACATATCGGGTTTGTTTTTTATGATTTATAAAGTTAAATAATAAAAATAAAAAAAAATGCATCGAAACTTTTTTTATATGACATTTATAAATATGTACATGTTTTTTTCGATAGCAAAGAAAAAGATATGTAGTTGCTGTACGAAGACATTATTGGTACACTGTAATTATATTTTTTTCAAATGTGTGTTTTTTGTGTATATTAGTATTAGTGATGTAAGTATGAGCGAGTGCGATAGCTGATAGCATGTGCATATGGGTTTGTTTCACTTGATCTGTGCGTCTCAGCTCAGCAAACAGTCGATGGAACTATCGGACAATCGATGGTTTATACTATCTTTTGCACTATCGAGGGCACCAGCGGCTACCGATAGCAATTGCTATCAGACATTTTTGCATGAATGAATACAAAATATATATATATGAAGGATCAATGTTATTTCCAAGATTCATCATTGAAAACTTATTTATTCTTTCGTAGCACAGCAAGTTCTGCTCGAGTCAATGCCGCTTTCTGAACTAAACTCTCCGAAAGACACAGCGCACCATCGTCGAACGTTCCTTGTTTTTCACTCAAAGTGCCTAACGGATCTTTTTAGTTCGCGGAATACGATCAGACCTCACTCAGTAACAGTCCTCCATTGCTGCTACTACCCAGTGGCGCAAATGCTCATTATTAGTTCGATTACGAACGGAATACTTCTTGCCTGTTTGCATTCAAAAACCAATTACAAGCTCCATTACTTTCTTAACACAATGGCCGCTTTGTAGGCAAGGTGCATGAATTTATTGAATTTCGTAATGCTGAAAGTAATGACGAGCCGAAGTTTAATTCGGGTCTCCATTACCCAAGCGTAGACTTTTAAAATATTGTAATGCAGAAATTCTGCAGCCTGTATAAAAAGCAGCATACAATTTTAAAATCGCTTATGGGATGGTAATGTGCTTACATTCCAAGACAATATACATACCTGCAACGCAATTTCCCACTATATAAAGTGGCTTATTTTCCTGCAATGTAATTGAATAAATAATTGATTACAAAAGAAACTAAACATACTCTCTAGTAATGTAGTCGTTTTTTTTTATTCAAATTTAAATTTTAACATTTATTTTTCATTTTCTTCATCATGTTTGGCTTACTATCAAATTTTTGTTTCGCTAGCCGACCTTTTTGAAGACGGAAGCAGTTGCGAATTGTTGTTGCGTAGGTTTTGTTTGGACATCCTTCTGTTTTAATAGCATCTGTAAATTTAACATTATTAATTTGTTGTTATTGAAAATAAAATAAAGATGATTTATACATACCATATAGAGCATCGTTTAAGGCTTTAAACAGTTTAAACTGCTCTTTCCCATTTAGGCCGTCAAAATTCAGATTTGTTCTTTATTATTAATGAATAATGAATAAATGTATCTATTATTTTTAACTCACTGCGAAAAATGCGTCCACACAATACAAGAAATTAGTAAAAATGACGTGAGCCGCGCGTAAAACGAAAACGATAGACGAAAGTCATCACACACATGCAATTATGCATTTGTATTAAAACACTTTAGCACTAAACACACAAAAGGAATAGGCATAGACCATGATGGAATAAGTATAAGGTGGTCTCGTCGGCAAAAGCACAGCCTTAGCGTATGCTAGCAGTAAGTGCGAGTGAAACGCACACTTACAGTGAGTGTGAATGAAACGGTTGGATATTGTGTTGATTAACCCTACTGGTCCCCGGGGTTTAAATAGCCCAATATGAAACAAAGCGGTAAGTTAGTTTTAATAGTTTTATTTTAATAATTTTAATTAGCAATTAGTCGTTGTTTTTCGCTTCACAACACATTTCGGTCAGAATAAACTTCACCAGTACATGCTGCGGCAAAATTTGCAGTAGCTCATTTTTGTGTTCGCTTAAGGGTTAAGTGCTCAGAAAAAATCGTCCGCACACAACCTTTCGTTCAACAAGCACGAACGCACTGAAGCTAAGGGCTTTAATCGTGCTAGCGTCGGCGCCGACGAGACCACCAACTTATTTCACACATAGACAAAGGAACGCACGCGGGCCAAACACATAACGAAACATGAAAAAAACGAAAGACGAAAATCGTTTGTGGGTTAGAGGGGAAGGGGCGTACAAAAACGAATTTGACAACAGCTCGTTGCGTTCGTGCGAGCAGTAGTTTTTATTTTGGCAATTACAAATGCGATGGAACAAATGATCATAGGTAATGCATTACATTTCGGCTTGAAATTATGCATTATTTCGACCGACCTCAGTCAGCTCTGCGCCACTGGGTATGCTTACTCGCTCTTAATTGCGCATTTGCAAACCAAGGCACCGTAATGTATGCCGCCTATGCGTCGCCTACTTTATATGACGCTCTGATAAATACACTGGCCTACAAAACATTAGCGCTCTGACATACGCATATACACTAACCTACAAAGTACATGTACTAGCGCTCCGACATATACATATGTTTGTTTTCAAAGAATAAAAATATAATAAAATGCCTCCTAAAAGCGCAAATATTTAACAAAATATTTGCAAAATAAAAGGAAAAGAGCGCGCGTACTATTAGTGATGTAAGCAATAAGTGTGAGCGAGTGCGATAGCGGATAAAATGTGCATATGGTTTTGTTTTATATGTTTAATATACAGTCGAACTTCCATGTAACGAATCTGAAGGGGACAAGAAAAAACTTCGTTATATAGAAATTTCGTTACATGGAAATGATGATAGAAACTGCAGACTAAAGAATCGCGCAAATTTTCACTTTTCTACAATGTGTACAACTATTCTAAATATAGTTAATCACAATCCGTTATTCTTTGCTTTGGTGCCTATAAAAATTTACGGAGTAATCCCAACAACATCATCTACGTCTACATCTTCGATGGGCACTGAGCAGTACAAAATTTTCATAAAAAACTGTGCAGCGAAGATCAGAGAAAAAGCAAAACATAATGCGAAAACAAAACGGTAAATGAAAAAATGTGTTAGTGTTTTGTTTTCGCATTCTGAACATAATTCGTGCATAAAATGAAACAATAACGAATAAATTCGTTATAGGGAATAGTAAACTCATGAGCGTACGAGCTACGTCCTAAAAATATATTCGTAATAAAGAAATATTCACTATAGGGAATTTTTTTTTTTTGGAGCCACGCCCCCATCCGCCCCCAGCCCCACCGCATTTTAAAGTCAAAAAACATATCTTCCACAGTTTTGCTATATCCACCAAATTGGTGCCAAGATAGGATGATGACCCCCTAAACCACCAAAGTTTGATGCCACGCCCACCGAACCCCTAGCCCCCCCCCACCCCAACGCTGTAAAAAGGGAATGCTGTTCTTCCAGAGTTGTGAGCAACACAAATTCGTTAGGGAAGATAACTCGGCGACGACACGCCCAAAAACATATCATCAAAGTTTTAGTCACTTAATTTTTTAGCCACGCCCCCATTCCGCCCCCAGCCCCCCGCATTTTAAAATCAGAAAAGACTATATCTCCCACAGTTTTTGAGCTATAGCCACCAAATTTGGTGCCAAGATAGGTGATGATGACCCCCTAAAAACTGCACCAAAAGTTTGGATGCCACGCCCACCGATACTGCCCTAGCCGCCCCCATCCACCCCAACGCTTCGTCAAAAACGGGAATGCGTGTATCTTCCAGAGTTGTGGAGCTAGAGCCTCCAAATTTGGTGGGAAGATAGCTGTTAACGACCCCCAAAAAACTGCATCAAAGTTTTGGAGCCACGCCCTCCATTTCGCCCCCCTTTCCCCACTTTTTACAATTTTCGAGGTAGAGTCACCAAATTTGGTTTGAAGATAGCAATTGACATTCCACAAAGATCTGCATCACAAATTTGGATGCCACGCCCACCCATACCACCCCCAGCCCCCCTTTCCCCACTTTTTACAAATTTCGAGCTAGAGTCACAAAATTTGGTATGAAGATAGCAATTGATATTTCACAAAGATCTGCATCAAAAATTTTGATGCCACGCCCACCCATACCGCCCCCAGCCCCCCTTTCCCCACTTATTACAAATTTCGAGCTAGAGTCAGCAAATTTGGTATGAAGATAGCAATTGATATTTCACAAAGATCTGCAACAAAAATTTTGATGCCACAACTACCCATACCGCCCCCAGCCCCCCCCTTTCCCTACATTTTACAAACTTTGAGCTAGAGTCACCAAATTTGGAAGGAATATAGCTGGTGGCATCCCCATCTGCATCGGAGAATCTTTAAGGCAGCGTACACCCCTGCCGCATCCGTAC
The DNA here is from genome assembly GCA_018904305.1 of Scaptomyza montana. NCBI lineage: Eukaryota > Metazoa > Arthropoda > Insecta > Diptera > Drosophilidae > Scaptomyza > Scaptomyza montana. Next base: position 273,269 of record JAEIGR010000072.1, on the reverse strand, counting down.
CCCTTTGCAATCAGGCCTCTTTTTACCGGTTTTAATACTGGTATCGAGTATGCCGCAGTCGGTTGCGTCCGACTGCAACGTTTCCACTTGTTTTTCTTACTATGGATTCGAATTTCGGGACAAACCAATTTTTGTGAAGGGCACGTATTCAGCTAATAATGAAAAATAATTATTTGAATAGTTTCGTACTCAAATTGTTTGGTTTTTGGACGATAAGAAAAAGTTGGTTGGTGATGCTATTATTTTTTTCGCAACTGTGCATGCAGATTATTTAATAAACAAAATACACGCTGAGTGCGTTCACGCATAAAGCTCGGACACAAAACTATAAAAGAAATGTTTTCAAACTGAAGAACTGTTATCAATTTTCTCTATAAAGAAGTTTTTCTTGTCCCCTTGAGATTCGTTATGTGGAAGTTCGTCTGTAGTTGGTCAAACCTTTAAACAACCAACAGAAATAATAATTAGCCACTAAAAATAAATGAATACGTACATATTATATTATAGTTTTGTCATGATATGTGCAAGGTAAAGGCCTTTACGCATTAGCCCCGTACAGCTCCCGTGCCGTACACATGAGTCTTACGACTGTAACGACAAGTGTTGAAAAATTCACATATTGTGGCGGTAAGCTAATTGTTTTTTGTAAATAAATCGGAAACGCAACTGTGTTTTGTACACTTGATTTCAAAATAATGATTCGCGCGCTACTTTTGTGTTTGAGTACAGCTAACGCCCTGCTGCTGGCGGTTGCATTTTAGTGAACCCATATTCGATGGGCAGAGCTGAGATTACCAAAGATTATGCTAAACATAACTGAAACCACTCAAAAGACTCAAGTCAAATTCACCTTAATGATCTATACCCTGTTATAGATCAGTTTCAGTACAATCCAGTTTATATGTTATTTAGAGTGTATCTTATTAATTAATTAATATATTTTTATTCATTACTTCTTGCGCAGCATTGACTGCCAAAACAATAAGTATGGCTCTATTGGAGCCTGAATTAGGTCAACTTTGTTAATTTTATCCGAAAAATGTATGAGCCGGCTCTTGCCCGACATGTTGTTGCATTTTTTACAACCGTAAATAGCTGCTGAAAGCTATTTACTGCCCGTAGCATTTTAACATAACATTTTAACATTTTCATTTTTCAACACTACCGTAACACCAGTAGCCAACAGAACTGCAGACCGAAAATGGAAGTACGGTACAGACGCTGTACGAGACCATTTTTTTATATGAAGTTTTTACATTACGGGAGCTGTACAGGCTTCTGCGTACAGGCCTTAAAGAAGGAAGCATCATAAACCCCCTTGAATAGCATTTGTGAGCTAAGTCTATATAGCCATGTCCGTCTGCCCGGCTGTTTTTATGGAAAATTCGTCTCAGGACAAGCAGGGTCCGTTCGTTCAATATGAATATCAAGTAGGCGTGCCAAACCAATCTTCCCTACTTGTTTATACTAAATTTAAGCCAATATCAATAAGAATGTATAGAGATAGATGTTTTACAGTAGCACAGCCAGCCAGGCATATTGTATGTATGCGCCCGCCGCCAGCGATTATCTAGCGCGCAGGCAATTGTTTTTATATATATATATAAGGCATTGGCCGAAACTTCTGAACAAAGTAAAATAAAATAAAGTCTGGGCAAAGTCTTGTTTTTCTGAATTTTTTGTAGGCAAATACGAATATGCACCAAATTTTAATCTAAATTTGCCGAAATTCATAAAAGTAGAGACAGGTCAATGAATGTCGAGGCAAATGCTACGCATAAATTTAAATATGCACGTGTAGATATACAGAGACACACATACAATCATATAGGAGCTAGCCGAAACAATATATCAAAAATCACTACAAAGCCCAGGTCCACCAAAACTGCAAGCATATGAAAACGCACTGTTGAGTCACCAAGCCTTTTTGGCAACTATTATTTTCAATAAATGACAAGAAGTTCACGAAAATTAGTACTTTTATTGTTTAATAGCACACATGCAAATATGTAACCAAATATGACAAGTGGCTGTGGCTTGACCGAGTGTCAGCTTCGCCCAAGTACAGAATCGCGCAACCGTTTAAGGGAAGTGATTAACAACGACTAATTACGAATGCCAAAAGCAAGAAGCATGCGCAGCCGTGTGCTAACATACATGTATTAAGAGAGGAGGCTACGCTGCCGACAAACGTTAGACTACAGTTATAATATCATTCATGATGATCTGACGGCTGCTCCCGACATACTCCCCCGTTGGAAGCCTGTCTTTCAACCACATCCGAAAGGGGCAGCAGGCAGAGCTTATTCACAGTCCTTCTGATGATCCCAGGCTGTCTTTAGATCTGCTACACGGACTACTCCATCATTGCCAGGAAAGAGTGCGACCACTTTCGCTAGTGTCCAACGCATTGGCGGCATATTCTCGTTCTTTACGAGGACCACGTCGTTGATCCGCAAGGACTGCGAGCCGTCTAAACGATCATAGTTAAGTTTCGTTAAGTCAGGCTCGATGATGGTTGTTGGAGGACCACCAAACAACAAATGGGCAGGCGTCAATACATTTAAATCTTCTGGATTTTCTGAAATTGAGAGTAGAGGACGAGAATTAACGATCGCCGATCTGGGAAACAAGCGTGCGCAATTCATGATGGCTTAGGCGAGAATTTCCAATGGAACGATAAAGATGGTACTTTGCTGATTTAACTGCGGCCTCCCATAATCCACCATTGTGTGGTGAACGTGGCGGGATGAACTTCCACTCGATGCTGTCTGCTAGGCACCATCGGCGAACAGTTTCCATATGTTGATCGCTTAGCATGAGCTGCCGAAAGTCCTCAAGCTCATTTTTTGCACCGACAAAATTGGTTGCATTACCAGACCAAATTTGGCTGGGTTTCCCACGCAGCGAAATGAAACGCTTGAGCGCACTGAGAAACGTTGCAGTAGACAAGTCCTTCACAAGCTCCATATGTATAGCCTTGCTTGTGAAACATATGAAGACACTAATGTAGGCCTTGATAGGTGGTCGATTGCGCACTTCAGATTTATAGAAGAATGGACCGCAGTAATCGATCCCTGTTCCAGCAAAGGGCCGAACTATCTGAAGACGTTCACTTGGTATTTGCGCTATTATTGGCTCCAGAAACTTTGGCTTGGCTCTTAAACAGATCGCACATCTGCCTACCGTCTTAGAAACGGTTCTAAGCCCACCTATGAGCCAATAACGAGCCGGATTTTAGCCAACAAGGCACGGGACCCAGTGTGCAGATTCTTTTTATGAGCGTGTTCGATTAGCGCGTGAGTGATTGGATGACGTCGAGGTAGGATAATTGGATGCCTTGCATCGAACGGTAGCGATGAATTCTTGAGTCGGCCACCAACACGCACGAGTCCAAATTCGTCAATAAAGGGTGATAATGAAGCGATGGAACTAGACTTTTTAACGACTCCCTTTGCACGCAGGTCCTTTATATCCTCCCATAGATGTCCTAGTTGTACAATTCGAATCAGGAGACGAGTTCCATTATGTACATATGTCTGAAACGGTGAGTTTGGCATGCCGTATGCGTTTAATAAATTTGTAAATATAAGCAAAGATACGTTGCAAGGACTTGAAACAATTAGCATATTTGCAAGTTTGCGTTATGTCAATGTGCGGAGATAGCACTAGCAAAGCAGCCTTTCGCAATTCAAGGCTCGATTTCTCTGGAATACTAGATACGGGTCAATTAGCAGAATTCCTTCGTAAGTAGGGTGGACCATGAAACCACAGTTCTGATTTGACTAAAGCTTCAAGAGAAGCACCTCTCGCAGGATTTAACGCTGTAGGAACATGTACCCACTTCATGCTGGCCGTCAGCTTTTGTATGGCTGCCACACGGTTAGCTACAAATGCATTGAAGCGGAAGGGCTCGTCGCTGATCCAGACCAACGCAACAGATGATTCACACCAGCAAAAAAACTGTGCATTGAAGATACCCAAATCCATGATTTCGCGAATCATTTGGCCAGCAACACAGCTCCACATAATTCAAGCTTAGGTACTGAAAGCCTTTTTTAATGGTGCAACTCTAGACTTTGCGCAGAGAAGGTGAGAAGTGGGTGCATGGCCTTTAGACACCGCATTAACGCAGGCTCCATAGGCATCCAAGCTAGCAGCGCAGAAACCGTGTACTTCAAAGTCAGCCTCTGAGCCGAGTAGAAAACTGGGAAATGAGAGTCGACGAACGTTGTGGAAATCGCTGCATAAGTCGGTCCAAGTTGTATTTCTTGCCACGGGAAGGCTTTCATCCCAATCCAGCTTGTCCTTGCAGAGTTGCTGAAGAAATATTTTTGCTTTTATAATAACGGGTCCGAGAAGTCCAAGAGGATCGTAGAACCTTGCGATTGTTGAGAGCATAGAGCGCCTGCATGGTTTGACATGGTGACATCAGTTGAGGATCTACACGAGACATGTGATTGAGCAGAAGATACTCACGAATGAAGTCAGCGTATTGTTGTTTAAGATCTGGATGCCTTGCTAACTTGCGCTCTAAAATGAGAAATCGTCGATATGCTTGTTTGTAAGACTCACCCAGCAAATCCGCGTTTAATTGAAAGGGCAGCCGAACAGAGTATTCATCAGATGGGAGCCGTGAGAAACTCAGTACAAAGTGTTCTTCGCACAGCGCTTCCTCCTTGCTAACCTTTACAGCAGCTTCATCCATACCTTCAACTTTCCAGAATCGCCTCACCAATGCGTCAAGAGCCACATCTCTTCGAGCAGTGTCATCGACGGATGTACTTCAGCTAGTCAGCAGCAACGTGTTTTGCAATCCTGAACCACCACCAGATACGACCCAGCCCAGCCGAGTCTTCTGTAGGAGCGGCAGACTTGGGCCTAACTTTATTTGTCCCACACATAGGAGCTCAAAGAATATGCTCGCACCAAGCAGTAAGTTCAGGTACCGTAGCTGCAGTTCGGGTCCTTTTTAGCTGTAACCTTTGAGCCAACTGCGACGTGACCAGGTGAAGTTGGGAGCCTGAATCAAGCATAGCTCTGCAGGGTACCGGCAACCGTCGAATTGGTCAATGATGTTCTTGCAAAATCAGTTGGTATTTCAGCCTGTGACTCAGCAATATGCAACAGTGTATGATTACCTGAGTTGCATGTTCGCGACTGATGACCTTTTTTAAGGCAGTTGTAGCACAATGCAAGCTTCTGCACTTCGTTACGACGCAGTGACAGTTTTGTAAATTTGCAGGAATAGATTCCATGGCGAGACATGTTGCAGAACAGGCACTTGTTTTGGTTGACATCGGCAACAAAAAAAGCCTTTCTATTGTCATTGCAACTACCGTTTGACTTGAACACCTGATTGCTAGGCGTGTGCTGTGCCATAGCATACTGTGAGCACTCAAATTTTTGGCATCGGTTGTCCAAAAACTCGAAGAATTCGGCTGATGTTGGCAATTTGTCCAGACTCGATTGCTCTTCCCACGACGACTGCGTAGCAACATCCAGCCTTTGCAGGAGCATATGTATTATTATGCTATCAGAAATCTGCTGGGAATTGACGAATTGACTTTATCACCAAACTCTCGTAGTTTTACAGCTGATGATGCCTCCACCCTCTTGAGACTCAAAATCTCCTTAACATGTGCCTGGAATACAAGTCTTTTATTACTATACCGCTTATTTAATATGTCTAATGCTACTCTATAGTTGGAACTTGACCTTTCTAAGGATCGTATTGCCTCCAGCGAAGATCCAACTAAACATGAGCACAAATGATGCAGCTTTTCAATATCATTTAATTCGGGATCGTTGTTGATCAGCGAATCCTCCGATCAGTGCATCCTCCAGTGAATGTAGGAAGTTTGAATTCAGGCAAGCGGATCCTATGAGCTCCTTCAGCAACATAATTCAGTGTCACTTCTTCAGGCAGTAATGTAGATGAGCGCTGTGTATGCGCTTTGCGAAGATCTAATTGCACTCGCAGGCTCGACTTTAAGTTAAACAAGTGGAAACGTTGCAGTCGGACGCAACCGACTACGGCATACTCGATACCAGTATTAAAACCGGTAAAAAGAGGCCTGACTGCAGAGGGGTACGGATGCGGCAGAGGTGTACACTGCCTAAAAGATTTTCCGATGCAGATGGGGATGCCACAAGCTATCTTCCTTACAAATTTGATGACTCTAGCTCAAAGTTTGTAAGTTTGTTGGGAAAGGGGGGCTGGGGGCGGTATGGGTGGGCGTGGCATCCAAATTTTTGATGCAAATTTATGTGGAATGTCAATTGCTATCTTCACACAAAATTTTGTGACTGGCAAATAGTTTGTAAAAGTGAGAAAAGGTGGCTGGGGGCGGTATGGGTGGGCGTGGCATCCAAATTTTTTCTGCAGACCTTCGTGGAATGTCAATTGCTATCTTCATACCAAATTTGGTGACTCTAGCTCAGTTTGTAAAATGTGGGGCAAGGGGGGGGGGGCCTTTTGGGTGGGCGTGGCATCCAAACTTTTGCTGCAGATATTTGTGGAATGTTAATTGCTATCTTCATACCAAATTTGGTGACTCTAGCTCAAAGTTTGTAAAATGTAAGGAAAGGGGGCTGGGGCCTTATGGGTGGGCGTGGCATCCAAATTTTTGATGCAGATCTTTGTAAAATGTCAATTGCTATCTTCATACCAAATTTGGTGACTCTAGCTCGAAATTTGAAAAAGTGGGGAATGGAGGGCTGGGGGCGGTATGGGTGGGTGTGGCATCCAAATTTTTGCTGCAGATCTATGTGGGATGTCAATTGCTATCTTCATACCATATTCGGTGACTCTAGCTAAAAGTTTGTAAAAGGTGGGGAAAGGGGGGCGAAATGGAGGGCGTGGCTCCAAAACTTTGATGCAAATTTTTGGGGGTCGTTGCCAGCTATCTTCCTACCAAATTTGGTGGCTCTAGCTTCTCAACTCTGGAAGATACACGCATTCCCGTTTTTGACGAAGCGTTGGGGCGGATGGGGCCGGCTAGGGTAGTATTGGTGGGCGTGGCATCCAAACTTTTGTTTTTGGGTGTCATCATCACCAATCTTGGCATCCAAACTTTGGTGGCTCTAGCTCAAAAACTGTGGGAGATATAGCCATTTCTGATTTCAAAATGCGGTGGGGCTGGGGGCGGAATGGGGGCGTGGCTCCAAAATTTTTGATGCCGTTTTTTGGGGGTTGCTAGTAGCTATCTGCTTACCGAATTTGGTAGTTCTAGCTGTAAGGATATGTGGATTTATCGGTTTTGAGTTATCGAATTTATCGATTTGCCAGCCCCCCATCTTGACACTTTAATTTACTATCCCATAGATAAAGAGAATTGGAAAGTTTCAAGTCTCTAGCTTGAAGGGTGTGGAAAAAAGTTGCGAACATACAGACGGACGGACGGACAGACGGACGGACACCATGACGGACATTGCACAAACACAATATACTCTTTACCTTCGCAATCGAGTATAAAAACAGCTCTTCGAATTGAACGCGCACATCACTTCCAATTTCGTCGAACTGGAGCTCTTATAATGCACCGTGCGTTATATTAAATGAAGCTTGAGTCTGATCAAGCAACTCTAGCCGCACAGTAAGCTCAGCTAAGTTGAAATTAATAATTTTGTTATCGAAAGTTGCATCAAGCCTTTGCAAGCTCTCAAAAATAGCAACCAACTTGCGTTTAAGAAACTGAACGTGATTCGATTCGATTGTATTCACTTTATCAGTGCTCACAGCTGCCTCCATGTCGAAGCTTTTTATAACCTAAACCCATAAAATGGGTAAAAAGGGTATAATGATTTTGTGCAAAAGTATGTAACAGGCAGAAGGAATTCTTGATCAGCATCAACAGCCGAGACGATATAGCCATGTCCGTCTGTATGAACGCGTGGATCTCAGAGACTACGAAAGCTAGAGACTTCAGATTTTGGATATAAGTTCTCCTATACCATAAGCAGAACAAGTTTGTTTCAAATTATCGAAAACTATTCTGGTTTCCGATATACACATGGAATCGATTACAAAAAAAATATCGAATTTGGAAAATGTAAAAATGGGGGTTGAAATAATGGGTAACGATAGAACTTTTCTGAAAATTTTGTCCAAATCGGTTAAGAAACACCGGAGATATCGAATTTAATCGATTGAAGTAAAGTCAGTATACCAGTCTTATATAAATTTAATATATTTATTGCAACTGGATTCAGGATATCTTCTAGTCGGGCTCTCCCGACTAGAGCCTTCTTACTTGTTTAATTTCAATTAAATCAAATTGTTCGATTTAATCCGCGACGATTAAGTATTTATGTTTGTTTCTGTGTTCGCTACTCTTATCATGCACGCGCACGCATATTTGTATGTATGAGTATGGAGGTGCAGTCGACGCTGTTCACGAATTTGCAAAGCACCGAAAGTTTGCGAATGCAGCTGTTTTATGTGGTCAAAAAGTTCAAACCAGCACCTTGCTGGCAACTAACGCCGCGGCGTTAGAAAAAGCAGCGATAAGCACAAAGAGGAGCGTAAGTGTCATTGGCCTTAGCGGTAATTAGGAGAGCGCACATGAAACGAATAAAGCCTAAGAAATTCAAATTTGCTTATGATCGGAACATTTCGTCTTTTAAAATCAGTGTTTCGAATCAAGATTTTTGCACTATATGCTACAAAGAATTATTGCCAGAACACATAATTGTGAAAGAGTATACTGCAAGGAAGAAAAAAAATCGGCCCCCGATTGTATCTACCCTTCCGGTGGTTGGTTCTAAGGTAACTCCGCCAATTACTGATCTCCTCCTTCTTACTTGGCTATCAGAATGTAAGAGGTCTTTGTAGTAAACTCACTAGTTTATACCTTAATAGTCTTTCTTTCGCTTTCCATGTAATTGCCTTTACTGAAACGTGGTTAAGGCAAGACATTCTCAATTCCGAAATTCTATGTAGTACATATTCTATTTACAGAAAGGACCGTACTCTTCGGCGTGGTGGTGGAGTGCTTATTGCTGTGAATGTAGACTTTCCTTCTGAAACAGTCGTATTAGATAGTTCTTTTGATATAGAGTTTATTGCTGTAAAGCTAAATATTTACGGTATTAACATTTTTATCACTTGTTCGTATATACCTCCTTCCTCTGATCTCTCTGTCTGCTAGGCACCATCGGCGAACAGTTTCCATATGTTGATCGCTTAGCATGAGCTGCCGAAAGTCCTCAAGCTCATTTTTTGCACCGACAAAATTGGTTGCATTACCAGACCAAATTTGGCTGGGTTTCCCACGCAGCGAAATGAAACGCTTGAGCGCACTGAGAAACGTTGCAGTAGACAAGTCCTTCACAAGCTCCATATGTATAGCCTTGCCTGTGAAACATATGAAGACACTAATGTAGGCCTTGATAGGTGGTCGATTGCGCACTTCAGATTTATAGAAGAATGGACCGCAGTAATCGATCCCTGTTCCAGCAAAGGGCCGAACTATCTGAAGACGTTCACTTGGTATTTGCGCTATTATTGGCTCCAGAAACTTTGGCTTGGCTCTAAAACAGATCGCACATCTGCCTACCGTCTTAGAAACGGTTCTAAGCCCACCTATGAGCCAATAACGAGCCGGATTTTAGCCAACAAGGCACGGGACCCAGTGTGCAGATTCTTTTTATGAGCGTGTTCGATTAGCGCGTGAGTGATTGGATGACGTCGAGGTAGGATAATTGGATGCCTTGCATCGAACGGTAGCGATGAATTCTTGAGTCGGCCACCAACACGCACGAGTCCAAATTCGTCAATAAAGGGTGATAATGAAGCGATGGAACTAGACTTTTTAACGACTCCCTTTGCACGCAGGTCCTTTATATCCTCCCATAGATGTCCTAGTTGTACAATTCGAATCAGGAGACGAGTTCCATTATGTACATATGTCTGAAACGGTGAGTTTGGCATGCCGTATGCGTTTAATAAATTTGTAAATATAAGCAAAGATACGTTGCAAGGACTTGAAACAATTAGCATATTTGCAAGTTTGCGTTATGTCAATGTGCGGAGATAGCACTAGCAAAGCAGCCTTTCGCAATTCAAGGCTCGATTTCTCTGGAATACTAGATACGGGTCAATTAGCAGAATTCCTTCGTAAGTAGGGTGGACCATGAAACCACAGTTCTGATTTGACTAAAGCTTCAAGAGAAGCACCTCTCGCAGGATTTAACGCTGTAGGAACATGTACCCACTTCATGCTGGCCGTCAGCTTTTGTATGGCTGCCACACGGTTAGCTACAAATGCATTGAAGCGGAAGGGCTCGTCGCTGATCCAGACCAACGCAACAGATGATTCACACCAGCAAAAAAACTGTGCATTGAAGATACCCAAATCCATGATTTCGCGAATCATTTGGCCAGCAACACAGCTCCACATAATTCAAGCTTAGGTACTGAAAGCCTTTTTTAATGGTGCAACTCTAGACTTTGCGCAGAGAAGGTGAGAAGTGGGTGCATGGCCTTTAGACACCGCATTAACGCAGGCTCCATAGGCATCCAAGCTAGCAGCGCAGAAACCGTGTACTTCAAAGTCAGCCTCTGAGCCGAGTAGAAAACTGGGAAATGAGAGTCGACGAACGTTGTGGAAATCGCTGCATAAGTCGGTCCAAGTTGTATTTCTTGCCACGGGAAGGCTTTCATCCCAATCCAGCTTGTCCTTGCAGAGTTGCTGAAGAAATATTTTTGCTTTTATAATAACGGGTCCGAGAAGTCCAAGAGGATCGTAGAACCTTGCGATTGTTGAGAGCATAGAGCGCCTGCATGGTTTGACATGGTGACATCAGTTGAGGATCTACACGAGACATGTGATTGAGCAGAAGATACTCACGAATGAAGTCAGCGTATTGTTGTTTAAGATCTGGATGCCTTGCTAACTTGCGCTCTAAAATGAGAAATCGTCGATATGCTTGTTTGTAAGACTCACCCAGCAAATCCGCGTTTAATTGAAAGGGCAGCCGAACAGAGTATTCATCAGATGGGAGCCGTGAGAAACTCAGTACAAAGTGTTCTTCGCACAGCGCTTCCTCCTTGCTAACCTTTACAGCAGCTTCATCCATACCTTCAACTTTCCAGAATCGCCTCACCAATGCGTCAAGAGCCACATCTCTTCGAGCAGTGTCATCGACGGATGTACTTCAGCTAGTCAGCAGCAACGTGTTTTGCAATCCTGAACCACCACCAGATACGACCCAGCCCAGCCGAGTCTTCTGTAGGAGCGGCAGACTTGGGCCTAACTTTATTTGTCCCACACATAGGAGCTCAAAGAATATGCTCGCACCAAGCAGTAAGTTCAGGTACCGTAGCTGCAGTTCGGGTCCTTTTTAGCTGTAACCTTTGAGCCAACTGCGACGTGACCAGGTGAAGTTGGGAGCCTGAATCAAGCATAGCTCTGCAGGGTACCGGCAACCGTCGAATTGGTCAATGATGTTCTTGCAAAATCAGTTGGTATTTCAGCCTGTGACTCAGCAATATGCAACAGTGTATGATTACCTGAGTTGCATGTTCGCGACTGATGACCTTTTTTAAGGCAGTTGTAGCACAATGCAAGCTTCTGCACTTCGTTACGACGCAGTGACAGTTTTGTAAATTTGCAGGAATAGATTCCATGGCGAGACATGTTGCAGAACAGGCACTTGGTTTGGTTGACATCGGCAACAAAAAAAGCCTTTCTATTGTCATTGCAACTACCGTTTGACTTGAACACCTGATTGCTAGGCGTGTGCTGTGCCATAGCATACTGTGAGCACTCAAATTTTTGGCATCGCTTGTCCAAAAACTCGAAGAATTCGGCTGATGTTGGCAATTTGTCCAGACTCGATTGCTCTTCCCACGACGACTGCGTAGCAACATCCAGCCTTTGCAGGAGCATATGTATTATTATGCTATCAGAAATCTGCTGGGAATTGACGAATTGACTTTATCACCAAACTCTCGTAGTTTTACAGCTGATGATGCCTCCACCCTCTTGAGACTCAAAATCTCCTTAACATGTGCCTGGAATACAAGTCTTTTATTACTATACCGCTTATTTAATATGTCTAATGCTACTCTATAGTTGGAACTTGACCTTTCTAAGGATCGTATTGCCTCCAGCGAAGATCCAACTAAACATGAGCACAAATGATGCAGCTTTTCAATATCATTTAATTCGGGATCGTTGTTGATCAGCGAATCCTCCGATCAGTGCATCCTCCAGTGAATGTAGGAAGTTTGAATTCAGGCAAGCGGATCCTATGAGCTCCTTCAGCAACATAATTCAGTGTCACTTCTTCAGGCAGTAATGTAGATGAGCGCTGTGTATGCGCTTTGCGAAGATCTAATTGCACTCGCAGGCTCGACTTTAAGTTAAACAAGTGGAAACGTTGCAGTCGGACGCAACCGACTACGGCATACTCGATACCAGTATTAAAACCGGTAAAAAGAGGCCTGACTGCAGAGGGGTACGGATGCGGCAGAGGTGTACACTGCCTAAAAGATTTTCCGATGCAGATGGGGATGCCACAAGCTATCTTCCTTACAAATTTGATGACTCTAGCTCAAAGTTTGTAAGTTTGTTGGGAAAGGGGGGCTGGGGGCGGTATGGGTGGGCGTGGCATCCAAATTTTTGATGCAAATTTATGTGGAATGTCAATTGCTATCTTCACACCAAATTTGGTGACTCTAGCTCAAAGTTTGTAAAAGTGGGGAAAGGGGGGCTGGGGGCGGTATGGGTGGGCGTGGCATCCAAATTTTTTCTGCAGACCTTCGTGGAATGTCAATTGCTATCTTCATACCAAATTTGGTGACTCTAGCTCAGTTTGTAAAATGTGGGGCAAGGGGGGGGCCTTATGGGTGGGCGTGGCATCCAAACTTTTGCTGCAGATATTTGTGGAATGTTAATTGCTATCTTCATACCAAATTTGGTGACTCTAGCTCAAAGTTTGTAAAATGTAAGGAAAGGGGGCTGGGGCCTTATGGGTGGGCGTGGCATCCAAATTTTTGATGCAGATCTTTGTAAAATGTCAATTGCTATCTTCATACCAAATTTGGTGACTCTAGCTCGAAATTTGAAAAAGTGGGGAATGGGGGGCTGGGGGCGGTATGGGTGGGTGTGGCATCCAAATTTTTTCTGCAGATCTATGTGGGATGTCAATTGCTATCTTCATACCATATTCGGTGACTCTAGCTAAAAGTTTGTAAAAGGTGGGGAAAGGGGGGCGAAATGGAGGGCGTGGCTCCAAAACTTTGATGCAGATTTTTGGGGGTCGTTGCCAGCTATCTTCCTACCAAATTTGGTGGCTCTAGCTTCTCAACTCTGGAAGATACACGCATTCCCGTTTTTGACGAAGCGTTGGGGCGGATGGGGCCGGCTAGGGTAGTATTGGTGGGCGTGGCATCCAAACTTTTGTTTTTGGGTGTCATCATCACCAATCTTGGCATCCAAACTTTGGTGGCTCTAGCTCAAAAACTGTGGGAGATATAGCCATTTCTGATTTCAAAATGCGGTGGGGCTGGGGGCGGAATGGGGGGCGTGGCTCCAAAATTTTTGATGCCGTTTTTTGGGGGTTGCTAGTAGCTATCTGCTTACCGAATTTGGTAGTTCTAGCTGTAAGGATATGTGGATTTATCGGTTTTGAGTTATCGAATTTATCGATTTGCCAGCCCCCCCCATCTTGACACTTTAATTTACTATCCCATAGATAAAGAGAATTGGAAAGTTTCAAGTCTCTAGCTTGAAGGGTGTGGAAAAAAGTTGCGAACATACAGACGGACGGACGGACAGACGGACGGACACCATGACGGACATTGCACAAACACAATATACTCTTTACCTTCGCAATCGAGTATAAAAACAGCTCTTCGAATTGAACGCGCACATCACTTCCAATTTCGTCGAACTGGAGCTCTTATAATGCACCGTGCGTTATATTAAATGAAGCTTGAGTCTGATCAAGCAACTCTAGCCGCACAGTAAGCTCAGCTAAGTTGAAATTAATAATTTTGTTATCGAAAGTTGCATCAAGCCTTTGCAAGCTCTCAAAAATAGCAACCAACTTGCGTTTAAGAAACTGAACGTGATTCGATTCGATTGTATTCACTTTATCAGTGCTCACAGCTGCCTCCATGTCGAAGCTTTTTATAACCTAAACCCATAAAATGGGTAAAAAGGGTATAATGATTTTGTGCAAAAGTATGTAACAGGCAGAAGGAATTCTTGATCAGCATCAACAGCCGAGACGATATAGCCATGTCCGTCTGTATGAACGCGTGGATCTCAGAGACTACGAAAGCTAGAGACTTCAGATTTTGGATATAAGTTCTCCTATACCATAAGCAGAACAAGTTTGTTTCAAATTATCGAAAACTATTCTGGTTTCCGATATACACATGGAATCGATTACAAAAAAAATTTACGGCCTGTGTTAGATCACACGGGCGCATAGGTTAACCGTAGAATACGTCATTTTGTGCAACAAAAATTATGAAAGTAAACATAGTATTTATATGATTTGAACCAATTGGGTTCATGATGGCGGAGTCTTCTATAGAGTCATCTTCGAATATTTAATTTTAAAACACAACTTACCTGATCTTCTACTCCGTAAATTGTACATTCTTTTACGCTGCGCAAAAGTATTTTTTTTCACAGTCGGCATTTTTTAAAATTTATTTTATGAAGTAAGTTCATGCATGAGTTGCAAAAATCAAAGCTGCTACCGTAAAGACAAACTTTCTTATAGTCAACACTATCGATAGTTTATTTCCCGTTAGTTAGTAGCCACTGCTGCCCTCGATAGTGGCAGCGATAGTGTAAGACCATAGATTGTCCGATAGTTCCATCGATTGTTTGCTGAGCTGAGACGAACAGTGCAAGCATATGCACATGCTATCAGCTATCGCACTCACTCACACTTATTGGTTACATCACTAATACTAATATACACACATTTGAAATAAATTTAATTATGACCAAACATCTTAATGAAATTTCAGCACTTAGAAGATATCAATCATGACCGCATATATATCAAACGAAAGGAAATCGAGTCTATTTTATATTGAGAAAAAATTAAACAAATTCATCAGGGAGTTTTTAAGCAATTTGCAATTAAAAAAAAAAGTAATGATTTTTGCACTGGTTTTTTGCCTTAAAAAGTTATAAATTTGGCAAAAGTATATAAAATTTGAATGTAGGAATGTTTGTTTAACTTATCTCAACTTATATTCCAAAACTCTAAAGTAATTGATGAATTATTGAGAGCGCTAGACCAATTTAAAGTCTTCAAAATGAAGCAAAAATATACATATTTTTGGTTTCAATTTTTTAATAGAAAATGTAATCAATACATATATTAATATACATTTGTTGAAAGCTTGAAGCCTTGGCTTTTAAATGAAACTAATTTGAGGAAAATTGATCCATTAGTTCATGAGCAATAAGCGATTTTGTGAACCTCTCTTATTACAACAACAACTTTTTTGTGTTGAGACTTCATTATCGTAAGGTAAGACGTATTCTACGTCAAAATATCGAATTTGGAAAATGTAAAAATGAGGGTTGAAATAATGGGTAACGATAGAACTTTTCTGAAAATTTTGTCCAAATCGGTTAAGAAACACCGGAGATATCGAATTTAATCGATTGAAGTAAAGTCAGTATACCAGTCTTATATAAATTTAATATATTTATTGCAACTGGATTCAGGATATCTTCTAGTCGGGCTCTCCCGACTAGAGCCTTCTTACTTGTTTAATTTCAATTAAATCAAATTGTTCGATTTAATCCGCGACGATTAAGTATTTATGTTTGTTTCTGTGTTCGCTACTCTTATCATGCACGCGCACGCATATTTGTATGTATGAGTATGGAGGTGCAGTCGACGCTGTTCACGAATTTGCAAAGCACCGAAAGTTTGCGAATGCAGCTGTTTTATGTGGTCAAAAAGTTCAAACCAGCACCTTGCTGGCAACTAACGCCGCGGCGTTAGAAAAAGCAGCGATAAGCACAAAGAGGAGCGTAAGTGTCATTGGCCTTAGCGGTAATTAGGAGAGCGCACATGAAACGAATAAAGCCTAAGAAATTCAAATTTGCTTATGATCGGAACATTTCGTCTTTTAAAATCAGTGTTTCGAATCAAGATTTTTGCACTATATGCTGCAAAGAATTATTGCCAGAACACATAATTGTGAAAGAGTATACTGCAAGGAAGAAAAAAAAATCGGCCCCCGATTGTATCTACCCTTCCGGTGGTTGGTTCTAAGGTAACTCCGCCAATTACTGATCTCCTCCTTCTTACTTGGCTATCAGAATGTAAGAGGTCTTTGTAGTAAACTCACTAGTTTATACCTTAATAGTCTTTCTTTCGCTTTCCATGTAATTGCCTTTACTGAAACGTGGTTAAGGCAAGACATTCTCAATTCCGAAATTCTATGTAGTACATATTCTATTTACAGAAAGGACCGTACTCTTCGGCGTGGTGGTGGAGTGCTTATTGCTGTGAATGTAGACTTTCCTTCTGAAACAGTCGTATTAGATAGTTCTTTTGATATAGAGTTTATTGCTGTAAAGCTAAATATTTACGGTATTAACATTTTTATCACTTGTTCGTATATACCTCCTTCCTCTGATCTCTCTATCTATGAGACACATCTATCTGCTATCCATTCTGTCTCTGCCTTGCTTTCTGATCGCGATTTTCTTGTAGTTCTTGGTGATTTCAACATTGCTGAAGCTACTTGGATTTCTTCTCCTGACTCTGGTGCCCTGACTCCCGCGGCCCCGAATGAATTTTTAATCGACCTACTTGGGATGTCATTGAGTCAAATTAATGCTATCCCAAATTCTCTTAATAAAATGCTTGATCTGATTTTTGTCTTGGATTCATCATCTTCATCCGTTTCCCGTTCCCAGCTTATATCTTATCCCGAAGACTTATACCATCCTACGTTGGAGCTATTGATTAATTTACCTTCCCGGACGCGTTGCAATATCAAGATGCCTTTGAGTCGAGTTCGTCAATTTCGGAAAACTGATTTTGAGGGACTCGCTCTGCTTTTATCCCAAACTGACTGGTCTCCCCTCTACGAGTCTGACGACTTGGACGTGGCAATCAGTATTTTTTATAATACCTTACATTCTTTATTTGATTTATGTGTCCCGGTTGGTAAGCTAAACAGGTCTAACAAACCTGTGTGGTTTACCCGAGAGTTGACAATTCTCAAAAATCGAAAATCTAAACTCTACAAGAGATTTAGAAAAAACGGCTCATCGGTAGCCTATTCTGCATACTTGATTGCTCGTGCCAGTTTTGATATCTTAAATAACCAATGTTATAAGAATTACCTGACTCGGTGTAGATTACAGTTTCAGCAGGATCCAAAGCGGTTTTTTGATTTTGTTAATGCGAAGCGTAGGTCATCGACACTCCCAACGGAAGTATTCTTTGAGGAAACGCAGGCCAAATTCTGATCAGGAGATTGCAAATATATTTGCCCAATTTTTTCAAACGACTTATAGCTCATTTCAATCTCAAGTCGATTTGCCTTACCCTTATCGGGTTAATGGCTCGAATCGCATCTTTGGACTGAAAATCACTGAAAACTCACTTTTAAATAATCTACATGGTTTGAAACCTATATTTTCCCCAGGACCTGACGGAGTGCCAAGCTGCGTGCTTAGACACTGTGCTCATGGTCTTTTAAAGCCGTTGCTTAAAATGTTTAACTTGTCCCTGGAGTTAGGCTCCTTTCCAAAAATTTGGAAAGAGTCATTTATTATTCCTCTCCATAAAAAAGGAAACAAATCTAATGTTCAAAATTATAGGGGTATCTCCAAGTTGTCTGCTATTCCTAAGATTTTTGAAAAATTAATAACCTCCCATCTTCAACACCTTTGCAAATTTATTATTTCACCGTGCCAGCACGGATTTATGAAACAAAGATCTACTACCACTAACTTGTTAGAATTTACTTCATTTGTTATCAAGGGTTTTCAGGACAAATTGCAGACTGATGTTATTTATACTGATTTTAGTAAGGCTTTCGACTCTGTAGATCATCGTCTTCTTATACATAAACTAGAACTCTTGGGCTTTTCAAATATTCTAGTTCTTTGGATTAAAGACTACCTAACTCTTAGAACTCAGAGGGTTTTATTTAAAGGGTCCGTTTCCAAGACGGTTCAGGTCACTTCAGGCGTTCCACAGGGTAGTCATCTTGGTCCTTTGTTATTTATTTTGTTTATAAACGATCTTCCATCAGTTATAAAGTTCTCTCGGGTTTTGATGTACGCTGATGATGTAAAATTATGCACGTCGGCTGCAACTCCCCTTGCTGCTCAACAGCTTCAAAGAGATTTAGACAACTTTCAAATGTGGTGTAAAGTAAATTTTTTAAATCTTAATTGCAGTAAATGTAAAGTAATGTCATTTTTTAGATATTTGCCCTTTTTTAATATATATTTTCTTGACAACAAACCACTAGATAGAATTGAATGGGTTGACGATTTGGGCATCGTTATGGACCCAAAGCTTAAGTTTGACAAGCATATTTCTTCAATTTCCAATCGAGCATCTGGTGTCTTGGGGTTCATTAAGCGCTGGTCGAAGGAGTTTAACGATCCCTACTTAACAAAAACTCTGTATACTTCTCTTGTTCGACCGATTCTGGAATATGGATCTTGTATATGGTTTCCGAAATACGAAATTCATCAGAATAAAATAGAATCGGTACAAAAACAATTTCTGCTCTTCGCACTTAGAGGTCTTAACTGGGACACTAACAATAATTTGCCGTCTTATCGTAGTAGACATTTACTAATAGATCTTCCTTCTCTGAGTGATCGTAGAATAATGCTATCATTTTCCTTATTTCACAAATTAATTAATGGTGAAATTGATTCTTCTGAATTAATTAACCAAATTAACTTTGCTGTTCCTATTAGAAATACTAGAAATTTTGTACCTATATCTCTTCAAACTTGTAATTCTAATTATGCTCTTCATAACCCTTTTCGTATTCTGTGTTCTATTTATAACGATCTTTCCCACTTAATACACAGTGCCACTCCTACTTGCTCTATTAAAAAGTTAGTTGTGTGTCATTTGTCTACATGTTCGCGATCATCGTAACCGCACGATAAGCGGAGCGCCCCTCGGTCGGATGGGCGGGAGGTGGGTCGCTTTGTGCGTGGGTCCGCGCGTTAACAAGCCGGTGCTTGGTATCGTTGGGCCACTTGACTGTACTGTTCGTTAGTACATCTACGTCCAATAATAAGCCCGATTACAGTTTGCGCGCAAATTTGCGAATTATAACTCAGTTATGTATGTTTATGCACTTTTTTGTTGTTCAGAGCAGAACTACACAATTGTCACTTTGCTTATTAAAGTAACGTAATAAGCAACAACGCGTGTGCGAGTTAAAAGTATCTCGCCGGGGCGTCCAAATGTTGAGTCACCAAGCCTTTTTGGCAACCATAATTTATCGGAATGAAAGGCCGTTGTTGTTCTTAATTGTGTTTTTGTTTATTAACCCATCCATTTTCTCCTACGTCGTTTCGGCTTATATTAAGCCTTCTTCAGGGAGCATCTTTTACACTAAAAACATTATTATTTTCAATAAATGACAAGTTCACGAAAATTAATATTTTTATTGTTTAATGGCACACATGCAAATAATTAACCAAATATGACAAGTGGCTGTGGCTTGACCGAGTGTCAGCTTCGCCCAAGTACAGAATCGCGCAACCGTTTAAGGGAAGTGATTAACAACGACTAATTACGAATGCCGAAAGCAAGAAGCATGCGCAGCCGTGCGCTAACATACATGTATTAAGAGAGCAGGCTACGCTGCCGACAAACGTTAGACTATTTGCTAAATTGTAATAGGCCGAATACACGTGCAGCATGCTGCGCGCAGCCTCGTGTACGTGTGAATTTAAGCAAAGCATTTCTCTTTGTATAAGTCTCTTACATGTGACCGAAATGGGTTATGTGTGAGCGAATGAGAAGGTTATAGAAAGCTTTATGATTTATTATTATTATTTTATTAGAAAATAATAATACTCAAATATATTTTATTAACTTATATTCATTTATTTATTTAATTTAAATATACTTTTTTTACTTTGAATAGCATTTGCACATTTGTACAATACAATACAAATATTAATTCTTACATCTACAGTCATAGATATATTTCTAAATATATTTAAAATAAACAAAATCTTATATTACATATAATGCATCGAGGTTCACTGTGCATAATATGAAAATAAACAGCAAATAAATACAAACACTTGTCGTAGTTAAATTGTGCAGCTGTACGAAATTAAAACCATTTAAATATAACGGAATTAACTAAAGAGACCGTCTTTGCATACGTCAATGGGCGAAAATATCAAAAGAGCCCACGCAAAGATAAGAGAGTGAGCGTAAATGAGCAACAACAAACACACATGCTGCGTGCAAAATATCAAATCATTTTGATATTTGGCTCGCAGCATAAGAGCGATGTGCGCGCTCTTGTCAAACTTTGAGCAGCCTCTTTGGGCTTTTGATCAAGAGCGGACTCACATGCACGACAACTACAGTCACATTTTGTAAATGTATTCGTAGGCTGCGCGCAGCATGCTGCACGTGTATTCGGCCTATAAGAGATGCGCATACAGTGGTGGCACGTGTAATGGTACAGTTGTAATATCCCTGCAGACACGTTGACTAGGCCAAACATAGTGTTTGTCTGTGGTAAACAGATGCCCACGAAGCCCATCATATAAACGTTAAAAAAGTAATTGTTATAAATATTACCTATAATAATAATTGTCTAATAATAATAATAATACCTAAATAGAATACAAATTATTTAGATTAAACTTACCGATTATGAAATATGATGGTCTACGACGGGATTCGAACCTGG
Organism: Scaptomyza montana; assembly: GCA_018904305.1. Taxonomy (NCBI): domain Eukaryota; kingdom Metazoa; phylum Arthropoda; class Insecta; order Diptera; family Drosophilidae; genus Scaptomyza; species Scaptomyza montana. The sequence continues at coordinate 252,346 of JAEIGR010000072.1, read as the reverse complement.
AACTCTCGTTCACTAAGCAGACGCCTTAGCCATTGCGCTGTTGCCAAACATATTTCATAAGCAGTAAGTTATATTGTAAATTGAACAAGTAAGAAGGCTCTAGTCGGGAGAGCCCGACTAGAAGATACCCTGAATTCAGTTGCAATAAATATATTAAATTTATATAAGACTTTGGTATACTGACTTAACTTCACTATAAGCACCAAGTATAAAGATTATAGAGCAATCATTGCGTACGGGACTTGTTGGGAACGCATAAGCTGTACATTTGTGAAAAAAACTTTCTGAGTGCTCCCATAGCACTTCGGGTGTCGAGCCGACTGGGCACTCTCGTGTTCTTGCTCAGAATTATTTTTGTTTGCGCTTAGAAGCAGAGAGGCAGCCGAATGAGACGGTCGGTCCACGCAGCTCTGCTGCTTATATGCGTGTGATGGTATTGTTAATTTTGCGTGTGATGGTTTTGTTATTTTTGGGGTGGGATTTTTAAATTTGAACAGTGAATGAATGTGTGCGCTCACATTTATGCATTAATAGTTATTTGTATGCATGTCATGTGTACAAGAACCTGTCTCAGTTTTTATGATATTTTTATTTATTTTTACAGGTGTATATATTTAAGACTTTCTTATTTCGTTTATTAAAAAGCACATATGAAATAATTTTAAAATTTTTCCATATTTTTTATTTATTTAATTATATCTATGATTGATGATTACATAATAAATTTCTTTTCTATTAACATATAATTAAGTCATATCAAAACAATACATTTAAGATAAAGCATTTTTCACAAGCAGCAACAAAAATGTGTAAACACCCAGAAATCTATGAATTCCTTTTTGTATGCCCACTAAAGCTTATTTGCTACACTATCAAGTTTGCCGCTCGAAGCGTAAATAACATTGATATATGTAGTTTTATTAGACTATTTTTAGCAATTTCTCAATTGTTAGCTTAGTGCCAACTTACTATAATCAAAATATACAACTATAACAAATATATTATATAAATTACATATCAACAATAGCACTTATATTATATTAGGGTATCCAAAACTCAACATTCGTCTGTTCATATTCTTATTCAACATGTTCGCTATTTAAGTCTATTAGTGTGCGTGTGTGTATTCACAAAAGAAGCAAAACAGAACTGCCCCTGCGGTACGGCTGGTGTCAAGGCATACCAAATTCTAGTCCTGTGATGCATCACTAGTAGCTAGCTAAATCGTTAGCTTCGAGTAATGCAGAGGGCGTTAGGAAAATAAAACGAAAAAAAAAACTAACCAGCCCTACGATGCATCACTAGTCGCTAGCTAAATCGTTAGCTTCGAGTAATGCAGAGGGCGTTAGGAAAATAAAACGAAAAACAAAACTAACCAGCCCTACGATGCAGCACTAGTCGCTAGCTAAATCGTTAGCTTCGAGTAATGCATAGAGTCGCTAGGCAAATAAAACGAAAAACAAAACTAACCAGCCCTACGATGCATCACTAGTCGCTAGCTAAATCGTTAGGCACTCGTAATGCATAGAGTCGCTAGGCAAATAAAACGAAAAGCACAAAATAAAATCATACGGTGCATCACTGCAAGCTAACGATTTACCTAGCGACCAGTAATGCATAGAGTCGCTAAGCAAATAAAACAAAAAACACAAAACAATCAAAGCGACAAAGGAACAGAACAAGACAAAGCGTGTGTGACAAAGTTAACTGTTAATTAACTGGTTATAACCAGAATTTTGTCAATTTTTGTCTTCAAATTTGCATTGTCGCGAGCGCATTTTTCGGTGCAGTCATTAGTGAAAAGTTATCAAGCGAGTGCGGGTCATCACATCATAATTTTACAACCAATCAATTCATTAATTAATAAATCATTTACTGTACCATAATTGTAAGTACATAATTGAATATTATTTAAATAAACGTAGAATAAAGTTAAAATCAAAACAAAAAATGAATTTGCGACGTTGAGCTCACAGTTCCAAGTGTTTTAACAAGAGGTGGCTGAGTAAAAAGTTTTAATTCAGCAACTGCTCCGGGAGAAGTCGGAAACAGACGAGCTTGCAAATATGTTTCCAATTTCAAACAAAGCAGAATTACTTAATTTGGATAAATCTATTGAACTCGGCAACAAGAATATATATGTAAGTATAGATGATTTATATTATTCTATAATGTTTTTTTTAAAATCAAATTATACTTATTTCAGGTGAATATGATGGCAAGGTTACTTGGTCCTTCTGGGCCAAAATCAAATTTAAAATACATTTTAACGGATGAACTTTCAATGGAGTACAACGTAGATGGTGTTTTGGGGAAAGAGCCATTAAAAAATATTAGTTTTTTTTTTACGTCGTTAATAGGTAAAAAAAAAAAAAGTAAATGACATACAATTCAAATTAAATTTAATCTCTTTTTTACATTACAGACGCAATTTCTAAGTGCGATGTAGGGCCGCCGGAGCCGGAGCTGCGTAAGGCGATGCAACTCCAAAAAAAAATAATAATTAAGAAAAATAATATTAAGCCTAAGTAATTTTTGTAATTTGTAATTTTATTTAAATTTTCCTAGTGCTACAAGCTATACACTTTTTAATTAATTAACATTTAACATAAGTAGCACTTTTTTTATTCAAAATTTAAAAATAAATTAATTTTGTTAATATTTTAATGACCAATGTGTCTTCGTTTATATTTTGTACTGGCGTAAATGTAAGCAACTTGTACTAGCGAAATAGTTAGTTTGGGCGGCCTAGCGATATTCCTAAGCCTTTGGCCCCAGGGAAATAGCTAGCGATGATCCTACTGCGAAAGGCCTAGAGCGAAAGCCTAACGAAATAGTTAGTTTGGGCGGCCTAACGATATTCCTAAGCCTTTGGCCCCAGGGAAATAGCTAGCGATGATCCTACTGCGAAAGGCCTAGAGCGAAAGCCTAACGAAAGAGTTAGCTAGGGCGTCCTAACGATTTTCCTAAGCCTTTGGCCCCAGGGATATCGTTAGCTAGTGGTAATGCACCGCCGCACAGTGGGGCCTTTTCTCGGATAGCTTATCAAAAATCATTTTTTTCATGAACGCGTTTGGCAAAAGTGAAATATGTAATCGATAGAGAATACTTCAAAGATTATGGATCCAAAAGATTTTTTAAATCGGTTAATAATTATGGGTGGTAGAGCTCCTCAAAGTTGAGTAATTTTACGTGAGTACGAAAAAATGACAATTTTTACAGAAATTTACCACTTTCGAACTGAATATTGGGCGACGTACACAACCGATCTTCGATCTTTTTTCTTTATCTGAAAAGTATGTTCAATCTCAGTGTTTTTCTGTATACAGTTTAAATATAGCTGAAGTACTTATTAAATTAGAATCGTTTAAAAAATACACTAAATTTTGGCATTTTTTGAAGTTTCGTGGACTATAACAAAAAAGTATCTCTCAGAGTCACGGTGGGACCACATGCATTTGAAAGCTATAATATATACCTTTCATATGTATATAGTCACAATCTGCGAAAATCTGCATTTTGGAAACGCGAGACAAAAAACTAGGGATACCTCGAGTTAAAAACACGCGGCAGGTATAAGGAAGAAGAAGAGCGCATACAAATTTGGCTGTAGCGTGTGTGCTGTTTATTGACAACATTTCTAAATGTTGTATTATAAGTACTACCTGTCTATATATATCCCTTCTAATCCTTTTTTCCTTCCTATCCTTTCCAATTACCTGAATGGAAAAGGTCTGAGGAGGCAGGTAAATATAATTGTAGTTGATGGAAAGTTGCGGTACTACAGGTTATTTTTTTTTTAATTTCTGTATTACACCGTTTACCTATTTTTAATGTAAATCAATACCTTAGGTATATATTGTTTTTTACCTAGCTAATTGGAAAAGGGTTATACCAATTTTGCTTGCTTACCTAGCTAACTCAAAAATATGGTATAAAGTGCAAAATATGTCACTTGATGGCAACAGTTATTTCATAACTTCATAAGAGGAAACACTTGTTGTTTATTGCTGCGAACAATAAGAAATTTTCAGATTGAATAGTATTTTTCAATATAATTCACGAAATTTTGATAAATAAGCGCAATAATGGATTTAACAAATTCAAAGATTTTTGAACTTTTTCGTGCTTCTGAAAACATTAACGATTTTCAAGTGGCGTTGCTTAAAGAGATTGGCGTACTCGAAAACGCTAGTTGTGCGCTTCAGACACAAATTAAATTCATTCACGCTAACTTGAAGCGAAAATGGAACTTGGTCCATAGAACCATGTCGGCTTTCATAAAAAAGCATGAAAATTGGTTGGAGGAATGTACAACATTCGGATATTCAGAACAGGAAGAAGTTTACCCATCGACTAACCGAGGAAGAGGAAGGCCGCAAAAAAGTATGGAGGAGTGTTCATGTGTTACAAGGAAACGTACGCTTGAGGATGCTACGGATAGCTTAACAGCTGAACATCTGTCGGAAGCACTTTCATCCAAGTATATGAAGGATCAAGAGAGGACAAGAGCGACAATTACGAAAGCTGTGCAGGTCGCCAGTCCTTTACGGCTGAATAGGATTAAAGAAAGTATTCCAACGCCACCAAACTCAGTCGCCATTAAGTACACTGATGAAGAAGCGTTTTCCCTATTTATGGACTTGGGACTGACTAAGGAGAAGTATGATATTTTACGCAGCTCCTTAAAAAAACATAACGTCAAAGTTCTTCCCGGATATAAAAAAATTGTATTTGCCAAAAAGGAAGCAGTGCCACCTAATACAATAATAACAGAGACATCTGTAGAAGTAAAACTCCAGGATTTAATGGATCACACTGCTAGGCGTATAGTTGAAAGTTTGCCTGATGGAGAGGTCGAGCTTCTTCCTGAAAATCTGACTCTACTCAATAAGTGGGAATGTGATGGATCGTCTGGACAAAGCATATACAAACAAATTATACAGACAGATGACGAAACTATTTCTGATGAAAATATGTTTATGGCTTCTGTAGTTCCCTTACGCCTTAGGAGTGAAACTTCTGAACATTGAAAAAATCGCCGACCATCATCGATTCATTATTGTCGCCCTATTTTCTTCAAATATGCGAAGGAGTCGTCTGAATTGATTAAATCAACTGTAACCGACATACAAAATCAAATTAGCCAACTGAAGCCTACTGTTTTTCAAACCAAGAGTGGAAAAACATTCACGGTGAAGTTTGATTTCTTCCTGACAATGATTGATGGATAAGTCTTAAATGAAATTACAAACACCTCCTCAACATTGAGGTGTCCCATTTGTAAAAAAACTCAAAAAGACTTTCACAGTTTAGACGACTCAACGGGTGAGGAGAACTGCTACGAATATGGAATTTCTCCGTTGCATTGCAGAATAAAGTGTATGGAATTTATTCTGAAGCTCGCGTAAACACTTCCTCGGCCAGGAGAAACAAAAACGGATAATACGCCTCGTGAGGATATACAGAGAAGAAAGGAAGTTATACAAGCTGAGTTCTCTCGGAAGCTAGGAATAAAAGTTGACTGTCCAAAGCACGGATACGGGAATACGAATGATGGAAATACTTCGAGGAGATTTTTTGAAAATGATCAAATAACAACTTTGATAACAGGTGTTCATAATGAGATCATTAAAAGGTTTGCTGTTATCCTAAATGTTATAAACTGCAAAGAAATGATAGATGGTGCAAAATTTGGCGAATACGCATCAAAAACAGCTCAACTTTTGACTGGATTGTATCCTCAGAAAAAACTAACCCCCACGGTACATAGGATTTTGGCTCATGGAAAGGACTTAATAGAATATCAGTGCTTACCTATTGGAGAGCTGTCCGAAGAAGCACAGGAATGTAAAAACAAGGACTACAAGAGGTTCAGATACACTAATACGTGCAAAATTTCTCGGGTGCGACAAAATGGAGACCTTTTCAACATGCTGGCAGCCTCATCGGATCCACTTCTTGCATCGCTGAGACATGTGCGATCACGAAAGGATTTGGAAGATAGCAACTATAGTTCCGAAATGTTGAGTTTATTAGATGTTAACCTTACTAGCATTAATGTTGATGATTATTTGGTTGAAAATCAGCCATCGATAGCAAATATTAAAAATTAACCTCAAAAAATCACACAAAAAAAAAATTTTCAGTTATGATTAAAAACAAACGTTTTTAATTGGAATTTTACAGGTAAAATGTGCTGGAAATATTTCTTGACTTTGACCTTGAATATTTAAGCACCACGGATACCTAGCACTCTTGGCAAACATTCATTTTAAAGCTTGAAAAGTCATCTATTAATTGCTTTTTAAATTTTTGAAATCGCTTCATTAGTTTAGAAGATATGATTTTTGATAAGCTAAATGAGCAAAGGCCCCACTGTGCGCCGTACCGCTCGGTACGCTCTGCGGACATTCTCTAGTTAAATTCGTTAGGTAAATACATTGCTGGTGGTGCGAGTGTGCACCAGTACTCATCACTGAGTTCTAGGCATATCGCTATTCTAGCACCGGGACCGCGTACCGCAGGCGCCGCACAAAATATTAAATCGACAATTTCAGACTTCTGCTTGAATCTGCTTTATGCAGTCCAACTTGGGAGGGTAGTATAAACTTAATATGAACTTTGTCAAAATTAATAGCAAAACGTGAGATACTTTAATATTATTTATGTTCATATTTTTTATTTATGTATCGAAAATAAACTATATATATATAAAAAGTAAATATTTGAGTTTTAAATGGCTTTTATTCAATATTGGTACAAAGGGTATTTTTACTTCGTGCATTTTGTGTTGAAGCACTGGCTTTGTTATTTTGGAAATGGCAGAGAAGAACAAATTTCGTTTTTTATGTTCTGTGTGCATGCACATGAATATATATATTTTATGCGTATGCATATGTGCGCTTTGTTGATCTGCTGGTGGCCGTCAATAGCAAAACCTGACCTTTCTCAACATCTACAATATGATTTTTTACATGTACATACATTTGCATGCTGGTGCAGGGCTGTTGGGTGGGCAACTATATTTATTATTAATTATGTTAAATAATATTAAATATATACATATCTCCCGAATCACATAAATAGTCAATCGGTACCCAGGGAACACCACGAGGAGGCCATTACAAATGTAATGGGATCATATTTGAATATGACCTATGAGTCGACTTGATATGACTCAATTGAAAAATTTAAATTAATTAAAAATAACAATTAAGTCATATCCATGTTCCCCACTTAAAACAAAAAATACAAAAAAAAATACAAATTTATAAATTAAGTTTACGTATGCATTTTAATACTTTTGCGTTTTTATATTCTTTAAGGAATAAGGTAGTTTATATAAGGTTTTAATAAGGTTTTTATATCCAAATAATATGTTTTGTGGGCTGGTGTGTTAGAAGTTAAAGGTGTGAGCCTTGGAAAGTAGCTAGGAATAATAGAAATCAGGGGATCCAAAATCGGTACAGAGTAGAACAGAACTATTCCAATAAGACGGCTAGACGCAAACCGTACCTAATCTAGGTAAAAGTTACTTATGTGTGTAGGAGTGATGGTCCAGGTGAGGATCGCTTTGCCGTAGGGGGGCAAATGGTGATGATGAGTGTTTGAGTATTTGGTGGACGCCTGGCTGCTGCAAACAGTGACAGTACGTAAATCGTAAATGAACTCATTTGAATAGAGAAACGATAAAGCGGCATCCCCGTTTACTTCACAGTTTGTAAACGGCAGCTCACTATCGGGTATTGAGGGACTTGGGCTGATGTTACCTCAATGTGAAAATCTTAATAAATATGATATGAGCTTCATATATTCTTTTAAAAACTACAAAAAAGCCGGTTTATTAAAAATCCATTCAAATTTTAATTTAATATAAGTAAATATTTATTTTAAATGCAGATGGGGATGCCACCAGCTATCTTCCTTCCAAATTTGGTGACTCTAGCTCAAAGTTTGTAAAAGGTGGGGAAAAAGGGTCTGGGGGCGGATTGGGTGGGTGTGGCATACAAATTTTTGATGCAGATCTTTGTTGAATGTCAATTGCTATTGTTCGGGGCAGCAACCGTCCCCGCCAGCAGATGGTTCTCAAAAATGTGTTTAAATTTAACGGCCTTCTGCCACTCACGTTTGCATTTATCTTCATACACTAATTATCTTGTTTGTTATAAAAATCGTTACTGTAACGAAAGCTCTCTCACTAAGCGGTGCTCGCTGACAGACACCTTCTTAAATAAGCTGCTCTCGTTACGCACTCTACGCAGTCTCAGTTTGTCTTTATGCGCTACGACATCGTTAATAAAATGCATTAAACACATGCACGTGTAAAACTTATAAAAGAACAAAAACGCAAAACATAAGAAAATAATACATGCAACCTTTTGTGAATTCTATGTGCGCTCACGGCTTTAATAAATATTTAGTTTTCAGCCGGGACAATGGTGCCTTCCACATAAATTCTGGTGACCCCGACGTGATTTAAAATAATAAAATGGGTAAATAAGGGTATAATGGTTTTGTGCAAAAGTATGTAACAGGCAGAAGGAAGCATCTCCGACCCTATAAAGTATATATATTCTTGATCAGCATCAATAGCCGAGTCGATTTAGCCATGTCCGTCTGTCCGTCCGTCTGTCTGTCTGTCTGTCCGTCTGTATGAACGCGTGGATCTCAGAGACTACAAGAGCTAGAGCCTTCTTACTTGTTTTCTTATTAATTTGTGTAACAAACTCTTTCATCTTCGTTTTTACGCTGTGTACAGCCAAATGCATTTTGTAAATGTTATTCGCGATTAGACAATACAAAATTTGTGTCAAGCCGCGCTATATTTGTTATCGCTCTGCACATACCGTTGTTCAGACATACTTACATATATCTATATATATAAAAGAGTTTGTCCTGATGATAATGGAAGAGCCACAGCCTAAACGAAAAGAGCTAGAAGGCTGCAATTTTCACACAATTTTCCATGCAGGTAGGAGGTAAGCACTAAGGAATTTTTATTTGGAAAACTCCTTCAAGTACCACCCATACGATTTGGAGCACTTTTTACCCATTTTAAAAAACAAATTACAATTACAACAAGTACCCATTCCACTACTGTCGCCTGATTGTCGCACAAGCTGAGAGTTTGATTGCGAGCGAGAATACAAAAACAAAACAAATGCGCAGTGACGCCTTCGCGTCGCACAAGCAAAGTCCTAAAAAAAGGTTCGTACACTTGCAAAAAAGAAACGGATTTCCGCTTCTTAATGAATAAGTGCATACACAATTAAGTGAACAATGCGCTTGAAAATAATTTTCATAATTTTATGTACATGTATCACTTCGCACAGGGCACATTTTTTTTTTTCAAATTTGTGTGCCTTTGACAATTGATTTACGACCCAAGTAGCGTTTGTTGTTGTTGTAAGTGTTGTTGTTGGGCCCACACTGCTACTTTTTGTTGGTGTCATTGATTTAAAAAATAAACAACAACAACATAACAAAACTTGGTGCGTCTAGAAAAATTTCCCACACCAGAATATGTTATGGGGGTGGATTCGCCTACTTGCTGCTTATATAACTTAGACAAAACGTAACACACTAACATTATTGATATATTATTAATATACCATTTCGAATAAGCAATGGCGTTCACATAAGCGCGCGTGTTGCTCTTATGATAATCAGATAATTTGAAATCTCGCTCCGATCGTGCTCCTTTGTTGTTGCTCACTCTCTATTTTATGTGCGCGCTTTGCATGTCAATCGTAAGGTTTAGTAACCCTACCTCCTCCGCACACACACTGAATTAAAGCTAAAGGCAATATGCAATTCACTTAACTGCAGCCTCTTAGATATGTTTTGCGTTGGATCAGTGCGTGCTCTTTGTTTGACTTGCAGAGCGCGCGCATACATAAGAGAGTTAGCCCATGATGAAATAAGTATAAGGTGGTCTCGTCAGCAGCCGAAGCTAGTTCGTTTTTGTCCCTTAGCTTCAGTGCAGTGCTTGCTTGTTGACGCGGAAAGTTGTGTGCGGATGAATTTTTTCTCAACACTTAACCCTTAAGCAGAAACAAAAAATGAGTTACTGCAAATTTTGCCGCAAGCATGTACTGGGTGTGAAGTTTATTCATGCACCGAAATGTGTTGTGAAGCGGAAAAACAACGACTAATTGCTAATTGAAAATTATTAAAAATAAAATTATAAAAACTAACTTCACCGCTTTGTTTTATATTGGGCTATTTTAAACCCCGGGGACCAGCTAAGGGTTAATCAACACAATATCCATCCGTTTCATTCACACTCACTGTAAAGTGTGGGTTTCTCTCGCACTTATTGCTAGCATACGCTAAGGGACAGCTTTTGCCGACGAGACCACCTTATACTTATTTCATCATGAGCCGAAAAAGACAACAACGAAGGCGCATAATCGGAGCGAAATTCAAAAATAATTTGTCATCTAGCGCCGAACATGAAGAGCGATGCGTGAGCGTTTTCAAGTTTTAAGCTGCCTCTTTGGGTTTTGGACCAACAGCGCTCAATTCATGATGCAGGTGTTGAATTGCCGACTGTCAGCACAACACGAGAATGAGCGAATCTGAAAACAAGTAAGAAGGCTTTAGTCGAGAAATCCCGACTAAAAGATACCCTGAACCCGTGTATTAAAATGACTTGCAGAAGTGATTTTTTCTTGTCTTAATTTTAATATAAAATATCTCCTGTGTTTCTTAACCGATTTGGATTATTAATTTTCACAGAATTTATAAAGTTATCCATTGTTTTAACTCCTATTTTTACATTTTCTAAAAACAGACATGGCTATGTGGAATAGGCTGTTGAAGCTGATTTATGTGGTCGGAGATGCTTCTTTCTGCCTGTTACATACTTTTGCACAAATCAATTATACCCTTTTTACCCATTTTATGGGTTCAGGGTATAAAAATAATGTAATATTTTAGGCATGCTTTCAAAACAAAGTTTTCTTATATTTTGTAGCCACAGATAACAGAGAGAAGAACAAAGAAGAAGAAATATAACTGTAAATGGTACTCATTGCAAGCAGCATGCACAGCTGAGCGAATATATGCTGCAACACAAAGAGCGGCTTAAAGCTTGATCAGCGCGCGCGTCTCTCTTATGACTGCCGCTAGATATAACATAATTTGAATGCAATCATGCATCTTTGTTGTTGCCCATTTACGCTTTTGTTTATGCGCGCTTTGCATGTCAAACATAAATCTTAATATCCCTATCTCCTCCGCACTCACTAAGCTAAGCTAACCATAACTAAGAGGCTGCAGTTAAGGGAATTGCACTGCCTAATTTACACTACCCATACATAGCTCTTAAGTGCAAGCGTTGTATGTAAGAGCTCGGGATCTGCTGCTTAGAGGAATAACAGTAATGCTCTTTCCAACATTATGTTTTTACATACAATGGTAAGGGAATTGGTTATGCATTTTAGTTCATATTTAATGTGAACAAAGAAAGTTACTTTTCGTTTCAGTGAATTTTAATAATATTGTTTATATTAAGGATAAGGATAATAACAACGAAAGTTTCTTTTTGGATCAGTGAGTTTTTCAATATTCTGATTTTCGTATTATATATATGTACATTCATTTCAAATACGTATGTATAAACGTTCATTTAAAATTCGTATGTAATGATAAGTTATATATTCTTTTGTTGTTTTTTAAAAAAACCAAGAATATTAAGTAGATTTTCGACTTAATAATTGAAGCAACCTTATTTATAGTTGTCTTCTATTTTGCATATTATATAATACTTATATAGACTCTGCTTAAGTGCATTTAAAAATCAAATAAAACTAAGCAGTCTGAATATTCTATTAAAAGTATAAGTTGGTAAATTAAATTTTATTGAATTTTATACTTACGTATAGACACTGTAAAGTTGTAACAATCGTTTTACAGTGAAGTCAATTGACTCACAGCCAAATTAAAATATGTCTATTGAAACTTTAGATATTAGTGGTGCCGCATTCAGTTGTTGCTATAATTGGTGATGGAGCCTGCCTTTTTAGATCTATTTCCTACCTTTTATTTGGTAGGCAAGGCTTCCATAGCACCATACGCCAAAATATTGTTGAACATGTTGTAACCAACTGGCAAATTTTTGCTTGCTTCAGCATAAACTTAAATGGAGAGTGTTATAGTTCTTCTGAACAATATGAGTGCGATATGTCAAATTCAAATACTTATGGTACTGCATGTGAGCTTCAAGCAGCAGCAGAAATGTATGCTGTAAATTTTCAAGTTTTTCAAAATGGAAATTTATTACAAGCATTCGGAAATAATATGCATCCTGTAAAAAGATTGCGTTTTACCGGTCCATTAATGAATGGACATTTTGATGTTTATATTTCTTTAGAGGAAGTATTAACTCAAGAATCTGATACGTCAAGTGAATGTATATGTGAAAATGTTAAAAATCCTGTTAAAAGAAGAAGTCGATTCACCGGCAAAACAGAAAAAAAGGTAAAACAACGGTCATTTGAAAAAAATAGTGTTATCAATAGGGGTAAGCGCATAGAAGCATCAAAAAGATATCGTGTTAATAATCCTGATGTTATAAGAGTTGTAGTGAGAAGACATCAGGCTAATAATCCTGAAGCTCATAGAGTTGCAGTGAGAAAACATCAGGCTAATAATCCTGATGCAAGTCAAGAAAGGCATTTGCGTGCATGGAGTGTTAAAGCCATGTCTGGCTTAAACTATGATTTTGAAATGGTAAAATTACTCAACTTGGTAGTATGAATTTGATATGCAAATATTGTAATGCTTTAAAATGGAAAAATGAGCCTTTGGGTATCTGTTGCAAGGCAGGAAAAGTTAAACTTTCACAAAATGAAAGTTTGCCTGATCCACTTAAAAGCTTAATAATTGGTGGACATCCCAAGCATGATCATTTCATTGATCGTATAAGAAAGTATAACAGCTGCTTTCGAATGACTTCTTTTGGAAGTACAACAACTATAAATGAAAGTTGGTCAACCTTTAATGTCAAAGGACAAGTGTATCACTTAATTGGTAGTTTCCGACCTTTGCCAAATGAAGAAATGCAGTTTCTTCAAATTTATTTTGTTGGTGATGATGAAAAGGAAGCTCAACTACGTTGCAAAAATATTTCAAATGTTGATTTAAGCGTAGTAGAGAATCTTCAATGTATGTTTCATCAGCATTATCGTTATGTTAAAGATCTAAAAATGGCTCTCAATAAAATACCAACAAGTACTAAAGACTATAAATTGATTATACATGCTGCTCGAACACCCGCTGGTGCTCACAAAGGGCTTTATAATGCACCTCAATCAAGCGAAGTAGCTTTAGTTATTGTTGGTCAGCAATTTGAAAAGCGCGATATTATTATTGAAAGCCATAATAATAAATTACATCGTATAAGTGAGGTGCATCGATCATACGATGCCTTACAGTACCGTTTGCTATTTCCTTATGGCAAAGATGGCTATTCAGTGGATATACCACAATGGAATCCATTATTAAAAAAGGAGGAACCAAAAAAAATGATATCTGCGTTAAGCTTTTACAGCTATAAATAATGATTCGTCAATCTAAGAAAAATCATTTAATTTATTGTCGTTCCCTTTTTAGTCAGTTTTTGGTTGATATGTATGCTAAAATTGAAACAGAAAGGTTAAATTGTATTCGCTACAATCAAGCGAAACTCAGAGCAGATAGCTATATACATCTACAAGATGCAATAGGCCAACAAGATGTTGTCGCAGCTCAACTTGGTCAGATGCTAATTTTACCATCTTCTTTTACAAGCTCTGCACGATATATGCATGAAAAGACTCAAGATGCTATGACATATGTTCGCCATTATGGGCGACCAGATCTTTTCATAACATTCACATGCAATCCACAATGGTATGACATAAAAAGTGTTTTATTACCGGGTCAAAAACCGCATGATCGTCACGATATTATAGCTCGAGTTTTTCATTTAAAAGTTAAAGCTTTAATGTCACTATTGACAAAGGTTCTTTGTTTGGAAGAGTGCAATGTTTCATGTACTCTGTGGAATGGCAAAAGCGGGGTTTACCACATATACATATTCTACTTTGGTTAGAAAATAAAATAAGACCAAATAAAATCGATAAAATTATCTGTGCCGAAATACCAAACGCAGATGAGGATCCTTTGTTACTTAACATTGTTAAGTCAAATATGATTCATGGTCCTTGCGGTGTATTTAATAATAAATCGCCATGCATGAAAAATGGAAAATGTACCAAAAGCTTCCTCGAGAATTACTTAAAGAAACTGTGACTGGAAAAGATAGTTACCCTCTATACCGTAGAAGAGCGATAGAAGATGGTGGTAATGCAATTAATATAAATGGTAATTGCATAGATAATCGTTGGGTTGTGCCTTATAACTGTGTACTATTGAGAACATTTGAAGCTCACATAAATGTTGAGTATTGTAGTTCTGTAAAGTCTATTAAATACATTTGTAAATATGTTAACAAGGGCAGTGATCAAGCATCATTTACTCTTGAAGACCAACGTAATGAAATTAATATGTACGAAAGTGGCCGTTATATAAGTAGCTCAGAAGCGGTATGGAGAATCCTTGCATTTCCCATACATGAACGTTTTCCGGCTATTACACACTTAGCTGTTCATTTAGAAAATGGTCAACGGATATATTTTAACCCCAACAATCCGCAACAATTACTTGACAGATTAAGCACTACACCCAAAACCACTTTGCTAGCCTTCTTTGAGCTATGCACACGTGATGAGTTTGCAAGAACGCTTCTATATTGTGAAGTTCCATCGTATTTTACATGGAACAATAAAGAATTTCAAAGAAGAAAACGAGGGCATGATGTACCAAATTTTCCTGGAGTTAAAAGAGATTCAGCTTTGGGAAGAGTTTACACTATTCATCCCAATAATACAGAATGTTTTTATTTAAGACTTTTATTACATTTTGTAAGGGGCCCAACCTAATTTTTAAATTTAAAAACCGTTAATGGTATAGCATACGCATCATTTCAATTGGCGTGTAAAGCTCTAGGATTACTAGAAGATGATAAGCACTGGGATTCAACTATAGCCGAAGCTGTCATATGTCAAAATCCTACAAAACTGAGAGAACTTTTTGCAATAATGTTAATAATTTCAGATGATCTTAAACTTTGGAATACTTATAAAGAGAGTTTCTCAGAAGATATTTTAAGAGCCTTTCATTTTTCACAAGAAAGAAATATTGATATAAGTATTGTGAATAATGTATTAAATAAATGTCTTATTTACATTGAAGATATTGTACTGTCTATTAGTGGTCAAAACTTGACTTACTATGGACTTCCACTACCAATTAGATCCGAGGAAATTGTTCCAAATATTAAATATCATAGAGAAACAAATTATGAAAATTGCGATAATTTTGTTGTTAATAATGAGCTACTCCTTACGGCTGAGCAAAAACAAGTATACGAAAAGAAACTACATAGCGTTGAAGCAGAAAAGGGAGAAATCTATTTTTTAGATGCACCTGGTGGAACAGGTAAAACGTATCTTTTAAATTTATTATTGGCAAAAGTACGGCAAAATAAAAAAATTGCATTGGCCGTTGCTTCTTCCGGTATCGCAGCCACTTTACTTAATGGTGGTCGCACAGCGCATTCTACACTTAAGATTCCATTTAATTTGATTCATTTAGAAACACCACATTGCTCAATGTCAAAGCAACCTAATATTGCTGCTGTGCTCAGATGATGAGTGTACTATGGGCCATAAAGGTGCTTTTGAAGCTGTAGATCGATCTTTGAAAGACATTCGAGATACTAAATACTTAATGGGTGGCATAACTGTTCTCTTAGCTGGTGATTTTCGACAAACTCTCCCAGTGATCCCCAGATCATCCATTAAGCATCCGGAGTCGTCTTCACATTGTCTGAAAGGCGAATTGAGGAGTTTTAGACGAGACTGGTTTTTTCGAATATTGGCTTATGGTGAAAAAGTTCAACTCACTTGGATGGCTTTTTCTCCTTTTAAATCATCATTATTCTGCTTCTGCTGTTGGTTATTTGAGCAACCAAATGCTCCGAATGGGTCAATGTTTTGCTCATCAAGAGGATTTAATACTTGGTGGAAACTAAACCCTAAAGTTTTAAACCACGAATCAAGTCCTCTTGACTACCAAAATTATTTTAAATGGAAAGAGCTGGAAACCAGAATTAAAAAAGGAGAGCTTATAGACAAGAAAATGATGGAAAAAGAATCGAAAAGATTCCAAGAAATCCTCGGAATAAGACCTGCAGCAATAGGGTAAACTTTTTAGAATTAGACAACCTAATTGCTAAGTATGATCTAGTTCTGCGCGAACATCTAGTTCAAGCTAATTTGAGTAAGAAACTTTCAGTTACATATTTGTCACCTCAAATACAAAACGAATTTATTGCAACTTTGGGAAATGCAGTTCGCCAAAAAATAATTGAGCGGGTAAAGAAAGCCAAATATTATGCCATGGTATATGACAGCACACCGGACATTTCTCACAAGGACCAAACAAGCCAAGTATTGAGGTATGTAGTCATAGAGAATCAAGAAGTTCAAGTTGTTGAATCATTTATAGACTTTATTGAAAGCTATGATAAAACCGCTGAAGGGATTTCCAAAATGATTTTGGACAAGCTTGAAGCTGATGGCTTAGATATTTTAAACTGTAGAGGCCAGGCATATGACAATGCTGCTGGAAAACATTCAGGAGTTCAGCAAAGAATAAAAGAAATAAATCCTAAAGCCGTTTTCGTGCCATGCTCAAACCATTCCTTAAACCTGGCCTGTTTGCACGCCGCGTCAGTTGAGGCTGGTGCAGTTACTTTTTTTGGTACCTTGGAACGTTGCTATGCATTTTTTGCCATGTCTACGCATCGCTGGAATATTTTGACATCGACTACTGGAACAAGTTTAACAAGCAAGAAGGCTCTAGTCGGGAGAGCCCGACTAGAAGATACCCTGAACCCAGTTGCAATAAATAAATTAAATTTATATAAGACTTTGGTATACTGACTTAACTTCAATCGATTAAGCTCGATATCTCCGGTGTTTCTTAACCGATTTGGACGAAATTTTCAGAAAAGATCTATCGTTACCCATTCTTTCAACCCTCATTTTTACATTTTCCAAATTCGTTTTGTTATCGATTCCATGTGTATATCGGAAACCAGAATAGTTATCGATAATTTGAAGCAAACTAGTTCTGCTCATGGTATAGGAGAACTTATATCCAAAATCTGAAGTCTCTAGCTCTTGTAGTCTCTGAGATCCACGCGTTCATACAGACGGACAGACGGACGGACAGACGGACATGGCTATATCGACTCGGCTGTTGATGCTGATCAAGAATGTATTTACTTTATGGGGTCGGAGATGCTTCCTTCTGCCTGTTACATACTTTTGCACAAAACCATTATACCCTTATTTACCCATTTTATGGGTTAAGGGTATAAAAAGGGTACAAGATACCCGATGGAGCGCGAGAGCTGAGGCCGTTGTTGTGACTACAAAAATATTTTGGTCACTCTGGAAAAATTAACTGAGACGGATGAAAGTTTAAGCACCAGAACAGACGCTGGAACATTGGTTGTTGCAATGGAGTCATATTCCTTCTTATGTTTTTTAGGCCTCTGGCATCCTGTGCTGGTTGAAGTAGAAGATGCCCAAAAGTATCTGCAAAAATTTACGGCCTGTGTTAGATCACGCGGGCGCATAGGTTAACCGTAGAATACGTCATTTTGTGCAACAAAAATTATGAAAGTAAACATAGTATTTATATGATTTGAACCAATTGGGTTCATGATGGCGGAGTCTTCTATAGAGTCATCTTCGAATATTTAATTTTAAAACACAACTTACCTGATCTTCTACTCCGTAAATTGTACATTCTTTTACGCTGCGCAAAAGTATTTTTTTTCACAGTCGGCATTTTTTAAAATTTATTTTATGAAGTAAGTTCATGCATGAGTTGCAAAAATCAAAGCTGCTACCGTAAAGACAAACTTTCTTATAGTCAACACTATCGATAGTTTATTTCCCGTTAGTTAGTAGCCACTGCTGCCCTCGATAGTGGCAGCGATAGTGTAAGACCATAGATTGTCCGATAGTTCCATCGATTGTTTGCTGAGCTGAGACGAACAGTGCAAGCATATGCACATGCTATCAGCTATCGCACTCACTCACACTTATTGGTTACATCACTAATACTAATATACACACATTTGAAATAAATTTAATTATGACCAAACATCTTAATGAAATTTCAGCACTTAGAAGATATCAATCATGACCGCATATATATCAAACGAAAGGAAATCGAGTCTATTTTATATTGAGAAAAAATTAAACAAATTCATCAGGGAGTTTTTAAGCAATTTGCAATTAAAAAAAAAGTAATGATTTTTGCACTGGTTTTTTGCCTTAAAAAGTTATAAATTTGGCAAAAGTATATAAAATTTGAATGTAGGAATGTTTGTTTAACTTATCTCAACTTATATTCCAAAACTCTAAAGTAATTGATGAATTATTGAGAGCGCTAGACCAATTTAAAGTCTTCAAAATGAAGCAAAAATATACATATTTTTGGTTTCAATTTTTTAATAGAAAATGTAATCAATACATATATTAATATACATTTATTGAAAGCTTGAAGCCTTGGCTTTTAAATGAAACTAATTTGAGGAAAATTGATCCATTAGTTCATGAGCAATAAGCGATTTTGTGAACCTCTCTTATTACAACAACAACTTTTTTGTGTTGAGACTTCATTATCGTAAGGTAAGACGTATTCTACGTCAAAAAAGGACCTTAACATAACTTTGTGTGCTCAGAAAGTAAACGCTTTAAAAACGACGCTATTGGAAAAACGTGAGGAATGGACTGACAGCTCTCTTCGATATGCTAAAGACATATCTGAAGACCTTGGCATATCCATGGAACCTCCCAGGCGAAAAGTAACAAAAATTTGTTTTTAACGATAGCAGTAAAGACGTAAATTTGTCGTACGAAAACAAAATACGGCGAAAACTTTTCGAATCGTTGGACAAAATCATCACAGAAATAAGAGAAAGGTTTAGGCAATTGCAAGACTTGGGGAGCAAATTTGCTTACCTTTCCCCTTCTAAATTGCTGGATTCTGACGACACCAAGTGGCTAAGTTTAGTGCATTCAGCAGGCAACATTCACGATGAAGTTAGTGTGGAGGAACTTCAGACAGAGCGCTTGCGTCTTCGAGCCTTCGTAGCTGCCGCAGGGAGCAGCGATCAAATGAGAAACGAGGATCCGCTTGCCTTACTTAAGTTCATAATTAACTCGAAATTAGAAGATTCGGTTTCTAATTTAATTGTGATGCTTAGAATTGTTCTCACGATTGCTATAGTAATGCCAGCTGTGAGAGGAGCTTTTCAAAATTAAAATTAATAAAAAACTTCCTAAGATCGACTATGAGCACATTAAGGCTAACAAATTTAAGTATTTTATCAATAGAGGAAGAAAAAAGTGAATCCTTAGATATTGATTCCATTATTAAAGAGTTTTCAATGCTTAAAATAAGAAAAATAAGATTTTGATAATTAAAACGGAGCTAAAATTAATAACGTAATGATGGAACATTTTTTTGGTTGATAAGGGAGGGGGGAGATAGAGGGAGGGGGGAGATAGAGGGAGGGGGGAGATAGAGAGAGGGGTTGGTTGGCGGCAAGTTTGTCTTCCGCCCCCGGCGGCACAATCATAAGCTACGCCACTGGTCTGAAGGGACCTAGGACAACAACAACAATAACAACAACACAGCTTCAACAAAAACAACAACAGCAGCAGCAGCAACAACAACAAAACAAACGTCAACTACATCAGCAGCAACGGATGGAATCAGCATTACTATGTTCTGAGTGAGTAAGGTGTTATTATTGAGTCGCTTCAATGTCCATACGAATCACACTTGATGAGTATACGGCAAGGAAAATAACAGCGAGCCCCTCGGCCTCTAAAAAAAAAAAGCGTAAAAAAGCCAAGAAATCGTGGAGGCATACAGCTGCGTATCAAACAACGCAAAGCTGAAATATGCAAGCTATTATTCAATAGCAGCAAACCCCCGACTTGGGATAACGCAAAGAGACTAGCGGATGAGCTAGAATTTCTCGACAAAGAGTCAAAGCGAATAAAATCTCAAAATAATACACCTTCTCCTCAAATAATAAAGAACATAACTAACACAAATAAAATTCAACCGACAGAGAGAAAGCAGCTCCCAAAGAAAACCAAGAAGTGCCCAGCTGACTGCCCTGGACCACTATTTACCCCGGCCTGTGCGATGACCTGCACCGGCAACGCTGACCGCACCAAGGCAGCCAATTAGACGAGAAGAAGCAGCCACCACATCAGCAGCCACCATCTCTGCAGCCACCATATATATATAATAGTAAAAATATTCTTATAAATTGTAATGACGCCCACAATGTTGTGTGCGTCAAGGTAGCGTACGGCCCAAAAAAGCCATACAAAAACAAGTAAGAAGGCTCTAGTCGGGAGAGCCCGACTAGTAGATACCCTTAACCCAGTTGCAATAAATAAATTAAATTTATATAAGACTTTGGTATACTGACTTAACTTCAATCGATTAAGCTCGATATCTCCGGTGTTTCTTAACCGATTTGGACGAAATTTTCAGAAAAGATCTATTGTTACCCATTCTTTCAACCCTAATTTTTACATTTTCCAAATTCGATATTTTTTTGTTATCGATCACATGTGTATATCGGAAACCAGAATAGTTATCGATAATTTGAAGCAAACTTGTTCTGCTCATGGTATAGGAGAACTTATATATAAAATCTGAAGTCTCTAGCTCTTGTAGTCTCTGAGATCCACGCGTTCATACAGACGGACAGACGGACGGACAGACGGACATGGCTAAATCGACTCGGCTATTGATGCTGATCAAGAATATATATACTTTATAGGGTCGGAGATGCTTCCTTCTGCCTGTTACATACTTTTGCACAAAACCATTATACCCTTATTTACCCATTTTATGGGTTAAGGGTATAATTAGGTAGGAGATCATTGTAAAGATCGAAGTAGGCATCATTATCTGATATATAAATATTTAAATATGTTATAAAAGTTAAGAAATTAAAATAATTTATGTTTATATATATATATATATATGAAAATATTGAAAAAAAAACAAACAACTTTAGAATAGTGAACCGGTAGAATGGAATGAAAATGTCAAAATAGCTGAAGAACTTGAGACAACTTATAGAAAATTAGAGCTCTATAAAAAGAAAGAAAACAAATATTCCCCAAATGAAGATATTCCTAAATGTAAAGAGGATTGTAATGGACCTTGTATTCATACACACTAGTGGTAACAAAATATAGAACTCTATTTGAGCAATTTAGAGCAAAATAGGCTCAAACGAGAATCAAAGAGAACCATTAAGTTCATATTTTGATATAAAGGTTAAACCACAGGGAAACATAATGGGTATAGTAGACGTAAAATCGGTAGATTCGACCGCCAACGTTATCAATAAAGTTGACGTGTCATCACCGGATTTGCAGTACATGCTCATTTTAGTAGCCATTATCGTAGGTCTTATGCTGTTAAATATAGCATTCAAAACATACAAAATACACAGCAGAAGTTTGAAAAAGAACTACATAAGTCGAGGTAACAATCTGGATAAAGAAAGAGACCCACATTTTATTATACGAGCAATAAGTGTACTAAATCAATTCCGCGAATTTATTTCGACAACTGATTTTGAGAACGCCTATATGGACTCGTTTAATAGAACAACTAGCCCCATATACCACTGCAATAAAACAGTAAAAGGTATAGTGCTATCCACTTTGCCATATGTCATGGTAAAAGAAATAACAGAAGATAACGTCTTCTTGGGTCGAGTTACTATACTAATGGTGCGATTGCATCGATAAAAGTTAGTAGCTCATGGAATAATCAGAAATACTTAAACAGATCATTCAGATACGGACAGAATATGCAAAGTCATATAAATGTCTGAACAAGAACGTCCCCATTAAAACCATAACAATAGTTAAACACACTAACATATTAGTCGAACAGTTCAACAAGTTAAGAGAGCTCGTTCAACAAAATTATGGTAGACTAACTAGTGAACATAAATTACAGGCTGAAGAAAACATTAGAATATTGAGATCAGGACTTGTTCATTTGAACGACAAACATAGCTTGCATCTCTTTTTACCTTCAGTGTTAACAGCACAAGTGACATTTGACCCATCAATGCTGTTTGACGACGAACCGTCAACATCAAAGCAAGAACCTCAGGGTAATTTTGAAGAAATTCTTTACCAAGATTTGGAACAAAGCTTACCACATAAAAAAATAAAATGACGAACTCAGCAGCAGATAAGCGGGAATATGTGCGACAAATTTCGTCCACAATACCAGAGTTCGATGGTAAAATAATCAATCTAAACAGGTTCTTGACAGCATTGAAATTAACCGATCTCACCAAGGGTGAATATGAATTGTTGGCCGTAGAAGAAATAAAAAAACAAAAATAATAGGCCCTCTGTCATATAAGGTACAGAGTGAAACAACTATTTCCAGGATCATAGATATTCTAAATACAGCAGTTAAGGGTGAGTCACCTGATGTACTTAAAGCTAAACTGTTAAACACACAACAGCGAGGTAAAACAGCTTCCCAATATACGACAGAGATCGAAGCTCTACGTAGGTCGCTTGACGCTGCCTACATAGATGATGGTCTTGACGCAGACAATGCAGATAAATTCCCTACAAAAGAAGCAATATCCGCAATGACTAGAAACTGCGAAAACGAAAAATTAAAAACCATATTGGAAGCAGGCAATTTCAACACTATGAATAGTGTTATCGAAAAGTACATACACTTCTGTACAGACATGACCGGCAATACTAATACTGTCTTTTTCTACAGCAATAGAGGACAAAGTTATGCCAAAAGAAATAACTACCGAGGTAATTACCACAATAGAGGTAATGGCAGAGGAAATTATAACAATCATGGCCACGGAGGTTATCGCAGAGGCAATAGAAGCCGTGGCGGCAATTCCAATAACCGAGGTAGAGGTTTTCGCAGAAACCAAAACCAGGATGGAAATGACAACAACCGCAATGTGCGTAATGTACAGACGGAAAACACGCAATCTCCCTTGAGCAACACCCAACAGTAAAGTTGTGTAAGATCAATCTCAATTTAAGCGTTTTTGTTCAAGTTTTAAATATCCAAATACACAATTAACGCTATTAATAGACACAGGTGCAGACATTTTACTGCTTAAATGTAGAAATAATAATATAGACTCAGTAAACTCATTAGTAAAGGCTAATATATCTGGAATTGGGCATGGAACGATACAGTCTCTTGGAACAATAGAGTTGGATATAAGTGTTAAAAATGTGATTATACCTTATGAGTTCCACGTAGTGCCAGACAATTTTCCTATACCGGGTGATGGCATAATCGGATTGGATTTCCTTAAAAAATACAATTGTATTTTGGAATTTCAAGACGAAGAAGATTGGTTCACAATCAGACCCAAAAACTTCAAACAAGTCGATATCCCAATGGTACACTCCTTGGAAGACCAGATATTACTACCAGCTAGATCGGAAGTTGTCCGATACATAAAAATTAAATCAAAAGAAAAATATCTCGTGATTCCAAATCAGGAATTGTCACCAGGGATAATAATAGCAAGTGCTTAAGTAGATACCACAAACGCTATGATTCTCATAATCAATACAAAAGATGAAAACACTGTGGTGAACAGCGCAAAGATTACTTGCGAATCAACAAGCGATTATGATATATACGAAGCAACAGAATACAAAGAAAATCGATTAGAAGAAGTATTAAAAAAATTAAAATTTCCAGCTGCCTTTAAAAACGAGTTAACACAGTTATTCACCGAGTTCAGCGATATTTTTGGCCTCCAAACAGAGACCATATCAGCTAACAACTTTTATACACAAAAGTTGAGATTGAACGACAGAACACTTGTCTATTGGACGTATATTGGACGTAGATGTACTAACGAACAGTACAGTCAAGTGGCCCAACGATACCAAACACCGGCTTGTTAACGCGCGGACCCACGCACAAAGCGACCCACCTCCCGCCCATCCGACCGAGGGGCGCTCCGCTTATCGTGCGGTTACGATGATCGCGAACATGTAGACAAATGACACAAAACTAACTTTTTAATAGAGCAAGTAGGAGTGGCACTGTGTATTAAGTGGGAAAGATCGTTATAAATAGAACACAGAATACGAAAAGGGTTATGAAGAGCATAATTAGAATTACAAGTTTGAAGAGATATAGGTACAAAATTTCTAGTATTTCTAATAGGAACAGCAAAGTTAATTTGGTTAATTAATTCAGAAGAATCAATTTCACCATTAATTAATTTGTGAAAAAAGGAAAATGATAGCATTATTCTACGATCACTCAGAGAAGGAAGATCTATTAGTAAATGTCTACTACGATAAAACGGCAAATTATTGTTAGTGTCCCAGTTAAGACCTCTAAGTGCGAAGAGCAGAAATTGTTTTTTGTTAAAGGCCTGTACGCATGAGCCCCGTACAGCTCCCGTACAGTATACATGAGTTTTACGGCTGTAACGACAAGTGTTGAAAAATCACATATGTGGCGGTAGGCTAATTGTTTTTGTAAATAAATCGGAAATGCAACTGTGTTTGTACACTGATTTCAAAATAATGATTCGCGCACTTTTGTGTTTGAGTACAGCTAACGCCCTGCTTCTAATAATCTATACCCTGCCATAGATCAGTGGCAGTACAATCCAGTTTATATGTTATTTAAATTGTATCTTATTAATTAATAAATATATTTTTATTCATTACTTCTTGTGCAGCATTGACTGCCAAAACAATAAGTATGGCTCTATTGGAGCCTGAATTAGGTCAACTTTGTTAATATTATCCGAAAATTTATAAGCCGGCTCTTGCCCGACATGTTGTTGCATTTTTACAACCGTAAATAGCTGCTGAAAGCTATTTACTGCCCGTAGCATTTAACATAACATTTTAACATTTTCATTGTTCAACACTACCGTACCAGCAGTAGCTAACAGAACTGCAGACCTAAATGTACGTACTGTACTGAAGCGTACGGGACCATTTTTTATATGAAGTTTTGCTGTACGGGAGCTGTACAGGCGTCTGCGTACAGGCCTTAAGTAGGGATCGTTAAACTCCTTCGACCAGCGCTTAATGAACCCCAAGACACCAGATGCTCGATTGGAAATTGAAGAAATATGCTTGTCAAACTTAAGCTTTGGGTCCATAACGATGCCCAAATCGTCAACCCATTCAATTCTATCTAGTGGTTTGTTGTCAAGAAAATATATGTTAAAAAAGGGCAAATATCTAAAAAATGACATTACTTTACATTTACTGCAATTAAGATTTAAAAAATTTACTTTACACCACATTTGAAAGTTGTCTAAATCTCTTTGAAGCTGTTGAGCAGCAAGGGGAGTTGCAGCCGACGTGCATAATTTTACATCATCAGCGTACATCAAAACCCGAGAGAACTTTATAACTGATGGAAGATCGTTTATAAACAAAATAAATAGCAAAGGACCAAGATGACTACCCTGTGGAACGCCTGAAGTGACCTGAACCGTCTTGGAAACGGACCCTTTAAATAAAACCCTCTGAGTTCTAAGAGTTAGGTAGTCTTTAATCCAAAGAACTAGAATATTTGAAAAGCCCAAGAGTTCTAGTTTATGTATAAGAAGACGATGATCTACAGAGTCGAAAGCCTTACTAAAATCAGTATAAATAACATCAGTCTGCAATTTGTCCTGAAAACCCTTGATAACAAATGAAGTAAATTCTAACAAGTTAGTGGTAGTAGATCTTTGTTTCATAAATCCGTGCTGGCACGGTGAAATAATAGATTTGCAAAGGTGTTGAAGATGGGAGGTTATTAATTTTTCAAAAAGCTTAGGAATAGCAGACAACTTGGAGATACCCCTATAATTTTGAACATTAGATTTGTTTCCTTTTTTATGGAGAGGAATAATAAATGACTCTTTCCAAATTTTTGGAAAGGAGCCTAACTCCAGGGACAAGTTAAACATTTTAAGCAACGGCTTTAAAAGACCATGAGCACAGTGTCTACGCAGCTTGGCACTCCGTCAGGTCCTGGGGAAAATATAGGTTTCAAACCATGTAGATTATTTAAAAGTGAGTTTTCAGTGATTTTCAGTCTAAAGATGCGATTCGAGCCATTAACCCGATAAGGGTAAGGCAAATCGACTTGAGATTGAAATGAGCTATAAGTCGTTTGAAAAAATTGGGCAAATATATTTGCAATCTCCTGATCAGAATTGGCCTGCGTTTCCTCAAAGAATACTTCCGTTGGGAGTGTCGATGACCTACGCTTCGCATTAACAAAATCAAAAAACCGCTTTGGATCCTGCTGAAACTGTAATCTACACCGAGTCAGGTAATTCTTATAACATTGGTTATTTAAGATATCAAAACTGGCACGAGCAATCAAGTATGCAGAATAGGCCACCGATGAGCCGTTTTTTCTAAATCTCTTGTAGAGTTTAGATTTTCGATTTTTGAGAATTGTCAACTCTCGGGTAAACCACACAGGTTTGTTAGACCTGTTTAGCTTTCCAACCGGGACACATAAATCAAATAAAGAATGTAAGGTATTATAAAAAATACTGATTGCCACGTCCAAGTCGTCAGACTCGTAGAGGGGAGACCAGTCAGTTTGGGATAAAAGCAGAGCGAGTCCCTCAAAATCAGTTTTCCGAAATTGACGAACTCGACTCAAAGGCATCTTGATATTGCAACGCGTCCGGGAAGGTAAATTAATCAACAGCTCCAACGTAGGATGGTATAAGTCTTCGGGATAAGATATAGGCTGGGAACGGGAAACGGATGAAGATGATGAATCCAAAACAAAAAATCAGATCAAGCATTTTATTAAGAGAATTTGGGATAGCATTAATTTGACTCAATGACATCCCAAGTAGGTCGATTAAAAATTCATTCGGGGCCGCGGGAGTCAGGGCACCAGAGTCAGGACAAGAAATCCAAGTAGCTTCAGCAATGTTGAAATCACCAAGAACTACAAGAAAATCGCGATCAGAAAGCAAGGCAGAGACAGAATGGATAGCAGATAGATGTGTCTCATAGATAGAGAGATCAGAGGAAGGAGGTATATACGAACAAGTGATAAAAATTTTAATACCGTAAATATTTAGCTTTACAGCAATAAACTCTATATCAAAAGAACTATCTAATACGACTGTTTCAGAAGGAAAGTCTACATTCACAGCAATAAGCACTCCACCACCACGCCGAAGAGTACGGTCCTTTCTGTAAATAGAATATGTACTACATAGAATTTCGGAATTGAGAATGTCTTGCCTTAACCACTTTTCGGTAAAGGCAATGACATGGAAAGCGAAAGAAAGACTATTAAGGTATAAACTAGTGAGTTTACTACAAAGACCTCTTACATTCTGATAGCCAAGTAAGAAGGAGGATGTTAGTTTTTTGAACTATCAGTAATTGGGAGAGTTACCTTAGAACCAACCACCGGAAGGGTAGATACAATCGGGGGCCGATTTTTTCTTCCCTTGCAGTATACTCTTTCACAATTATGTGTTCTGGCCAAAATTCTTTGCAGCATATAGTGCAAAAATCTTGATTCGAAACACTGATTTTAAAAGACGAAATGTTCCGATCATAAGCAAATTTGAATTTCTCCACCGTTAAATTGGCATTCGATTTGGCCTTTATATAGACCTTGACATCATCTGATGTTAAATCAGGGGGAAGCCTTGAAACAAATAATTGTTTTTTAGGTGGAACAGCAATAAATTTTTTAATTATATCCTCCACTGAGGCTGGTTTGGAAGACTCAGTCTCGGATAATTGAATATTTGGCTCTTTAAGTTTGATAGAGTTTTTTTGTTGATTAACATCAACACTACTAACCACCAAAGGAACCGAAGGATCGGGATCAGATAACACAATATCCATGGGAGTTATTGGTATATCATCTAAGTTCTCGATAATTTTAGTAGGAGGGACATGAAGATTTTTATTTACTTTATTTACTTTACACTGTGGTATCGGAGCGTTTGGAGTATTTTCGGACATCACAGAGCCCGATAACTGCCCAACGTTGGCCTTTTTACGCTTTGGAGAATCCATAACGAGATTTTTCTCGTTAAGGTTTCTTTGAACCGATGAGAATTTTTCACACAGTTTATTCAACTGGCAGAAAACGCCCTCTAAGCCAAGTTGAGTTTCTAAAAAGCTTGCAATGTCTTTTTTTTTCTCCAAACATGACCAACACGGCCACTCTAAATTAGTAACCTTCAAGAGGTCTGAGACACGGCCATTAATGCCAGCACATTGCTTATGAGCAACATTTGTGCACATCCAGCAGCAGACAAAACCCATTTTAGAGTTTGCGCGGACTTGACAATTCGCATAGCAGCAGACAGACATTTTTAATTAATTTATTAAAAGAAAAGAAAAATACAAATAAAAAATAAAAAAATATCGCTGCAGAAAATTGTTATGATTAAAATACAGGTCCTCCCTAATGTGCAAATAGTAAAGCTACAAACAAAACTTACTTCACAGCTTCACAAACAAAAACGGCGCGAGCGCGACCACCGAAAGCAACAAGCAACGGAGAAAAGTTTGACCGCGACCAACACCAACACAAAAGAGCGCGTTAGAGTAAACGATCAAGAATCGGTTTAATGCACCGGGAGCGAAGCGCTTGAAAAAAAAGAGAGAGAGAGAGTGAGCGTAAAAACACAAAAACAAAACAAACGCAGGCGGCAGCAAGTTGAGCAAATTTTTCAGTATGCTGGACTGCAGTTTGTTATTGTGTTTGGAATCACTTTAAAACAAATGCAAATTAAATTGTTAATTTACTGTCCACTTTGGGATTAGGCAAACCGACAAAACACAAAGTCACAAAACTATTAGTTTACACAAAGACGCGAAATTAATAGCAGAAATAAAACGCACAATAGTACAAAAGCGAAGCGCATAAAAAAAACACGTCCGTTGCGATGCAAAGCGAATTAGGTCTATATTAAGAACTACCGAACGCCAGAAAGCCAAAGGCCTGAGATACAAAAGCAGGTAGACAAGTTAATAAAAGATGGTATTGTAGAACCATCAATATCTGAATATAATAGCCCACTTCTCTTGGTACCCAAGAAATCATTGCCTGACTATCGTCAGATCAATAAAAAGCTGTTAGCAGATAAATTCCCACTTCCAAGAATAGAAGATATTCTTGATCAATTAGGCAGAGCAAAATATTTTTCATGCCTAAATTTAATGTCTGGATTCCACCAGATCAAGCTAGACGAAAAGTCCAGAAATATTACTTCATTTTCCACAATAAAATTTCATTTTCCTTTCAACGCATGATGACTCTTGCATTTTCAGGCTTACAGCCTTCGCAAGCATTTTTATATATGGATGATTTAGTTGTGATCGGATGCTCTGAAAAGCATATGTTCAGGAATTTGGCTGACGTCTTCAATCTGTGTAGACAACACAACTTGAAGCTGCATCCAGAAAAATGTTCTTTCTTTATGAAAGAAGTCACATATTTAGGTCATAAATGTACTGATAAAGGTATATTGCCCGATGACACTAAATATGAGGTCATTAAAAATTACCCACAACCAACAAATGCGGACGAAGCTCGGCGGTTCGTTGCATTTTGCAACTACTAAAGGAGATTTATTAAAAACTTTTCTGATCACTCACGCCACTTAACAAGGCTTTGTAAAAAGAATGTCCAGCTCGAATGGACATCAGATTGCAAAAAAGCATTTGAATATTTAAAAAGGGAATTAATAAAACCTGCATTATTTCAGTACCCAGATTTCAGCAAAAAATTTTGCATAGCCACAGATGCCAGTAAACAGGCATGTGGAGCGGTACTAGCCCTAGACCATAACGGTGAACAGCTACCAGTGACATATGCTTCAAGATCCTTTACTCAAGGTGAAAGTAATAAGTCCACAACAGAACAAGAATTGACCGCAATTTATTGGGCAATCGGCCATTTCAGACCTTATATTTACGGCAGGCATTTCTTGGTAAAAAGTGACCATAGACCTTTGTCATATTTGTTTTCAATGAAAAATTCAAGCTCCAAGCTAACGCGAATGCGATTACATCTGGAAGAATATGACTTTACAGTAGAATACCTCAAGGGGAAGGATAATCATATAGCAGATGCGCTATCCCGAATAACAATCGGTGAGCTAAAGGACATAAAGAGACAAATTCTGAAGGTAACAACGAGATCTTCCGCAAGACAGGAATCTACCTGCGCAGGTACAAATTCAAAATTGCAAGAACCAAAAGTTAAGAAAGAAATTATAAAGCCCAATGTCTATCAGGTAATCAATAATATTGATGCCAGAATATACATAACTCTCAAAATAGACAAGCTTAAGTGTTTGTTGAAAAGAGGGAAAAATGTTATTGTAAGATTTGATGTGACCAATTTATACTCTAATGGAAAATTCGATTTAGATCAATTTTTCCAAAGGCTTATTAAAGAAGCCGGAGCATATAAAATCACACAATTACAAATGTCACCATGTGAACAAATATTTGAATCTGTCACAATAAATAATTTTAAAGAAATGGGCAATACAAAATTGAAAAAGTTAAAAGTAGTGCTACTTAACAAGGTGACCATGATAGACAAAAACGATGACGTTCAAATAAATGCAATCCTGTCCAAATACCATGACGATCCGTCAGAAGGAGGCCACTCAGGAATTTCTAGAACCCTGAGAAAAATAAAAACTTTTATTACTGGCCCCAAATGACAAAGAAAATAACCAAATACGTAAAGACTTGTTTAAAATGTCAACAAGCCAAAACTTTGACTCATACAAAAACACCCCTAACGCTAACTGAAACGCCAGCAACAGCATTTGATATAGTTTTGATTGATACCATTGGTCCACTTCCAAGATCAGAAAACGGGAATGAATATGCAGTCACAATCATTTGCGACTTGACTAAATATTTGGTTACAATACCAGTACCGAATAAAAGTGCAAAAACAGTTGCTAAAGCAATACTTGAGAATTCCATACTTAAGTATGGTCCAATGAAAAAATTCATTACGGACATGGGGACTGAGTATAAAAATAAACTTGTAACAGACTTGTGCAAATACATGAACATTTCTAATGTTACATCTACAGCACATCATCACCAGACTTTAGGGACAATAGAACGTAGTCACAGAACACTTAATGAATATATTCGTTCATACATTTCTGTTGACAAAAGCGATTGGGATGTGTGGATTCAATTAGGGTATTCAGTAGCTATGCTATGTGCGTAAAGTGTTATATATAATACAGTTATATATAACTCACTGTGCACTTTTACGTTTCTTTTGTCGTATTTGTGCTAAGTCAGCTGTTTGCCAGTTCGATTACAATACAATCGAAAGTTAAATTGAATTGAGCAATTGATAAGCTGAAAAAAGTTGTTGTTTTCATAAATAATAATTGAAAAACTTTCTTTATTATTCAGAAAATAAATGTTGTTTTATTTATATCAACACTTAAGCATTCTTATATTTTACTTCTAGCTCTAATTTTTGCATTCTATCCTCTTTTCCCAGCTGCAAATTTTTTAATTGAAAATCATTTCGTATTTTTTCTTCCTTTCCACTGTTAAAAACATCAGTTTAGTCTTTTAAATTAATAAATCATAAAATTTACTTACTTTTACAACCAAAACTCGCCTAGTGTGACCTAATTTCACTAATTCAATAATCTCGAAAGCAGCTGTTTTTATAAATAGTCTGGCAACCACTCAATAACACATATAGTACAATAGTAGCAAACATACCCAGGGGCATGTTTGCTGTGTTAAAAATGCTTCTGTGTGTTTGTTGTAAAGCTTTCATATAACACTTTAGCACTTTACGCACATAGCATAGCTACTGAATACCCTAAATATGTAAATGATTTTCAATTAAAAAATTTGCGGCTGGGAAAAGAGGATAGAATGCAAAAATTAGAGCTAGAAGTAAAATATAAGAATGCTTAAGTGTTGATATAAATAAAAAAACATTTATTTTCTGAATAATAAAGAAAGTTTTTCAATTATTATTTATGAAAACAACAACTTTTTTCTTTTATTTTATTGCTTTCAGCTTATCAATTGCTCAATTCAATTTAACTTTCGATTGTATTGTCATCGAACTGGCAAACGGCTGACTTAGCACAAATACGACAAAAGAAACGTAAAAAGTGCACTCACTAGCTACACTGTATTGAATATAACACTTTATGCACATAGCATAGCTACTGAATACCCTAATTGTTTCAACACAACACCGTCAGTTATACACGACTATTGCCCATATGAACTCGTATTCGGCAGATTGCCGACACAGTTCATAGATTTCAACAAAATAGACAGAATAGATCCTATCTACA
The DNA here is from genome assembly GCA_018904305.1 of Scaptomyza montana. Lineage (NCBI taxonomy): Eukaryota > Metazoa > Arthropoda > Insecta > Diptera > Drosophilidae > Scaptomyza > Scaptomyza montana. The sequence goes on along the minus strand of JAEIGR010000072.1, from coordinate 219,753 downwards.
ATATTGATGACTATTCTAAGGAAGTTAAATTTAGACTAGAAGTAGCGTATAGAAGAGCATATGTTAGAAAAAGCTAAAGCTAGTAGAAAAATTAGCTATGACAAAAATGTCAAAAATTTTGACATACATATAGGAGACCAGGTTTTAGTTAAAAACGAAATAGGTCATAAGTTAAATAAAAATTATTTAGGTCCTTATATAGTAGAAACAAGTAAGAAGGTTCTAGTCGGGAGAGCCCGACAAGAAGATACCCTGAACCCAGTTGCAAAAAAAATTAAATTTATATAAGACTTTGGTATACTGACTTAAGTTCAATCGATTAAGCTCGATATCTCCGGTGTTTCTTAACCGATTTGGACGAAATTTTCAGAAAAGATTTATCGTTACTCATTCTTTCAACCCTCATTTTTACATTTTCCAAATTCGATATTTTTTTGTTATCGATCACATGTGTATATCGGAAACCAGAATAGCTATCGATAATTTGAAGCAAACTTGTTCTGCTCATGGTATAGGAGAACTTATATCGCAAACCTGAAGTCTCTAGCTCTTGTAGTCTCTGAGATCCACGCGTTCATACAGAAGGACAGACGGACAGACGGACATGGCTAAATCGACTCGGCTATTGATACTGATCACGAATATATATACTTTATAGGGTCGGAGATGCTTCCTTCTGCCTGTTACATACTTTTGCATAAAACCATTATACCCTTATTTACCCATTTTATGGGTTAAGGGTATAAAAATAGAAGATAGTGACAATATAACCATTAAGAACAATAAAGAAAAGAAACAAAAAGTACATAAGGATAGATTAAAACCTTGTACTTAAATAAAAAAAAAAAAAAAAAAAAAAAAAAAAACATGAAAAAACACAAAAAAAAAAAAAACATATAAATTTTAAATAATAATAATTATCAATTGCATACGAATATATATCGCCTTACATTATTATTAAACAATACATTGTCATGACTTTATTAAGTACTTAAAATTGGTCTGATCAACCATACAAAAAACAAAACAAAAAAAAATTGTATATATATATATATTTATATAGATATAATGAAAACTAAATAATTTACTATTTTTTCTATAAATGTTAATTACAAAAAATTACAACAACAATTACACTTAATACTACCGCTTAATATTAGAATAACTGCGCATACGCTGCGCTATTCTTCTAAAAGGGGAGGTGTAGTGTGTATATGCATAACACCCTGTATTTAAATACATAAGTGTGCGACACTTTGTTGCATACAATAACAAACATATAGCCAAAAGCGCAGAGCCACTTGAGTTTATTGGCTCAGGCATGATACAATAACAGAAGGTAGTCTCGTCGGCGGCAGAGGCTCGACGTTTTTGTAGCTTATCGACAGTGCATGCTTGCTTGTCGAACAGAAAGGTTGTACGCGGACGATTTTTGTTTGATTTTTTGAGGTTAAATTAACCCACACGTGACAGTAAAAAAATGAACTACTGCTATTATTGCCGCAAGCATGTACCGGGTGTAAAAATTATTCATGCACCGAAAAGTGATACAAAAAGAAAGATATGGGAGGAAAGCCTGGGGTGCTTAAATAATGATGCCGTTCCCACAAGAAATGAATATCTTCAAACTGAATTTATTAAAGAAGGATACGCCAATTTAAGCAAAATTATTAAAAATAAAACTTTAAAAAAAAATTTACATCTTTGTATTATAAAATTATATTTTAAACAACACGGGCCGTCAGAGGGTTAATCAACACGCTATACTGCCGTTCCATTCGAACTCACACTACAATGTGCCTTTTCACTCGCACTTATTGCAAGCATACGTTAAGCTCTGCCGCCGACGAGACTACATTCTGTTATTGTATCATGGGCTCAGGCTCATATTACGCAGCGCGGACCGCTAGTACACTAGCCGGCCCATGATACAATTAATACGGTAGTGTCATGCTGCCTCAGCTCGTACTTGCCATATGATTTGCGAGTGCGAAGGAGAGGGCTAAGCTGTTCTCTTAATTTTATTCTCTTGAGTCTGTTAAAGGGCTGTTTTGAAAGTGCGATAGAGTTAGGTATAGAAAGTGTTTTGTTGTATGTATGCGGCCGATAATTATACTCGATACCGAAGGTAAAGAGTATATTGGTTTTGTGCAATGTCCGTCATGGTGTCTGTCCGTCTGTCCGTCCGTATGGTTGCAAGTTTTTTCCACACCCTTCAAGCTAGAGATTTGAAACTTTCCAATTCTCTTTATCTATGGGATAGTAAATTAAAGTGTCAAGATGGGGGTTCTACGATAACTGGGGGGCTGGCAAATCGATAAATTCGATAATTACAAACCGATAAATCCACATATTTCGCACATCCTTACAGCTAGAACTACCAAATTTGGTAAGAAGATAGCTACTAGCAACCCCCAAAAACTGCATCAAAAGTTTTGGAGCCAAGCCCACCCATTACGCCCCCGGCCCCCCCGCATTTTGAAATCAGAAATGGCTATATCTCCCACAGTTTTTGAGCTAAAGCCATCAAGTTTGGTGCCAAGATAGGTGATGATGACCCCCCAAAAACTGCATCAAAAGTTTGGATGCCACGCCCACCAATACTGCCCTAGCCACCCCCATCCACCCCAACGCTTCGTCAAAAACGGGAATGCGTGTATCTTCCAGAGTTGTGGAGCTAGAGTCACCAAATTTGGTATGAAGATAGCAATTGACATTCCACAAAGATCTGCATCACAAATTTGGATGCCACGCCCACCCATACCGCCTCCAACCCTCTTTCCGCCATTTCCCCAGTTTTCACAAACTTCGAGCTAATCACCAAATTTAGTAAGAAGATAGCAATTGACATTCCACAAAGATCTGCATCACAAATTTGGATGCCACGCCCACCCATACCGCCCCCAACCCCCCTTTCCACCATGTCCCCAATTTTTACAAACTTCGAGCTAGAGCCACCAAATTTGGTAGGAAGATAGCTGGCAACGATCCCCAAAAATCAGCATCAAAGTTTTGGAGCCACGCCCTCCATTTCGCCCCCTTTCCCCACTTTTTAAAATTTTCGAGCTAGAGTCATCAAATTTGGTATGAAGATAGCAATTGACATTCCACAAAGAACTTCATCAAAAATTTGGATGCCTCGCCCACCAATACCGCCCGCAGCCCCCCCTTTTCCCACCTTTTACAAACTTCGAGCTAGAGTCACCAAATTTGGTATGAAGATAGCAATTGTCATTTCACAAAGATCTGCATCAAAAATTTTGATGCCACAACTACCCATACCGCCCCCAGCCCCCCCCTTTCCCTACATTTTACAAACTTTGAGCTAGAGTCACCAAATTTGGAAGTAATATAGCTGGTGGCATCCCCATCTGCATCGGAGAATCTTTAAGGCAGCGTACACCCCTGCCGCATCCGTACCCCTTTGCAATCAGGCCTCTTTTTACCAGCTTTAATACTGGTATCGAGTATGCCGCAGTCGGTTGCGTCCGACTGCAACGTTTCCACTTGTTTTTGGTTGCTTTGTTGTGACATTTAAATTAAATAAACAAATAAGTAAAACGCTTTAGATTCATATAAAATTAAAACATTTTAATAAATATTCATATTCAAATAAACAACATATATATATTTAAAGTAATATTTTTAATAGTTTTTTATATCCCATTATGTTTTGTTTTTGTATTTTTAATTTATTATTAAGGTTTTTGATGCGAAAATGTATTCTTATCTTAAAATAAAATTTTTTAGTCAGCTGTAAACAAACAACATAAATAACAAGCAGAAAAAAATCGTCCGCATCAACGTCTTACCTCAACGACAAGCACTTAGCGACTGACAACCGTCGGTACCGAAAAAAAGAGGGCACAGTCTCGCATGACACTACCGTATTGATTGTATCATGAGCCGGCCATTCAGCTGACGGCGCATATCCCACGCTACGCTTATGTAGCGCATACCACGAGTAATATATACATACGTACACAATGCATGCATATACCATGCACTCTCTCTCCATATTCTTATTATTATATAGTGCAGAGAGCCGCTCCGCTGCCGGCGTCACTGGCAGCGCAGCTCCGCGGTTATAGGCTAAAATATACTTTAAGATATATTGTACAATCAACAAGAATTTACTAAATAGAGTCGCCAACGACCGATAGTCCAACCACTAGTTGGAACTGGCTGGCGAAACTACCACGCGCTCGTGAGTGATTCGCCAGCCACTTCTCTTGCTGACTTTGCTACAACATTTTTGTTGATAGCACAACCAGCCAGCCATACTGTGTGTATGCGACGCTAGCCTGCGATTTTGTATCGAGCAGCGACTTGTTCGATTGCTGTGCCCCCGTTTTTATACTCGATACCGAAGGTAAAGAGTATATTGGTTTTGTGCAATGTCCGTCATGGTGTCTGTCCGTCTGTCCGTCTGTCCATCCGTATGTATGCAAGTTTTTTCCACACCCTTCAAGCTAGAGACTTGAAATTCCAATTCTCTTTATCTATGGGATAGTAAATTAAAGTGTCAAGATGGGGGTTCTACGATAACTGGGGGGCTGGCAAATCGATAAATTCGATAACCCAATACCGATAAATCCACATATTTCGCACATCCTTACAGCTAGAACTACCAAATTTGGTAAGAAGATAGCTATTAGCAACCCCCAAAAAACTGCATCAAAAATTTTGGAGCCACGCCCCCCCATTCCGCCCCCAGCCCCCCCGGATTTTAAAGTCAAAAAAGACTATATCTCCCACAGTTTTTGAGCTATATCCACCAAATTTGGTGCCAAGATAGGTGATGATGACCCCCTAAAAACTGCACCAAAAGTTTGGATGCCACGCCCACCGATACTGCCCTAGCCGCCCCCATCCACCCCAACGCTTCGTCAAAAACGGGAATGCGTGTATCTTCCAGAGTTGTGGAGCTAGAGCCTCCAAATATGGTGGGAAGATAGCTGTTAACGACCCCCAAAAAACTGCATCAAAGTTTTGGAGCCACGCCCACCCATTACGCCCCAAGCCCCCCCGCATTTTGAAATCAGAAATGGCTATATCCCTATAGCCACCAAATTTGGTGCCAAGATAGGTGATGATGACTCCCTAAAAACTGCACCAAAAGTTTGGATGCCACGCCGACCAATACTACCCTAGCCACCCCCATCCACCCCAACGCTTCGTCAAAAACGGGAATGAGTGTATCTTCCAGAGTTGTGGAGCTAGAGCCACCAAATTTGGTAGGAAGATAGCTGGCAACGACCCCCAAAAATCTGCATCAAAGTTTTGGAGCCACGCCCTCCATTTCGCCCCCCTTTCCCCACTTTTTAAAATTTTCGAGCTAGAGTCACCAAATTTGGTATGAAGATATCAATTGACATTCCACAAAGATCTGCATCACAAATTTGGATGCCACGCCCACCCATACCACCCCCAGCCCCCCTTTCCCCACTTATTACAAATTTCGAGCTAGAGTCACCAAATTTGGTATGAAGATAGCAATTGATATTTCACAAAGATCTGCATCAAAAATTTTGCTGCCACGCCCACCCATACCGCCCCCAGCCCCCCTTGCCCCACTTTTTACAAACTTCGATCTAGAGTCACCAAATTTGGTATGTAGATAGCAATTGACATTCCACATAGATCTGCATCAAAAATTTGGATGCCTCGCCCACCCATACCGCCCCCAGCCCCCCTTTCCCCACTTTTTACAAATTTCGAGCTAGAGTCAGCAAATTTGGTATGAAGATAGCAATTGATATTTCACAAAGATCTGCAACAAAAATTTTGATGCCACAACTACCCATACCGCCCCCAGCCCCCCCCTTTCCCTACATTTTACAAACTTTGAGCTAGAGTCACCAAATTTGGAAGGAATATAGCTGGTGGCATCCCCATCTGCATCGGAGAATCTTTAAGGCAGCGTACACCCCTGCCGCATCCGTACCCCTTTGCAATCAGGCCTCTTTTTACCGGTTTTAATACTCGTATCGAGTATGCCGCAGTCGGTTGCGTCCGACTGCAACGTTTCCACTTGTTTTCCTTGTATTCTTTATATGCGCGTATTTTATTGCTTATCTATCCTATGGCCTCGACCTTGCAGCAAAGCAAATGAGCGAATTAATGGCAACTTACATATATATATATATACAAACGATGCATAAAAACAATAAATAATTCATTTTTTAACATTTTTGCATCAATTTTCATTAGATTCCATGCTGAAAAACATATAAAAACAGTAAAGTTCATTGGTGGTTCCGACTCATGAACCAAGTTCCGATTTTCGTTGCTGGTGAACCGTTGCTATCTTGACACACATTATATATATGCAGTTTTTGTGGTAGCCAGGCATTGAATTGATTTTTGTTTCGGCAAGCTACCATAATCATGTGTGTGTGTCCCTGTCTTTATGCATGTCCATATTTTAATGTATGCGTACCATTTGCAAGGCAATTCATTGACCTTTCTCAACAAATATGAATTTCGGCAAACGCTAAACAGCCAATTTTTGATTAAATTTGTATTATTTGCCTATAAAAGCCTAAGAAAATCCAGACAAACAATACTTCCAAGGCAGTTTTGTTGCCCATCGAACATTTATTGACCAGGCACACAGCACAAAAAACAAGCGTCTAGCAAAATAGGCAATTGTCAGTTTTGCATTGCTAAAGCAGAAGCAACACAAGAAAACGCTCTGCATAGCCAAATTAACAAGTGCAAAAGAGACATATGTACATACCCAGCCACATTTTTAATCGCGGAAGATTCCAGGCGATCCCGGAAGATAAATTTATCGCGGATGATAATCGCATTCGATCGCGGAAGACCGCTGGGAATGAAAAATATACCCACGGCGATATCGTCCAAACGGCTCGCAAGCGAATCGTCCAAACGGCTCGCAAGCGAATCTTCAGACGATTCGCAATGAGTCGACTGGACACTCGCCTGCGAATCTTCCGCGATTAAAAATGCTTGCTGGATTCTCGTAAAAAATAAATTACGATAAATATTTATTTTGGATGTATTAACATTTATTATTATTATTATGCAATTATTATTATTTTGTTTTTTTTATTATTATTCTTTTCTTTTCTCTTATTGAGGCGGTCCGTTGCATGCATAAAGTGCTTTGGAGCACCAAATTCATGGACGATTCGTCGCAGCCGAACTTATTGTGACAAACATCTATAAGACAATAAAAAAAACTGTATTAAAAATAGGCTATTATTAACTAGTATAATTATTTTACCTTTTAGTAACGAAATGCAGTAGCTTTCAGCGCTTGGCTTGTCTCTTGTGCCCTTCCAAGTAAATTTCGTGGCACAACTATTCTTTTCAAAGTTCACGTTAAGAGTGAGAAATCGACGCGTGCAATGAAAACTGTAGTGAACAACAAAATGAACCGATCCCGTTATTAGAATGTTCTAGAACAAAATATCCCGTTAGCCTGAAAAATTACCAGCATTTCATGCAAAAATCAGTAAATTATCGTCTGAGGCGATTCATCTGTGATTCGCCTAGGATGATAAATATCAAATAAAAACATGAATACAGAAAATCAGTAAATTATCGTCTTGGCGACTCGCAGAAGAGTCGCCTAAGAAGATTTTTTTCAAATACAAAAAATGAGTACACAAAATCAGTAAATTATCTTCCTGGCGAATCGCAGAAGAATCGCATCAGACGATTATCGCCAAATAATCATCCAATTGCTGGCTGGGATCGCTACACCAGCAAAACATATGAGCGAACCAACAATAACAACATATATATATGCATATGATTAAGACAATTTTAATAAACATTATTAATTATAATAAACAACTTTATTACGTATACTTTACTTTTTAATATATTTATTACTAATTATGGAGTTTTATAATAAATATTATTCACCAAATTTGGTATGAAGATAGCAATTGACATTCCACAAAGATCTGCATCAAAAATTTGGATGCCACGCCCACCCATACCGCCCCAGCCCCCCTTTCCACCTTTCCCCACTTTTACAAACTTCGAGCTAGAGTCACCAAATTTGGTATGAAGATAGCAATTGACATGCCACAAAGCTCTGCATCAAAGCTTTGGATTTCACGCCCACCCATACCGCCCCAGCCCCCATTTCCCCACTTTTTACAAACTTTGAGCCAGAGTCACCAAATTTGGTATGAAGATAGCAATTGACATTCCACAAAGATCTGCATCAAAAGTTTTGAGCCACGCTACCCATACCGCCCCCAGCCCCCCTTTCCCTACATTTTACAAACTTTGAGCTAGAGTCACCAAATTTGCAACGAAGACAGCTGGTGGCATCCCCATCTGCATCGGAGAATCTTTAAGGCAGCGTACACCTCTGCCGCATCCGTACCCCTTTGCAATCAGGCCTCTTTTTACCGGATTTTATACTGGTATCGAGTATACCGCAGTCGGTTGCGTCCGACTGCAACGTTTCTACTTATTATTTTTTCAAATTCTAATAGTTCTTCTACATTGATGAACATGCCTTCCTCGTTATCTAATATTTCTTCTACTTTAGTGACCTCTGCTCTGGAATTTACAGTATTAGTTTTTGCCCAGTTTAGTGCATGGATTTAATTGGTTAGATCATCTTTTAAAGTTTGTTATTTGAATCTTAATATGGCTATGGCTTCTTCTCTTATTGTCTTATCGTCTTGAGTGGATTTGATTATTGCATTGGTTATTTTAATTAATTCATTCATTCTATTGATTAAGACTCTGTTAATAACTACTTGTCTATTGTTATTTTCTAGTTGTTCGTTGATTTTTGCTGTTATAATCTCATGATGATTTTTGTCCGGCGTGCCGGCCAACCACTTCCATGCTGTCCCTAATGCATCTATAGACCTAGTCGCCCTTCTAGTAGGCCTAAGTCTACGTAAATCGCATTTTATTGTTTTGAGTTCGTATTCTAAGAATGGGTACAGCTGGTGGGAGCGGCTCACATTTCGTACGGCCTCTTCTAAGTTTCCAAGTGGCGTTTTCATACTCTTCCATGTTAAAAACGTGAATGATTCTAAACTCGTTATTCTGAAATGCTGCAATTCCGGTTTTTATTGGAATTAACTGCGAGTGCGAAAAATCAAGAACTGTTGCCAAACCATGGCATAATGGCAAGAAAAACCTGTGAATGAATATTATGATTTCATATAATTTTTGTGACCTATTTTACCTGATAGAGTATTCACTGTTGTGTTTTGGTCTATTGAACCCAGCCTTTTATCTATTCTAACGTAAATAATTTCTCCTTCTTGTGGGTGCCTATCGTATTTCGCTAACTTACAGGTTTCGCACTGTTTGGCTATTGCAGTGACTTTTTTTATTAAACCGGGAAAAAAGAATTTTCTTAATATCTGGGTCTTATTTTCTGTTGGGTTCCTGTGTGCTCTAATATGTTCCTTTGTAATTATCTCATTTTGCTCCCCTTCTAAAGGTACGTCCGTTACTTGTTTCTGAGTATACCTCACTTTGTAATTATTAAAGAGAGTGGGGAATATATTTTGTATCATTCCTATTATACTCTCGGAAGTGAGTAATCCATTAAATAGTTTTGGGTCTAATCTTTCTTTAAGTATTTTTATTAAATCGGGCTCTGAATAGTTATTTTTTTTAATAGTATGTCTATGATATTGTGGGAAGTGTATTTCAAATTTATATGACTCTTCTTCGGATATTAATAGGAAAATTTGGTTCTTAAAGACATTGTTTGGGACCTCCATGACTGGTATTACATTATGTGATGAACTGTCATCACTATGAATTGACGCGGTTGTGCTGTTTATTTGCGTGTCTGTGGGGTTTCTTGAGAGGGCATCGGCCATTACGTTTGATGTGCCTGGTTTATAGTGGAGTTCATGATTATACTCTTCAAGGTAGCTTTTCCACCTTTTGAGCTTACCGTTATGGTTTTTGTTGCTTAGGGCAAATGTCAAGGGTTGGTGGTCGGTATAGATAATCACTTTAGAGGTACCGTAAAGGTACATGCGTAGGCTATGGAGTGCCCATACTATTGCCAACATTTCTTTTTCGTTAGTGGCATAGTTTTCTTCGGGTTTTGTAAGCGAACGCGAAATGAATGTGGTTGGTCTCCCGTTCTGTTCCAGAACTGTGCCAATAGCGTAATTCGAAGCGTCTGTAGTAAGGTGGATCTCTTTCTTGAAATCGGGATAAGCGAGTATTACGTCTTTTGAAACTAGTGTGTTTTTTATCTTTTAGAAGGCTTCTAGAGCATTTTGGTCTAGAAAAATTTTAATTTTACTGGAACATTTTTTCGAGAGTCGGCCATTCTCTACCTGAGTAGGTTAGTAAGTAGTTTCGCTATCTTAGCGTAATCGCAAATAAATCTTCTGTAGTAGCTACCCAAGCCTAAGAAGGCTCTCAAATCTCTCAATGTTTTAGGTTCTGGGAACTGTTGCATTGCTTTTACTTTTTCAACGCTAGTTTTTACGCCACCAGCCGAAATTGTAAAGCCTAAAAAATCGACTTCGGTTCTAAAGAACTCGCATTTGTCGACTTGAATTTTCATACTGGCCTTAGAAAGGGTAGAGAATATCTTCTCTAGGTTTTCCCCATGTTCTTTTTCTGATTTACTGAAAACTATAATATCATCTATGTAAACGTAACATCTCTTACCAACGTGATCTCTGAGACTGTCATCTAGTGCTCTTTGAAATATTGATGGGGAGTTCTTTAGTCCGAAAGGTAACCGTGTGAACTCGAATTTCCCACCACTTACCGAAAAGGCTGTTTTCTCTAAATCTTTATCTTTTAGTGGAATCTGGTGAAACCCGCTTTTCAAGTCTATTACGGAAAAATATTTCTTGTCACCCAATTGTGCTAAAATGTCTCCAATGTCTGGAATTGGGTATCGATCGGATATGGTTACTTTGTTTAATTTTTGGTAGTCTATAACTAATCTGTATTTACTTTGTCCTGAAGCGTCTAGTTTTTTTGGCACCATCCACACAGGTGACCGTGAAGGTCTTATTATGCCATCTTTTAGCAATTGCTCGATCGATTACAGCGTTAAGCTGTTTGCGGGTATCATTACCAAATATACCATGAAAAGTTTTAAGAGTCGGAAGAAGGAAAAATTTGATAGGGGTTTGATCACGTCCAAATAAACTAAGATAGGTATGATGAGAAATTTTTGTTTGTCCTCCGACACAATTTGCAACAATTGGAAACGTTGCAGTCGGACGCAACCGACTGCGGCATACTCGATACCGGTATTAAAACCGGTAAAAAGAAGGCAAAGGGGTACGGATGCGGCAGGGGTGTACGCTGCCTTAAAGATTTTCCGATGCAGATGGGGATGCCACAAGCTATCTTCCTTACAAATTTTGTGACTCTAGCTCAAAGTTTGTAAAAGGTGGGGAAAGGGGGGGCTGGGGGCGGTATGGGTAGTTGTGGCATCAAAATTATTGATGCAGATCTTTGTGAAATGTCAATTGCTATCTTCATAGCAAATTAAGTGAATCTATCTTCATACCAAATTTGGTGAATCTAGCTCGAAGTTTGTAAAAAGTGGGGAAAAGGGGGCTGGGGGTGGTATGGGTGGGCGTGGCATCCAAATTTTTGATGCAGATCTTTGTGGAATGTCAATTGCTATTTTCATACCAAATTTGGTGACTCTAGCTCAAAGTTTGTAAAAAGTGGGGAAAGGGGGGCTGGGGGTGGTATGGGTGGTAGTGGCATCCAAATTTTTGATGCAGATCTTTGTGGAATGTCAATTGCTATCTTCCTTACAAATTTTGTGACTCTAGCTAAAAGTTTGTAAAAGGTGGGGAAAGGGGGTCGAAATGGGTGGGCGTGGCTCCAAAACTTTGATGCTGATTTTATGGGTCGTTGCCAGCTATCTTCCTACCAAATTTGGTGGCTCTAGCTCCACAACTCTGGAAGATACACGCATTCCCGTTTTTTCGAAGCGTTGGGGTGGATGGGGGCGGCTAGGGCAGTCTCGGTGGGCGTGGCATCCAAACTTTTGATGCAGTTTTTGGGGGGTCATCATCACCTATCTTGGCACCAAATTTGGTGGCTATAGCTCAAAAACTGTGGGAGATATAAGCTTTTTTGACTTTAAAATGCGGGGGGGCTGGGGGCGGAATGGGGGGCGTGGCTCCAAAATTTTTGATGCAGTTTTTTGGGGGTTGCTAGTAGCTATCTTCTTACCAAATTTGGTAGTTCTAGCTGTAAGGATGTGCGAAATATGTAGATTTATCGGTTTTGAGTTATCGAATTTATCGATTTGCCAGCCCCCCAGTTATCGTAGAAACCCCATCTTGACACTTTAATTTACTATCCTATAGATAAAGAGAATTGGAAAGTTTCAAGTCTCTAGCTTGAAGGATGTGGAAAAAAGTTGCGAACATACAGACGGACGGACGGACAGACGGACGGACACCATGACGGACATTGCACAAACTCAATATACTCTTTACCTTCGGTATCGAGTATAAAAATTGGTTTTTCGTTAAGTTTGGGTTTATGTACTAATTTGGATTGAATATAATTTTGATTTGAATCTGTATCTATTAAAAATTTAAATGTTTTTCCGTCCCTCATTCTGCAATTAAAATAAGGCAATGAGGAACTGTTTAGTCTAAAAAATTAATGTCGGCTGTGTCTACTTATTCTGTTGTATATTCCTGTTCGTTTTCGTATGGTAAAACTTCTGGTAAGTATTCTACTCCTGTTTGTTCTAGATATTCCAGATAAGCCTGTTCGTAATCTTCTACGAGCGTATCATGCTCTTGCTCCTCTGTAACCGTTTCTGGTTCGCCTGTAGTAACATGAAATTGCCCCTGAAATTTTCTGAGTGGTCCTGTTTGACCTTGAGGTGGTGGACGCTTTCCTGTCAACTCATTATTTTGCATCCTATTCATGTAATTGAGGTGTCTTGATCGAACAGAATGATCTATGTCCATAGGCTCCGGCTTGGGTTCTGGTTTTTGAGCGAATGGCCTAGGAGGCGCAGCATACGTTTGGCCTTGAGCAGGCAATTGCTGTTGGTAAGCAAATTGCGAATGTATGGGTCTAGTAATTGGTTTGTATTGGAAAGGACCTGCCATTGGCACCTGATGTTGGTATGTAACGGGTCGTGGGGTATGGTAGAGTTTAGGGTCAAAATTTCTCCATTGGTTTGTACTCTGTAAGGGCTTTTGTCCCAGGACTCTCATCATTGTCAGTCTAGGTGGCAAGGGTGGAGGCTGTTGTTTTATTTTGGGCACAAAAGAATTTCTTTGTTCTTGATTTACGACCAGACTACACAAATAAAGTGCATGGCTTAGATCTCTTGGCTCTTTGATTGCTAAAAGACGTGGTAGATCTCCATTTAAGCCGCGTACGAACTTATCTAAAGCTTTGCCTCTGTAGTTATCGGTCCAAGCCCTTATAATTTCTGGGGATTCTTCTTGTGCACCTATCTGATTTAAGATTAGAGATAACTGGTGGTAGACAGCTTGATAAAATTTATTGTCATTCGATTTTGTGTCAGAGAAAACATCTGACATTCAAGAGTTTTTAAATCTCGTTTATCAACGTAGTGTGCAGTCAAACATTTGGAAATAGCTTTCCAATTCATTGGGGTGTTGTATGATTCTAAGACTGCATCAGCTTCGCAACCACTTTGTTGCGTACGGATAGAGTTATCAAATAATATTTGTATGATTGTTCATGCCCTTCATAGATACTCATAATTCGGTCAAAATTTTTTTTTCCATGAATTGAACGTTGTTCTATCACCGGAGAATTCCCTGATAAGCCTTGCTATTTCTGGTATTTTTTCTTGATCTTCACCTGCTCTGGGTCTCACAAATGGAATGTCACTGAGATTCTCGTGCCCGAAGTTTGGGTTATTTACATTACTTTGAAGAGTTTCCCTAATCATATTCATTATAACTGTTCTTAGTTCTGGGCTTGTTACAGGTGTACTGGTACCTGGTTGCCTATTTGTTGCTTGGCTTGTGCCACCTTCGATACCGAGGTTTGCCATGGCATTTACTATATCGTCTGGCATGTTATCAACAAAACTACGGAATGAGATTATGATTTAAATTGATCGGACCACAATAATTTGAAAAGATTATTTTTTGGGTGTGAATCTTTAGCAGCATTTATCAACGCAAAAATTTATTGATTTTTAAATTTAACTTTAATTATTAGTATTTTTAATTTTTTTGTTATATATAAAATTGCCAGTAGCTTTCAAATAACTCGAAAATAATTTTATTTTTTCACAAATTCTTTAAATCTTTACTTATTATAATTGTAGAAAATGTTGCACTTAATTTTAGTTTCTTGTAATTTTGTATTATTTTTATTCTTTTCTTATATTTCTATATTGATTAACCTCTTTATTCAGTACCACTTCAACCTCCGGAGAGATAAGACGTGTTACACCAAAACCTAAAACCGCGACAAACAGCAAACAAAACCAACACCGCTGAGATCAACAAACTTCAAACACAAAACGCAAACCAAAAAACCACAACAACAAACAACATCAACAGTTATTGCGGGCGTCTGCCCAACAATAACCAAAATGCACGAACCATAAGAACATACGGAGTAAAATCCAACAACACAAACCTAGGCGAACCGAAATATATTACAATAAAACGAAACGACAACAACACCTTTGAAAAAGTTCACCGTTTGCCATCAAGAAAACAATAGATTACGCTTGCAACGGAGAAGTCGAGACATGAAAAAAAACGAAAGACGGCTCACTATTGATCAAAACAAAAAACCATTACCAAGCCAATCAACTATTAAAACTAAAACTTATGACAACTATTGAAATCACCGTCACCGAACACAAAACAAAAAAAACTTAAACTCCAACTAAATTTAAAACCAACCGAGGCATATACATGCATTTACGACTTGCGACCTATCTTAACAAAATTAGCTAAAAATTTTAAAAATGGGAAGGGGGCTGGGCGCCACCAAATTTTTGATGCAATCTTTGTGAAATGTCAATTTATCTCATACCAAATTTGGTACTCTAGCTCGAAATTTGTACTAGAACTGGGAAAATCGCAAAATTTGTGAAGCAGAAAAATGTCAAAAAATATCTTGGCAATTCCCAAACAACTTTGATGCAGATTTTTTGCCAACTATTTCCAACCAAATTTGGTAACTCACACTCCACAAAACCGGAAGATACACTCATTCCCGTTTTGACGAAGCGTTGGGGGATGGGGGGCTAGGGCAGTTGGTGGGCGTGGCATCCAAACTAATTACTTTTGGGGGTCAACATCACAAACTCCCCGAAAAAAATTTGGTTTCTACCAAAAAATGGGGGGAATATACCTTTTTTTTTTTTCAAAAGGGGGGGGGGGGGGGGGGGAAGGGGGGGGGCAAAACTTTATGCAAATTTTTGGGGGTCGTTACCAATTTTTCCCAATTCTCTAGCGTCCACAACTCTGAAGATACACGCATTCCCGTTTTGACGAAGCGTTGGGGCATGGGGGTGGCTAGGGCGGTATCGGTGGGCGGCATCCATATTTTGGTGCAGTTTAGGGGTCATCATCACCTATCTTGGCACCAAATTTGTCTAAACCCAAAAACTGTGGGAGATATAGCTATTTTGATTTCAAAGCGGGGGCTGGGGGCGGAATGGGGGGCCCAAAATTTTGATGCAGTTTTTGGGGGTTGCTAGTAGCTATCTTCTTACCAAATTTGTACACCATACATCCCACTACCCCTGTGATGCAAAAAATGCCTCCGCTTTGGTCACCCAACTCCAGTCTGCAAAGGCATAGAAACATGCATAAACTGCTCAAACGCTAAACATACAATTGAAAACGAGCGATGCGAAAACGGAAAAAGTTGCCTAAACTGCAACAACAACGCAGACATCGATCACCAACACAGCCCCCTCGACCGCAAGTGCCCCACATTCATGAAACAACAAGAATTAACAGCTATAAAAATCATAGAAAAAACAGACCACAAAACCGCACTTCAAATTTATCACAACCGACACGGCCAACACATCAAAACATCCTATGCAAAAACTCTCGCCAATACAACACAACACTCAACTATCACGCAAACACCAAACACACATACACCAACTAACACACCGCCAATCACCCGGCTAACAACACCATCTGCTACAACACACCAAATCATCTCAACCATCTCTGCTACACCCCACAAACAAGGCACACTTAATCCAACCCCTCACACAACACCACCAACCAAAACACAACCAGCATCTTTACAGCGACCAACGGAACCAGAAGACATGGAAACCGAAAACACATACCACACCAACGCAGTAAACAAACCATACAAATCACTCCTACTAAAACTTTATTCTAAAGATAAGCACAACTCTCTCTCCACCACTCTCAAAACAACCAAATCAAACACAAAAACCAAAACAAAACCTTCAAACAAGAACAAGCTCTCGAACAATAGCGATAGCGACTCCATTTAAAAAATTAGCCCCACTAATAAAATACCAAGCTCACTGTAAACGCCCTCTCACTCATACCCTTTTTAAATATATATTTATTTAAACTAATACTAATACAATGTCTCTAAAATGCATACAATGGAATATACGCGGATATGTAAACAACTACAGTGAGCTTCAAACACTAATAAGAAACTTTCATCCTAACATAATAGCACTACAAGAAACCCACCTAAAATTTACAACAAACATTCCCATACCCATCAAATACTCACTCCACACCCTGAACACCTCCCAACACTATGGTGGTGTAGCAATACTTACACACAATTCCCTACAAATAAAACCCTTGCCCTTAGCAAATGACTTCGATGCAATCTGCGTGGAAGTTTCATCCAAAAAGAAAATAAAAATAATATCAGCCTACATCCCACCAACAAAAAATTTCAACCTAACAAACCTAAGAAACGTCCTCAATCAAGACCTAAACACCCTCATATTGGGCGACTTTAACAGTTGGCACCAACTATGGGGATCAACAAAGAATAACAAAAAAGGAAATACCATCGCATCCTTCATAAATAACTCAAACCTCACGCTACTTAACGACAAATCACCTACACACTTCTCAACACACAACACATTTACTAACATAGACCTCTCACTTTGCACATCAGACATTATTACAGATATTATTGGAAAATAACTAACGATCTAAACGGAAGCGACCAATATTAATCACAATATTCAAACAAAGTAGCCCAGACCTTAAGAAATCAAAGTTCAATTTAGACAAAGCCAACTGGCAGAAATTCTACTTCCTTACAAACGACCACAATACAAAAACAAGTGGAAACGTTGCAGTCGGACGCAACCGACTGCGGCATACTCGATACCAGTATTAAAGCTGGTAAAAAGAGGCCTAATTGCAAAGGGGTACGGATGCGGCAGGGGTGTACGCTGCCTTAAAGATTCTCCGATGCAGATGGGGATGCCACCAGCTATACTACTTCCAAATTTGGTGACTCTAGCTCAAAGTTTGTAAAATGTAGGGAAAGGGGGGGCTGGGGGCGGTATGGGTAGTTGTGGCATCAAAATTATTGATGCAGATCTTTGTGAAATGACAATTGCTATCTTCATACCAAATTTGGTGACTCTAGCTCGAAGTTTGTAAAAGGTGGGAAAAGGGGGGGCTGCGGGCGGTATTGGTGGGCGAGGCATCCAAATTTTTGATGAAGTTCTATGTGGAATGTCAATTGCTATCTTCATACCAAATTTGATGACTCTAGCTCGAAAATTTTAAAAAGTGGGGAAAGGGGGGCGAAATGGAGGGCGTGGCTCCAAAACTTTGATGCAGATTTTTGGGGATCGTTGCCAGCTATCTTCCTACCAAATTTGGTGGCTCTAGCTCGAAGTTTGTAAAAATTGGGGAAAAGGGGGCTGGGGGTGGTATGGGTGGGCGTGGCATCCAAATTTTTGATGCAGATCTTTGTGGAATGTCAATTGCTATTTTCATACCAAATTTGGTGACTCTAGCTAAAAGTTTGTAAAAAGTGGGGAAAGGGGGGCTGGGGGTGGTATGGGTGGTAGTGGCATCCAAATTTTTGATGCAGATCTTTGTGGAATGTCAATTGCTATCTTCATACCAAATTTGATGACTCTAGCTCGAAAATTTTAAAAAGTGGGGAAAGGGGGGCGAAATGGAGGGCGTGGCTCCAAAACTTTGATGCAGATTTTTGGGGATCGTTGCCAGCTATCTTCCTACCAAATTTGGTGGCTCTAGCTCGAAGTTTGTAAAAATTGGGGAAAAGGGGGCTGGGGGTGGTATGGGTGGGCGTGGCATCCAAATTTTTGATGCAGATCTTTGTGGAATGTCAATTGCTATTTTCATACCAAATTTGGTGGCTCTAGCTCGAAGTTTGTAAAAATTGGGGAAAAGGGGGGCTGGGGGTGGTATGGGTGGGCGTGGCATCCAAATTTTTGATGCAGATCTTTGTGGAATGTCAATTGCTATTTTCATACCAAATTTGGTGGCTCTAGCTCGAAGTTTGTAAAAATTGGGGAAAAGGGGGCTGGGGGTGGTATGGGTGGGCGTGGCATCCAAATTTTTGATGCAGATCTTTGTGGAATGTCAATTGCTATTTTCATACCAAATTTGGTGACTCTAGCTCAAAGTTTGTAAAAAGTGGGGAAAGGGGGGCTGGGGGTGGTATGGGTGGACGTGGCATCCAAATTTTTGATGCAGATCTTTGTGGAATGTCAATTGCTATTTTCATACCAAATTTGGTGACTCTAGCTCAAAGTTTGTAAAAAGTGGGGAAAGGGGGGCTGGGGGTGGTATGGGTGAGCGTGGCATCCAAACTTTTGATGCAGTTTTTGGGGGGTCATCATCACCTATCTTGGCACCAAACTTGATGGCTTTAGCTCAAAAACTGTGGGAGATATAGCCATTTCTGATTTCAAAATGCGGGGGGGCTGGGGGCGTAATGGGTGGGCTTGGCTCCAAAATTTTTGATGCAGTTTTTTGGGGGTTGCTAGTAGCTATCTTCTTACCAAATTTGGTAGTTATAGCTGTAAGGATGTGCGAAATATGTGGATTTATCGGTTTGTAATTATCGAATTTATCGATTTGCCAGCCCCCCAGTTATCGTAGAACCCCCATCTTGACACTTTAATTTACTATCCCATAGATAAAGAGAATTGGAAAGTTTCAAATCTCTAGCTTGAAGGGTGTGGAAAAAACTTGCAACCATACGGACGGACAGACGGACAGACGGACAGACACCATGACGGACATTGCACAAAACCAATATACTCTTTACCTTCGGTATCGAGTATAATTAATACATCAACAAACATAAACAAAGAAACAGCCAACATAAATAAAATAATAATCCAATCAGCACATCACAGCATACCCCAAACAGGGAGCACTAACCGCCCAGACAATGTCCCATGGTGGAACAACACACTAACAATTCTAAACAAGTAATAAAGCTCTAGTCGGGCTCTCCCGATACCCTGAACCCAGTTGTAGCAAATATATTAAATTTATATAAGGCTTTGGTATACTGACTTAACTTCAATCGATTAAATTCGATATCTCCGGTGTTTCTTAACCGATTTGGACGAAATTTTCAGAAAAGTTCTATCGTTACAGATTATTTCAACCCTCATTTTTACAGTTTCCAAATTCGATATTTTTTTGTTATTGACTCCATGTGTATATCGGAAACCAGAATAGTTATCGATAATTTGTAGCAAACTTGTTCTGCTCATGGTATAGGAGAACTTATATCGCAAATCTGAAGTCTCTAGCTCTTGTAGTCTCTGAGATCCACGCGTTCATACAGACGGACAAACGGACAGACGGTCAGACGGACAGACCGTCAGACGGACGGACAGACGGACATGGCGATATCGACTCGGCTGTTGATGCTGATCAAGAATATATATACTTTATAGGGTCGGAGATGCTTCCTTCTGCCTGTTACATACTTTTGCACAAAACCATTATACCCTTATTTACCCATTTTATGGGTTAAAACAAAGCATGGCAAAACCTCAAAAGAGACATTAACCAAACAAACATAATAACATTTAGAAAAGCCAATGCGCGCTACAGAAGAGAAATCAAAATATCAAAACAAAACAAGTGGGAAGCTCAGTCAGGATACCGATAAAAAAAAAAAAAAAAAAAGACCTCCTAAAGGGGGGGGGGGGGGGGGGGGGGGGGTACGCTGCCTTAAAAGATACCCCACAGTGAGACCACCAGCTCTCGTTGCAAATGTGACTCTAGCCAAAGTTTGTAAAATGAAGGGGGCGCGGTATGGTGGGTGGCATCCCAATTTTGATGCAGATCTTTTGAAATTCAATTGTTATCTTCATACCAAATTTGGTGACTATAGCTGGAAATTTGTAAATTGGGGCGGGGGGGGGCCCCAATTCGATGCAGATCTTTGATTATCATCACATTAGCTCGGGAACCGTTGAAATAGGGGAAGGGGCGGGGGCGGTAGGGGCGGCTCCAATTTTGATGCAACTTTTGAAGTCAACAACTTCTACCAAATTTGGTCTCGCTCAAAGTTTGTAATAGGGGGAAGAAGGGTGGGCTTGGCTCCAAAACTTTGATCAGATTCGGGGTCGTTGCCACCATCTTCCCACCAAATGCTCTGAACTCTGGAGTCTCTAGCTCTTGCAGTCTTTGAAAGGTTCGGGATGATGGCAGGGCAGTATCGGTGGGCGGCACAAACATGCGTGGACACACCCTGGTACCAAATGGCACAGCCCAAAACAGAGGAGATCGACTTTAAAATGAGGGGCTGGAAGGGTTGTCAAAAATGAATTTTAGTATACTATTATTTTCTTACAAATTTTTTTTTTACTTTAAGTGTGTGAAAATTTGTTTTTTTTTTGTTTTTTGTTTTTAATTTTTTTTTCCGCCCCCTAGGTCGGAGAACCCTCTCTGTACTTTAATACTTCAAAAAAATTGGACAAGTCCTCATCAACATACACACAACCAACACAAATTAACCAAACAAACATAATAACATTTAGAAAAGCCAATTCGCGCTATCAGAAGTAAAAAAAATATACAGCCCAATTTACAGGAGACATCAACCCAAACACACCCACCGCAAAAATATGGTCCAACATCAGAAAATACTGCGGATTAAACCCCCCCAAAGCCATAGACCCACAAACCCACCAGAATATTACTGTCAAACAAGAAATAGCTAACACCTTCGCCCTACACTGGGAAAATGATTCCAGCGACACAAACTTCTCACCCGAATTTTTATACTCGATACCGAAGGTAAAGAGTATATTGGTTTTGTGCAATGTCCGTCATGGTGTCTGTCCGTCTGTCCGCCCGTATGTGTGCAAGTTTTTTCCACACCCTTCAAGCTAGAGACTTGAAACTTTCCAATTCTCTTTATCTATGGGATAGTAAATTAAAGTGTCAAGATGGGGGTTCTACGATAACTGGGGGGCTGGCAAATCGATAAATTCGATAACTCAAAACCGATAAATCTACATATTTCGCACATCCTTACAGCTAGAACTACCAAATTTGGTAAGAAGATAGCTACTAGCAACCCCCAAAAAACTGCATCAAAAATTTTGGAGCCACGCCCCCCCATTCTGCCCCCAGCCCTCCGGCATTTTAAAGTAAAAAAAGCCTATATCTCCCACAGTTTTTGAGCTATAGCCACCAAATTTGGTGCCAAGATAGGTGATGATGACCCCCTAAAAACCGCATCAAAAGTTTGGATGCCAAGCCCACCGATTCTGCCCTAGCCGCCCCCATCCACCCCAACGCTTCGTCAAAAACGGGAATGCGTGTATTTTCCAGAGTTGTGGAGCTAGAGCCTCCAAATTTGGTGGGAAGATAGCTGGTAACGATCCCCAAAAAACTATATCAAAGTTTTGGAGCCACGCCCACCCATTCCGCCCCCAGCCCCCCCGCATTTTGAAATCAGAAATGGCTATATCTCCCACCGTTTTGAGCTAGAGCCACCAAATTTGGTGCCAAGATAGGTGATGATGACCCCCCAAAAACTGCATCAAAAGTTTGGATGCCACGCCCACCAATACTGCCCTAGCAGCCCCCATCCACCCCAACGCTTCGTCAAAAACGGGAATGCGTGTATCTTCCAGAGTTGTGGAGCTAGACCCTCCAACTTTAGTAGGAAGATAGCTGGTAATGCCCCCAAAAACTGCATCAAAGTTTTGGAGCCACGCCCACCCATTCCGCCCCCAGCCCCCGCATTTTGAAATCAGAAATTTGGCTATGGATCATCCCACAAGTTATTTGAGCCCACCATACCGCCCCAGACCCCCTTTCCCTATTCTTACAAGCTTCGAGCTAGAGTCACCAAATTTGGTATGTAGATAGCAATTGACATTCCACATAGATCTGCATCAAAAATTTGGATGCCACGCCCACCCATTCCGCCCCCAGCCCCCCTTTCCCCACTTATTACAAATTTCGAGCTAGAGTCACCAAATTTGGTATGATAGCAATTGACATTTCACAAAGATCTGCAACAAAAATTTTTATGCCATAACTACCCATACCGCTCCCAGCCCCCCCTTCCCCACCTTTTAAAAACTTTGAGCTAGAGTCACCAAATTTGGAAGGAATATAGCTGGTGGCATCCCCATCTGCATCGGAAAATCTTTAAGGCAGCGTACACCTCTGCCGCATCCGTACCCCTTTGCAATCAGGCCTCTTTTTACCGGTTTTAATACTGGTATCGAGTATGCCGCAGTCGGTTGCGGCCGACTGCAACGTTTCCACTTGTTCAACATAAAATACTCGACAATATACACACCAACAAATAACACACCCTCACAAACAGCTCAATTGATAGAAACAAATATAACAATGAGCGAAATGGAATCTGCGCTACGCAAACTCTCAGGCGAAACACCAGGTGAAGATCGCATATCATACCCAATGATCAAAAACTCCTCACCTGCCCTCAAACAAAGACTTCTTAACCACTTTAACAATATTCTACAAAACTACCTTCCCCAAACCTACAAAACTAGCCTAACAATACCCATACTAAAACCTAACACCGACAAAACATCCATCAACTCATACAGACCTATCTCTCTCAACCCATGCATCAGCAAACTACTTGACAAAATAGTAGCCAACACCAAATGGGCTTTAAACAGGGAAAATTCGTTATAGATAGTCTACTTTACGTAGACCATCTGATAGCTGGCTCCCTCGCAAAAAAAAGCCACAGCTCTATAATATCTTAAGACTTTTCTAAAGCTTTTGATAGAGTGGGAGTACACTCCATTATTAACCAACTAAATGAATGGAAAATAGGGCCAATTATAATCAACTACATAAAAAATTACATGACCAACAGGAAAATAAAAACAAGAGTAGGGAACTGCACATCAGACACTCACGCACTACACAACGGAATACCACAGGGATCACCGATCTCAGTAATACTCTTTCTCATTGCCTACAACAAATTAGCAACTACCATAACACGTCTAAAAAACATAAAATTCTGCGCATTTGCAGACGACTTTCACCTTATACTCAACCACAATAAAAGCAAAACTGACAACATCAACCTTAATACTCTGTTTAACAATATCGAGAACTGGTGCACCCAATCCGGAGCTATACTCTCCACAAACAAATGCAAACACATACACATTTACCAAAAACACAATTGCATGGTACAGATAACAACACACAACTACACAATACCCAAAGTCGCAAACATGCGATTCCTAGGACTTTACATAAACCAAAAATACAAATGGGATACACATATAGATAAAACAGTTCCAGCACTCCACAAAAGACTGAACATAATAAAATGCCTCGCATCTCCAAAATTCAACTGCAACACGTCCACCCTCATTGCTATCTTTAAAGCACTAATCCTATCAAAAATCGACTTCGGTCTTATTTTCTACGGAAATGCACCCAACACCAGACTAAAAAAAATACAAACAATTATAAACAGCGGAATAAGAACGGCTCTTGGCGCATATAGGACAACACCGGTTAACAACCTACTGACAGAAACCAAAACTCCACACATCACTCACAGATTTAACCTACTCACCAACAAAACAGCCAAGAACCTCATTTTTTCCAACAATTCACCAATACACACAATAATAAACAAGCCCAACATACACAAATATGCGCAAAAAAGCAACTCAGCAATTTCAAGAACAATAAACATCTGTCTCACCCACAACATCCCTTACAAACCCACCAAAATAATAAAAACAAATATACCCCCCTGGTTCCTTAAACGCAGTACAATAGACACAGCCCTACACCAATACACTAAAAGCACCACCAACCCCCTCGTGTTCCAAAAACACTTTTTAGAATTCAAAGAGAAACACACCCAATACCACTTTATTTACACCGACGGGTCTAAATCCGCCCACAACACCTCATTCGCCATCACAACAGAAGACACCATAATCAATAGAGGGATTCTTCCTACTTACACATAAATTTTTACAGCAGAAATAATAGCCATATTCGAAGCACTTAAAATAGTATCACAAAAAAACGGCAAATGGATCATTTGTTCTGATTCTCTATCAATACAAAACATAGAAAACCTCAGCTACTACCCAAAAACCATTAGAACACTACTGACAAAACACCAAAACAAAGTAAAACTAATGTGGATCCCGAGCCATAGTAACATCAAAGGCAACGAGTTCGCAGACATACACGCCAAAAAATCAATAGAATACCCACTTATCACCACAAACAATATAAACATAACAGACATAAACTAATACTTCAAAAAACTATAAACTATCTCAATACAGCAATGCCCAACATCAAACTGGTACAAAAATATTAACCCAAACAACACAAATATCCTACAAAATTTTAAAACCTTTAAACAAAACGAAATACTCAGACTTGACCAAATAAAATCACAAACCAACACTACATAGACAGAAACATAACTGACCACTGCCCCCTCTGCAATTCTGCAATAAACCAAACCAACACTACATAGACAGAAACATAACTGACCACTGCCCCCTCTGCAATTCTGCAATAAACCTCAAGCACATCTTAACCCAATGCCCATCCCTAACAACAGCACGAACCAATCTCCTCCAAAACAAAAACCCTATTGAAATCCTAACAGACCCATCCATAGACAACATCAAACTTATAATAGACTTCTTAAGAAAAACAAACCTTTACAACAAAATATAAAAGCAACAATAAAAAATAGACTTACTTACTACACCTAACTAACCAAAAATGTAAATATTTAAATATAAAACTGTACATACCTAATTATAAATAGCTGAAGGCCACGGCAGCCATGCTAACCTACTACTAGTTTTTTAAGTTTAAAACTTTAAGCTAGTAATAATAAATAAATAAACCTCTTTGTTTATACCCTTCACATATGTGAAATAGGGTATATTGAGTTTGTCATGAATCTGTAACGCCTTAAAGGAATGATGGGAGACCCCATAAACTATATATCAAAATCAAGACGAGCCGGAATTGATTTCGCCGTCCGTCTGTCCGTCGGCCGTCGTCCGTCTGTCTGTTTCAACACGATTTCCGGCCAAACTGCTGAACCGATATTGATGAAACTTTCCAGATTGCTTAGATCATGTCGGGTTTGTTCACTATGAAATTTCATACTGCTCGGATCATTCTACGACATAGCCACCATACAAATTGACCATATCGTACTGTTTCAACACGATTTCCGGCAAAACAACTGAACCGATCTGGATGAAACTTTCACAGATTGCTAAGATCATGTCGGGTTTGTTCACTACGAAATTTCATCCCGCTCGGACCATTCTTCGACATAGCCACCATACAAATTGACCATATCGTACTATCAATTGTTGTTGCTGTCGTGCACTTTCAAGTACCTACACATAGCTCATTTGCTTCAAAAGTGGTATAACGCAAAAAATTGTCAAATTGTTTTTGTTGTTGTCGCACACGAACAAGTTAATGACGCTCAAGAGTAAAAAAAGGAGCGAAAAAAAAAAATTAATCCATGTGTGAAGGGTATCATAGTCTTGGCATAGCCAAAATTAACTATGCCGCATTTGTTTTTTCTTCCTATTAAATCACTTAAACACTAAGCGTACAAAATATAAAACATCCGGCGAATCTCCCACGCTGGTCCTTTGTATGTTTTCCTTTTTGTCCTGCGGCAGTGCAGCGGAGCGGCGATGCAGTAGGTGATTGATAGATCCTGGGGGACACTTGTGTGCGTGGTGGTCTGCGAACTAGTACAACAGAACCGTCGACGGTAAACGGCCGGTTATGCCTTTGTAGTGCAGATTTAGAACTAAATTATGACAATTATGATTTAGGCTATAGACAGCTTAATGGTGGAATGTTGTTGTCGTCGCTGCAGTTGTCGCCGCTGCCGCTGCTGCTGCCGTTGTGGTTGGCTTGTAGCTTTAGGTGTCAAATAACCAAGTTCGGTCCCACGGTGGTGCTCGTTGTGTAACGCAGCGCACGTGGCGGATGTGCCCCACTCGCTGTTGTCGTGATTATGCTTTGGTATTTGTAAGAATTGTCGTTAACTTATATGCAACTAGCCCACACAAAAACTGTAGGGATTATTCATGGTGATCTGACGTCTGCTCCCGACACGCACATTCATATAAAAATACAATATGTATGTATGTTGATATGAATACACATTTGTGTATTTTTGCTTTACAGCTAGGTCACAAAAATGAAATGGAAGGAGGCATACCATTTGAACATATAAAGAATACACACGCTCATAAACATGAAGTAGCAGGCGATCAGCCCAAAAAACAATGGTCTGCGCGCTATAAAATCGCTGACGTCGGGCGCACACATACAATATGCCTGGCTGGCTGTGCTACGTCAGAAAGCAGAATGACTTGCATTTTACTCATGACTCGCCAGACAAGCGAAACTAGTCCACAAATGAGCTCTCTGATATGATGGAATATCGCTAATTGGTAGCTCTATCTCTATACATTCTTATTGTCTATACATTCTTATTGACATGAGTTGCCAATGTTCTCATTAGAAAATATCAATTATGCTGTCTTAATATTAAATTTTTAAAACTACTTACTGTATATATCACACTCAAAAAAAATATTTTGTTAAATTGTAAATCTGAGAGGTGGATCAAGTTCTTTTTTTCATATTTATAACTTTCTTATCGAAAGGCCATAAATTTATTCCTATCAGTGATGACTGCTTTATAATAAGGCAGAAACCGTCTTGCCTATAAAAGACACGTTCGTCCGGAGTCTAATTGTGACACAGCTAATATGCTTTCGACAAGACTTGTCATTTCGGCGCTTCGTCTATTGGCTTTTGTATGCGTTAGCGTTTCTGCTGCGCCGCCAATCGGTGGACGGGTGGTCAATGGCACCGATGCCTCTATAAAAAACTTTCCCTTTGTGGTAAGTTAAATAAATGCATGTGTATAAAGTCATATTTTACTATGTATAAAATCTTTTTAAAATGAGTGGAATGCATACATACATAAGTATATACTCATATTGTATCATGTAATAAATCTTCATGATTTTATATATTGCAGATTTCTTTGCGCGGTACCACTGGATCTCATTCCTGTGGCGGCTCGATTGTTTCAAAGCAGTTTGTGTTGACAGCGGCTCATTGTACAGCCGGACGGACTGCTAAACAATTATCCGTACAGTACGGTGTGACCAATATCCATGCGAGCGGGCCCAACGTTGTGGCTGTCGAGCGCATTATACAACACGAACTCTACAATCCATACAACAACTACGCCAATGATATTTCTCTGCTGCAGGTGGAGGTGCCTTTTCAGTTTGATTACAAGACCGTTGCTCCCGTGCAACTGCCTCCTCTGAACTATGCCACACCACAGTTGGAATCCGGCAGTCAGGGTACACTCATTGGTTGGGGCCTTAATGCGGTGGGTTTAATAAATATGTATAAGCATAAAGCAAATTCGACACACGACATTTAAAAAAAATTGGGTACTGTTAACCAGCCCATGCTTGTTATGGTTGAGATACTCGAATTAACATCTCATTAGTACATCTACATATAATATATAATTTTTTTTTAATTATTATTATTTAGACCGGCGGAAAGGTGCAAAGCATTTTGCAGCAGGTCGACTTGAAAGTTTATTCCGATGAGGAGTGTGAATTGCGTCATCAGGGTTTAACAGATCCACGTTACCACATCTGTGGTGGCGTCGATGAGGGCGGCAAGGGACAATGCAGCGGCGATTCCGGTGGTCCACTCTTGTATGATGGAAAGCTGGTGGGCATTGTTTCCTGGAGCATCAAACCGTGCACCGTTGCGCCTTATCCTGGTGTTTACTGCAAGGTGGCCAACTATGTTGACTGGATTAAAAAAAATCAAATAATATTGGCTTAGGACAATATGAATAATTTTTTTAAAATGCTTTTTTAAACCAATTCATGGGTTCAGCGTGTAAAAATAAAAAATTTCGATGATGGCTAAACCATGGCAAATGTTTAACAATGTTACGTTCATAGCATGCCTGCCCCCTGCTAAAGTGTAAAATTTTTGCCGCTCGAGACGTTACGGTTGTTTGTTAGTAACTTTATTTTGTGAGTAAGTATTCACTAACAAGCGTTTATTCTTGAACTAAAGAGTGACCGTATATCTTCTCTGGAACTAATTTGTGCAGTATTTATTATACCCTGAACCCAAGAAACGGGAAAAGGGGTATAATAGACTTGTGCAAATGTATGTAACAGGCAGAAGAAAGAATCTCCTAACCCATAAATTATACATCAACAGCCAAGTCGATTTCATCCAATTCATGGGTTCAAGGTATTAAATTACTTTTATGTATGTTCGCTTGCATTTTTTTTAGTTTAATGAGGACTAGTCTTTTTACTTTTTCTATGCTCTGCGCATGAAACAGTTTTTAGAATTGCAGCTATCCAAGATGGGACACCACAGTCGCATTTGCGGGCACTCATTTTTGGGTGGATTACTTAATAATCGAGTGCTCCTGAGCAACCAGAACAAGACAGACGCAACCGAATTTGATTTCAATAAAACTGAGGTAGCCTGATGTTAATCGGTATCAGTGATATTTTGAAGGTTGCAATATTGGTGAGGCCCTTCGTCTGGTGTCATTCTGCTGCGTGACCTTCCTCTTCAGCGGTTTGAAGAATTAGGTATTGGCCTAAGGAAGCTTTCACCACTCAACAATTTCAGTGACCTATCGGGCTATTTACCCAAGGATGAAGACCTGGCGGAAGTGTCATTCGGTCCTCGCAAGAGGAGCTGAATGGAGCTTATGGGCGAAGAAGCTAACATCACGATAATGAGTACCAGCGCTGACAGTTAATCCAGACCTCTATCGCCAAGAAATGGAACTGTAAATATGTGACGGTAACGCTTGATGTCACCACCAAAATAACGTCTATCGGTCTAAGGCTTGGCCTTGGCTGTTCTAGCCAGATTGTTTATTTATACAAATCTTGGGCTAGCCCTCGAACAGAAGGCAATATGCCACATCAGGCAGTCAGGGCTTCCCTTCACAAAAGAGATTTGGATATAAAAACTGTTATATGGATTCCGTCCCTACTTTAATCTAGACAGGCCACAGCATCTGTCTTGTATCAGTATTCCTGTCATAGTAACAACCACAAGGGGTTGTCCTCAATTGGTTTTATGTCCGCTTCTTTGGAGAATATAAGTTGATAAACTACTTAGTAGACTTGCCAGTAGGGCTGTACAATGTCCGGGCTATGTTGATGACAAATAAGAAACACTCTGTGATATTGTTCAACTAGAGCTTACGATAACGAATGAATGGTGTGGAGGTTGGCCTTAACCTAAACCCTACGAATGCCATCACCGTTCCTTTTACTAAAAGATACGAGCTACAAAGAATGGGGAAGATTTGGCTCATAGTTAGTCCAATAGAAACCAGCAAGGAAGTTAAGTACCTTGTGGTCAGTTTTGACAGCCAATTTAAGTTTGACACCTATATTCAAAATAAGATATCAAAGTGCTGCATAGCACTGCATATCAAAATAGCTGCCAAGTGCAATAAATTTGTACATGTTTATCCTGAAGTCCTGTTATAGTTTGCTGTTCAATTGCTCTAATTAATATCCATTTAGGAACTTGAACTACTAATGTTATGTATATTTTTCTACTTTTATACCTTCAGTGTCCAACATAACTAAAACAAATGCCAAACAATTGTTAGCTTGTTTTTGATGTGTTAACACCTATAGGCGCGGGTAGCGCATTCCCAAAAAGGGAACACATGCAAACCTCAAAGTACGTGCTGTAACTTGTGGGACAAAAATGGTCTTAATGGTATTGGTGAAGCGGCAGCAAATAGTTGTCGTAAAAAACGAAGTCATGCTCGTAGGCTTACGAACATAGCGCGATGCAAGGCAAACTTAACCAAGGCAAACTTAATAAGGTTGTCACTTTATGTCGCCCTCTTACTTTCGACCTATATTTCAGTCTCGTGTCGTCCTTTTTACTGTTGCCTTATATTTCCGTCTCGAGCCGAATGTTCTGAGTGATGCGTCTCCGCGGACGAATTTTTATACTCGTTACCGAAGGTAAAGAGTATATTGGTTTTGTGCAATGTCCGTCATGGTGTCTGTACGTCTGTCCGTCCGTATGGTTGCAAGTTTTTTCCAAACCCTTCAAGCTAGAGACTTGAAACTTTCCAATTCTCATTATCTATGGGATAGTAAATTAAAGTGTTAAGATGGGTGTTCTATGATAACGGGGGGCTGGCAAATCGATAAATTCGATAACGCAAAACCGATAAATCCTTACAGCTAGAACTACTAAATTTGGTAAGAAGATAGCTACTAGCAACCTCCAAAAAACTGCATCAATTTTGGAGCCACGCTCACCCATTCCGACCCCAGCCCCCCGCAATTTAAAGTCAGAAAAGCCTATAACTCCCACAGTTTTTGAGCTAGAGCCACCAAATTTGGTGCCCACCAATAATGCCCTAGCCGCCCCCATCCGCCCCAATGCTTCGTCAAAAACGGGAATGCATGTATCTTCCAGAATTGAGGAGCTAGAGCCACCAAATTTGGTAGAAAGAAAGCTGGCAACCACCCCCAATAATCTGCATCAAAGTTTTGGAGCCAAGCCCAACCATTCCGCCCCCCTTTCCCCACCATTTTCAGATTTTGAGCTAGAGTCACCAAATTTGGTATGAAGATAGCAATTGACATCCCACATGGATCCGCAGCAAAAATTTTGATGCCAGGCCCACCCATAC
Organism: Scaptomyza montana; assembly: GCA_018904305.1. Taxonomy (NCBI): domain Eukaryota; kingdom Metazoa; phylum Arthropoda; class Insecta; order Diptera; family Drosophilidae; genus Scaptomyza; species Scaptomyza montana. The sequence goes on along the minus strand of JAEIGR010000072.1, from coordinate 188,493 downwards.
CGCCCCCAGTCCCCCTTTCCCTACATTTTACAAACTTTGAGCTAGAGTCACCAAATTTGGTATGAAGATAGCAATTGACATCCCACATGGATCCGCAGCAAAAAGTTGGATGCCACGCCCACCCATACCGCCCCCAGCCCCCCCCTTTCCCCCCCCTTTTACAAACTTTGAGCTAGAGTCACCAAATTTGGTATGTAGATAGCAATTGACATGCCACAAAGATCTGCATCAAAAATTTGGATGCCACACCCACCTATACCGCCCCCAGCCCCCCTTTTCCCTAATTTTACAATTTTTGAGCTAGAGTCACCAAATTTGGTATGAAGATAGCAATTGATCTGCATACAAAATTTCGATGCCACTCCCACCCATACTGCCCCCAGCCCCCCTTTCCCACTTTTACAAACTTTGAGCTAAACTCACCAAATTTGGTATGTAGATAGCAATTGACATTCCAAAAAGATCTACATAGCAAATTTGGATGCCAAACCCACCCATACCGCCCCCAGCTCCCCTTTTCCCCACATTTTACAAACTTTGAGCTAGAGTCACCCAATTTATTATGAAGATAGCAATTGACATTCCATGAAGATTTGCATCAAAAATTTGGATGCCACTCCCACCCATACCGCCCGCAGCCCCCCTTTCCCCACCTTTTACAAATTTTGAGCTAGAGTCACAAAATTTTGAAGGAAGATAGCTGGTGGCATCCCCATCTGCATCGGAGAATCTTTAAGGCAGCGTACACCTCTGCCGCATCCGTACCCCTTTGCAATCAGGCCTCTTTTTACCGGTTTTAATACTGGTATCGAGTATACCGCAGTCGGTTGCGTCCGACTGTAACGTTTCCACTTTGTCTTACACACATCTGTATATGAATGCACGCTCTCATTTGTAGTAATTTTTGTACACTTTTTTAAGTCGTCGTGAGAGAGGCGTGTGCGACTACCTAGTTAAGTATGTGTTTGTTTCTTTGCATTCTTCTTGTTTTTATTTTGCTTGCGCTAACATGTAGAGAAGCAGCCGACTGAGACTGTCGAGCTACGCAGTCTGCTGTTTAGCAACACAAGAAACGACTGTTACGAACAAGCTTATTAGATCCAGTAACAAGTTTGTCAATCGATTCGTAAATTACATCGGAAGATGATATATTATTAAACTATTATAAGCATTTTCTCAATAGTTAGCTAAACGCCAGTTTTTGCTAATCAAAATATAGCCAAACAATAGCACTTATATTTTATAAGGGTATCCAATCATCATTCGTCTGTTCATTCTCTTATAAAAGAAGTCCGCTATGTTAATCTTTGGGTGTGTGTGCGGATTCAAGAAGAAGCAGAACACAATGCAGTGGCGGTGGAAAGCAAAACAAAAATTAAATTTGAATGGTTTTGCAATTGAAATGGATTTTTTTTAAGCAGGTGTAGAGTTCTTGGGTTGGCAATTATTATATTTAGTTATTAAAGCGATAGTATTATATTTTATATTCATACACAAATGTTCACATGAAATCGAACAGGTACCGTGTAACAAAAAGGTGTTAACACATCGCCCGTGAGTTCGAACACTCATTGATTTTATTATACCCTTAACCCATAAAATGGGTAAAAAGGTATAATAATTTTGGGCAAAAGTATGTAACAGGCAGAAGGAAGCATCTCTGACCTCATAAAGAATATATATTCTTGATAAGCATCAACAGCCGAGACGATATAGCCATGTCCGTCTGTCCGTCTGTATTAACGCGTGGATCTCAGAGACTACAAGAGCTAGAGACTTGAGAATATAAGTTCTCCTATACCATAAGCAGAACAAGTTTGCTTCAAATTATCGATAACTATTCTGGTTTCCGATATACACATGTGATCGATAACAAAAAATATCGAATTTGGAAATTGTAAAAATGAGGGTTGAAATAATGGGTAACGATAGATCTTTTCTGAAAATTTCGTCCAAATCGGTTAAGAAACACCGGATATATCGAGCTTAATCGATTGAAGTTAAGTCAGTATACCAAAGTCTTATATAAATTTAATATATTTATTGAAGCTGGGTTCAGGGTATCTTCTAGTCGGGCTCTCCCGACTAGAGCATTCTTACTTGTTATTATTTTGAATTTGTGTCTTATGTCTGTGGCCTGGTGTCTTATTGTAGTCTGCATTAATTCTTAAAAATTTATTCATTTAAATGTATCATAATCGTTTGTTATACTCGTTACCGAAGGTAAAGAGTATATTGGGTTTGTGCAATGTCCGTCATGGTGTGCGTTCGTCTGTCCGTCCGTCCGTCTGTATGTTCGCAACTTTTTTCCACACCCTTCAAGCTAGAGACTTGAAACTTTCCAATTCTCTTTATCTATGAGATAGTAAATTAAAGTGTCAAGATGGGGGTTCTACGATAACTCGGGGGCTGGCAAATCGATACATTCGATAACTCAAAACCGATAAATCCACAAATTTCGCATATCCTTACAGCTAGAACTACCAAATTTGATGAGCAGATAGCTACTAGCAACCCCCAAAAAACTGCATCAAAAAATTTGGAGCCACGCTTACCCATTACGCCCCCCTTTCCCCACCTTTTACAAACTTTGAGCTAGAGTCATCAAATTTCGTATGAAGATAGCAATTGACATGAATGTAATGAACCCTTAGACATTGTCAAGTCTTTACCACAATTTGAAGTCAGCCAGGACAACTATGTCTCTTGGCGACAAGCTGCAATTGCAGCATATGAAATTTTTAAACCTTATGACGGAAGCTCCCGACAATTGCAATTATTCGCAACAAAGTTACTGACAAAACACCGACACGTGTTATCCAACAACAATTGGACACTATGAGGCAAGGCGATCTGTCTTTGCTACAATATTATGACGAAATTGAGAAAAAACTCACATTATTGATAAATAAAACAATAATGACCCATAACACAGCAGCTGCAACAGTCCTTAATGAAAAGTTTAGGGACGACGCGTTGCATACTTTCATATCTGGACTAAAATATTCCCTCAAACAGGCAGTGTTTCCCGCTCAACCGCAAGATTTGCCATCAGCCTTAGCGTTAGCCCAAGAGGCAGCAGCCAGTAATGATAGGTATACGTTCGCAAAGAATTATGCCAAACATATTGAGGACAAGTCACAGAAGGCCGATAATCAACGTTCACAGGGGTCCCGACAAAATAACTCAAATAATCCACAAGGTGGTTCGTCAGGGAATTCACATAACAGTCAAACAAAAGACAAAAACCAGGGCTATCAAGGTAGAAACCCGCATTACACAAAGAATCAGAATAGCAAAAATCAGGTTCAGAACTTTAATGAGTCAAGCAACTCAAAAAAGTTTAACAATCAGAAACCAGAACCAATGGAGGTAGACTCTTCGTCTCGTTTCAGACAGCCAACGCATTTTAAAGGCTCACAAGACCAGTCTATGCGAAGCCAGCAAAATATTAATCATACAAACCAAGAGCAGATAAGAGATCAAACCTACGAAACCAATTTTCCGTCAGAAACTACAGAGATAGAAGAGGAGTTGTCATATGTAGATACCTGTAATTTTTTAGGGACAATTCCCTGCTACCTTACATCAAACGCACAGTAGCAGGCCGAACAATCAGATTATTAATAGACACGGGAGCCTCAAAAAATTACATAAAACCAGTGCCTGGGCTGACACACCATGGGCACACAGATATAAAAGAAAAATGTATGATACACCTTTTCAATACCAAGTCCTATTTTTTCATATTGCCTAACTTAAGCGATTTTGACGCAATAATTGGACTAGACCTTTTGAAAAAAGTCAATGCAAAAATTGACCTAACAAAAAATTTAATTGAACACGAACATGGTTCGGAACCAATCTTGTTTACGAAGTGTCAAAATGTGAACTTCATAAACATCGATGACGCGGATGTATCGCAAATCATAAAAGAGGATTTTAACAAAATGATCAAAAAAAGATCAAAGGCCTTTGCGGACCCAAACGAGTCCCTGCCTTATAACATTAATACAATAGCTACCATACGAACCGATGGAGAGCCCGTGTATTCAAAACTTTATCCCTACCCAATGGGCGTCGCAGATTTTGTCAATGCAGAAGTTAAACAACTTCTGACAGATGGCATAATAAGGCAGTCCAGGTTCCCTTATAACAACCCTATATGGGTAGTCGACAAAAAAGGTGTCGACGAGTTAGGACACAAAAAGAAAAGAATGGTAATTGATTTTCGAAAACTCAATCAACAGACCATCGATGATAAATACCCCATACCGTCTATTACGACAATATTGTCAAATATGGGGAAAGCCCAGTATTTCACAACTCTGGCTACGGACAAACGAAATTTTCTGACATGCATCGATAAATTTTCCAAGTTTGCCATAGTACAGCCTATTGATTCAAGAGCGATTATTGACATCAAGGCACCAATTCTTCAACTTATAAACTTATTCCCGAAAGTAAAGACCATATACTGTGACAATGAAAGGTCACTTAATTCCGAAACCATTAGATATATTGCAAATCATTTTGAAATTCAAATTGCTAACGCACCTCCTTTACACAGTACTTCAAATGGGCAAGTTGAGAGATTTCATAGCACTCTCGCAGAAATCGCGCGGTGTATGAGGATTGATAGACGAATACATGAAACCACTGACCTTATTCTACTCTCAACTATAGAATACAATAGAACCATACATTCAGTCACAAATAAAAAACCAATTGAGGTCATCCATGCAGCCCCAATAGAATTTGAAACGGATATCAGAGACAGAATCCAAAGAGCTCAGGACGCAAAATTAGAGCAGGTTAACGAAGATAGGAGCAACAGACAATACAAGATTGGGGACAAAGTCTGGTTAAAAGCAAACAAACGACTAGGAAATAAATTAACACCGCTGTGCTCAGAAGAGGTTATACAAGCCGATCTGGGCACGACAGTTCTTATAAAAGAGAGGGTGGTCCATAAGGACAACATTAAGTAAATCACACCCCTCTACATATTTTTCCCATATTTATTACAAAAACTTATTCTATATTCTAGTCTAAGGCGTTTACTACCCACAATACTTCTGACGACTTTTACCTTTGTTACTGAAACCTTGATATTTAACGATTACTCACATTCAAATTATATACCCATAATAGACGGTGACGTGACAATCTGGGATGAATACGGGTACTTAGGACATACAACGAACGTAACTTCATACAAAACCTACGCGGACGAGACCAGAAATACCTTAGACTTCTTTGTTAAAGAACACATGAGACAGATTATCACAACTGACCTTAATCACATAGAGACACTACTAGCAACTCTAAGGGTTCATCACCGTCATGCTCGTAGTTTAAATATTTTGGGCACAGCACTAAAAGTAATAGCAGGAAATCCTGATTTTGATGATTGGGAACAAATTAAGTTCAAACAAGGCCAACTAGTAGATTCAGTAAATAACCAGATAGAAATAAACACAAAAATTCAGAGTCAGCTTAATCTAATTACAAACTCTTTAAACAGCATTCAAAAAACAGACGGTCTGTACACAGAGCATTTATATGAGACAATTTTGGCAATGAATAGAATAATAATAACAGATTAAGAAGATTTGATACTTGCAATAACCTTGTCAAAAATAAACTTAATCAGCCCTACTATCCTGGATGATATCGATGTTAAAGAAAAAACGAATGAACATCTCACAAACATTAGTGTAACAGATATTTTAGAAGTAGCTAACATCAAAACATTCCAGAATGAAAACCTATTGTATTTCCTTATCAAGTTCCCAAAACCCAAAGTAGTTTGCAAAAAAATTAAAGTTTATCCAGTTCAGCACAATAATAGAATTTTAGATTTCGAAGAAGGCAACACGGTCGCTGAATGTGGTATGAAGACTTTCGCTGTCAATAAATGTAAGCCATCAGCAGGCACTACCTTCTGCAAAAGATCATTGAAGTCAACCTGTGCCCAACAACTCGTATCAGGAACTGTCGCACAATGCGGTACTCAGTCAGGACATCTGGACTCAATTACTGTGATCGATGAAGGGACGATTATTGTCAACAACGCAACAATAAACGTCGTAGACAGTAACGGGATCGAACAAAAAATTGCTGGAACAAACCTACTGACTTTTGAGGACAAAGTCACTCTGAACAACACGTCGTATGTCAACAACTACGGGGCACTGAGGAGGAAACCTGCTGTATCAGCCATGGCCCAAGTCAACGTAACTAGGCATCTAGATCGGCTTAGTTTGTCATCTATTCATGAATTGAGCATGAAAAACCTCCAGCACATAGGTGACCTTCAAGCCAGGTTACTGTCCCGACCAATATTGAGCTCCTGCAACACTCTGGCTGTTATCTCCATACTCTATGCCATCATCTTTCTTGTTCGCCGCCGTCTGAAAATCAGACGCCAAACCGAGCTAGCAAAGAAACTGACATTATCGTTACGGAAAGCCGAGGACGGCTTTCATCTAACCACGGGAGGAGTTAACACAAATACTTCTACAAGTGTCGCCGGACCGGATGCAGGCGCGACAAAGTAGTCAACGGTCGCTGCAACCCAACACTCAACATGCGCAGACCAAGTGGCCAACGATCGCGGTAACCCAACACCCAACATGCGCGCACCAAGTGGCCAGGCATGTGCGATCCAAAGGCGCGGACTGAGAGTAGTCACGAGGCGCGAAGTCAGCATTCTGCCGATGTCGCTGCCCAGGCTATTGGACTTCGTGGGATAGCATTAAGATAGAGTCAACTCATACGGTTGCTCAATAAAGAATATAATAAACCACAAACACCACTTCTCGTTAATTTGCAGATAGCAATTGACATTCCACAAAGATCTGCATCAAAAATTTGGATGCCACGCCCACCGATACCACCCCTTCCCCAACAATATACAAACAGCAAGAGTCACCAAATTTGGAAGGAAGACAGCTGGTGGCATCTCCATCTGCATCGTACAATCTTTAAGGCAGCGTACACCCCTGCCGCATCCGTACCCCTTTGCAATCAGGCCTCATTTTACCGGTTTTAAAACTGGTAACGAGTATACCGGTTGCGTCCGATTGAAGCGTTTCCTCTTGTTTTTGGTTTGTGATGGTTTTGTTTTTGCGAGCTCTGAATAATTTATTGTTTTCTTGTGTTTGTGTACGGAGTTTTACTTGCTTTTATTTGGTAAACAATTCTAACAGTGATTGCATATATACGTTGTATATATTAACATATGTGCAAATTTATCGACTAGGTAAGTACTCATTTTAATTTAATTTGCAGTCGAACCGACGCTGCAGTGCCTTAAAATTAAGAAATCAAACATAGGTACATGCATACATACATACATATACATATTTGTATTGGCATATTCTGTGTTTTTGTCTACTAACAACAACAAACTGCTTTTCTATTTTCTTGCTCTCGCTCTCATATTAAATTATTCACATTTTTTAAAATGCTTGTTTGCAGCAGCAAAAATTGCAAAACGGTTGGAACAACCAACCAAGATATTATTTTATGTATGTAGATCATGATCCACATGAAATGTACTGGCTTAACTGCCAAAATCACGGATTGCTTGGTTGCAGACACAGACCTTAATAGTATTGTGAGTTCTGCAATGAGGGGGAGAAGGAAATTTCCCAATACATAAGGCAGAACCCTCATGAACCCTCTGGTTCAACAGCTTGAGTGCCTATTAATACAGGCTCGCAAGCCTCTTGTTGTTATGTCCATAAATAGATTTATTTGCGTGTCTAGGTTAGCATCCGATACTTCATTGGATGATGTTAGTGCCTATGAAATTGATTCCCCACTTATTATTGATAAAAAGTTTAAATATCAACATCAACGCCGGTGTTCCTCAGGGAAGCGTTTAAAGACCAGTGCTCTATACGCTGTACACAGCCAATCTTCCAGTCCTACACAGAGATGACCGTGTTCTCGCTACCTACGCAGCCGACACAGCATTCCTGGCCACATCAAGTGGCTTTGCAGCAGCATCAGCCATTTTACAAGGTCAGCTGCCTTGTCTTGAGCCTTGGCTCAAAAGATGAAACATTGTGGTCAACGAAAACAAGTCGGCACCCTTGCTACCAGATCGAAATCCTGCCCAACAGTTTCTCTAAATGGCACGACGCTACCGGCAGAGCACACAGTAAAATATCTTGGCTTGATCCTGGATAGGAGGCTGACATGGTCTGCACATATAAGCGAAAGCAGCTTTCCATAAAGCTGAGGCAAATACCTTAGGAACAAACTTATAAAAGTCAATCCTAAAACCGATATGGACTTATGGGTTACAGCTATGGGGTACAGCCTCAACACCAAACATTGACACACTGCAAAGATTCTAAAATATAGCTCTTCGAAGACTGGTAGATGCGTCATTCTATGTTAAAAAAATGGTGATCCACAGGGATCTTGGAATTCCCACTGTCCCTGAAGAGGTGACCCGATACAGCCAAAGACACATTCACAGACTCGAGACGCACTGTAACCACTAAGCTATTAACCTGCTAGATAATAGCACTCAGCGTTGCCGACTTAAAAGGCACCACCTTTTGGATTTGCCTTTTAGGCCATCCAAAGCGTGGTAGCGTGAAGATCTCGAGACATATAATATATATTTTGCATTTTATTTTATATTAAACTATTTTATAAGCATATCCTTAAGGTCTCAAATATTTCCTCACAAATTAAAACTCCCCTGTAAATATTCCTAACAAGTTTAACTTATTATCTTAAAGATAGACTGTATATTACTTGCATGTTATTACACTGCATGTTACTTTTTCCTAAATTCTTCCCCATTGTGATAATAACATCTACTCATCTTATTTAAGTGCCCGCAACTTGTTTCGTCATTGTTGACGGATATGGATCACCTTACAGTGTTTGGTGATTTTAATCTACCACATATTGTATGGTCTGTGAAGTGAGTTAGGCCTATCGCAAGTTACCAGGGTGTATTATTGTAGCGGTAGAATGTTAGACTTTTTTTTTTTTTATTTTTTTTTTTATTTTCCTAGTGCTACAAGTGTTATTACTTATATTTTAGTGCACTAGTCACATTGTTTTGTCATTAACTTTATATTATATGTTATAACCACTCTTATATTTAACTCTTCAATATCAGTTTTCTTTTCACAATACGTAACATGTCAAAGATTATTTTCTTTTTAATTTTCAATTAAATATTTATGGTATTACAGAATTTTAATTATTATTTTATTATTAAACAATTAATTGTGTCTTAAAAATCTAGAAGTTTTGTTTGTTCTATGTGCTTAAGTGTGCTTTCAACTTAATTTTAAACAGAGGTGCGCTCTTGGTACTTTTTAAGTCTGTTGGTAATTGGTTCCAGAGTCGAACAGCAGAGACGTAAAATTGCCTTCTTGAGCAGGCCAGTTTGGTACGAAAACTAATTAGGTTATTTACTCTTTCCGATGTAGTAAAACTTAAGATATCGAACAAATAGTTTATGTTGGCTTGCGGCATCGCATTTGGCAAAAATTTCTACTCCATAAAACAGGATTGGCATTACTAAAGTTTTTGCAATCATTGTCCTTATTTTAACTGGTAAAAAATGCTGGGTCAGGGAAAGTTGTCGAAGAACGCCATACGTTTTTCCCACAGCTTTATTTACCTGGTCATTCCAATCCAAGGTTCTATTAAAAGTTATCCCGAGATTTACGGCTTTGTCAACAAAATCTATAGATTTACTGTCAACTATTAGGTTAGTAAGATCGTTAGTATTTATGTACTTTTTATATATAACTAGACACTTAGATTTTGACGGATTTATGCGCAAACCATTTTCTTTAGCCCACACACTAACACGTAACAGATCATTATTGCACAATTCAATACACTGATTAATTTGACTAATGGGACTACTGACATATGTACATTTGAACATCATCAGCATACATATGTACTTCACAGTTGGACAGGGCACTCGGCAAATCATTTATATAAATTGAAAAAAGGAGAGGTCCTAGTATAGATCCCTGCGGGACACCACGTTTTACCAACATTAAGCTTGAAGTCGCACTCTGCGTTACAACGGCTTGTTGCCTATTTTTTAAGTAAGAGGTCAATAGTTTAATTGCCGTTGGCGTAAAATAATACATCTTGCTAAGTTTTGTCTAGAGAATTTCGTGATTTACCGTGTCAAATGCTTTGCTGTAGTCTAGTAGTGTAAGCAGCGTTACTTCACTATTATCCATTCTCACTCGAGTGTCCTCGACTACCTTTAAAAGCGCCGTTGTGCAACTCATATTTGCCCTAAAACCAGATTGCTTTTCGCTCAAAAACGAGTTACCATTTAAGAAGTTATTAATCTGTCCTGCCATAAGTTTTTCAAACACTTTAGATAAAAACGGCAGTATAGCAATTAGCCTAAACTCGTTGTTATATTTTGGAATTGGTATTATTTTTGCCAGTTTCCACTGCTCAGGGAATGTGGATGACATAATAGCAGTATTTATAATGTGTGTGATGTGGCCGATTATGTTTGGTAACAGTAATTTAATGAATTTTGGGTTTACGTTATCCAAGCCGATAGCGTTAGATTTAATTTTTAATATTGCATGCAGGACATCACATTGGTTAACACATACAAATTCAAAACAATTACTACAGTTGTTTAACGGTACACAATTTTCATACGGATTACTCACAGCTATAGGAACATTGAAGTTGACAAATTTATTGTTAAGTATGTCTACATCTTCGTCATCACATATAACAGATTTATCTTTTCCAACACCCATATTGTTTAATGTTTTCCAAGTTTCTTTGGTTGATATTGCGTTATTAAATTTATAAAAATAATAAAAAGTCGATAGTAATAGTCCGTCCTGTATCGTTTCCATTTATCGTAAGCCTCATCCTAATCTCTAAAAGTTATTACTTGTTTTGAATATATGAGATGCATATCATAAGTCAGGAAGATAAGGTCATGCTTAGAAAACGCAGGTACGGAGAGTTGGTCATAATGTAATATATTGTCATTTTTGTTAACAAATATTACATCGAAAAGCGTGCTTGTGTTGCGTGTGAAATGTGTTGGTTCCGTCGAGTTTACTATTGATAAGCCAAGTGAGTGCGTTTCATCAGTCAGATGTTGTTCCTTTAGTACATTACTGTTCAGGTCACCTGCTAATATTATGTCAGTATACGTCAGTGTTATATTTGATAACACATCTATAAGCCTAGAGTAGTCAATATTCTTATTGGGTCTATATATACAGCCAATAGGCAATTTTTTGTCACAGATAGAATTAGTTATGTTAATAAAAAGGTACTCTATTGGACTCTCAACTGGTTGTCGACATATAACTTTACATTTTAGTCTATTTGTGACAAATATTGCTATTCATATTGCAAGACATCTAAGTTGATAATAAAATCCTACCAATAGCACACCTAAAGTGCGTTGAGAAAAAAACAAAATCGAAAAGCACAAATAAAATGTAAAAGCTAAAATTCAGAGATACATATTACACCTAACATTTAAGAGAACAAACTTACAAACAACAACAATTGATATGCAGAAGCTAGGTCCGAAAAAGATCGTCCGCTACCGACGTCGAGCTTTCAGCGCGAAGTTGAGAGAGCTGTTGTGCACTCTCTATGCAGATTACTTCTCCACCCTCCGTAAGCTTTACGTGGACAAGCTAGCGACGGCAAAAGACAGCAGTCAGTTGTTTTTGTTTTTTCATTCTCATCGCTTCTTTGAATATGTTGTAATTGTCTTTGCTTAGTTGTTCGTTAATGTAAATCGGAAACAGACCGCGTGTTTCAATGCCAATTTGTTGAAGGCTAAGTTGTTGCTTATTAATTCGCCTAAAGTGACCTGCCGCGCGCATTAAATTAATTTTGTCGTGGACAGAGTCTAAACGCATTAATACTGTGGGGTCAGCAACCGTCGCTGCAGATTGTCTGACCCTGAAGATGTCACGAAGCCTCGGTGCCGGTGTGACACCCAGTGAAAAACACAGTGTGTTAAATATTGTGCGCAGCTGCTCCCCATCTGCTAGCGGCACGCCATGTAGCCTTAACTCAGTGGCTACACTTGCGTTTTCCTGGGCACTGAGCTTGGTGGCTCCAAGGTGGCCAACTTTGTTTTTAAGAGCTGTGAGTCAGCAGCATCATCCTCCAGTTTTTGAACCCGACGCATCAGGCTCTGCAAATCTTCACACATGCCGTCTAGCCTGCCATTAAGAGCAGTGAGTATGCGTTCCTCGCACTCACTCACCTTCGCCGCGATCACACCCGCTTGCTCGTCAAAGCGTTGGTTTATGAGCTGGAGAATTGCAGCTCCATTGATGGACTTGCTGGTTTTAATCTCTCCGGCAGAGTTCTCTCGCTGACGCTTTGTGATGGGTGCCATGCTGATATATTTAATTTTGTTTGACAGTGTAATTGAGTGTTTTTTGTATGTTTTTGAGTGTTTTTCGCGTGATTCGTACGCCGTGTATTCTTTGTAATTATGCTATGTTTTGTTGTATTATGCGTGAGTGTTTCTAATGTCTGTATATTATGCACTTTGCGTTCGAATTTGTAATTTGCTCCCGCGCAACTATTGATATACCAAAATATTTTAATTTTGTATTTCTGTTTAAATTTGATGTTTATTTTAATACCAGTTAGACTGCGCCAAATTTGTGTCTAGTGTTTTTTGCTTTAAAAACAATTCAACTTTAAACTTTGCACAGAGACTCGGAGCTCACAAGAAAACACGACCGCTGGGCTTTGCTTCCTACCATTCAACTTTAGAATTATTCTTTAAAAATTCTCAACCCTTGTCCCGAATCTAATAATTCTTTAAAAATCCGTTGCTTTCGTAAAACCAAATTTACTAAATTGAATGATCTTCTTCAGCATACCTAATTGGTCTCAGCTGTATTCTTGTAGCGATATAGAAACTGCCATTGCCATATTTTATTAGACCTTGAATTCCCATTGAGATATCTTTGTTCCCCTTACTTATTCTACAAGTGATAATAAACCACATTAGTTCACGAGGGAACTATCAAAATTAAAAAGCCCGAAGACAAGATCTTATAAAAAAGATTTAAAAATCGCAAATTCTTTAGATTTATCTTTGTATATAAAAGCAAAGTCTAATATTATGTCTGTTAACCCATCTTGTTTTAATAATTATCTTAATCGTTGTAGATCAAACTTTTCCCGTGATCCTAAACAGTTTTATAAATGTTTTAGCTTAAACGAGCTATGATGTACACTTAGATATTGTGTACAGTATTACATAAGTCATTTAACTTGTAGGTTGATTCAACAGCGTTTTCTGATATATGGAAATAATCTTCTATTATGCCACTCCATAAAAATTCTTCAGTCTAACGTTAAATTATAGGGATATTTCCAAGTTGTCTTCCACTGCGAAAGTCTTTGAAAAAATTATTTATCATCAATTGCAGCGCATATGTATATCGGCTTATCAACATGGTTTTGTTAGGCGTCGATCAACTACTAATCTAACTTTCTTGAATTAACCTCGCTTGTTATCAAAGGGCTCCAGGGCAAAATGCAAACTGACGTGGTTAACACCGATTTTAGTAAGGCATTTGATTCTGTTTCTCATTCTCTGTTTCTTCAAAAATTAAATATTATTGGGTTTCCAGCTAAACTCTTGTCGTGGCTTTCGTAGAACTTGTGTGGTCGAACACAAAAAGTAGTTTTTAAATCGTCTGTATCTAAACCTATTTTAGTTACCTCTGGTGTTCCCCAGGGTAGTCACCTTGGACCTTTGCTATTTAATCTGTTAATTAACGATCTTCCAGCAGTTATTACAAACTTTCTTGTACATATGTTTGCTTTCTTTGTTTAACTTACTGCAGTCGGATTTGGCTGCATTGTTCGCCTGGTGCCGTTATAACAAACTCAATTTTAATTGTTCAAAATGTAAAGTCATGTTTTTTTGTTGTGGTTCACCATTGGCTTCATGAAGCGGTGATCGAAAGAGTTAAATGATCCCTTCACCATTCAAACGCTTTATACATCCCTAGTTCGTCCCATCCCATAGTATATAGATTCAGCAGGATAGAATTGAATCTGAGCAGTCGAAATTTTTTCTATTTGCACTTAGAAGTTTTAACTGGGTTCCTCGAGTAGACTTACCCCCGTATTCGAGTAGAATTCTTGTATTTAATCTTCGTTCCCAGTTGAAACGTAGAACTATGCATGGAGTATTATTTATCGCTAAACTACTAAATGGTGAAACCGACTCATCAGTTCTTTTAAGTCTTAAAATTGATTCTTCTGAATTAATTAACCAAATTAACTTTGCTATTCCTATTAGAACTACTAGAAATTTTGTACCTATATCTCTTCAAACTTGTAATTCTAATTATGCTCTTTGTAACCCTTTTCGTATTCTGTGTTCTATTTATAACGATCTTTCCCACTTAATACAAAGTGCCACTCCTACTTGCTCTATTAAAAAGTTAGTTGTGTGTCATTTGTCTACATGTTCGCGATCATCGTAACCGCACGATAAGCGGAGCGCCCCTCGGTCGGATGGGCGGGAGGTGGGTCGCTTTGTGCGTGGGTCCGCGCGTTAACAAGCCGGTGCTTGGTATCGTCGGGCCACTTGACTGTACTGTTCGTTAGTACATCTACGTCCAATAATAGTAAATAATAAAAGTCGAATTAAATTAACTGTTCCGATTAGAGCTACCCGTAACTTTGAACCCCTTAGCCTTAATCGTTGCTCGAGATACTATTTAACTCATGAACCTTTTCGTGTTATACATATGTTTTGACTATAACAAGCTTTATTCCGCTGTCTCCTTGAAGGCCTCAATTCCAGTAATAAAAAGATCGATCCTTATGCTTTATCAACAAGCATGATATAAAGTGTTCAAAGCAAGGCATACTTAATAAGGTAATCCCACTCTTTTGCTCGCCCTGTTTTTCTGTTGCCTTACGATTCAGTCTCGTTGCGAACGTTGTGAGCGACGCATATACGCGGACGATGTTTTTGCGTTTTAACCTTAAAATATGCATTACTCTTTTGCTCTCACTCTCGCTCTCTTTTGCTCTCATTTTTCGTAAGGCAACGAGAGAGCGGAGTGGGACTACCTTATTAAGTATGCCTTGGCTCAAAGTGCGAACATCCAACAGGCCAGTTGGAACATGAAATCGTGACATCGCTCTCAGAGAGCGCATTTGTAGTAGAGAGCTGAATGAGACCATTCACAACTTTTTTTTTTTTTTTTAGATTGCTGGGTTTATTTATGGAATCTTTTCTAGTGAATTAGAAAACTAGCAATAAGTATACAAATCTTATTAATAAATCTTAGCTAACAGTACATTTTCTTTTTTGACGTGTTGACGTGATAACGTCTTATAAATCTATAGAGCCGGCTGCACGCACGAAAAAACATGACTCATTTGCCGTTACATTGCTCATGTGTCGTTACCTCTCTCTGACATGACGTATGTGTCGTTACCAAATTTATAAGGCATACTTTAAGGATGATACATAAAATCAGGAATATAATTTAATGTCAAAGCAACAGTATTGTGAACTTGTACGAACAACTAATCCGGAACAACGACAGATCATTCTTGAGGTTATACATCGATTGCATGGTTGTGGAGATTACACTTCTGAAGCAGTTCAAATTTTCTTCACGGGTCCTGCAGGCTGTGGAAAAACTTACACGTTAAAGTGCCTCATGGAGACATACAACCGCTACACTCAGGAGCACAACTCAATGAACAACGCCAACATTGCCTGTGCAAGCACAGGAAAAGCCGCTGTACCTCTTGGTGGCACTACAGTCCATTCAGCGTTTCGTCTCACAACTTCTCGCGTGACGAAACTCTTATCCACAGAAAATTGGCAAGCTTACAGAAACATGTTCGTAGGCGTCAAAGCTGTTTTCATCGACGAGATCAGCATGTTAAGTTCAGCTATTCTTCAACAAGTTAACTACCGATTGCAGCAGATTACTGGCATATACGACAAACCTTTCGGAGACATTCACGTTATATTATGTGGAGATTTCAGACAGCTTCCACCTGTACGAGCAACTCCATGTTATACTATGCCGATCAATCAATTAGGAGGTCCGATTCTTTGGCACAGCATTGATTACTTCCCACTGGTTCGTGTTGTGCGACAAACCGATGAGCGGTTTTCAACGATTCTAACAAAAATCGGCGATGGACTTCAACTAAGCAACGATAATATCTCCCTTATTGAGTCCAGACATAAAACTCAGGCTTGGTGCAAGGAAAACGTGCCTGATGCTGTCAGGCTGTATTATAGTAACAATGAAGTGGATTCGTACAACCGAAGCGCAATTCTAAATGCATACAACTGTCTCGCACATGATATTATCCTTGGTTATTCAAGTGAACAAGAGAAGAGACAATACCAAGGTAAACTACACAAGATGACAGTGGCAGAAACCGATGGATTACCGTACCTGCTGCCATTGGCAGAAGGATATCCTTACATGATAACTTCAAACATCGATGTCGCTGATGGGTTAGTAAATGGATCTATTGGTGTCTTGCGACATATCGAACGTCAGCAGTCAAATGTAGATGACAATTCTGCAGAAGCAGGACCATCGACCAGTACAACTTCGCCAGCAGCTAGAGAATAAATTGTTACTTTATGGTTAGATTTTTCAGAAGAAACAACAGGAACCACAGCCAAAGTTAAATGTCGACCTCACGTGCAAAGCAAGCCAAATACTTTGTCTACAAACTGGGTACCAGTTTATAAGAAAATAGTAAACATTACACTAACAAGAACTATAAAATGCAAACGAAAACAGTTTCCTTGCGTTCCTGCTTGTGCCATCACTATTCACAAGTCACAAGGTGGAACGTTTGCTGTCATTGTTTATAAATACTCATCCAAGCAACCGCAACAGTTGGTGTACGTGGCGCTGAGTCGGGTAACAAGTTTAGAAGGCTTGCATATTATCACCGAAAAAGATTCTCCATTTCGGTTTAAACACGGACGAGAGGGAAACGATTCACAGACAACAAGAGATATCCGTAACGAATACAGTCGACTTCGTGGACACACACTTCGAACAATTACTGATAATGCAGTAAAATTCTGTAATGACTCAAACAATGCAGGACAAACTTTAATAACGAACCTTAATTCACAGAGTTTGTCTGCTCACTTTGCAGATATTGAAAAAAACACAGTGATTCCAAGGTCTGATTATTTGATTCTAGCTGAAACGTGGATGCGTGACAATTGTGATCCAATTTCAATTGAAAATTTTGAATGTGTAACCCGGCAGAATAATCGATCAGATTCTGAAACGAATGCAGCAGGTGGAATGGCAATTTATAGAAACTTATTATCGACATCCACACCCAAAATTCTCAACTTTGAACTTTTGAATACAACCCGCCTTATTAGAAACACTGGGGACGTTTGCTTAGCAGAAGTTACATGCTTCACCGCTGATACCACGTTCAAAATGGTTCTTGGCGCAGTTTATATTCATCCTGGAGCAAGTATTTCTAACATCAGTGTTCTGCTACATCAAGCACTATTTCCGTATGTTTATAACAGCCAGTATGTACATTCCATCATGGACTTCAACTCGAATGTGAAAAATGACGAAACATTCATAAAATTCATGAAAGACATGTTTAATGTCGATTGTGCATCAGACGTTAATAACTCAACAACACTAGGAGGCACCACCATCGATTTGACTTTTTCAAGACACATTAAACTCGAAACACTACCTTTCATTTCCTACTTTTCCTATCATCGTCCTATTCTCAACAGAATAACACAGATTATAAGAAATTAAATATTACACATGTTTAAAAGTTGTAAAATAATTGCTCATTTATACTTGTAAAAACTATTTAAATGTAAAAAATAAAAACTATTAAATTGTAAAAAAAAAAAAAAATTGACATAATTGTATTTATGCATACAAATAAATCGAACTTGATCAATTTCATTGTGATTTCCAATTACCTCCTTCTCTATATACATACAAATCTATTAAGCAAATGAAATTAAAATTTTCTTTTGAAAAATGCTACCATTCCATCAGTATTTTCTTAAGACGTTGTCACGTTGAACTATCGTCAGTAAACCGACTTTACAGACAACCAGAATGTTTTTTTTTGACTGTATTCTGAGTGCGCTTCCCTTAAAATCATCGCTGGGTTGGTAAGTCGTTACGACGAAGACGGGATCGGCTGCGCAGCCTTGTGAGACCTCTCGCGAGATGATTTGTGTGCGATGAGAGCTTGCTATAATATTTTACTTTTTGTTCCACTATTTCCTCCTTGACTGTTAAGATGTTTAAGTCTTTGTGAATGTTTTCGTTCCGAACATACCACGGTGCCCCGGTGATGGTTCTCAAGATTTTTGACTGGGCTCTCTGGACAATGTCAATGTTGCTGTTGCAAGCGTTCCCCCATAACTGGGAACCATAGGTCCAGATTGGTTTTAGAACGGAGTTGTAAAGCAGGACCTTGTAGTCCAAACTAAGGGAAGTGCGAGCGTTGATGAGCCAATGGAGGCTATTGGCTTTCAGTTTGAGATGTGTTCTTTTAGCTTCAATGTGTCGCCGCCATGTAAGTCTTCTGTCTAAGTGTACGCCCAGATACGTTACATCGTTTGCTTTTGGAAGTGTGGTGTTGTTTAACGTGAGCGGTGGACAACCTTGCCTGTTAAGGGTGAAAGTTACTTGCTTACATTTTTGTTCGTTTACCTAATTCGCCAATCTGATAACCATTTTTCCACGTTCACCAGATGAAGGGCTAGTTGCGCTGTTGCTTGTATTGGGCATCTGGAGCGGCTGAGAATAGCTGTATCATCAGCAAAGGTAGATGTTGTCAATCGGCTACTTATTGGGATGTCTGCTGTGAATAGCACGTACAGTGTTGGTCCCAGTACGCTGCCCTGTGGAACACCAGCTTCAATACTGTGTTCGTCAGACATTGCAGTGTTACATCTTACTGTGAACTTCCTGTCGTAGAGGTACGACTTAAGCAGCTTTTGTGTGTTGTTTGGGAGCATTGTTTTGATCTTATGCATCAGACCTTCCAACCAAACTTTGTCGAATGCCTGAGAAACATCCAGAAATATTGCAGTGCAGTATTCTCTATTTTCGAACGCGCTTCGTATCTCTGATGTTATTCTGTTAACCTGCTCAATTGTTCCGTGCTTTTCACGAAAGCCAAATTGGTGTGATGGGATTATGTTATGAAGATTCAGGAATGGATTTATCCGGGACAGCAAACGTTTTTCAAAAAGTTTTGATAGACACGATAATAAGCTTATAGGTCAATACGACGTGGGAACTGTGTGATCTTTTCCAGGCTTTGGTATCATAATGATGATTGACTTTATCCATCTGTCTGGATAGTGGCCAAGTTTGGTGATAGTATTGAAGAGCTGGGAAATTATGCAGATCGCACAGTAAGGAAGCTCAATAATCATCTTTGGGGTTATTTGGTCACCTCCTGGAGATTTTTTTGGGTTCAGTTGCTCTTTAATGATTCTAACGATTTCATTCGGGCGAAACTTGATTGGATCATGTTGAAGCTGAGAGCCGTTTGAAGCAGTAGGTAGTGCAAACGTATTTGTTGCAGGGTTAGGTTGGAACACTTTTTGAAGATGAGTAGCAAATGTGTCAGCCCTTTCTTTACCGCTGCGGGTCCAGCCGTCTGCGAAGTTTCTTATAGGCATTACTGTTTCTGCTGGTGAGCTTAGAGTTGGGTGAGCTCTCCACAATGAGTTTTTCGTACTGGTGGTTGATAATTGCTTGATGTAAAGGCGTTGAGCGCGCTCGTCCTCGATTTTTAACGCTTTGGTGAGTTTACGTGTGGAGTCTTTTAGTTTGTGCTTTGCCGATGGCGATCTGTTCGATTGCCAGTCACGTCGTAAGCGCCGCTTTTCAAGAACGAGCTGTTCAATTTGTAGATTTGTTGTCCTTTGGTTGTGTATTGTATTTGGTGTTTGAGGCGTAGCGGTGCGAGCTGCGGCGGCGAAGACCGTCTCCAGAGTGTTAACAAAACTATCAATGTCAGCTTCATCTACGAGACGTGGCTTAAGCTCAATGTGTGAGCTTATATATTTATTGTATCTGAGCCAGTTAGTTCTATGTGAAGTTAGCTTACTGGGTCGATTTATGAATTCAGGGTGTCGTAGCAGATTTATTAGGACTGGCGTGATCGGATGAAAGATCCGAAAGGCACTCTGCACTTATCAGTCTACGCGAAATGTTTTTGGTAACTGCAAAGTCAATCAGATCGGGTAGTTTTTTGGGATCTGTCGGCCAGTATGTTGGTCTACCAGGAGATACTTGGTCGAGCTTGTTGTTAGCTTTTATAATTGCATTGTAGAGCTGCTTTCCTTTTGAGTTCACGAGACGAGATCCCCAGTGTGTGTGCTTGGCATTGTAGTCTCCTGCTGCTATAAAGCATTCTCCTAGTGAGTTAAAAAATTCCATAAATTGGTCTTCAGATATGGTATAACGCGGGGGGCAGTATACAGCGGCTAGAGTAAGTTGGTTCCCACTGTCCAAATGTATTTTAAGAGATGTAGCCCGTAGAAAGTTTTCAGCAAACACGTTATAGTAGTGGTGCTTGAGGCGGCTTCTGATCAAAATACCAGTTCCACCGTGTGCCTTACCATCGGGATGATTTGTACCGTAGAATAATTATCGACTTATGTTAAAGTAATATTTGTTTGTAAGGTGTGTTTCGGAAAGTAGCATTACGTCGATGTGCTTATCGAGTAGGAATTGAGCTAATTCAAGTTTATGCTGTGAGACGCCATTAGCGTTCCACGTAGATATTCGTATCGCAGCCATTGATTAATTTGACTGTTGTGATACAAGCATTTGTATCAAGAGATTTTGATTACGCATTAGTTCCTGCATAGTTGTTTTCATGAATGACATAAACTCGTTCATGCTCTGTTGCAGGGTACATATGAGTGCTTCGAGGTTGCTTTGTTGCTGTTCCTGTGCAGCGTTTTTACTCGCTTGTTTTGGTTGTAAATACGGTGTGTTAGAGGCAGGAAGAGCCAGTCCAGAAGACGTCTGGGTTGTGTTTCGATGGAGTGAAGGTAATCGGTGCGTGTTGCGAGCGTACAGTGGTAACGCGCTGATGGATACGGTTTTTAAGTTCCTTGTAGACTTGGCAGCCTCTGTAGTTGGCTGTGTGCTTGCCTTCGCAGTTGTTGCAGTATTTTTTGTTAGAGTCTTCTTTACTTGCTGGGCAACTTGCGGAGTTATGCAATTCCCCACAGTATACGCATACCGAGCGCAGTGTACAGTAGGTTTTTGTATGGCCGTACTCTTGGCAGTTCATACATTGTACCGGACCATTTCGTTTGTGCGGTTCTTCTACGGTGATTCTTCGGTGAAGTAAAAGCTGAAGTTTGTATATTGGGTGCACCTCGTTTTTTTTAAGCATCTTCGTTTCTGGTTCAAGTTCTATTTTAAAAAGTGGTTGCGGCATCCTGTTCCTGTTTAAGATGTTAATGACTGTTTTTGCTAGAAATCCTTTCTCCTGCAGCGCCTGTTTTATTTCTCCTGGTGTTGCATCAGGTTCTATGCCTTTTATTACGACTTGCAGACCCTTGCAGCTTTTTAACTGATACGTATAATAATTCATTTTTTTTTTTCGTTTAGATGCTTTATCAGAACTCTGTAATTATCTTCCGACTTTGTCTGGACTTTAATTTCTTGAATTTTACCCTGTACGAGAGAAGAAATTATCTTTGCCTATAAGCTCGATAACTTTGTTAACAAAAGCACTAGAGCTTTTCTCGCGTATATATATTGGGGGTGGCTTTGGCTTTTTCGTGACAACCCCAACGGCTTCAGAAGGCAGATCATCAGTGTTTTCTGCCAAGATCTGAAATCTATTGCTATTGTATGTAGTATCATTCGAGGGTATATTTACATTGCTACGGGTAATTTTTGGTTTATTCGTAGAATTTTGCGGACTTAGCTTTCTTTTGATATAAATGTAGCGATCCATACCAGTCTGCGTAGCCGGCTTAACATTTTTGCTGTTTGCAGTTTGATTTGCTGACGGCGGAGCAGTCGTTGTGCTTGTTGAACGGGAAGTAGGTATCGGTGCAGTTGTTGTTGGATTCGCTGTTGCGGTACCTAGAGAGGGCGCAGCACTTGCAGTCGTTGCTAAGAGAGACGGGGAGCACGAAAACTTTCGGTCGCGTGCTGTGTGCAAGACTTCATTTGTCGGGTTGGGTGTTGCTGACCGCGCGCGGTCGGATTGCGTTGACTCGATAGATATCAGGGACGGAGACGGTGAGCAAGAACGTTCGCTGACACGCGCTGTGTAAGAGCGTTCGATTTGCGGGTTGGGGGTAATTGACCGCTCGGGCTGCGCTGAAACTACAGAGAAATACGCGTTGCTCTGCCGACGACGCTCGTCTTGCTCGCGTTGTCGCTGGCCACGATTCTCGCTTTGACTTATTGTCTTAAGAGAGGTGAAGAATTTGTTATTGCCTTTTGTTTTATATGTAATTATTTGTCCAAAGTCAATTGTTTTGTTTAAATTGCAGATTTTTAAAAAGCAATTTGTGCAGATACATTGCACTAAGCGTCTTTTCGCATAAAATATATATTTTATTAGCTTCTTTATCACTGCACTTTTGCGATTGGGAATTAATTAACTGGACCACGATAAGAAAACACGTCTGCATTCGACGACAGTTATGCTCAGTACAACTGTAATTTAATAGAATGCATTCGAGACACAATATGGTATGAGTGAATATGAATAGAAGCATTCGTCGATACTAATATTCATCAAAATTCATGATTTTGAACATGAATGTTATGAGTAGAAAACGCAAACATACCAAGGCGTAGATTCATTTGTAATGACTCCCTTCATTTCGTGGGCCTAGAGAAATTACGTATATTTCTATGCACAGCGCCAGACTGACGCAGAAGCTGACGGTCTGATCGCAAGCGTTGCCTCTACAGCGGGCCGCACAAGTAGCTCGGGCAAAGGGTTATAAAAAAAAGGGTTCTGTGTGTGCACTTAGAAAAAAAACTGTTGACCTCCTTCTTAGAGAATGCGTGCATAGGCAAATTAGTGTACGATGCCCTGCCAAATTGAAATTTCTTATTTTTGTGCATATATCACTTCGCTCAGTGCACACATTTTTTGTGATATTTTCGCGCCGCTGACAATCGATTTATGACCTAACGGCACCTGTACGAGCATATATAAAAAGCAAAAACAAAGTACATGCGTGAGGTCACCAGACTGACGCACAAGCAACTCGGGCACAGGATCATTAAAATTACCTAACGGCATATGCACATACATATTAGCAGGCAAAAAAGCTACATACATAGCAGAATTCATACTCGAATAGATTCAGTACTACTCGCATGTAACTGTAAATTTTCATTCATTTGATCCGTGGCCTGACGTTTGGATGTTGTGAGACTGAGTAGTTGCCAGAGCATCTCGTTTACTCATACAACTTTGTAGAAGTATTCTGATTCATTCAATTCATTTTACACATTGCATATTCGAATGCCGTTTTTTTGCCATTCATGCAGCTCTCTAATTTGTAGAACATTTTTGCTGGTCTGGCGCAAGATATATTTAACAAGCTAGCCGCACTCGCTCTCTCGTTCGCCTTAAATAAGAACGAAAGAGAGCGAGAGCGAGAGTGTAAAGAATTTCTGGCTTGAATCAACGCAATATGTAGGCACATTGAAAAGTCTCGCACATATTTAAATTTAAATTCCATAATTTTATTTACATGTATCACTTCGCACAGTGCACAGTTTTTTTTTCCAGATTTGTGTCTTTTGACAATTGATTTACGACCCAAGTAGCGCTTGTTGTTATTGTTAGTGTTGTTGTTGGGCCCGCACTGCTACTTTTTGTTGGTGTCATTGATTTAAGAAAACAACAACAAGAAAACAAAACTTGGTGCGTCTAGAAAAATTTTGCACACCAGAATATGTTATGGGGGTGGATTTGCCTACATGCTGCTTATGGTATATAACGTAGACAAAACGTAACACACTAACATTATTGATATACAATGTCGAACAAGAAAAGGGCGTTCACATAAGTTTGTATAGAAATCTACGCATTCCTGCGTCGTACGTGTGAATCACGCTCTTCGTCCCAAACTCAAAGAGCCGCTTAAAACTTAACAGAGCGCGCGCGTCGCTCTTATGATAATTAGATAATTTGAAATCTCGATCCGATCATGCTCCTTTGTTGTTCCTCATTTACGTTCACTCTCTATTTTATGGGCGCTCTGCATGTCAATCATAAAGTTTAATAATTCCACCTCCTCCGCACACACTAAATCAAAGCTAAAGGCTAGAGTACGTGTGAGTTTAGGCTGTGCAATTCACTTAACTGCAGCCTCTTAGATATGTTTTGCTTTGATTCAGTGCGTGCGAAGAAGGTACCTATACTGCGCTCTTTGTTTGACTTGCAGAGCGCCACATACATAAGAGAGTGAGCCGAAATAGGCAACAACGAAGGCGCATGATCGGACCGAGATTTTAAAATAATTTGTCATCTAGCGCCGAACATGAAGAGCGATGAGTGACCGTGTTCAAGTTTTAAGCTGCCTTTTTGAGTTTGGGTCCAACAGCGCTCAATTCATGATGCAGGTGTACATATGCCGACTGTCACCATAACACGAGAATGAGCGAATCTGAAAACAAGTAAGAAGGCTTTAGTCGAGAAATCCCGACTAAAAGATACCCTGAACCCGTGTATTAAAATGACTTGCATTAGTGCCGTTTTTCTTGACTTAACTTTAATATAAAATATCTCCTGTGTTTCTTAACCGATTTGGATCTAATTTTCACAGAAGTTATTAAGTTATCCATAGTTTCAACTCCTATTTTTACATTTTCTAAATTCGAGATTTTTACGTTATCTATTGCATATGTATATCGGAAACCAGAATTGTTATCGATAGTTTGAAATAAACTTGATCTGTCTATGGCTTAAAGTGCATTTACACTGGCGCCGCTAAAAAAAGCCTTAGTGGTTAGCGGCGAAAGTCATTTACACTGGCAAAAGTCTTTATAATCAGCTGTTTTTTGTTTACTTTTGGTTGTGATTGCTAAAGAAGAAGAAAATTGAAAAATGGAGCAAAATTTAAATTTATTAATGCTGGCCACGCAAATTGGTGATAGCATTATTAATACGGCAAATGATGGCGTTCAGAATTTAAGCAATTTTATTGATTGCGAAACTGAAGAAGCGGCAGCAGCAACGGCTGCGCTAAATAAGTATGTTGTATTAGCACGTGAATAGTCTGGATGCTCGAGCGCAATGGTTGTTATTGGGAGATGGATGTGCCAAAATTGAGTGAGGATTTGTTTAAGGAGAGCTTCAGGATGGAAAGAAGTTTCTTTCTAAAGTGAGTTGATGCCTTGCCTCAAATGGAACGGAAGGAAACCAATTTAAGAGCGTGCATCCCAATGGACAAGCGGGTTGCCGTAGCATTGTACAGCCTGGGGTCATCCGCCGAGTACAGAACCGTTGCCAGGTTGTTTGGCATATCGACTGCTAGCCTGTGCAACATTCAAAAGGAGTTCTGCAAACTTGTTTGGCAAAACATGGCACTTGAGTATCTGGGGCCAAATTTGTTGACCCAATCAAAAATTGAGGATTCGGTGCGAGGCTTTGGAAAGCTTGGGTTTCCGCAGTGCTTTGGAGCAATTGATGGATGCCACATTGAAATTAAACCTTAACAGACGAATGCAACAGATAATTATAATTACAAAGAGTGGTACTCTGTTGTTCTTCTGGCTCTTGTGGACTACAGATATAGATTCATGTATATAAATGTGGGGTCTCCTGGCAGATGTAACGACTCCCAGATATATGAACGGTCAGCCCTGAAGCAGATGATATCCACAAATGGTTTATTTCAAAATAACGCTAAGAGAATAGGAGGTGTTGACGTGCCGGTGTTATTTATTGGGGACTCCGCCTTCCGATTCTGCCCAAGTATGATGAAGCCATACCCGTTCTCCATTGAAGCCTCTGACGATAAGAAGCGCTTCAATTACCACCTATCTAAAGCTAGACGCGTCGTGGAGAATGCGCTTGGACAACTGAAGGGAAGGTTTCGTCGCCTTGGCAAAGGCATTGACAATAATATTGAAAAAGCATTTGCACTCATTAAGTGCTGTTGTGTTTTGCACAACTTTTTAAATACTCACAACAGCAAGTACGACAAAGTTTTAGTCTTGCCCTTGAATGAGCGTGAACAGCCCGAACACCACAGACAAATGGGCTGCGGTCCAAACAGCTTTGCAGAGGAAATAAGAAAAGCAATAGCTGAATCACTTGCTGAAATAGTTGAATAAAACAAGATTTTTAATCACAATAAAATTTATTAGCTATTATTTTTCATAATTTGCAGTAAACTTTTCCTTTATAAAAGCCATTAACTCTCTCTGGTTTTCAACGGCACGCTCGTGTGTCAAGGCGGCACGATCTGTAAATTCCTTGAGGATTGCAGTTTTTTTTTTGGACTCTTCTGACATTTCGCATATTGCATTAACCGCTTTGTCCATTTTAATCATTTTATCGCCTCCAGAATTGTTCCGTCTCCTCTTCGAGGTTGAAGGCCCATCCTCGGGGGACACGCATGTCGAACGTGACGACTAATCGACGACTTCGACTTCAAATTCTTCCAAGCATTCCACTTCCATTTCGTTTTTTATTTAAAATCCTATTGAAACAGCAATTTATATGAATGAACATCAATTAATTTGTTGTAATCATTGCACTTACCACAGCTGTCCTCCACAAGTGCCTCAGGGTTTGTAGATTTGGAAGAGGCGAGAATCTTCCCAACCGTTTCAAAATGTGGCCACGTCGATGTCGATCCGCCAGAGCTACCCACAACAGTTTTCTCATGCCTGCAATATATGTACATACATATGTTCAACACCGCGATTATATATATAACATTTTCGGAAGGCGTATTTTGAATGCCTGAAACAAACCTGTATCTCTTTTTTAGCGACTCCAACTTCTTCTTGACATCTAGTGGAGTCATGTCCACGGAATATTCCTTTAATGTCTCCGCCATCTCACCATAGACATGAACATTTTTTCGCGTACCACGCAGGTCATCGGCTCTATAGCTCCATACTTCAATAAAAATGCTCTCCAAGTTCTCCGACCACCGCTTTCATTTTTGACCGACATCCACTTGAAATTAAATTGTTTATTTACAATAATAAATAATAATAAATCATTTTGTACTTACTTGCACATTTGTTTTGATTTTTAATCAGCTGATTCCTGCTGCCGCCATCAGTAATTTGACCAAAAATATCGATTCATCGGTAAAAAGAGGTATTTATTTTAGCCGGTAGAATAGCGGCGCTCTAGTGGCGCAAGAAAAAGTCGCTAAATTCAAATTTAATGGACACATTTTGTATGGTAAAGGCTAAAAATATCGAAGACCTTAAGGCGTTGCTTACGGCGCCAGTGTAAATGCACTATTAGGAGAAGTAATGTTCCAAATTTGAAGTCTCTAGCTCTTATAGTCTTTGCGATCGACGTGTTCATACATACGGTCGGACGGAAGGTTGGACGGACAGACGGACAGAAGGACAGACGGACAGATGGACAGATGGACATGGCTATATCGACTCGGCTGTTGATGCTGATCAAGAATATATATAATTTATGGGGTCGGAGATGCTTCTTTCTGCCTGTTACATACTTTTGCACAAAACAATGCAACCGACTGCGGTGATGATGACCCCCAAGAACTGCATCAAAAGTTTGGATGCCACACCCACCCATACCGCCCCCAGCCGCCCCCTTTCCACACCTTTTACAAACTTTGAGCTAGAATCACCCAATTTGGTATGAAGATAGCAATTGACATTCCACAAAGATCTGCATCAAAAATTTGGATGCCAAACCCACCCATGCCGCCCCCAGCCCCCCTTTTCCCCACCTTGTACAAACTTCGAGCTTGAGTCACCCAATTTGGTATGAAGATAGCAGTTGACATTCCACAAAGATCTGCATCAAAAATTGAGACGCCACACTCACCCAAAACCAGCAAGAATTCCCAAAACTAAAATTTGATGCCACACCCACCGCCCTCACCCCCTTTCCCCACCTTTTACAAACTTTGAGCTAGAGTCACCAAATTTGGAAGGAAGATAGCTGGTGGCATCCCCATCTGCATCGGAGAATCTTTAAGGCAGCGTACACCCCTGCCGCATCCGTACCCTTTTGCAATCAGGCCTCTTTTTACCGGTTTTAATACTGGTAACGAGTATACCGCAGTTGGTTGCGTCCGACTGCAACGTTTCCACTTGTTTATTTTGTTAACGTAAATATATAAATACAATCGAAATACATATGGTGTATATGTTGCTTAAAAAATATCAATATTATTAAAGTTAAATGGAATGACACTAACCATAATTATTAAAATGTATTCTAAGCTTATTTAAATTGATTCAGCAGACAATCAGATGGCGGTTTAAAATGTTTTTATTAGAGCTTGTTAGATCTGCGATCTTACCATTTCAGTAGTTGGAATTGTCACATAATTAGGGTATTCAGTAGCTGTGCTATGTGCGTAAAGTGTTATATATAATACAGTGTAGCTAGTGAGTGCACTTTTTACGTTTCTTTTGTCGTATTTGTGCTAAGTCAGCTGTTTGCCAGTTCGATGACAATACAATCGAAAGTTAAATTGAATTGAGCAATTGATAAGCTGAAAAAGTTGTTGTTTTCATAAATAATAAATGAAAAACTTTCTTTATTATTCAGAAAATAAATGTTGTTTTATTTATATCAACACTTAAGCATTCTTATATTTTACTTCTAGCTCTAATTTTTGCATTCTATCCTCTTTTCCCAGCTGCAAATTTTTGAATTGAAAATCATTTCGTATTTTTTTTTCCACTGTTAAAAACATCAGTTTAGTCTTTTAAATTAATAAATCATAAAATTTACTTACTTTTACAACCAAAACTCGCCTAGTGTGACCTAATTTCACTAATTCAATAATCTCGAAAGCAGCTGTTTTTATAAATAGTCTGGCAACCACTCAATAACACATATAGTCATGATGGAATAAGTATAAGGTGGTCTCGTCGGCAAAAGCACAGCCTTAGCGTATGCTAGCAGTAAGTGCGAGTGAAACGCACACTTTACAGTGAGTGTGAATGAAACGGTTGGATATTGTGTTGATTAACCCTTAGCTGGTCCCCGGGGTTTAAAATAGCCCAATATAAAACAAAGCGGTGAAGTTAGTTTTTATAGTTTTATTTTTAATAATTTTGAATTGCTAAATAAGTCGTTGTTTTTTCGCTTCACAACACATTTCGGTGCATGAATAAACTTCACACCCAGTACATGCTTGCGGCAAAATTTGCAGTAGCTCATTTTTTTGTGTTCGCTTAAGGGTTAAGTGCTCAGAAAAAAATCGTCCGCACACAATCTTTCTGTTCAACAAGCACGAACGCACTGAAGCTAAGGGCTTTAATCGTGCTAGCGTCAGCTGCCGACGAGACCACCTTATACTTATTTCATCATGCATATAGTCAAAAATAGTAGCAACCATACCCAGGGGCATGTTTGCTGTGTGAAAAATGATTCTGTGTGTTTGTTGTAAAGCTTTCATATAACACTTTAGCACTTTACGCACATAGCATAGCTACTGAATACCCTAAATAATATTTGGGCAGGTCAATGAATGAAAATACAATTGCCAGCCATACATTTGAACATGCTTCATATGCATACATACACACATGCAAATGCAGGGCGCAAAAAGACAAAATTTATCAAAAATCTCGACACAGCACACAATTGGTAATTTGACCACTTTTTGTGGCACTAATACATAAGCCGTGAACAAAGAATGATATTTTAATTAGGTGATGAAATGACCCATAGTGCAGCATGCCCAGCAAGAATGAAACAAACGCACATGCATACAAATTAGAGATGGGCGTCGGGATCGCGATTTTCGGGAATCCCGCGGGTCCCGAAAAAATTATCGGGATCGGGCGGGATGGGAACGATTTTAAAAAAATCCGGGAAAGTCGGGATAAGTGGTCGATCCCGAAATTCCCACGGGTCCCGGTAAACCTTTCGGGACCCAAAAATAAGTCGGGACCCAAACAAAATGTACTCGATAAATGTTCTGTATTTATCGAAATTACCCATCGATTGCATTTTTTAGTGACACGATCTATCGCAAGTGCAATAAATGGGAGCATTTAGATGTATTTTCACTATTACGAAATTCGGTCACTCTATTCCAATAATTGGTGCAACTATGGCAACGCGTGTTGAAATTTTGCAATAAATTGCCAAAAAAAGTGAAAAAATTGTCTTTTTAAATTCTTCCTCAAAAGCTGATGTGTTGGGAAACTTCAACATTATTATTTATCACATATGTTTTCGGAGTTCTGTGCACCGCAACCCGAAAAGGAAGACGTCATCAATGAAGAAATAAATAATAATAATAATAGATTTAAGAAAAATTGCGATATTTTAACATTTTGCTCTCCAGGCACGTGCTCAACGTTCCAACGTCTTCTGCCACCAGCGAAAGGGTTTTTTCTACTTCCAGTAGAATTTTGGAAGAGAGAAGAACTCGATTAATTGGTAAAAATTTTGAGAGAATATTGTTTTTAAACAAAACTTTAAATTTAAAGTAAGATTATATTTTAAGAAATATATATATATACACACTTATTTGAAAAAAAAAATTTCGGGAAAATGTCGGGACCCGTGGGATAGACACAAAATTTTTCGGAACAATCGGGATGGGAAAAGCGAATTTGATTTCGGGACGGGATGGGATGGGAAGCAATTTCTTTCCCGATCCCATCTCCAATACCAATACTAAAAAATTTTTTCGTTCTGGCTTGCCGCTGGCCCGCCGCCTCTCCTTTAATACACAGACCGCTGAACGCAAAGCGCAATTGGAACAAAACAACAACGTGCTGGCTTGTCGTAGATGAGAAAGTAAAACTACCCTTTGTACCAGTATTCAATTAAAATCAATAAAAACTCAAATATGTAATTTTATTATGTGCATAAGTTAATATATTAACGCAAAATATGTTTATTCAAGTGTTAGTTTATTTAATTATAAACAGCTTGTTTTATTAGTTATGAGTGCCCTAACTTATTGCCAAAATATAAAATAAGCATATAAAATAGAAATTGTGCTAAAGTATCTCACGTTAAGCATCACAATGGCGCAAAGTTCATATTAAGTCTATACTACCCTTCCATTTTGGGGAGCAAGTTGATTCAAGCAAAAGTCTAAGGCCTGCCGCACATCGGAGCCAGCAAAACGTCTTTAGACGTTTTTTTTATGTCGAACCGAACATGAATCCAATGCTTCTTATGGCCGGCCGCCCACCAAGACCGACAAACAAAAACACATAATACTATTAGTTTTTTTTTCGGACCAACAAAGACCAACGAAAAGCATTTTGTTGGCTCCGGTGTGCGGCCGGCCTAAAATTGTCAAACTCAAGTTCTTTAGCTACAACAAGAGAAATGAAGTAAGGCAACAATGATGGCCGACTTCGATTCTTTGCTACTTCCCTATGCACCAGCTGATTTTCAAATAGCTGGCAGAATAAGTTCGCAAGGCAGAGAGCAAAATTATTTGTATACCCAAACGAGTATAGGTCTGAACGTTTTCTGTTAAAGAGGCGGGCTCTGTATTCCACTATGTTAGGTATATACTCGTTGAATATACGTATACTGAATTATATAACTATTCAGCGACCAGTTGACACCAGCTGACATTGTAGCGAGTGTATTAGGTAAACAAGTGATAAGCAATACTGGGTTTTCGCCGTTTCCCCAGGCTAACATAACTAACATAACATACCATCTCTGTTTTCCAGTCTTGTTACATTATTCGTCTATGATATAATTAGCATGTAGGCAAATTAACCCCCATAACATGTTATGATGTGCAAAATTTTTCTAGACGCACCAAGTTTTGTTTTGTTGTTGTTGTTTTTTTAAACCAATGAAACCAACAAAAAGTAGCAGTGCGGGCCCAACAACAACACTAACAACAACAACAAGCGCTACTTGGGTCGTAAATCCATTGTCAAAGGCACACAAATCTGAAAAAAAAACTGTGCACTGTGCGAAGTGATATATGTAAATAAAATTATGGAATTTTACGTTTCTTTTTTGCAAGTCTACGAACCTTTTTGTACATGCTTTTATTTAACTTGACTTGTCTGTCTGTTTGTTTGTTTGCACCGGATTCTTGTAATCAAATTTACACCAAGTTCCCGACTAGCTAGAACTTGGAAATTTTCACCAAAGATGTGTTTCCGATGACAATACATGTTTTTAAAACAGTTTTCCCTTTTGCCTAACTAACTTATTTGACTGTCAAATTTGACAAGCTTTGGTGGCATGAAGGGAAGCCTGCCGCTTCACAGGTCGAAGATCGTGGGTTCGAACTCCGACCGAGACATACTTTTTTTTTTTTTTGAGGGTGTTCACAAGTTATCGTAAAATTGTAAAGCGTTAATTTACCACACGCAAGCTAGTGAGCAACCCATTGTGATTCACTGTAGTAATTGTTGTGTTAAAACAGCTGTTTTGACAAGTGACATTTGAGTGCCAAAATTTTATTCGTGACAAAATATACACAAAACGAAAACTTAGTAAAAATGCCAAGACAAAGTGAGCGACAAGCTTTGAAAAATCGAAAAATAGACTTGGCCCTTTAGGAAATGGAATGCATTGATTTGTAAATGTTCTCAAATATATTTTTCTCATAACTTATACTTGAATCTTACTGACTATTTTTATATTTAAGTTATAGTTCTAATTTTTCAATCCTTTCCTGTTTCCCAACTCCTTTTTTTTTAAATAAAATCGTGTTCGACCTTCTTGGCCTCCAGCTCCAACTTCTTGCTCTCCATTTCCTTCATCCAATTGTACTTATCTTGCTCCAAAGCCAGTTTTTGCTCCTCAACTGCCAGCTTTTGCTTACGAAAGTTTAACCGTTCTGTTTCCAACTCGGTTAGTTTATCGTTAGATGGTAGCGTCCTGCGCTTTTTGGCTGTCTTATTCATCAGAATCATCAAGACCCGACGCACCTGCATCGTATAAATTTTCAGAGCTACCGCTGTCAATGGCGCTACAGTAACCCATCGATTCTATCACAACCACTTCAACTTCCTTGACCTTGTTAAATATATCCGCTAGTTGGTCGTAATGTGGACACATTTTGTGCAACTTTTCTAAATTTATAAATTGCTATTTATTTTCAAATACATAAGTCTGCTTCCAGCACGCCGTTTCCATCGTCAACTCCAGCACCGGTCGATCCGAGCCATTGATTGGCATTGATTAGCTGCATCTTTAGATAGCGCATTTTGCCCCTTACCAAATTCCACTTGGCATCTATCTTTGTTTTGCTCAATAGTTTTTTATAAAACAACTGAGCTGTTGGTTTCTGTAAGTATTTGTTTTCTTAGCATGTTTTATTTGTGGTAGTCAGAGGGCATACTTACTTCAAAATTCTGTATGTAACCTAACATTCTAGATATCTCATCTTCGCTCCAGCGCTTTGTTTCACCTTCCCGATTCCTATTTTGGATTTGCTGTTCCGACACTTAAATAGATTTGATTAAAATAATATCATAACATTAATGATTTACTTACTCTTAATACTTGTTGTGTGTTTGGTGTGACCGCATATTTTTAACACAAAAATCTCGATATGGCTCGATACCAAGTATTTTTACTCGATTCTTTGAAAAATTTTATATCACTTCAACACATCACAACTTTAAAATTTTACGACCGTTTTTTTAACATACCCCAGGGCATCAAAAATGTCGTAATTTTTTTCTCATGTGTTTTGTTGTTGCATTGCAAATTTTTGGATTTACAATTTTACGCTTTACAATTTTACAACAGCTGTTGAACACCCTAATTATTTAAACTTTTTTATCTTTTTTTTAAAAAACATGTTTGATATTAAGGTATTGCATGGATGATGGTAAAAAATCGATTACAAATGTATGCAAGAAAGCGTATAAAAGCATGTCTTCAAAAATTTTTTTGATTTACTTGTTTATGACTTTGCTTGTGCGGCGCGAAGGCGTCACTGCGCATTTTTTTATATTCTCGCTTGCGATCAAACCCTCAGCTTGTGCGATAATCAGGCGCCAGTAGTGGAATGGGTAATGTGTTTTGTTTTTGTATTCTCGCTCGCGATCAAACTCTTAGCTTGTGCAACAATCAGGCGCCAGTAGTGGAATGGGTAATGTGTTTTGTTTTTGTATTCTCGCTCGCGATCAAACTCTTAGCTTGTGCAACAATCAGGCGCCAGTAGTGGAATGGGTCAAAGTGCTCCAGGATGTATGGGAGGTACTCGAAGGAGTTGTCCAAAATAAAATTCCTTTCTTAGTGCTCACTTAATACCTGCATGGAATATTGTGTGAAAATTTCAGCCTTCTAGCTCTTTTCGTTTAGGCTGTGGCAATGCAGAGAATCAGGACAAACTCTTTTATATATATATTTATAGATATATATTTACATATATGTATATACCAACATATATATACACATACATATATATATATTTGCAACGTCAATTTTGGAGACCGCTTTCAAATTCAAAATTTTTCTAATAAACTGAATAATGTCGTTTTTATAAATATACTCCCGAAGTCTTGAACTTAAAAAATCTATAGTTCAAAAGTTATTGTAATCCCTATATGGACAGTAAATTTTGAAGACCTCCTATTTTAAGTGCATTTCAGGGACCTGGTCTCCAAATTATACGCTAAATACTATGCAAAATTTTCACAAACATAAATAGTTAGGTTGATTGACAATAAAGGGGACAAAATTTTGGCGTTGCCATTTATTTCACGTAATTATTTATTATGACAATTTTGAGGACCCAAAATGTCCACTAGATAACGATTTTTTTAAGGACCCATTATATAACGCAACATTTGGGGACTGTGTCCCTTATATTACCCTTAGGTAAACTAATTTGTTTCAATTCCATTTTAATTTAATTTTTATATTGATGGAGTCTTTTGGGGACCCCTCTCAATTGTTCCAATGGAATAAAATTGTGAAATGATGAGAAATTTGTATAAGTGTATAGACTATTTTGGGGACTCCTCACTTCAAAGTCGTAGTTGATTTTGGCTGTCGTATCCAAATCTGAAATCCTGTAGGAGATTTTGGATTAAGCTCTGAAATGGTG
Source organism: Scaptomyza montana (assembly GCA_018904305.1). NCBI lineage: Eukaryota > Metazoa > Arthropoda > Insecta > Diptera > Drosophilidae > Scaptomyza > Scaptomyza montana. The sequence goes on along the minus strand of JAEIGR010000072.1, from coordinate 153,179 downwards.
TTGCTCTGCTAAAAGAAAAGGTTTTGTTTAGAAACATTGCAATGCAGTTCAATAAATTAAAACGTAAGACGTCAAATATAAAAATTATGTTTTTTAATTTTATTTTTTTTACGCAACCAGAGCTAAAAAATAATACTTATAATTTTTTTCTTTTAACAGAACTAACTTAAAATTTAATGAATATTAATACGATGATAATACTTATAATTTTTTTCTAAGTTTTTTTTCTTTTAACATGAAAATTTAAACAGAAGTAAGTAACTTAAAATACACCTTTTTCTCAGAAAAAGTAACAAACTTTCGAGACTTCAAACGGTCTAAAGAGAGTAGCTGACGGCCAAATGAATTTCTGAAATCGGTTAATTAGCAGGCTCAAAATAATAACAGAATGCTACAAAAAACAAAAGTACAATTTCTGTGTTTTATTTTGACCCTGATGCGCATGGGTCAAACATTAGACGATTTTTAAAATCAATTTGTCCGTCACTATTCTTCCACTTCGGCCTTCATTTTTATAAAAGTTTATAAATAAGCAAACATGTCTTTAGGTAATTTAAATATATAAAAGCAAACTTGAAACTGCATAATGCGCTTGAACACTATAGGCGCTTTCTTGAGGCGGCTTTCCTCTGGTTATCGATCCAAGTTTTGAGTTGAGCCGGAGTGCGTTTTTTCAAAAAATTTGACCGACGAATCAACTCATTACAAGTTTGTAACGAGGGTAACGACTCTAAATTTTTGACATCCCCGAACAAGCTTTGCACTTCAACTCGCTCCTCCTGGGTCCAACGCATTCTGGAGGTTTTGCCAAAAGGAGAACCTGTAAGTATTAAGATACAAAAATTATTAAATAACATGCATCAGTGATAAATTCCATGAGTTACTACTTACGGCTACGCCGCTTTTTTCCTTGCATAGAACTTTCTATTACAGCACTATCATCATCGTCATCATCAGCAGCATCATCGTCATCATCAGCAACATCAGCATCAACATCTATAAATTGCATAAATACATTTAGTTTTTAACACTTTAAATTTAATACTAAGCATCTAAAAATCTAGTATTATATTTTACACTTACTTTTCTGACTATACTTCAAAGTATCCACAGAAATTTCATCGTCTGATGAATCCTCATCATCTATAAGTAAATAAACATCAAAATATTTTTATTAATTTTTAAATATTAAAATAAATGACTACATTCAAATCGTTATACCATCTACAAAATTCATGAAATTTTACTTAAAGATTTGTTGTTACGAACTTTCCTTAAAAAATCTATGGGGTATATGAAATAAAAGTTTTCGCTTACTCGGACCTGGCTCGTTTTCATTATTATTTAGGGCTGCAGTCAGCATTTTGGACACCTCGGTTATTTCCGTTATTGAAGAAGGCACACGGTATACGCCTTTATGAATGTCCTTATGATGTCCCATGAAATTAGCCAAACGGTCAACTTGAGAATCCTTTACGTTGAGCATTGAAGTGTATGTTGCCAAGTGCTTACGTAGCTTCGTGCCTCTGAGTAGTTCCGGGCAAGAAGCACCACAGCTTTTGGCAAATTTAACCATAATCTGACATCCCCGAATATACTTTTTGGAGCTGTTTGGTGCACTAAAGACGAACTCATTATCAGCGCGAACGCCAGCATTCTTGCGATATTTTAGAATTGTGTCAATACACTGCCGATCAAATGTTTTTAGCAGAACTGGAACGGTTCTATTAAGCTTTCCCCTTATTGTTATTCGTGTGAACTGCTTTGATATTTCTTTTACGCCATCAGGCAATGAGTTTAAAATATCGTTACTCATGTTATCGCTAACCCCATGGGCAGCTCTATAGTTTTCGATAGTAAGGCGCTCTATTTCACCAACTCGCCGACGCACAGTGGGGCCATTTGAGTTTTTTCATATCAAAAATCATAACTTTTGAACCAAATGAGATAATCGAACAATTTTAAAAAGCATATGATAGATAATTAATCAACCTATAAAATGAGCGTTTGAAATGAATTCTACGATTTTTCTGTGCCTATTTATGGGTATGCAAAGTTGAAATTTGTGGAAAAATCAACTTTACGGGAAGGAAAAAAAATATTTTTTAAATTTTTTGATTTTTATTGTTTTGTTTTAATGGTTTTTATAATCTAAAATTAATATTATGATAATTAAAAATAATTTTTTTTTTTTTTTTTTTTTTTTAATGTTTTGTAAAATATTCATCACAATCCGTAAAAGATGGTATATCTAAAAGAGAAATCATCTCTGAACTATAAGTATTTTCTAATTCTTTTCGTGACTTAACATGCCTCAGTGATGAAATAAGTGGATCTGAAGATGCTGCTAACATGTTGAAGAGGTCCTCATTTTGTCTCACCCTTGAAGCTTTGAAAGTGTTTAGAGAGCTCTCGAATTGGCAAAGACTGATACTCAATTATATCTTTGCCATGCGCCAAAATTTTATGAAATGTCGGGGTCAACTTTTTCTGCGGATATATGTAATTCTGCTTAAGTGATGCTGTTTTTGAAGCATATTCTCCATATTTGGCAGAATCAACTTTTTCCTTGCAGTTCAAAAACATTTAAATCGTTCCCAATCTCTTAACGATTTGATTGTTGATTCCAGTGATTCGAGTTACAGCCTCATCATTTTCAAAAAACCTCCTTGAAGTGTTTCCATCGTTTGAGTTTCCGTATCCGTACTTGGGGCAGTCTACTTTAAGTCCAACTTGATTGAAAAACGCATCCTGTATTTGCTTCTTTCTGAACATTTCTTTATCTTTGTTTGATGAGTTTTCATCAAAGTTTTCGTTGGGATCAAGGGTTCAATAAAAGAGTTAGCTTTCTTGCCTGTAAAATTTACCTAATATTTGTTATATATTTGGGCTTAGGTCAATTTGTGCAATTAGGGCACTACGCACGTGTCCGAATAAGATGCCTACCTGTATGGGATGTTACTACTTGTACACCAGGGCAATTTCTATATATGGTGCGTATCAGGTAGTTTATTTGTATGTCCCGTAACTGCACCTGAGTTTAGGGACCAGAATTTAACAAAGGGTTTCAGGCAAGCATTACAGAATGAAAAACAAAAATCAAGTATCTTAACAATAACGAACGTAACAACAACAACAAAAAATGGGTTTTCACGGTTATATGTCATAAATTGCCCAAAAATGCATGCAACACATTTTTTCCTATGACTTTTTTCACTTTTTTTACATTTAAAAAAAAAGGGGCAAAAACGGGCACATGAAACTTTTTGCATTTAATAGAGGAATAATCAAAGAAATTAATTTAAAAAAATAGCCGATATAATGTGATATAATTTTTTTTATTTTCCATCAAAGTTGAGAAATAGTGAAAAAGTGGATAGTTGGTAAATATTGAATTGCCTGGCCAAACGCAAAGCAAACAGTATAATTTTTTTTATTCTTTTCTTTATAAATAGATCTATCAATAGAACCAAAAATGATGACGATCCGTAACTTAGTTTTTGAGATATTGTATCTCAAAGCCGACCAAATTACCTTAAAATTGTGATTTTTATGTAACACAAAAAATCAGACAACTTTGAAAAGCTATATCTTCTAAACAAAAAATCCGGTTACATTATGGATTGCAGATTTGAAATCGCTGGAAAATTTCCTATAAAGTAGGTTCATTCAATATTTTTTAGAGGCACATGCAATTTTTGATTTTTGACACTTGACTTGTTCTACGGGCGCCACTGTGCGACGGAGGTTCAGCGAGTCTTTCAAAAATTGTTTGTGGATTTCTTAGGACCCTATCCGCGAAGCCAATCCGGACATATTGGTATCTTTGTTGTTGTCGATCATTTGTCTAAATTTCTATTCCTAAAGCCAGTTAAGAAGTTCACGGCTGACGCAATAGTCGGATTTCTCGAAGAGCAAGTTTTTCATTGTTTTAGAGTACCGGAACTTGTAGTCTCTGATAACGGAGTGCAGTTTAAGTCCCATCGTTTCAATTTGCTGTTGCAGAAGTATAGTGTGCAACATCGGTATACGGCCGTATATGCTCCCCAAGCAAACGCATCCGAGCGAGCAAATCGTTCTATATTGGCCGCTATTAAAGCTTATGTTAACCCTAAACAGACCAATTGGGATGACCAATTAAGTCACATCGCGTGTGCGTTACGGTCCGGAGTGCATTCCGCCATTCACAGTAGCCCATATCGAGCCTTGTTTGGTCAACACATGATAACCAATGGGTCAACTTATCAGTTATTAAGGGACTTAGGGCAATTGGAAGTTCGTGCTGTAAGCTTTAATAGAGAAGATTCACTGGATATAATTAGACAGGTAGCAAAAACGGGCATAGATCAGCAACATGTTCGAAACGAAAAGGTATATAATCTCCGTAGCCGAGAAGTATCTCACAGCGCTGGCCAAGAAGTTTATAGGCGTAATTTTCAGTTAAGCAATTTTGCGAAAGGATTCAGCTCAAAATTAGCTCCAACCTTCATTAAAGCTAGAGTAAGAAAAAAACTTGGAACAAGTTATTATGAGCTAGAGGATTTGCAGGGTAGACTAATAGGGAAATTTCACGCGAAGGATATCAAGCAGTAATAACTGATTTGGTTCTTCAAGCGGTGATCCTACTTTGGCCTTTTTGCTACCAAAGTGTGATTTTGGTAGGGGGGTGTGTAATGTCCGCTTGTCGACCAGTGGAATTTATAATTTATCCCCTAACTAGCTCGTGCAGAAATATTAAGTCACCGCGCAAAAGTATGCAGATTTTTTTTTTTTTGGCAAATCATTCAAATGTTTGAACAAGAGAAAAATTATAAATATTGAAAAAATTTATTGTTATATTTATACCTATAATAAAACTTTCAATATAGTTAGCTTAAATACTGGGAAAAGTAGAAAATCTTCGTTAATTTCTCTTAGAAATTTTGCTGGTTGATAGCCCTCTGGGAGTCAAAAAAGGAAACTATAATTGTCTTCTTTTCTGACCGTAGGCGAAGTCAGCTGGGTTGGTGAAATTCAAAATAAAACCAAAAAAGAATTTATCGCATGGGAGCCGAAAGAAAAGGTGAAAAGAATTTCCGGAGACTCATGGGTTTCCTAACCTTATAATGACTTGCAGTCGATCTTTCTGGTTGTGATCTTCAAGCAGTCAAGTTGTTCGCGTTTTTAAACTACGGCAAACGAATAAAAAAATAACCAAAAAAAAATAAAAAAAAAAGGGTTATAGTGCTCTGTGCAAGTGAATCGTAATACAAGAAGAAAAATACGAAAGCAAGTCCACGCACAAAACATTTAATTTAACATTGAAGAGGAAATCTGCTCCAGCCAGAAAGTTTAAACAAAAAATTCTTTGGGTGCCCACAAAAAGGGTAAATAATAAAAAATTGTGTGAATATTAGGATTTTCGTTTAATCTTCAATTTCCTCATTAATCAGGCACCTCGTATATCCATTACACCTACGTCCCAACAGTATTATTGGGCAGCGAAGAATTTCAATATTCAAGTTTATTTCAAATGTATTGCTGCTGCGCTGACAAGTAAAACGGCCAACAACAAAAGCTCAGGCCACGTACCAACATACATACCTACCATCACATGCTGGAGCATGTGCAAAGACTGAAACAGCTGCGCTGATTAAAGCTCAGTCACCGTCCTAATTTAGTTGGAAATCGTCGCGCCGGAACAGCTTACAACAAATGTAGATTTATCGTCTTAAAGTATTAAATATCGTGATCAGGAAAATTTAAGTTAAATAGTGTAGCGTAGCCTTTCGTTATATAGCGCATTAGTGTTAAGTGCATCAAGTTTTCTTGTGTTCGATTTATGGATTCTGTTTTTTTTGTGTCGCAAGTGAAGTTGAGATATGCTAATGAAAGCCTAGGAATAATAACTCTCTCTTTTGTGCAAATACATTATAGTTGCTATAATTTTTAAATACCTTGGTTAAATAATTGTTCAAATATTAAAACATATTTATAAGTATTACCCTTATAACCTATAAATGCCCCCAAAGAAAAAAAAAAGAAGAAGAAAAAAATGTATAATCCATAAAGTGTGGGCTTAGGTCAGACAAGAACAAAAAAACAAAATAAAACAAAAAAAAAAAAAAAAAAAAAAAAAAAAACCAATAACCCCCCCCATAAGTAAATATAAAAATTAAGTGAGTGTAACAAAAAAAAAAAAAAAAATGTTAAAATTAGTGATTTATTAATGGCATCAATAGACGTATAACTAAAACGCGTGTCATAGCAGCCAGCTTAGAATTTTTTTTTGTACGCGAGTAAACGCTTTGTCCCAACCTAACCTTAATATTACAGCATGCCAACACCGTGAAAGATCTTTCATCGGGGGAGTATGGGTAAGTGATGCAAAAGCTTTTATATGATATCAATTAATACCTGTGCTAAAGCTGCCAAAGCTTCCCTTTTGGGCTTGTTTATGAACTCACTTAACCTTTATATAGACACAGTTGACTGTGTACAGTGGGCCTTCTGCTATCTGTTTGCCTTTAAATTTTCTTGTTCTTATTGCCAATAGTCTGTACCTAAATAAAAAGTCCCAGTGTATTTAAATATAATAAGCAACAAATATATCTGTGTACGCACAAAAATTAATTGTATAAATTAGTTATATGCACCGCATATTCCCTATATTTATCACGTTTAGTTTTATTCATTTATAATAATAATGTTTCATACAGCTCTTTTCACTTACAAATGTTAGTGGATAAATCGTTAGTTAATTTTTTTTGTTTATAATAATGTGCCATATATATTTCCTCAGGCAATAAAATGCATTTAAAGATGTTTGCTTAAATTCGTGTATTTCTAATGGGGCCATGCTTTGCTGTACTGGGATGAAATATCTGTAGTCGGACTATTTGGGATCCTGAGGTCATTGGTTCATTTGGGCAATGCCAGGATCATGGAAGGGTGGGCAACCCGCACAACAACAACGGTGTGGAAACAATGGGTCCGTCTGACTTGACTGCCCTATTAGCTGTATGAGAACCTTCCCCCTTTTTCCGCCTACTGTCGCTTTCCCCCCCCCACAAGCTAATATTTCCCGTCTTTCTTTTTTTTTTCTCTACAAAACCATAGTACGCGATTTTTTTTAAATTAATAAACTTATACTACCGGGAGCACCGCAAGGGGAGGTTATTCTTTTTGGTATTTACACTCACGACATTGCCGACGAGCTTAGCCAATGCCAGCGCGTACTCCTACCCGTTGTCCAAATATCCGCTCCTCTGATAGCCGTACGTTATTCGTTACATATGTTAAGACTACAAAAGGTGTTAAACAAACACTTGGCTAATTTAATATGGCATTGAGTCAACCCTTAGCAGCCAAGTCCGACTAGGTTTAAGCACACACTAATGGTGCATTTACACTAGTTGATGCAGCGTCAATTCTAGCTATATCAACAATTGATATCCAACTTCAACGCATTTGTTGTGTTAACATTAGTTGATTGAGTTGATAAAAAAAAACCGGGTTGCCAAATAATTTTCGAGTTGAGCAACGCGCAAGATGCCAACGCGTTGATATTGAAGCTGAGAGTAATTTACACTAGTTGATATCCACATTCGTTGACATTCACGTTGCTAAGCACTTTTCGTTGACGTCGATATTGTGAATGTATCGAAAATGATTTTAATCGATATTGTGTTGTTTTGTTAATTGAGAAAAGTAAAAAAGTGGTAAGTACTAATGCATATGTAACTTAAAACTAATTGATATGCAATTTGTTTACTTTAGAATAAAATCAGGACAATGGCAACAGCGAAGAAGAGCAAAATAGCGGCAGCAGTGGTTTTGGTTCTAGCTCTTGAGGACGAGGAAGAGCAAGAGCTAAAAAACGCGAAATGCATAAGCATAAGCACAAGCTAGAGACTTGAAACTTTCAAATTCTCTTTATCTATGGGATAGTAAATTAAAGTGTCAAGATGGGGGTTCTACGATAACTAGGGAGCTGGCAAATCGATAAATTCGATAACTCAAAACCGATAAATCCTTATATTTCGCACATCCTTACAGCTAGAACTACCAAATTTGGTAAGAAGATAGCTACTAGCAACCCCCAAAAAACTGCATCAAAAATTTTGGAGCCACGCCCCCCATTCCGCCCCCAGCCCCCCCGCATTTTAAAGTCAAAAAAGCCTATATCTCCCACAGTTTTTGAGCTATAGCCACCAAATTTGTTGCCAAGATAGGTGATGATGACCCCCTAAAAACTGCATCAAAAGTTTGGATGCCACGCCCACCGATACTGCCCTAGCCGTCCCCATCCACCCCAACGCTTCGTCAATAACGGGAATGCGTGTATCTTCAGAGTTGTGGAGCTAGAGCTTCCTAATGGAAGATTTCCCATCTTTTTCTGTAAATCGAGACGAGCCTCAAATATTTAAAGATAAATGTTTTTTCGATAGTTATATTTTGACTGCTAGTCATCCAAACAATTATTGCTATATTAAAGGAAATTTCTATTGTTATACAAGAATTTGTCCCAGAAAACGGGGGGTATATAGTTGGTAGAAGATTTACATATGTCCGTAGTTTTTATTGGGAGCCGATTGACTCGATGACCTTAGGAATATATTTGGTTGATAGAGAATGCGACAGAGGAGAGATCTTTCCATTACAAGACGTAAAATGCAAAGTTATGGGACTACCTCATTTAAATAGTATTGTTTTATTTCCTATATTACACACAAATTAACCAAATATAATTTCAAAACAAGTGGAAACGTTGCAGTCGGACGCAACCGACTGCGGCATACTCGATACCAGAATTAAAACCGGTAAAAAGAGGCCTGAATGCAAAAAGGTACGGATGCGGCAGGGGTTTACGCTGCCTTAAAGATTCTCCGATGCAGATGGGGATGCCACCGGCTATCTTCATACCAAATTTGGTGACTCTAGCTCAAAGTTTGTAAAAGGTGGGGAAAGGGGGGGCGGGTGCATGGGCGGTATGGGTAGTTGTGGCATCAAAATTTTTGTTGCAGATCTTTCTGAAATGTCAATTGCTATCTTCATACCAAATTTGGTGACTCTAGCTCAAAATTTATAAAAGGTGGGGAAAGGGGGGCTGGGGCGGTTTGGGTGGGCGTGGCATCCAAATTTTTGATGCAGATCTTTGTGGAATGTCAATTGTTATCTTCATACCAAATTTGGTGACTCTAGCTCGAAGTTTGTAAAAGGTGGGGAAAGGGGGGCTGGGGCCGGTAAGGGTGGGCGTGACATCCAAATTTGTGATGCAGATCTTTGTGGAATGTCAATTGCTATCTTCATACCAAATTTGGTGACTGTAGCTCGAAATTTGTAATAAGTGGGGAAAGGGGGGCTGGGGGCGGTATGGGTGGGCGTGGTATCCAAATTTTTGATGCAGATCTTTGTGGAATGTCAATTGCTATCTATATACCAAATTTGGTGACTCTAGCTCGAAATTTGTAATAAGTGGGGAAAGGGAGGCTGGGGGCGGTTTGGGTGGTTGTGGCATCCACATTTTTGATGCAGATCTTTGTGGAATGTCAATTGCTATCTTTATACAAAATTTGGTGACTCTAGCTCGAAGTTTATAAAAGGTGGGGAAAGGGGGCTGGGGGCGGTAAGGGTGGGCGTGGCATCCAAATTTTTGATGCAGATCTTTGTAAAATGTCAATTGCTATCTTCATACCAAATTTTGTGACTCTAGCTCGAAATTTGTAATAAGTGGGGAAAGGGAGGCTGGGGGCGGTATGGGTGGGCGTGGTATCCACATTTTTGATGCAGATCTTTGTGGAATGTCAATTGCTATCTATATACCAAATTTGGTGACTCTAGCTCGAAGTTTATAAAAGGTGGGGAAAGGGGGGCTGGGGGCGGTATGGGTGGGCGTGGCATCCACATTTTTGATGCAGATCTATGTGGAATGTCAATTGTTATCTTCATACCAAATTTGGTGACTCTAGGTCAAAGTTTGTAAAAAGTGGGGAAAGGGGGGCTGGGGCTGGGGGCGGTATGGGTGGGCGTGGCATCAAAATTCTTGATGCAGATCTTTGTGAAATATCAATTGCTATCTTCATACCAAATTTGGTGACTCTAGCTCGAAATTTGTAAAAAGTGGGGAAAGGGGGCTGGGGGCTGGGGGCGGTATGGGTGGGCGTGGAATCCAAATTTTTGATGCAGATCTTTCTGAAATGTCAATTGCTATCTTCATACCAAATTTGGTGACTCTAGCTCGAAAATTGTAAAAAGTGGGGAAAGGGGGCGAAATAGAAGGCGTGGCTCCAAAACTTTGATGCAAATTTTTGGGGGTCGTTGCCAGCTATCTTCCTACCAAATTTGGTAGCTAGCTCCACAACTCTGGAAGATACACGCATTCCCGTTTTTGACGAAGCGTTGGGGTGGATGGGGGCGGCTAGGGCAGTATTGGTGGGCGTGGCATCCAAACTTTTGATGCAGTTTTTGAGGGGTCATCATCACCTGTCCTGGCACCAAATTTGGTGGCTATAGCTCAAAAACTGTGGGAGATATAGGCTTTTTTGACTTTAAAATTCGGGGGGGCTGGGGGCGGAATGGGTGGGCGTGGCTCCAAAATTTGACTTGAAACTTTCCAATTCTCTTGGAGCCACGCCCTCCATTTCACCCCCCTTTTCCCACTTCTTACAATTTTCGAGCTAGAGTCACCAAATTTGGTATGAAGATAGCAATTGACATTCCACAAAGATCTTCATAACAAATTTGGATGCCACGCCCACCCATACCGCCTCCAGGTCCCCTTTCCCACTTTTTACAAATTTCGAGCTAGAGTCACCAAATTTGGTATGAAGATAGCAATTGACATCTACATAGATCTGCATCAAAAATTTGGATGCCACAACTACCCATACCGCCCCCCCCCCCTTTCCAACCTTTTACAAACTTTGAGCTAGAGTCACCAAATTTGGAAGGAAGACAGCTGGTGGCATCCCCATCTGCATCGGAGAATCTTTAAGGCAGCGTACACCCCTGCCGCATCCGTACCCCTTTGCAATCAGGCCTCTTTTTACCGGTTTTAAAACTGGTATCGAGTATGCCGCAGTCGGTTGCGTCCGACTGCAACGTTTCCTTTTGTTATTACTAATTTTTGTTTTTTATAGACTGCACAGTTGAAAAAGCAGACAACATTAATAAAAACGGATGGCGAAGCGAAGTGCTGCCACCTCTAATATGTACATAAAGTTTGTCAACACAAAGCAAAAGAATGAAAATGAGCTCAACTTAATTTTGTGTTGTCAACGCGCCGATTGTGACTTCAACTGTTGACACAAAGTGTTTACACTATGTTTACACTCAGAGCAACAATTGATGATTTTCGCATTGTCAATCTACTGTCAACGCAACAGTTGATCAAGTTGACAGCTGTTCACAATATAAATAGCTTGTTTTATTAGTTATGAATGCCCTACCTTATTGCAAAAATATAAATAAACATATAAAATAGAGATAGAGCTAAAGTATCTCACGTTTAGCATTATAATTGCGCCAAGTTCATTTTAAGTCTATATTACCCTTCCATGTTGCACAGCAGCATGTAAATTCAAGCAAAAGTCTAAATTGCCAAACTCAAGCTCTTTAGCAAATCAAGAGAAACGAAGTGCGGCAACATATATCAAAACAAAAGCCTAAACAATGATGACCGACTTTGATTCTTTGCTACTTCCCTATGCACCAGCTGATTTTCAAATAGCTGACAGAATAAGTTGGCAAGGCAGAGAGCAAAATTATTTGTATACTTAAACGAGTATAGGTCGGAACGTTTTCTGTTAAAGTGGCGGGCTCTGTATTCCTCTCTTTTAGGTGTATACTCGTTGGTTAACATCAACAATTCCTTAAAATATCTTAAGGCCCAACCAAGCGATGCTTACGTGCTTAAAGCATCGCAGCACGCAAAGTTTCGACATATGCTACGCCGTGTATTTGCCCAAACGATGCTTACGCATGGTTTCGTTCAGTTTTTGTTTTTAACGAATGCTTATACGCCTTAAGCCATCAAGAATAAAGCGTTATAGAGCAATCATTGCTGTTGGCAACGCATATGCTGTACATTTGTGCAAAAACTTCCTGAGTGCTCCCATAGCACTTCGAGTGTTGAGCCGACTGGGCGCTCTCGCTTTCTTGCTCAGAATTATTTTTGTTTGCGCTTAGATGCAGAGGGGCAGCCGACTGAGACGGTGGGTCCACGCAGCTCTGCTGTTTATATGCGTGTGGGATTTGCGTGTGATGGTTTTGTTATTTTTGCATGTAATGATTTTGTTATTTTTGGGGTGGGATTTTTAAATTTGAACAGTGAATGTGTGCGCTCACATTTATGCATTAATGGTTATTTGTATGCATGTCAAGTGTACAAGAACCTGTCTCAGTTTTTATGATATTTTTATTTTTTTTACAGTATATATTTAAGACTTTCTTATTTTGTTTATGAAAAAGCACTTATGAAATAATTTTAAAATTTTGCCATATTATTTATATATTTAACTAGTAAGTGGCCCGCTTACTTCGCTGCGCGGATATTTTATATAAATTTTAGAAACAGAAGATAGATACAAAATAAATAAATTAGAAAATATTTCACAAAATATTTAAGCAAAGTATTTAATTGAGGTAGAGAATATTGTGGTTTCCCCAGTAGGCCTTATCCACTTATTGAATTTAATTTGCAATTATTAACAACTTTAAGAGCTTCTTTATAAACGACATTGGTTGTTTTTCCGTCAGGTGCTAATACAAATAAACTTTTTGGTGAACTGACTCTTGAGCAGGCTACATAAAATTGGCCATGAGAAAAACAATCGTGTCTTAAGTCTAGTCCGGCTAATTTAAGAGTTTGTCCCTGTGATTTATTAATTGTTAAGGCAAAGCAAACTTTTAAAGGAAATTGCAATCTTTTAAATTGAATTGGCAATTCAGAATCAGAAGGTATTAATGGAATTCTCGTTATAAAAACCGTTTCCCCTATACCATTGCCAGTAAAGATAATTGCTTCGACAACATTCTTATGAAGGACTTTAACTTGCAATCTTGTACCATTGCACAGTTTTGGCGGTTTCAAGTTGCGAATCAACATTACAGGTGAACCAATCTTTAAAGTTAATTTATGTTGGGGCAGGCCAGCCGGATTCAATGAATTAAGAAAATCGACGGGGTAATGAACTGCATCTTCGATTTCAGTCACAGAATCAATAGAGTTATATGTCATTTCTTCACATTGAAATGATTTTAATAAAAACTCGTTTATTTCCAATGCATTTTCATTTCTCGCAGTCAAAAAAGCACGTTCTGAAAACCATTCGAGTGATTTTTGAGAGATATTTGTAATATCCGGAAATATTTTTAGAGTTAGCTCTTCAATACTTTTCACAACATGACACAAAGTGGATGGTAAAGTTATTTTGCCATCATGGGTTGGAAATAATCCATTTCCTATTTGAAGAAGCATTTCTGCAAATTCACCAGCTATGCTATAACCTTTTAAGTGCACTCGCATATTCTTCGTTAATGCAATTTTCTGTATTTTGGGCCACAAAATTTAAGACTTTAAGCACGCATTTATTTCATCTGCTCTTGTTCCTCTGGGGATCACTGAGAGAGTTTGTCGAAAATCACCAGCTAAGAGAACAGTTATGCCACCCATTAAGTATTCACTATCTCGAATGTCTTTCAAAGATCGATCTACAGCTTCAAAAGCACCTTTATGGCCCATAGTACACTCATCCCAAACAATAAGCTTGCAATCTTTGAGCACAGCAGCAATATTAGATTGCTTTGAAATTGAGCAATGTGGTGTTTCTAAATGAATCAAATTAAATGGAATCTTAAGTGTAGATTGCGCTGTGCGACCACCATTAAGAAGAAGAAGCAACGGCCAATGCAATTTTTTTACTTTGCCGTACCTTTGCCAATAATAAATTTAAAAGATACGTTTTACCTGTTCCACCAGGTGCATCTAAAAAATAGATTTCTCCTTTTTCTGCTTCAACGCTATATAGTATATAGTATCTTGTTTTTGCTCAGCAGTAAGGAGTAGCTCATTATTAACAACAAAATTATCGCAATTTTCATAATTTGTTTCTCTATGATATTCAATATTTGGAACAATTTCCTCGGATCTAATTGGTAGTGGAAGTCCACAGTAAGTCTAGTTTTGACCACCAATAGACAGTACAATATCTTCAATGTAAATAAGACATTTATTTAATACATTATTCACAATACTTTCATCAATATTTCTGTCTTGTGAAAAATGAAAGGCTCTTAAAATATCTTCTGAGAAACTCTCTTTATAAGTATTCCAAAGTTTAAGAGCATCTGAAGTTTGACAAAATACTAATATTATTGCAAAAAGTTCTCTCAGTTTTGTAGGATTTTGACATATGACAGCTTCGGCTATAGTTGAATCCCAGTGCTTATCATCTTCTAGTAATCCTAGAGCTTTACACGCCAATTGAAATGATGCGTATGCTATACCATTAACGGTTTTTAAATTTAAAAATTAGGTTGGGCCCCTTACAAAATGTAATAAAAGTCTTAAATAAAAACATTCTGTATTATTGGGATGAATAGTGTAAACTCTTCCCAAAGCTGAATCTCTTTTAACTCCAGGAAAATTTGGCACATCATGCCGTCGTTTTCTTCTTTGAAATTCTTTATTGTTCCATGTAAAATACGATGGAACTTCACAATATAGAAGCGTTCTTGCAAACTCATCACGTGTGCATAGCTCAAAGAAGGCTAGCAAAGTGGTTTTGGGTGTAGTGCTTAATCTGTCAAGTAATTGTTGCGGATTATTGGGGTTAAAATATATCCGTTGACCATTTTCTAAATGAACAGCTAAGTGTGTAATAGCCGGAAAACGTTCATGTATGGGAAATGCAAGGATTCTTCATACCGCTTCTGAGCTACTTATTTAACGGCCACTTTCATACATATTAATTTCATTACGTTGGTCTTCAAGAGTAAATGATGCTTGATCACTGCCCTTGTTAACATATTTACAAATGTATTTAATAGACTTTACAGAACTACATTACTCAACATTTATGTGAGCTTCAAATGTTCTCAATAGTACACAGTTATAAGGCACAACCCAACGATTATCTATGCAATTACCATTTATATTAATTGCATTACCACCATCTTCTATCGCTCTTCTACGATATAGCGGGTAACTATCTTTTCCCGTCACAGTTTCTTTAAGTAATCGTCGAGGAAACCTTTTGGTACATTTTCCATTTTTCATGCATGGCGATTTATTATTAAATACACCGCAAGGACCATGAATCATATTTGACTTAACAATGTTAAATAACAAAGGATCCTCATCTGCGTTTGGTATTTCGGCACAGATAATTTTATCGATTTTATCTGGTCTTATTATATTTTCTAACCAAAGTAGAATATGTATATGTGGTAAGCCCCGCTTTTGCCATTCCACAGAGTACATGAAACATTGCACGCTTCCAAACAAAGAACCTTTTGTCAATAGTGACATTCAAGCTTTAACTTTCAAATGAAAAACTCGAACTATAATATCGTGACCATCATGCGGTTTTTGACCCGGTAATAAAACACTTTTTATATCATTCGATTGTGGATTGCATGTGAATGTTATGCAAAGATCTGGTCGCTCATAATGGCGAACATATGTCATAGCATCTTGAGTCTTTTCATGCATATATCGTGCAGAGCTTGTAAAAGAAGACGGTAAAATTACCATCTGACCAAGTTGAACTGCGTCAACATCTTGTTGGCCTATTGCATCTTGTAGATGTATATAGCTATCTGCTCTGAGTTTCGCTTGATTGTAGCGAATATAATTTAACCTTTCTGTTTAAATTTTAGCATACATATCAACTAAAAGTTGACTATAAAGGGAACGACAATAAATTAAATGATTTAAATCAGATTGACGAATCATTATTGTATAACTGTAAAAGCTTAACGCAGATATCTTTTTTTTTGGTTCCTCCTTTTTTAATAATGAATTCCATTCTTGTATATCCACTGAATAGCCATCTTCGCCATAAGGAAATAGCAAAGGGTACTGTAAGGCATCGTATGATCGATGCACCTCACTTATACGATGTAATTTATAATTATGGCTTTCAATAATAATATCGCGCTTTTCAAATTGCTGACCAACAATAACTATAGCTACATCGCTTGATAGAGGTGCATTGTAAAGCCCTTTATGTGCACCAGCGGGTGTTCGATCAGCATGTATAACCAATTTATAGTCTTTGGTACTTGTTTGTATTTTATTGAGAGCCATTTTTAGATCTTTTACATAACGATTATGATGATGAAACATACATTGAAGATCCTTTACTACGCTTAAATCAACATTTGAAATATTTTTGCAACGTAGTTGAGCTTCCTTTTCATCATCACCAACAAAATAAATTTGAAGAAACTGCATTTCTTCATTTGGCAAAGGTCGGACACTACCAATTAAGTGATACACTTGTCCTTGGACTTTAAAGGTTGACCAACTTTCATTTATAATTTTTGTACTTCCAAAAGAAGTCATTTGAAAGCAGCCGTTATAGTTTCTTATACGATCAATGAAATGATCATGCTTGGGATGTCCACCAATTATTAAGCTTTTAAGTGGATCAGGCAAACTTTCATTTTGTGAAAGTTAAACTTTTCCTGCCTTGCAACAGATACCCAAAGGCTCATTTTTCCATTTTAAAGCATTACAATGTTTGCATATCAAATTCATACTACCAAGTTGAGTAATTTTATCATTTCAAAATCATAGTTTAAGCCAGACATGGCTTTAACACTCCATGCACGCAAACGAATTTCTTGACGTGCATCAGGATTATTAGCCTGATGTTTTCTCACTGCAACTCTATGAGCTTCAGGATTATTAGCCTGATGTCTTCTCACTACAACTCTTATAACATCAGGATTATTAACACGATATCTTTTTGATGCTTTTATGCGCTTACCCCTATTGATAACACTATTTTTTTCAAATGAACGTTTTTATACTCGATACCGAAGGTAAAGAGTATATTGGTTTTGTGCAATGTCCGTCATGGTGTCTGTCCGTCTGTCCGTCTGTCCGTCCGTATGTGTGCAAGTTTTTTCCACACCCTTCAAGCTAGAGACTTGAAACTTTCCAATTCTCTTTATCTATGGGATAGTAAATTAAAGTGTCAAGATGGGGGTTCTACGATAACTGGGGGGCTGGCAAATCGATAAATTCGATAACCCAATACCGATAAATCCACATATTTCGCACATCCTTACAGCTAGAAGTACCAAATTTGGTAAGAAGATAGCTATTAGCAACCCCCAAATAACTGCATCAAAAATTTTGGAGCCACGCCCCCCATTCCGCCCCCAGCCCCCCCGCATTTTAAAGTCAAAAAAGACTATATCTCCCACAGTTTTTGAGCTATAGCCACCAAATTTGGTGCCAAGATAGGTGATGATGACCCCCTAAAAACTGCACCAAAAGTTTGGATGCCACGCCCACCGATACTGCCCTAGCCGCCCCCATCCACCCCAACGCTTCGTCAAAAACGGGAATGCGTGTATCTTCCAGAGTTGTGGAGCTAGAGCCTCCAAATTTGGTGGGAAGATAGCTGTTAACGACCCCCAAAAAACTGCATCAAAGTTTTGGAGCCACGCCCACCCATTACGCCCCCAGCCCCCCCGCATTTTGAAATCAGAAATGGCTATATCTCCCACAGTTTTTAAGCTATAGCCACCAAATTTGGTGCCAAGATAGGTGATGATGACTCCCTAAAAACTGCACCAAAAGTTTGGATGCCACGCCCACCAATACTGCCCTAGCCACCCCCATCCACCCCAACGCTTCGTCAAAAACGGGAATGAGTGTATCTTCCAGAGTTGTGGAGCTAGAGCCACCAAATTTGGTAGGAAGATAGCTGGCAACGACCCAAAATGCATCAAAGTTTTGGACCACGCCCTCCATTTCGCCCCCTTTCCCCACTTTTAACAATTTTCGAGCTAGAGTCACCAAATTTGGTAAGATAGCAATTGACATTCCACAAAGATCTGCATCACAAATTTGGATGCCACGCCCACCCATACCGCCCCCAGCCCCCCTTGCCCCACTTTTTACAAATTTCGAGCTAGAGTCACCAAATTTGGTATGTAGATAGCAATTGACATTCCACATAGATCTGCATCAAAAATTTGGATGCCTCGCCCACCATACCGCCCCCAGCCCCCTTTCCCACTTATTACAAATTTCGAGCAAGAGTCACCAAATTTGGTATGAAGATAGCAATTGACATTTCACAAAGATCTGCAACAAAATTTTTGATGCCACAACTACCCATACCGCCCCCAGCCCCCCCTCCCCTTTCCCTACATTTTACAAACTTTGAGCTAGAGTCACCAAATTTGGAAGGAATATAGCTGGTGGCATCCCCATCTGCATCGGAGAATCTTTAAGGCAGCGTACACCCCTGCCGCATCCGTACCCCTTTGCAATCAGGCCTCTTTTTACCGGTTTTAATACTGGTATCGAGTATGCCGCAGTCGGTTGCGTCCGACTGCAACGTTTCCACTTGTTTTTACCTTTTTTTCTGTTTTGCCGGTGAATCGACTTCTTCTTTTAACAGGATTTTTAACATTTTCACATATACATTCACTTGACGTATCAGATTCTTGAGTTAAAATACGTTGATCGTTATTTAAATATTTAAATAATAGCAATTAAATATTTTTTATAACTTATCATTACATACGAATTTTAAATGAACGTTTATACATACGTATTTTAAATGAATGTTTATTTATATAATACGAAAATCAGAATATTGAAAAACTCACTGATCCAAAAAGAAACTTTCGTTGTTATTATCTTTATCCTTAATATAAACAATATTATTAAAATTCACTGAAACGAAAAGTAACTTTCTTTGTTCACATTAAATATGAACTAAAATGCATAACCAATTCCCTTACCATTGTATGTAAAAACATAATGTTGGAAAGAGCATTACAGTTATTCCTCTAAGCAGCAGATCCCGAGCTCTTACATACAACGCTTGCACTTAAGAGCTATGTATGGGTAGTGTAAATTAGGCAATGCAATTCCCTTAACTGCAGCCTCTTAGTTATGGTTAGCTTAGCTTAGTGAGTGTGGAGGAGATAGGGATATTAAGATTTATGTTTGACATGCAAAGCGCGCATAAACATAAAAGTGAGCGTAAATGGGCAACAACAAAGATGATTGCATTCAAATTATGTTATATCTAGCGGCAGTCATAAGAAACACGCGCGCGCTGATCAAGCTTTAAGCCGCTCTTTGTGTTGCAGCATATATTCGCTCAGCTGTGCATGCTGCTTGCAATGAGTACCATTTACAGTTATATTTCTTCTTCTTTGTTCTTCTCTCTGTTATCTGTGGCTACAAAATATAAGAAAACTTTGTTTTGAAAGCATGCCTAAAATATTACATTATTTTTATACCCTGAACCCATAAAATGGGTAAAAAAGGGTATAATTGATTTGTGCAAAAGTATGTAACAGGCAGAAAGAAGCATCTCTGACCACATAAATCAGCTTCAACAGCCGAGTCCACATGTCTGTTATTCAGAAAATGTAAAAATAGGAGTTAAAACAATGGATAACTTTATAAATTCTGTGAAAATTAATAATCCAAATCGATTAAGAAACACAGTAGTTCTGCAAGTCATTTTAATACACGGGTTCAGGGTATCTTTTAGTCGGGATTTCTCAACTAAAGCCTTCTTACTTGTTTTCAGATTCGCTCATTCTCGTGTTGTGCTGACAGTCGGCAATTCAATACCTGCATCATGAATTGAGCGCTGCTGGTCCCAAACCCAAAGAGGCAGCTTAAAACTTGAACACGCTCACGCATCGCTCTTCATGTTCGGCGCTAAATGAAAAATTATTTTTAAATATCGCTCCGATCATGCGCCTTCGTTGTTGGCTATTTCGGCTAATTCTCTTATGTATGCGCGCGCTCTGCAAGTTAGACAAAGAGCGTAGTATCGCTACCTTCTTCGCACGCACTGAATTAACGCAAAACATATCTAAGAGGCTGCAGTTAAGTGAATTGCATATTGCCTTTAGCTTTAATTTAGTGTGTGCGGAGGAGGTAGGGTTATTAAACTTTATGATTGACATGCAAAGCGCGCACATAAGATAGAGAGTGAACGTAAATGAGCAACAACAAAGGAGCATGATCAGAGTGAGATTTAAAATTATTTGATTATCATTATGTGAACGCCCTTTGCTTGTTCGAAATTGCATATCAATAATATCAATCAATAATGTTAGTGTGATACGTTTTGTCTAAGTTATATAAGCAGCAAGCAGGCGAATCCACCCCCATAACATATTCTGGTGTGGGAAATTTTTCTAGACGCACTAAGTTTTGTTATGTTGTTGTTGTTTTTTTTTTTTAAATCAATGACACCAACAAAAGTAGCAGTGCGGGCCCAACAACAAAACTTACAACAACAACAAACGCTACTTGGGTCGTAAATCAATTGTCAAAGGCACACAAATTTGAAAAAAAAAATGTGCACTGTGCGAAGTGATACATGTACATAAAATTATGAAAATTATTTTCAAGCGCATTGTTCACTTAATTGTGTATGCACTTATTCATTAAGAAGCGGAAATCCGTTTCTTTTTTGCAAGTGTACGAACCTTTTTTTATGACTTTGCTTGTGCGACGCGAAGGCGTCACTGCGCATTTGTTTTGTTTTTGTATTCTCGCTCGCGATCAAGCTCTCAGCTTGTGCGACAATCAGGCGACAGTAGTGGAATGGGTACTTGTTGTAATTGTAATTTGTTTTTTAAAATGGGTAAAAAGTGCTCCAAATCGTATGGGAGGTACTTGAAGGAGTTGCCCAAATAAAAATTCCCTTCTTAGTGCTCACCTCCTACCTGCATGGAAAATTGTGTGAAAATTTCAGCCTTCTAGCTCTTTTCGTTTAGGCTGTGGCTCTTCCATTATCATCAGGACAAACTCTTTTATATATATAGAGATTATATCTTTGATTGATGATTACAAAATAAATTTCTTTTCTATTAAAATATTATTAAGTCATACTATCAAAACAATACATTTAAGATAAAGCATTTTTTACAAGCAGCAACAAAAAGGTGTAAACACCCAGAAATCTGTGAATTCCTTTTTGTATGCCCACAAACAGCAACACAAGAAAATGCTATTTCGAAGAAGCTTATATGCTACATTATAAAGTGTGCCGCTCGAAGAGCTAATCACATTGAAATATGTTATTTTATTAGACTATTCTTAGCAATTTCTCAATTGTTAGCTTAGTGCCAACTTATTCTAATCAAAATATGCAACTATAAAAAGTATATTATTAAATTACATATCAACAATAGCACTTATATTATATTAGGGTATCCAACACTCAACATTCGTCTGTTCATACTCTTATTCAACATGTTCGCTATTTAAGTCTATTAGTGTGCGTGTGTGTGTGTGTGTGTGTGTGTATTCTTAAAAGAAGCAAAACAAAACTGCCGCACAAAATATAAAATCGACAATTTCAGACATCTGCTTGAATCTGCTTTATGCAGTCCAACTTGTAAGGGTAGTATAAACTTAATATGAACTTTGTCAAAATAAATAGCAAAACGTGAGATACTTTAATATTATTTATGTTCATATTTTTTATTTATATATCGAAAATAAACTACATATATATAACGAGTGGAAACGTTGCAGTCGGACGCAGCCGACTGCGGCATACTCGATACCTGTATTAAACCGGTAAAAAGAGGCCTCATTGCAGAGGGGTACGGATGCGGCAGGGGTGTACGCTGCCTTAAAGATTCTCCGATGCAGATGGGGATGCCACCAGCTATATTCCTTCCAAATTTGGTGACTCTAGCTCAAAGTTTGTAATAGGTGGGGAAAGGGGGGCTGGGGGCGGTGTGGGTAGTTGTGGAATCAAAATTTTTGCTGCAGATCTTTGTGAAATGTCAATTGCTATCTTCATACCAAATTTGCTGACTCCAGCTCGAAAGTTGTAAAATGTGGGGAAAGGGGGGCTGTGGGCGGTATGTGTGAGCGTGGCATCCAAATTTTTGATGCTGATCTTTGTGGAATGTCAATTGCTATATTCATACCAAATTTGGTGACTCTAGCTCGAAGTTTGTAAAAAGTGGGGAAAGGGGGACTGGGGGCGGTATGGGTGGGCGTGGCATACAAATATTTGATGCAGATCTTTGTGAAATGTCAATTGCTATATTCATACAAAATTTGGTGACTCAAGCTACACAATTGTAAAAAGTGGGGAAAGGGGGGCTGGGGGTGGTATGGGTGGGTGTGGCATCCAAATTTTTGTTGCAGATCTTTGTGGAATGTCAATTGCTATATTCATACCAAATTTGGTGACTCTAGCTCGAAGTTTGTAAAAAGTGGGGAAAGGGGGGCTGGGGCGGTATGGGTGGGCTGGCATACAAATATTTGATGCAGATCTTTGTGAATGTCAATTCTATTTCATACAAAATTTGGGACAAGCTACACAATTGTAAAAAGTGGGGAAAGGGGGGCTGGGGGTGGTATGGGTGGGTGTGGCATCCAAATTTTTGTTGCAGATCTTTGTGGAATGTCAATTGCTATATTCATACCAAATTTGGTGACTCAAGCTACAAAATTGTAAAAAGTGGGGAAAGGGGGGGCTGGGGGTGGTATGGGTGGGTGTGGCATCCAAATTTTTGTTGCAGATCTTTGTGGAATGTCAATTGCTATATTCATACCAAATTTGGTGACTCTAGCTCAAAATTTGTAAAAAGTGGAAAGGGGGGTGGGCGTGGCTCCAAAACTTTGATGCAGTTTTTTTGGGGTCATTGCCAGCTATCTGCCTACCAAATTTGGTGGCTCTAGCTCCACAACTCTGGAAGATACACGTATTCCCGTATTTGACGAAGCGTTGGGGCGGATGGGGGCGGCTAGGCTAGTATTGGTGGGCGTGGCATCCAAACTTTTTATGCAGTTTTTGAGGGGTCAACATCACTTATCTTGGCACCAAATTTGGTGGCTCCAGCTCAAAAACTGTGGGAGATATATTGTTTTTTGACTTTAAAATGCGGGGGGGCGGAATGGGTGGGCGTGGCTCCAAAATTTTTGATGCAGTTTTTTGAGGGTTGCTAGTAGTTATCTGCTTACCAAGTTTGGTAGTTCTAGCTGTAAGGATGTGCAAAATATGTGGATTTATCGGTTTTGAGTTATCGAATTTATCGATTTGCCAGCCCCCCAGTTATCGTAGAACCCCCATCTTGACACTTTAATTTACTATCCCATAGATAAAAAGAATTGGAAAGTTTCAAGTCTCTAGCTTGAAGGGTGTGGAAAAAAATTGGACACATACAGACGGACAGACGGACAGATGGTCAGACGGACAGACGGACGGACACCATGACGGACATTGCACAAACCCAATATACTCTTTACCTTCGGTATCGAGTATAAAAAGTAAATATTTGAGTTTTTATTGGCTATTATTCAATATTGGTACAAAGGGTATTTTTACTTAGTGCATTTTATGCGTTGAAGCAAAACAGAATTGCACTGGCTTTGTCATTTTGGTAGAGGCAGAGAAGAACGAATTTCGTTTGAATTGCGCTGTGTGAGTGCCAGTTAACACCCTGCAGTCCGGCTGGTATGAATTCGTTCCTTTTCTTTGGTGAATCATCGATTCTTTGGATTGATTCGCGAATCAATCCAAAAGAATGCAGAAGAGAATGGATCTTGTACGCGGCAAGATATATGTACATACAAGCCTTGCTCGCTCTCTCGCTCTCTAAATTTTAGTTTCAATTCAACCCTTATAAACAACGCATATCCGCGGACGCATATGTTTTTAAGTTGCTATTGTTTATGCTTAAAGGAGAGTTTACAACAGCGACCGGCAAACTCACACATCTATACTTTTATTGCTCTTTGCTTGTATTGAAAACAGTGTTCGCGCACGAAGAAAACAGTGCACTTAGAAAAATGAATAAGTTGGCAAATCAAATCATTTTTTTCAAGCAATTCATAATTGCTGTGCTTGTTTTGAAAATGCCTTTTTAAAAAATATATATTGTTACAATCTAAAATTTGATGGCAAATTAAACATTGGGACTCCATATTTTCATTGAAAAAAAATTCATTCATTTTTTAGTTTTTTTGCAGTGTTTAATATTTGGCATTCAGAAAAATTGCGCAGCGAGGTCTTGCCTTAGTGAATGCTGAACAGCCACTGACTTGATTTGCTTTGCCGAAGTGGGAGCAACACAACTGCCGAAAGCCGAACATCGTGCGCTTGTATTAGTTTTTTTATAGCGTACAGTGTAAAATGAAAATATTGCTGCCCTAAAGCCAGCTATAGGAAACGCTAACTTTGCCGGTCGCTGGTTTACAATGTCAGCTTAGCTTGGATTGAAGGCCTATCTACAATGGCGTGAGACGCGAGGCGAGACTTGCGTTCGAATTCGATAGCGTGGACACTCGCTGCAGAATATCGCATGTCTATTTACATTGACGCGAGACTTCGGGCGTGCTTTTGTTTAAGTTTGCAATAAAACATGGCAGCCCTGTTTATCGTAACATGGCAACACTTACCAAAGAAGCAAACAGAAAACACTTAATTTGTGCTATGTCTTCAATAAAAAAAATAATATTTTATTCTGCAATAGGCTTGGCCGCAAAAATAAAAAGGGATGCTATAAAAAAAACGCAGAAAAGGAGGTGGTGGGTTAGACCCTTATACTTAGAACGTAGCAGAATTGGTTTTTTTGAAACCAGTTTTGATACGTTGAAAAAAGATGCGGATATGTTTTTTAAGGCCACAAGAATGACGGTGAACTTCTTTGATGCACTGCTGGCATTGACAAAAGAGCGGTTGGATAAATTTTCCCCAAGGAAGCCCATTGTTCCAGAATGTAGGCTTCTGTTGACATTAATGTAAGTGATATATAAAACAACAACACTTAATTGCTTCTTAAAGTTTGCATGTACATTTTTTGAAGGTTTCTGGCCCACGGTGGTTCGCGTTACATGTATTCATTGAAGTTCAAAATATCGGTTTCATCCGTTTGTGAAATTGTTAATGAAACATGTGAGGTGAGATGGTCTGCTCTAAACGACACATATTTGGCAACTCCTGACTGCGAAGAATGGAAGCGAATCGCTCAGCGATATGAGCATAAATGGAGAATGCCAAACTGACTAGGAGCAATTGACGGGAAACATGTTTCAATTGTATGTCCACCTAAAGCAGGATCTCAATTTTACAACTACAAAGGCAGACACAGCATTGTACTTTTGGATATTTGTGATGCTGATTATTGTTTTTCTATGGTGGACATAGGAGCATATGGAAGCCAAAGTGATGGCGGTATTTTTGAAGAAAGCTCCTTTGGCAAGCTCTTTAAAGAAGAAAAATGATCGATTCCAACACCAAAGCCACTACCTACTACAACAGAACCATTTCCATTCTATTTTGTTGGCGACAATGCTTTTCCATTGTCCAAAAATTTGATGCGACCATTTCCAGGTAATTGTAATCTTTAAGTTAAATCATTAATCTAGCTAATATTTAAAATATTTTATAGGTAATAATTTGGGCAATGATGAAGCTAATTTTAACAAGAGATTATCTCATGCAAGAGTAACAATAGAGAACACATTTGGCATTTTAGCAGCGCGTTGGAGGGTTCTCCGCAATGATATTCATGCTTTGCCGAAAAATGTGGATAATATCATAAAAGCATGTATGGTTTTGCACAACTTTTTAATGTTGCAAAAATGTAGTGTTTATTGTCCTTCCAATTATGCGGATCGTGCGGAACATGGAAATATTATACCAGGTCATTGGAGAACAGCAAGCGATACCGATAACTTCAGATTACCGCCTAGCAGAGCTCATAATGCATCTCAATCTACTATGAATCATAGAAAAAAACTTTGTACCTATTTGAAAAATAATAACTAATTAAAATACAAATTATAAAAATAAACACTGAATACTTTTTTCAATTTTATTTATCAAAATATTATCAGAATGTTAAAAATTTAATGATATCAATTTAATTTTTATTGTTTTTTTCCTTCCACTCCGAAAGCAACTGCAAGCAATATGTATGAACATTGTTTTCAAACTTCATGAGTTCCAAAGGTGGTAAATTAAATGAGGCAACTGTGTCAGCCAAACTAGCAAAAAATTTATGTGGTCCGCCTTTGTCCTTGTCCTCAGACGATTTTTCATTAAAATAAATAAATAAATGTTTAAACGCTACTTTTCCATGCATGTTACTTACCTGGAATATTTATTTCAACTGCAATTTCTGACCAGAGTTTATCTTTGGCCTCATTGTTTCTGTATAATCTTTCCCTTTTATCGTATAGGATTGTTTTATCTCTTATTAAAATAATAAGAGATTCAATTTGCTCGCAATTTAATTTCTGCATTGTGCTACAAAAAATATTTCACATTAACAGCAGCTGATCAGCTGCGTTGGTAAAGCGTGATCAGCTGCTTTTCACGCTTCACCAACGCGAGGTTTTTTCATATTAGTGGTATTCATTTAAAGTTGTAAACTAGTTGCATTTGTTGCATTTATCGCAATATGGCAATGTCGCGAAACAGCTGTTCAGTTTTGTATAGAAATTCATTTGCAATAAAGTGGCAATAATGCCACAGCATTTTGTGTTGCAAATGTGGCAATACTTGTTGCATTGCATTACCAGCTGATTTTTAGCACGATTCAACTTGTCATGGAAGAAGTAAGTACATAAATATATTAAACTAATTAAAAAATCATTTATTTATTCATATTATTAAAGCACAAACTATTGAAATGTAAACAAACTGGAAAACAGCTGATCAATGCAACATGATTGCCAACGGGGTGTTCATTTAATATTTATTGCAATGTTGCCACTTTGCGATTTTTTTAGCAATGCAACTTTAAATGAATACCACTATTTTCGAAATTGAAAGCGAGAGACACGCGATATCTAGCGCCAATGTAAACAAACACATTGACTCTCATGAAATGAAAATGGTTGCGACACTCGCTTTCGAACATCGCCTCGCGGCCTCGCGCCAATGTAGATAGGCCTTGAAGCTTTTAAAAATCTGAATTGTACGCTGATAGTTTACAATGTCAGCGTGAACAACATGTAAGAATTTCGAAACTGTAAAACAGCTGTATATGAGCTATGAACAGCTGATGTTTGTCTTATGTTTGTGTCAAAAATTTATAATGTGAAATCAGAAACGGAATTATTTTAAAAATGGAGAAAAAACAAGTGAATTCTATTATCATTTACCTCAGTATTGAGTTAAATAGAGGTAAAAACTTTGGAGCTTTCAAGCACATGTTACTAATTTCGTAAAAACGCCATCTATTGACAGCTTTTAAAACAAAATTTTGGAATAGGATTTTTCCACTCCAAGCTGAGATGCAAGCGAAAGCGGTTACAGATTGGGAGTGAGTGAGACGAACTTATGTGAAAAATATGTGTGGCAGACAGAAGCAAATCATTTTCCAATCTCACGCTGACATTGTAAACCCTCCTTAAACCAGAATAAGTTGTAAAATAAATATTTAATTACAATGTTTATTTATTTGTTTTTAGGGTAAGTCTCTGCCAAATCCAATCTCACGCTGACATTCTAAACCCTCCTTAAACCAGAATAAGTTGTAAAATAAATATTTAATTACAATGTTTATTTATTTGTTTTTAGGGTAAGTCTCTGCCAAAATACTTGCATACGTATGTACATATCAATGCAATCAACATTTTAAATTCATTGATCTCTCACTCTCTTACTTTAAGACGCTGTGAGAGAGCGAGTTGGGCCACCTTATTAAAGAGCGAGCAAAGCGCGTATTTAGTGTATGTATAATAAAAAGGGCAATGCAGAAAAATTCGCATGTGAGAAACAAACAAGCAAGACCAAAACAAAAACAAATGCGTATAGAGGTGAGCATGTAATGCAAAACGGTGCGCGCTAATATTTTGTTTTTGTTTTGTTCTTGCTTGTTTGTTTCTCATAAGCCAATTTTATACTTTGCCCTTTGCACTTTGCTTTCACCATGCGTTTCGAGTGTAAATCAATGCGGAACATGTTAATTGTTTTTGTAAGAAATTTGAAAAGCAATAAAGTGATAGTTAAAGTGAAAAAAGCAAAAGCAAATATGAAACATATGTATGTTGAGAGAAGTTAATCGAAGCTGGCATCTCTTTGAAAAAGCAACCCAAATCGCAAGTATAAAATTGAATTTTGATTTTAAACTTAATAAAAGTGAATTTATTTATTAAAAATGATTGGCAAACGTCAACTTAAGCGTTTACAATCAAGTGAACGTGCTAAATATAATAATTTACTAACAGGTGCTGGAAGTTCTGCGTTAGCTTTGCAAAATAATGTTTTATTGCAAGAAGCGGCAGACATTTGTGCGGGCGATAATAATGTAATAGATAGTATGGATGTTTTCGAAATGGGAACAGCAACAACAATAGCAACAAGTTTAAGTGAAAAATTAAAAAAGTGGTTTATAAAACACAAACCTTCTCGCGAGTGCGTCGACCATCGACCTCATTAAAATATTAAAAGAAGAAAATTTAGAAGTGAATGCTTTTTATACTCGATACCGAAGGTAAAGAGTATATTGGTTTTGTGCAATGTCCGTCATGGTGTCTGTCCGTCCGTATGTATGCAAGTTTTTTCCACACCCTTCAAGCTAGAGACTTGAAACTTTCCAATTCTCTTTATCTATGGGATAGTAAATTCATGTGTCAAGATGGGGGCTCTACGATAACTGGGGGGCTGGCATATCGATAAATTCGATAACTCAAAACCGATAAATCCTCATATTTCGCACATCCTTACAGCTAGAACTACCAAATTTGGTAAGAAGATAGCTACTAGCAACCCCCAAAAAACTGCATCAAAAATTTTGGAGCCACGCCTCCCCATTCCGCCCCAGCCCCCCCGCATTTTAAAGTCAAAAAAGCCTATATCTCCCTCAGTTTTTGAGCTATAGCCACCAAATTTGTTGCCAAGATAGGTGATGATGACCCCCAAAAACTGCATCAAAAGTTTGGATGCCACGCCCACCGATACTGCCCTAGCCGCCCCATCCACCCCAACGCTTTGTCAAAAACGGGAATGCGTGTATCTTCCAGAGTTGAAGAGCTAGAGCCTCCAAATTTGGTAAGAAGATAGCTGATAACGACCCCCAAAAAACTGCATCAAAGTTTTGGAGCCACGCCCACCCATTCCGCCCCCAGCCCCCCCCGCAATTTAAAATCAGAAATGGCTATATCTCCCACAGTTTTTGAGCTAGAGCCACCATATTTAGTGCCAAGATAAGTGATGATGACCCCCAAAAAACTGCATCAAAAGTTTGGATGCCACGCCCACTTATAATGCCCTAGCCGCCCCCATCCGCCCCAACGCTTCGTCAAAAACGGGAATACGTGTATCTTCCAGAGTTGTGGAGCTAGAGCCACCAAATTTGGTGGGAAGATAGCTGGCAACGACCCCCAAAAATCTGCATCAAAGTTTTGGAGCCAAGCCCACCCATTCCCCCCTTTCCCCACCATTTACAAACTTCGAGCTAGAGTAACCAAATTTGGTATGAAGATAGCAATTGACTTTTCACAAAGATCTGCATCAAAAATTGGGATGCCACGCCCACCCATACCGCCCCCAGCCCCCCAATCCCCACCATTTACAAACTTTGAGCTAGAGTCACCAAATTTGGTATGAAGATAGCAATTGACTTTTCAAAAAGATCTGCATCAAAAATTGGGATGCCACGCCCACCCATACCGCCCCAGCCCCCCCCTTTCCCCACATTTTACAAACTTTGAGCTAGAGTCACCAAATTTGCAACGAAGACAGCTGGTGGCATCCCCATATGCATCGGACAATCTTTAAGGCAGCGTACACCCCTGC
The DNA here is from genome assembly GCA_018904305.1 of Scaptomyza montana. Classification (NCBI taxonomy): domain Eukaryota; kingdom Metazoa; phylum Arthropoda; class Insecta; order Diptera; family Drosophilidae; genus Scaptomyza; species Scaptomyza montana. Next base: position 123,204 of record JAEIGR010000072.1, on the reverse strand, counting down.
CTCATCCGTACCCCTTTGCAATGAGGCCTCTTTTTACCGGTTTTAATACTGGTATCGAGTATACCGCAGTCGGTTGCGTCCGACTGCAACGTTTCCACTTGTTATAAGTTTGATTCACCAATGACCCCAGATATAGCGAATTTAGCAGGCGGATTTTACCTTCAAGTCGGTCTGACTAATCAGTTAAAAAAATTTAATAATTTATGTCCGGTGTTGCCATTAACTAATATTGATATAAATATTGATGGTGTTCCGCTATTTAAAAGCTCGAGAGCTCAATTGTAGCCGATATTAATCAGGCTTAATAATGTTAAATAATAACAATAATATTTTCCCGGTTGGTGTTTTTTTTAAATGGTCAAAACCAAACGATAGCTATGCATTTTTGGAAATCTTTTTTACAGAGCTCGACAACTTATTAAAAAATGGCATAGCCCTTGAAAATAAAATAATAAACGTCCGATTCCATACCATTTTACGCTATGCTCCAGCAGGGTCTTTTATTAGTGGGACTCCAGGCCATTCCTCTCGGCATGGGTGCTCTAAATGTACGCAAGTGGGGGAAAAATAGGCGATTTTTTAGTGTACTCGTCCAGTTGTGGTCAAAAAATTACCGATGCTGATTTTTATAATAGGGCTTTTAAAAATCATCACGCAGCAAAGTACATGCATAGTAAAAATGTCTTTGAAAAACTTAACTTACGAATGGTCACTCAAATTCCTTTAGACTGCATGCATCTTTTTGAGCTAGGAGTGATGCGCAAGTTTTTAAATAGAATTGTCGCAAATAAAACAACCGTCCGAATAACAAAAGAAAACATAGAAAAATTATCGACCAATTTAAAAAATATGTATGGCTGCGTCCCAAAAGAGTTTGCCCGAAAACCACGTCCCCTCACCGAGCTAGCAAATTGGAAAGCCACAAAGTTTAGGCAATTTCTTTTATACACGGGAGTTGTTGTTCTTAGGGAAACATTAAATGATGATCAATATTATGAATTTTAATAACCCCATTGCGCTTATAGGTTAATGTGTAGCCCTGAAACTCGTGAAAGTAATGCAGAGAATTTTCAAGGCATGTTGAACGTTTTTGTTGAGAATTTTTCAACCATTTTTGGTGAAGACAGTGTCTCTTATAACGTGCATAAGTTACTGCACGTGAAAGAAAGCATTGAAATTGTTGGGGATCCTGGTTCCTGCTATGCATTTGAGAATTATTTGCAAACGCTTAAGCGCTCGATTCGAAAACCGACTCTTATTTTACAATAAATTTTCAGGAAAATAATGGAAGATTTCCCATCTTTTTCTGTAAATCGAGACGAGCCTCAAATATTTAAAGATAAATGTTTTTTCGATAGTTATATTTTGACTACTAGTCATCCAAACAATTATTGCTATATTAAAGGAAATTTCTATTGTTATACAAGAATTTGTCCCAGAAAACGGGGGGTATATAGTTGGTAGAAGATTTACATATGTCCGTAGTTTTTATTGGGAGCCGATTGACTCGATGACCTTAGGAATATATTTGGTTGATAGAGAATGCGACAGAGGAGAGATCTTTCCATTACAAGACGTAAAATGCAAAGTTATGGGACTACCTCATTTAAATAGTATTGTTTTATTTCCTATATTACACACAAATTAACCAAATATAATTTCAACAAGTGGAAACGTTGCAGTCGGACGCAACCGACTGCGGCATACTCGATACCAGTATTAAAACCGGTAAAAAGAGGCCTGACTGCTGAGGGGTACGGATGCGGCAGAGGTGTACACTGCCTAAAAAATTTTCCGATGCAGATGGAGATGCCACAAGCTATCTTCCTTACAAATTTGATGACTTTAGCTCAAAGTTTGTAAGTTTGTTGGGAAAGGGGGGCTGGAGGTGGATTGGGTGGGCGTGGCATCCAGATTTGTGATGCACATCTTTGTGGAATGTCAATTGCTATCTTCATACCAAATTTGGTGACTCTAGCTCGAAATTTGTAAAAAGTGGGCAATGGGGGGCTGGGTGTGGTATGGGTGGGCGTGGCATCCATATTTTTGATGCAGATCTTTGTGGAATATCAATTGCTATCTTCATACCAAATTTGGTGACTCTAGCTCAAAGTTTGTAAAATGTGTGGAGAGGGGGGCTGGGGCCTTATGGGTGGGCGTGGCATCCAAATTTTTGCTGCAGATCTTTGTGGAATGTCAATTGCTATCTTCATACCAAATTTTGTGACTGTAGCTCGAAATTTGTAATAAGATGGGAGAGGGGGGCTGGGGGCGGAATGGGTGGGCGTGGCATCCAAATTTGTAATGCAGATCTATGTGGGATGTGAATTGCTATCTTCATACCAAATTTGGTGACTCTAGCTAAAAGTTTGTAAAAGGTGAGGAAAGGGGGGCGAAATGGGTGGGCGTGGCTCCAGAACTTTGATGCAGTTTTTTGGGGGTCGTTACCAGCTATCTTCCCTTCAAATTTGGAACTCTGGAAGATACACGCATTCCCGTTTTTGACGAAGCGTTGGGGTGGATGGGGGCGGCTAGGGCATTATAAGTGGGCGTGGCATCCAAACTTTTGATGCAGTTTTTGGGGGTCGTCATCACCTATCTTGGCACTAAATTTTGTGGCTATAGCTCAAAAACTGTGGGAGATATAGCCATTTCGATTTCAAATTGCGGTGGAGCTGGGGGCGGAATGGGGGCTGGCTCCAAAATTTTTGATGCAGTTTTTTGGGGGTTGCTAGTAGCTACCTGCTTACCAAATTTGGTAGTTCTAGCTGTAAGGATGTGCGAAATATGTGGATTTAGCGGTTTTGAGTTATCGAATTTATCGATTTGCCGGCCCCCCAGTTATCGTAGAACCCCCATCTTGACACTTTAATTTACTATTCTATAGATAAAGAGAATTGGAAAGTTTCAAGTCTCTAGCTTGAAGGGTGTGGATAAAACTGGCAACCATACGGACGGAAAGACGGTCAGACGGACAGACACCATGACGGACATTGCACAAAAGCAATACACTCTTACCTTCGGTATCGAGTATAACAATAATTGTATATACCACAAAATTATTTTTAAATCAATTACTTGGAATTACAAAAGAATCGATTCGCGAATGGGTAAAAGGGATCGATTCGCTAATGGGTAAAAGGAATCGATTTGCGAATGGGTAAAAGGGATCGATTCGCTAATGGGTAAAAGGGATCGACTAGCGAATGGGTAAAAGGGATCGATTCGCGAATGGGTAAAAGGAATCGATTCGCGAATGGGTAAAAGGGATCGATTCGCGAATGGGTAAAAGGAATCGATTCGCGAATGGGCAAAAGGAATGCAGAGCGGAAGCAATTCATACCGTCCAATGACATGCCAATGTTAAATTCACCGATCTTTTACACGCGTTGTCATCCAGGCGAGAAGCAGTGGTGGTGAAAATGGATCGATGAATGAACAGTTGATTCATCGACTCTCCGGACTGCAGTGCAATTAAGTATCACACACACACATTATTGTAACCACACATACTTCGCACACACATGGTATTGCATTAAGTAACTAAGTAGCTTTGTATAAACAATGCTGGCGCGCCTTAACTGAGTTCAGCGCTCTGCGCTAAGAACGGCAGCAGCGGTAAGCGGACACTTCATATTCAAAGTGTTGCGCTGTTCTGCATAGAATGCTGAGTCGTCTTGCCGATTGTAGCTTGTGGCGTGATGCATTGTAGCAATGGGTAGTCTTATGATCAATTTTGTAGATGGCATTCAGTCTTTGTTCTGAAGCGCATCTAATAAGACGCATGATTAAACAACTCCGGCACAAGCCGTAAATAACATAACCACTTGATTTATTATTGCCTAGACCAAGTTTAGCAATAGAAGGCCAGTTAGCTTTCCACCCTAACTAGCTGATATCATCTCTCTGGACAACTGCTGTAATCAACGATCATCCTGGTCAACAATTGCTGCTTCGCGGGACAACGCAACGCACAGAAGATTACGACTTAATACTCTGATCAACAATTGCTGCTTCGCGGGACAACGCAACGCAAAGAAGTATATAATTTAATATTTGGCGCCCAACCAAAGTAGAACCCACTGTCATGTAAGTTCGAAAGTGAAAATTTCGGCATTTTCTTTAAAGTGATACGTAAATTATCGCCACGTAGTGGTAAGAAATTTTATCAAGTTTTTTTTTTTTTTTCATTTAGTTTCAATTTATTATAAGTCAAGAGGAATCGTTCAGTTACTTCTTCTGTACATAACCTAATGGGTAGCTTAAAAATTTAGTATGGGATCGTGTTATGATGCCTTAAGAATAGTATAAATAAGTATGTTAGTATTACGATACCCTGCGGGTAGGGAGATCACTGGGATGAGTTCTCTTCAGTCTTCGGAGGGAGATAAGGTCAACGAGATCATTCGCCAACGGATTCGGGTGGGCCACAAGCCTGTCAGCATATCGGCTGCTATGAAAGTTAATTTGGTCCCCAAATTGAATGAGTTTCAGGTTCTTTCAATGACGCGATTTGTCACGTACCAGGGAAGCCCAGATGCGTGACGCGCAGCTCGCGATTGGACTACTCTGAGTCTGTTGAGCTGGCTTTTAGCAGCAGTTCCCCACACTTGGATGGCGTAGGTCCAACTTGGGGCTAAAATGGCTTTTATCAAAAGAGCCTTAGTTGCCATCTGCAGCTTACTGGAGCGGAAGAGCCAGCTGAGCTTTTTTAGTTTTCCCAAGGATTTCGTTTTAACTGCCGTAATGTGGGCTCTCCAAGTCAGTGTCCGATCCAGATGGACTCCAAGGTAGCAGTGGGATGTGACGCTGTGAATGTTATTTCCGTTAAAAACAAGGCCTGTGCAGGTTCCGCGCCGCAAAGAAAAAGTGACACACGCTGATTTAGAGCAGTTAATGACCACATTCCATTTAGAAATTCATTGCTCAATAGAATGCAGCCACTCCTGGACCGCATTGGAGGCAGTTTGCAGTGAAGAGTGAGACGCGAGCATGGCGGTGTCATCAGCGTAAGTGGCCAAGAGCAGCTGACCCGGGGAGGCTTCATCGGTGTTGTTTACGGGGTATGGGATATCAGCGGTGTACAGGGTGTACAAGATGGGTCCTAGCACACTTCCCTGTGGAACCCCTGCATGTATCCAGGTAGGACCGAGAATCTCGTACTGCAACGTCGAAGGTCCGATCAGCAATGAAGGATCTCAGGATAGCGTAGTAAGGTGCAGGGAGGAGATCTTTCATCTTGTATAAAAGACCCTCATGCCACACCCTATCAAACGCTTGTTTGACATCTAAAAAGACACCGACAGTGTTAGCTTATGCTCAAAGCCGTGAGTCACCTGATTAACGATGCGATGGATTTGTTCAGGGCAACCATGGGACTTCCTGAAGCCAAATTGGTGTTGTGGAATATGGTCCACTACCTGTGGCAGTTCGATCAAACGGGTTAGCAAAATACGCTCAAAAACCTTAGAGAAGGTTGTTAGCAAGCTGATTGGGCGGTATGAATCAATCTGTGTTGGTGACTTTCCGGCTTTGGGGATCATTACAATACGCGCACGCTTCCATTGCTTTGGGAAGTGCCCTAGACTTAGCATGGCATTAAATATTTTAACGAGAGCTAAAATTCCTTTGCGTGGCAGAGATTTCGCAGCACGGTTGTCAATGCCATCGTACCCAGGGGTTTTTTTTTGGTTGCAGCACCTTTAGTTGCATCATGACTTCTAGTGGTGTAGTATGTCTTATGGGGCGGGCCGGTGCAGTCGGAGTATGCAAGAAGCTTGCAATGGCTTCTCGGTTGGAGGCATCCGTTATGTTGAAGGGCATAAAGGAAGAGGACAAGTGTGAAGCGAAAGCGCTCGCTTTTTCATCATCCGTCTTAAGCCAATGGCCACTTTGACTCTGGACAGGTGATTAGAACAACGGCTGTCTCTTGATACCTCTTGTGAGCCTCCATATTGAGAAGTCACCGCTGTTATCTGGGCCAGCACCCTCTAGCAAGGTATCCAGATTTGCTTGTCGGTTCTTGGCTAGCAAACGGCGCAGTCTATTAGTAATGCTTGAATATTGCTGCTTTACACTAAGATCTCCTGTCGCGATATATAGTCTTCTGAGGCGCCTTTTATGAGTGAGCAGTTCCCTAGCCTCCAAGCTCAAGATGGGAGCTCTCCTTGCGGTCGTGAGACCAGCTTGGTGAGGGGTTGGTGTAGCCTGCCGAGCTGCTTCAGCGATTGTAGATGCGAAGTAGTCGACATACGCTTCCAGTCTACTGCAAGTGTCGATGGGAATGTTAAGTTCAATGGTGGCCTCGATATGTTCCTTAAAAACTGCAGAGTTTGCATGCGGTGCCAGCATTTTTGTGACACCTTTAAATGATTGCGCGTCTTCGTCTAGCTCAAAGAGCAAAGGCAGGTGGTCGGAAGACAGCTCTGTCAGCACTTGCACCTTGATTTGCTCCTGTCTCAAGCCTTTGGAGATCCCGTAATCAATGGCACTTGGAGTGGCACCTGCACGATAGGGGTGGCAAGTAGCTGCTCCCGTTGCAACGATGTCAATTCCTTCTTCCGCCAGTGCAGAGAAAAGCACCCTGCCTCTGGTACACATCCTGTAATTTCCCCACCATCTGTGTTTTGCGTTCCAGTCACCTGCCGCAAGAAACTTTGTGCCGAATTGAGCGATGAACGGCGCAACGACAGCTTCCGTCCACCTGAATGCAGGAGGGCAGTATACTGACGCAATATTAAAATTTCCTCTGCTTGAAGTCAGCTGGATAACTGTTGCCTGGATATGATTTTCAGACAGAGTGGAATAAGGTTGATGGGAGATTGTTGATTTAACAAGGATCGCCGCACCTCCGTGTTGGCTGTCATCCGGGTGATTGGCAGTGTGTAGGGTAAAACCGAAGACCCTGAAGGTGGACCGAGAGAAGAAATGAGTTTCCGACAACAGGAGGATGTCGATGTCGTGCAGCTCAATGAAGGCTAGGATCTCGTTGGTCTTCGAGGAAGCCCCATTGGCATTCCAGGCTGCTATCTTAAGAGGACCCATTTTTAACAGCAGAAGGGAATGTGCGCGTATATAGAAGCAGTTGCATTAATGTTTCGACTAGCGACATCATCCTTTCAAGCCTAGTAAAAAGTTGCTCCAGCTTGGAATCCAGGTTGGCGCTTGCATTAGGGGCAGTAGCGGCAGGGGGGGTCTCTGCCTTTTTTTAAAGGCTGAATAACGGGCTGGTTGCCTCTGATGATGCTTGCATATGATGGCATTCCAACGCTGTAAGTGGGTGGTCTAGGTTGATGTGTGCTTTTTGCGGGAGCAGTAGCAGTGGGTTCTTTGACCTTCCGTTGGTGCTTACGGCAAGAAGCCTCTCGTAGGTACTTTTTGCAACCTCTAAAATTAGCTGCATGGGGCTCGTTGCAATGATACCAGCGTCTGGCATCATCTTGTTCGAGCTTGCACTCCAGGGTGGGGTGATTGTCTCCATATTCTCTGCATATAAAGTGCCGAGAACAGTATGCCTTGGTGTGACCGTAGCCTTGACACCCGTGGCATTGTACAGGCCCAGATTGCTTTTGGGGTTTCTCCCAGGTCACTCTATGCCTGCAGACAATAAGAATGTTCTAAACAAGCTTATTGTTGTCCGCCTTTTTTAAATCAATGAACCTCATATTAAGAGGGAGTGAGGTCGCCTTATTGCGCGGGGTATATATCCGTACAACGCTATGGCCTTTATTCTGTAGGGACTCGATGATATCCTCCGATGGAACTCCGTGGTGGATGTTGCGCATAACAATTCTGAAAGGCCGGTCTTCCGGTAGCTGATGGTGATGGAACAAGGTTCCTTTCTCCAGAAAATGCTTTGCCATCAGCCTGTAGGTATCTGAACTGTTACATTGAACAGCGCAATCTCCCGAATTCAGTGCCTTAATCGTGTAGGAGTCACCTACAAGGGCGTTAAGCTCGCTGCAAAATGCAGTAAAACTTATCACATTGGGAAACAACATTCTGGGTACCTTAGAGTGAGGGCTTGGTATCGGGGCGGCGGGGGCAGATTGGTTAGCACCTGCCGGCTGTTGGTTTGGTCTCGCTTTCCTTGCGGCACGACTGAGAGCAGTATTCGACGAACAGGGCTCGTCGTCGTCACTCGAAGATAGATCGCCAAAGTCCATATCTTCTTCGTCACTTAGGGGCTGGAAACGGTTTGTTGTATTGATCACAGACTGATCAGATGCCGCCTTCTTAGCCATTTTAGAGGAGAGGGCTACGCCTGCTCTCTTTTTCATTGCTCCTTTACCTGATTTAAAAGAGACATCCTGCCAGACGGTAGCAGATTGAGGATTCGCAATTGAGCTGACGAGTGCACTACTGTGAGTCGTGCTGGCAGAAGTAGAACATACAGTGCCACTCTAAGAGGAAGTGGATATGCACGGGGACGAGATAGATGAACTTGTAGAAGTCAGAGTGTGGGTTGTGCTGCAAAAAGTATTTGAAATGCTAGTAGTGGAAAATGCTGAATTTTCACGAGGCCAGCCCTTGAGCAGTTGCTCACGAATCTCTTTTGGGTCCGCGCCAGCAATTTGCTTCATCGACTCATAGTCGATCAATTTGTGCTGTGGACCATTATTTTCCATTTTTCCTCTTGATTGTAAGTGCACTCGTTGTCGCTGTTTATTAGTCAACTGCTTTACAATAAGTCCGGATTTAACAGCCCGCCTAGAAATATGCATCTTATTTTCCAAGATCCTAGTTTTTTTTTTTTTGTGCTATTTAATTTTTCTGTTATTATAATTTTTAACAACTTAAATTAAACTTAAAATTACATGTGCTAAGCAACTTATAATACAATATAAGTATGGTGTTTGTAGTGTACAAATTTAAGCTATGACTCTGTTGGGCAAGTCGATGGGGTGCACCCCTTCTAAGACGTCTTCTTGAGCGTTGCCTGAGGAGCCTTCTAGCTAGTGCGTTTGGGTGACCACTCAAACGTTGGTGGTAGGCTGCCGATTGCCGGGCGATTATGTCGCCCACTTTATCTACATTAAGATCTTTCTCTTTCTGAGTTGTACGGACGTACCATGGGGCACCAGTGAGCATTCTTAAGGTTTTTGCCTGCAGAACTCTCACCTTGTTTAGGTGTGATTTTGCGGCGATACCGTAAACTTGAATTCCATAACGCCAGACTGGTGCAATGACGGTCTTGTAAAGCAGTACTTTATTTCTGAGAGACAGTTTGTTCTTGCAGGTTAGTAGCCAGTACAGTTTTAGGATTCTTTTTTTTTAGACAGCTAGTGACATATGAGGTGTGCGCATTGAACGTGAGCCGCCTGTCTAAAATTACACCAAGATATTTGTATTTTGAAAGGTGGGGTACAAGTTCTCCATTTAAGTAAACGCCTGGACAAATAAGTGGTCGAAGAGCATACGTAACCTCAGCGCATTTGCTGGCATTTATACCAATGTTCCAGTTCGTGGCCCACTGAGCATACCTGGTTAAATATTCTTGTAACTCATTTGTGGCGGCAAGAATACATCTGTCTTTAGATAAGATTGCCGTATCATCTGCAAATGTGGCTACAATAAAGTCCTGGCTATCAAAACCATTGGGCATGTCATGTGTGAACAGGGAGTAAAGAGTCGGGCCGAGTACACTGCCTTGGGGGACACCTGCACGAATCATCTTGACGCTTGATGTAACTCCATTTAAGACCACAGAGAACGTTCTGTCGCAAAGGTAGCTCCGAACAACCAACCAAAGCTGCGGCGGCAGAATATTTTTAAGTTTGGAAAGCAGTCCATCGTGCCAAACTCTATCAAAAGCTTGTCTAATATCAAGAAACGCTGCCACCACGTACTCCTTGGCTTCAAATCCTTCAAGGATAAAATTTACCACTCTATGTAGCTGTTCTGGAGTTCCATGAGATAAACGGAACCCAAACTGAAAAGGAGGTATACTATTCTTTACTTCATCAATTCTAAGCAACCGAGTTAGTAGACAGCTTTCGAAAAGTTTTGATATGGAGGAAAGCAAACTTATTGGCCTGTAGGAGTCTAATGCATATGGATTTTTTCCATTTTTGTAAACCATACAGATTCTGGCCTTTTTCCACTGCTTTGGGACGTATCCTAATCTCAGCACCGAATTGAAGAGGAGAACTAGGAATAACACCGCCTTAAGGGGAAACGCCTTAAGGGTGTAGTTATCAAGTCCATCTTCACCTGGAGCCTTTTTGGTTTTTAAACCATTTATGTGACAGGATACTTCCTCTGGTGTAATAGGAGCTACAGGGAGGCACAACTGACCAGGAGTGTCAAGAATGGTTTGAACCATTTGCTTGCAGCTTTCTGGTGTGGTATCAAATGGCTGAAACCGTCCTTCCAAGTCTTCAGCAAATGCTTCAGCCCGTTCACTAGGCGATCGAGCCCAAGAACCATCAACTCTCTTAATTGGGAATTCAGCTGACACCTGCCTTTTGTATCTACTCGTCAATTTCCAAAGAGAATGGTTAGCACTATCATTTGGCGATACTTTTTCAAGAAGGTTATCATTTTCCTGTTGTTTATGAAGCACCAGCAGCTTTTTCACTCTATTAGATATTCTGCAATAGACTCTATAAACCGTGCGATCACGAGTGCGACAAAACAGTCTTCTTAACCTCCTTTTAATAAGCAGCAGAGCCTTCAAAGCAGGGGGTAGAATATTTACATGCCTAATACCATGCGACGGCATTGATGCAGAAGCGTCGTGAGCAGCTGAGTGCACCTTGTTAAGAAAGATCGTGTGAGCGTCTTCGATGTCTTCTGGCAGTAAGATTTCAAGATTCAGATCCAAAGTTTTCTCCAGTTCCTGACGAAAAATCTTAATATTCGCTCCCCTTTGTAGTAATCGACTCATTTTCATAGTGATAACCGGAGCAGAGTCATATGTAACTACTAGTGGTAGATGATCCGAAGAAAGCTGATATTCTGTCCTTATCTTGAGATGTTCTTGGCGCAGACCATTGTAAGCAAATAAATCGATGTGGCTGGGTGTGCGATTTATGTCAGCAGGATAGTGAGTTGCTTGACCAGTTGCCAGAATTTGAACAGAGGAGCTTTCTACGGCGTGCTGAAGGTTGCTGCCTCTCGCATCGCCCCTAAAACTTCCCCAAAGTCTGCTTTTAGCATTAAAATCGCCGCCAATAATAAATTTACTGCCCAGATTCCTGAATAACTGGTTGAAGTCCGCTTCTGACCATGGGATCATCGGAGGAAGGTAAAGAGAAGAAATTCCCAACTCACCCGAGGCTGTGTCAATTTTAATGGAGGCCATTTGCAGTTGCGTCGTCGACACCGGGTCGCAAGGAAAATGAGATATATCCTGTTTTACTAGGATCGCCGCTCCTCCTCTAAGTCTATTGCTGGGGTGGTCTGCTTTATGAATGACGTATCCGGGGAGATAGATGTGTATATTTTCCTGGAGCCAGGACTCAGTGATAAGCATAACGTCTATGTTATGTTCGGTAAGAAACTGCTTTAGCTCCTCAACATGCCCAGAGATTCCCCGAGCATTCCATAATCCAAGGCTAAGTGTGTGTGGGTTCATTTTTTAGCGTTCAAAAGACTGAGGCACATTTGTTTAAGAAACTGGTTGGTCTCCTGCTTCTCTTTAAACATGGCTTGCAATACATCAACTTTTGCTGTGAGAGCTTCAATAGCCGCCTCCAGTCTTGAGTTTTTAACATCTGGCATTTGCTGCCAGGGTCCTTTTTCGGTTGAGTTCAAAAAAGTACCTGAGGTTGGAATATTTTTGTTCCGATCTGCACTGATGTTCTGGGCCGAAAAATTTTGCGGGGCTCCATTAAAGCGAAGCGCCTCTGCATAGGAGATATTCCCTTGTACCAATGTTGTTGGCACAAATTGTTGACCATTCGAAAATTTGGAATTTTGTTTTCTTGCATCGATTTTTGGACTCCGTTCATCCATCTTTTCTTTATACCTGCGACAATCCCTAGACCAGGCTGGATGCATTCCCCCACAATTGATACAAAGGTAGTTTTCAACTGCAGTTACCTTGCACTGCGAAGTTGGATGATCTAGAGCGCATTTTCCGCAGATGTATGGTCTCCAGCAATAGTTTTTGGTGTGCCCGAAACCTTGGCATCTGTGACAGAGAATGGCGTTTAATGATTTTTTAGGGATTTCAACCATTACTTTCTGATGTCCGATTTTAGTTAATTTAAGTGCATCTTTGTTATTCGCCGCACGATCTAATTCAACAAAGAAAAAGTTTCTGGGTATGGTTTGTTCCTTTCCGTCATTATTAATAACCTTCCGGGGGCGAGGGTTGCTTACACGACGGACGGTATGACCAGACTCAATAAACGCCTTTCTTATGCGATCTTCTGGAGTAGAACTTGCTAAATTGCGGACGATTACCCGATAAGGCTTGTCATCCTTAAGCTGATATGTGTAATGGTGCACATCTATTGTTTTAAGGTGATCCACAAGTTTACGATATGAATTAGAGTCCCCAACAAAGATTTTAACTGTGCCATTTCGGCCAATCTTGAGGTTGTAGTTGCTTGCCCCAATGACGACATCTAAGTCATTTTCCATAACGATCACATCTGTGACGTTTTCAACGTTGATAGGAGGTGGCTTATGAGAACGGTGAGTATTGCTTTGTTCTATTTCCATTTCATCCGCTAATTCATCTGCAAGCGCGATGTCAGCTTCTGTTGGATCATCATTTTCCAGCACATTTGCGAGCAACTCAAAGCGGTTTGCTGAAGTTGCCAAATTCTTAGTAGTTTGACTACCTAATGCAACTTTTTTGCTCTTTTCCGAAGAGGGACGATGGTACATTTTGCGCTTGGGACGAGGATTGGGCCACTTCATAGATTCACCAGCTATTGAAGGTGAAGAATTTGCACCAGTTACGTTAGCTGCTAAGTGGCTTATTGCTGAAGGAGTTGAAATAACAGATCCACTTAAAGAGTTTGAAACTGTACCAGTCGACAAATGAGTTGAGGTGGTAGAGGTCACAAAAGTAGAGCTGCGGTCAGTAGCAGCCTTATTGTTTTCATTGCACCCTGCATTGGACATGTTGCTTTTGGATCCTAAAGATGTCTTTAGGGCAAAATCATTTAAAAGTTGAGTCCTAAGGTCCTTTGGACTTATGCCTGCTACCGACATCATCGCATGTCTAGACAGACTGGAATCCGAGTTTGAATGTGATTTACCATCCATAGTTTGAAATCACCAGTCACTGCACTGCCCGACGGGCAAAGAATACCGCTTGGACACTCCTTTCCAATTGTTTAAGGTTGCTTAACGTTCGCCGACACTGCACGAGACAGCGTCCAAAGACTTTGAAGTGAGCAAATATTGCACAGAGAAAAGCACAAAAATTATTTATTTGTTTTTAGAAATATTTTTTGACAAAATTTTGATGTTGTATTTGTTTCAAAATTTATTTTTGAGAAAATATTTGATGTTGCCTGCCAGACGAACTGAACAGGAATCCTAGTAAAGATTAGATCCTAGCTAAGACTAGAACCTTGAGAAAGGGTAGAAGCTCAAAGCTTCACTGACGGGGAACTTTTATTAAATGTTTTGGAATGACGTGGCCGCTGAGCAGCGGAGTCCCGTTTTGGGAAAATGCACTATTAATTAAATAGGAACGCTGCACTTTCACGTTCTCACTAATAGTGACTTGATGGTCACTACACACGAATTGTGCCACTATTGTGGGCTTGTCTTTGAATGTTAGTGGCGAAAATGTAATTTTTCACGGCTGGCTTCACTAAAACACGTGCGTTGCTAACAGAGTTGCCTTTTTTTTTTTTTTTTTTTTTTTTTTTTTTTTTTTTTTTTTTTTTTAAAATTTTTTTTTTTTTTTTTTTTTTTTTTTTTTTTTTTTTTTTTTTTTTTTTTTTTTTTTTTTTTATTTTTTTTTTTTTTTTTTTTTTTTTTTTATATTTTTTTTTTTTTTTTTTTTTTTTTTTTTTTTTTTTTTTTTTTTTTTTTTTTTTTTTTTATTTTTTTTTTTTTTTTTTTTTTTTTTTTTTTTTTTTTTTTTTTTTTTTTAAATTTTTTTTTTTTTTTTTTTTTTTTTTTTTTTTTTTTTTTTTTTTTTTTTTTTTTTTTTTTTTTAAATTTTTTTTTTTTTTTTTTTCAAAAAAAATTTTTTTTTTTTTTTTTTTTTTTTTTTTCCCCCCCCCCCCCTTCTCCCCAAAAAAAAAATTTAAAAAATTTTAAAGGGTCCATTCGATACTTCAATTTTATGAAGTGCATACTTTTAATGCGCTATATTGTTTATTGCATACTTTCGATGACGAAAATTTTTCATTGCATACTTTAACCAAAAAAATTTTTAAATAAAACATTGCATACTTTAACAACAAAATTTTTTTTGTTCCATACCTTAATCAAAAGTTAATATATTTTTTTTTTTTTTTTTTTTTTTTTTTTAAGCTAACATACATAACCAAATCTTTAAAAATTAAAATATTGCATACTTTCATCAATTGAAATTTTAACGCATACCTTAAAATACATTATTCCCTCTTGTTGCCAACAGCTAAACTTGCCGATCTTTTACGATCGGTGAAAGTTTATTTGAGAGTGCCAACCATCAGCCAATGAGTTGGGCTTACAGAGAAATAAAACGCGAATACAATAGTGACGATAGTTGGGAGGCAGAATTAAATAATTCATTAGATCAGCTATCTACAAGTGCACCGGTAGACAACACCATGGAACCCGCTCAGGTCCAAGCTCTTTTTGAGCATGCCATCAAACAGGCATTGGCGTCGCAGCGATCTCAATTGCAAGCCCAGATAACCGCGTTGGCTACACAAGTGCAGAGTCTGCAGGTGGAAGCACCTCAGATCACCAATACGAAGCAATCTCTTTTGACCCCAACGTTAAATGCGACATTCCCTTGGACATAATCAAGTCTGTGCCAGATTTCACAGGCATTCAGGATGAGTATGTAGCATGGAGGCAATCAGCCATCTATGCTTACGAGCTTTTAAAGAAACATCCACAAAGCAGTACACACTACCAAGCTGTCGCCATAATCCGAAATAAGATCAGAGGTTCAGCCGGAGCCCTGCTTGTAACGCACAATACTGTGCTAAATTTCGATGCCATATTGGCCAGGCTAGACTGCACGTACTCCGATAAAACGTCTTTGCGCTTGTTGAGGCAAGGCTTAGAGATGGTTAGGCAGGGTGGTATGACCCTGATGCAGTATTACGATGAAGTTGAAAAAAAGCTAATGCTTGTAACAAACAAAATCGTAATGGCGCACGAGCGAGAAGGCGCCGATTTGCTCAACGCTGAAGTTAGAGCCGACGCTTTGCACGCCTTCATTTCAGCACAGCCCAAAGATTTACTATCTGCTCTGGCCCTGGCCAGAGAGGCGGAAGCCAGCATTGAGAGAAGCATGTTCGCTAACTCTTACGTAAAGACTATGGAGGAATGAGCCCAACTCGCTGAAAATAGCAAAAGCCTATCCAATGGCAAACCCAACAGATTCAACAAAGAGGAGCAAAATCAAGAAAGAAACCCTCATTTAGTAAAGAGGCAAAAGGGCGCTCCCCAAGTGCAGCCTCACAAAAATAGCCAAGCAGAAGCTCCGCAGCCGATGGAGGTAGATTCAACGTCTAGATTCAGGCAACGCACCGACCATAGCAAGCGACATCCTAATGAGTCTAACGCTCCAAAGCGTAGGAACTCATCTGACCGTTCAACAGGCCCAAGACATCAGCGTCTTAACAACATTGTGCAGGAGGACTCTAAAGAAGCTGTAGCAGAGTATGAAAAGGCAGCAAAGGCTGCAGTCGAGGAACTAGAAAGTGAAAATGAGTATGCACCAGGTGACGATTCAGTAAATTTTTTAGGGAACACTCCCGGCTGCCGTTCGTTCAACGACGGTTGGCTGGGAGAACTCTGAAGATGTTGATCGACACTGGCGCGGCAAAAAATTATGTGAAGCCCTTAACAGAGCTAAAGACCATAATGCCGGTCGCCAAGTCATTTTCGGTAAACTCGATTCACGGTTCTACCGAAGTTAGGCATAAATGCTTGATGAATATTTTCCGCCACACGTCCCCATTCTTCCTCCTTGACACACTCAGCTCGTTCGACGCTATTATAGGCTTCGACTTGTTAACACAGGCCGGGGTTAAGTTAAACTTAGCGAAAAACACTCTGGAGTACCAGGGTGTCTCAGAGAAACTTCAGTATCACAACTGTGCTGACGTAAACTTCACCGATGTCAATGACATTTTAGTCCCTCCCTCCGTAAAAAAGGGATTAAGGGACATGATAATCAAATATAAAAAGGCTTTTTCAAATGCAAATGAAGCTCTCCCATTTAACACCGCTGTCACTGCCACAATTCGGACAGAAGATAACGAACCGGTGTATTCCAGATACCCAAGTCTTATGGGCGTTTCTGACTTCGTTAATACAGAAGTCAAACAAATGTTGAAGGACGGCATAATCAGGCCTTCCAGGTCGCCTTACAGTAGCCCAACATGGGTGGTTGATAAAAAAGGCACTGACACCTTCGGTAACCCAAACAAAAGGTTGGTCATCGATTTCAGGAAACTGAACGAGAAAACCATACCGGACCGTTACCCTATGCCAAGTATTCCTATGATTCCAGCGAATCTAGGAAAGGCAAAATTTTTCACTACCCTCGACTTAAAATCAGGGTATCATCAAATTTACCTTGCGGACCATGACCGCGAGAAGACTGCGTTCTCGGTTAGTAGCGGCAAGTACGAGTTCTGTCGTCTACCGTTTGGCCTGAAAAATGCAGGCAGTATTTTCCAAAAGGCACTAGATGATGTCCTGAGGGAACACATTGGGAAAATATGCTTCGTCTATGTAGACGACGTCATAATATTTTCCAAAAACGAGACGGAGCATCTTCAGCACATTAATACTGTGTTAAAATGTCTAATCGACGCAAACATGCGAATGAGCCCAGAAAAGACTAGGTTTTTCAAACAGAGTATTGAATACTTGGGTTTCATAGTAACAAAAGAAGGAACAAAATCCGATCCGAAAAAGGCTAGAGCAATTCAGGAATTCCCTGAACCCAAAAACGTTTACGGCGTTAGATCTTTCCTATGATTAGCTAGTTACTACAGGGTCTTCATTAAGGACTTTGCTGCTTTTGCTCGTCCGATATCAGACATACTTAAGGGTGAGAACGGTTCAGTTAGCAAACACATGTCTAAAATAATCCCTGTTGAGAATTATGAAACTCAACGCGATGCATTTGAGCGTCTGCGTAACATTTTGGCATCAGAGGATGTCATATTAATGTATCCAGATTTTCAAAAGCCGTTTGACTTGACCACTGATGCATCAGCCAGTGGAATTGGCGCAGTTCTTTCCCAAGGTAATAGACCGATAACAATGATATCTCGTCCCTTGAAACAGGCCGAGATAAACTATGCCACTAACGAAAGAGAGTTGCTAGCCATTGTGTGGGCTTTGGGCAGATTACAGAATTTTCCGTACGGTTCAAGGGAAATCAACATTTTCACAGACCACCAGCCACTTACTTTCGCTGTTGCGGACAAAAACACAAACGCTAAGATAAAAAGATGGAAATCCTATATCGACCAACACAACGCCAAATTGTTTTACAAATCAGGCAAAGAAAATCTGGTTGCGGATGCCCTTTCCAGGCAAAAAATTAATGCTCTGCAAAATGAGCCCCAGTCGGACGCTGCAACCGTTCAAAGCGAACTCTCACTGACCTACACAGTCGAAACAACTGACAAACCACTGAACTGCTTCAGGAACCAAATCGTTCTAGAGGAGTCGCGTTTTCCACTAAAGCGCAATATGTTAATATTTCGCACCAAAACACGCCACTTAATCAGTTACAATGACAAGAGCAGCATCCTCGAAACGCTCAAGGAAGTCGTCAACACAGGGGCAAATTTTTTGATTTCATAGCTTTTTGAACCAATTTTTTTTTTTTTTTTATCTTTAAACTATAATATTCAACTAACTTATATCAAATATGTAAATTTTCAGCATAATTTTAATTTAAAAATTTAAATAAATTGTAGACGTATTTTTTTTCAATACTTTATTAGTTTTTATTGATATTTATTGCTCATCCAAAAATTCGTATTCGTCGTCCAAATCACATTCGTCCAAGTCAGACTCGTCCATATCAGAGTCATCTACTTCAGCATCGCTTCTGGGATTCAATGGCTCGCCTTCACTGGGTGTAAAAGTTGGCACTTCCAAGAGCGCTAGAACATCAGCCGAAAGATGTTTCTATTTATTTTTATTTTTTCGCTGGGTCAGACATTAGCTTGAGATTAATGGATCGCTTGTGTCCATAGATCTGTGGAAAACATATTGCATGTTGTTTTGTCTGCTATTTTTTCGCGCGTGCGTTTGTCTATCATGCTTGTAAACTTTGTTTCGAGCCTCAGATGTATTTTCACCCATGCAGCCAACTGGGAGAGTGGAGGCGGCAATAATTTTTCGATGTGTAGTTGGGCTGTTTTCTCCGAGTAAGCTTTAAATTTTTCTGTGTCGATCGCAAACTCACTGGAAATAACTATCAAAATGGTGAGGAATCTTTGAAGAAGATCGACATCTAAGTTTAAAATTGATGACAGGATTTTAGTGTCTGCAAATGCTCTTCTAGCTGTATTACCGTCGTTTGAATTTCCACTCCCATTTTGTTTTGGCTTGTCAACGTGAAGTCCCAGTTCCGACCAAAATCTATTTTGAATAGCCCGTTTACGAATGAGCATTAAATCTTTGTCATGAGACCCTCTAACTTGCCATTTTTTTAGCTCAATCCTGTATGATAAATTAAGTACAAATTCGAAGAAACGAATCCATGCATGCAGGGGACTCACACCATACTGAAGAGTTTCAGACTTATGATTAAAAGTTGTGGAATTCATATCCGATATTCTCATCAATTGTAAAGGCTTTGCTCCACATATCGGGCAAGTTTGTGTTGATTTATTGCCCGTTAGTGTATTTAAAACCTTACCATCAATTAAGGTCATATTGAGTTGATACTTTATAGTGTAATTCTGGTAGGATAATGAAACCAAGTTCTGAATTTGTTTATCTAAGTTGTCTTTTTGCTTGTTCTGCAGCCACACTTCAAGCAATTCTGCATGCTCGAACTCTAAGTTGCCTGGTGAAATTTTTATAAAGAAGACACATTGACAAACAAGACTGCATGTATAGCTAGGACAATACACGACAATATACTTACTTCTACTCCACGAACCAAAATTTATGTGAGGTTATGGTCGGCTAAAACAACACAGCACAAAAGCACATTAAACAATAAACAAAACACATCTACAAACAAAACACATATACAAACATGTAAAACAAACCTGGAGCTATGTTTTCCATAGTTATTTTTATTAATAGGCCTTTTTCTATTTATTTTATAGAGGAAATAAAAGAGAACAAAATATTGTGTAAATCTCAACCACGTGCGCACACAATAAACAGTCTATTTTCAGGGCCGAATAAAAACTACAGGGCTGTTTAAAAAAAAAAAAGAATTTCATTTCTAAGTTCATTGGAATATTTGCTATTGGAATAAAATGAGTTTTTTGCATAAATCACGATTATGATTTTTTGAATTTACGTAAAAAAAAAATGGCTTTGGGACCATAGTGCACTGTAAGAATTTTGTGCAGGACATAACAGATAAAAACGAGCAGCTAGAAATCATCACAGCTGAGCATAATCGTGCGCACAGAGCAGCACAGGAAAATATCAAACAAGTCCTTCGCAACTATTATTTTCCGAACATGAGCACTTTAGCCAAAGAAGTGGTTGCAAACTGCAGAGCTTGCACAAAGGCCAAGTATGACAGGCACCCAAGGAAACAAGAGCTCGGGGAAACTCCCAGCCCAAATTATGCTGGTGAAATGCTGCATATAGAAGTTTTCTCAACAGATAAAAAACTATTCCTGACATGTATTGACAAGTTCTCTAAGTTTGCAATCGTACAACCGATACTGTCCAGAACAATAGTCGACATCACTGGGCCCTTATTGCAGCTCGTAAACATGTTCCCCAAGATCAAGACAATATATTGCGACAATGAGGCGGCGTTCAACTCTGAGAACATCATTTCGATGCTCAGAAACAGCTACGACATTGGCGTTGTAAACGCGCCCCCGCTGCACAGCACGTCGAATGGTCAAGTTGAACGACTTCATAGCACCTTGACAGAAATCGCCAGATGTCTAAAGATAGACAAAAAAACCACTGACACTGAAGAACTTATCTTGAGGGCAACAATAGAGTATAACAAAAGTCTGCACTCGGTAACACGCGAGAAACCAATTGAGATTGTTCACGCAGAATCCAATGAACGTCATATAAATTTCAGGGAAAGACTAAAAACAGCCCAGCAGGAGAACATGAAAAGATGTAATGCTTCCAGACAAAATCGTGTTTTTGAGGTAGGAGAAAATGTATTCCAGAAAAACAACAAGAGGTTAGGAAATAAACTGACTCCCTTGTGCTCAGAGTAGAAGGTTGAAGCAGACCTGGGAACGTCCGTTCTCATTAAGGAGAGGGTGGTCCATAAGGACAACCTAAAATAAGTGCCGCCTTTATAATTAGCTATTAAGTCAATATAAGTAAGTCTAAAACTCCCCGTCTCATTTCAGGTTTGCTCTCACATTGCTGGTAATACTAGCAGCAGCTAATGCTCGGATCACATTCTGGAAGTAGACGGTGAGGTGTTGGTGTTCGAACAGCGAGACTACTTGAGACACTCAAGTAACCTCTCAGAGTTTATCAGCATGGTAGATGAGACTGAAAAATTGTTCGATTCTTTTCCGCAGTCACATATGCGCAAATTATTAGATGTCGATACAGATCACCTTAGAACCCTTTTGTCCGTTCTCAAAGTACACCATACACTAGAAGCTTAGATTTTCTAGGGACTGCCTTGAAGGTAGTTGCAGGCACACCTGATGCTTCAGATTTCTTAAAAATCAGAATCACAGAGGCTCAATTAGTGGAGTCAAATTCTTAACAAATCGCAATAAATTCCGAAACCCAAAAACAAATAAACAAACTGACGGACACGATCAATAAGATTATCAATGCTCGAATAGGCGACTTGGTTGACACTACACATTTATTCGAAACACTGTTGGCAAGAAATAGGATGTTAAACACAGAAATTCAAAATTTAGTACTCACCATAACGTTGGCAAAACCTAACATAGTAAATCCCACCATCCCTGATCATGCCGATCTAAAGTCACTTATTGAACAAGATATCCCAATAGTTAGCCTAATAGAAGCTTCTAGAGTTAGGGTCCTTCAGTCCGAGAACATTGTTCACATATTAATTGCCTACCCAAAAGTTAAGTTCAGATGCAAAAGGGTTACCGTCTATCCTGTTTCCCACCAACAAACCATCCTGCGGCTCGAAAAGGATACCTTCGCAGTCACGGGATGCACTGAAACCACGCACACACAACACCTTCTGCGAACGATCACGCCGAGAAACCTGTGCGCGTTCACTCTACGCAGGAAACACTGCAAATTGCCACACTCAACCCAGCCACCTGAGGGCGATAATGCTCGTAGATTACGGCGTCGTGATTATCAACGAACGACAGCACGCATCCGAACAGCCGATGGCTCAGACGTAACCGTAACAGGAACATTCCTAGTAACGTTAGAACGGTCTGCAATTGTCAACGGCACCGAGTTTGTAAATTTGCGCAAGGCGCTAAGCAAGCAACCTGGCATTGTAAGGTCACCGCTTCTAAACATCGTCGTACATGACCCAATATTGAGCATACCTCTTCTACACCGAATGAATATCAACAACTTGCGGTCCATTCAAGACTTCAAGGAAGAGGTTGATGCAGCTGGCTCGCCCAAAATCTGGTTCGCGGTTGGTGCAGTCCTGAACGTTGGACTAATTGCCTCATTCATCATTTTTCTGGCATTAAGGAGAAAACGAGCTTCGCTGAGGATACAAAAGGTGATGGCCAATTTTAATATGGCCGAGGACGGTCATCATCCTGAGGGGGGATAGTTAACAATCAAGTATCACACACACACATTATTGTAACCACACATACTTCGCACACACATGCTATTGCATTAAGTTACTAAGTAGCTTTGTATAAACAATGCTGGCGCGCCTTAACTGAGTTCAGCGCTCTGCGCTAAGAACGGCAGCAGCGGTAAGCGGACACTTCATATTCAAAGTGTTGCGCTGTTCTGCATAGAATGCTGAGTCGGCTTGCCGATTGTAGCTTGTGGCGTGATGCATTGTAGTCTTATGATCAATTTTGTAGTTTGGCATTCAGTCTTTGTTCTGAAGCGCATCTAATCAAACGCATGATTAAACAACTCCGGCACAAGCCGTAAATAACATAACCACTTGATTTATTATTGCTTAGACCAAGTTTAGCTTTCCACCCTAACTAGCTGATATCATCTCTCTCTGGACAACTGCTGTAGTCAACGATCATTGTTTGTGTATATTTGTTTTGTAAGCATTCAGTACATAAACTGACTGCTAAAAAGGCGTCGCATCTAGCACTTGTAACTAGGTGGACTACGGAGGGGGAATTCCTTGATGATGAGTAAAATACTTGGTTTGTTGGTACAAAGTAAAGAACTGATCTTTTATTCATGAAAGTAACAATATTTATAGGAAAAAATAGCTTAGTTTGCATAAGTGTAATATCAATATAAAATGGGTTATTGTAAACGCAGCAATTGCTTGCCAATGCAGAATTGCATATTGGCAATTTCCGCGTTGACTGACCGCTGTTTTGGTAACTAGTTATATGTGTCGGTTTCGCTGTGATCAGCAGTTTTTTGTAGTGAAGACAATAATACGTATGGTGTTGCATTTAATTGACCTCGTTAAATTATAATTGTCTGTCATATACTGTGTGTGCTGTAACTTAAATGTATATATAAAAACATAGGTCAGTATTTGACATAGATAAATTGTGCTTATTGTTGTGTGTCATTTATGTGGGTTGTGACTTATACGACTAAACAATCATCCTGGTCAACAATTGCTGCTTCGCGGGAAAACGCGACGCACAGAAGATTACGACTTAAAACTCTGATCAACAATTGCTGCTTCGCGGGACAACGCTACGCACAGAAGTATATAATTTAATATTTTGCACATGAATATAAATATTTTATGGTAATTAATATTTTATATAATAAGTATACCATGGAGAAATACCTTACAAGCAGTGCTGCCAGAATCTCTGAGGCAAAAATTGCTAGATTTGGGAAAAAAAGTTGCTAAAATTTGCAAAAAATTTTGTAAAGTTTAAAAAAAGATTGCTAAGCCTTTAAAATGTTCATTTTCAACATATAACATATGTATTTTCAGGAACATAGAAATAAAAATTGAAAACACTTGAATTAAAAAAAAAAAATTTAAGTTATTTATTTGTTTATTGTCAACTAAGATCAGCTGACATAAAATCCAAATTAATTTAAATTTCAATAAAATTAAAGATTGAAATTAAAAATTAATTAAAATAAAATTATAAATAAATCTGAAAGTAAATTTAGGTAAACAATTTATAAAGTTAACGTTAAAGCTCTGGGAAATTCAATAAAAAATTTAGTAGTCCAACATTTGTTGCGTGGATTGGGAAAACCCCAGAAAAACTCAATCAGACCAGCGTTAGATTAATATTTAGTGGCTACGATTAGATAAAGAAATAAGGATCGATCGTTTTAGTACTGGAATTGAGGTCTCCAAGCAGATAAGAGAATAAAGCTTGTTATAGTCACAACATAAAACACGAAATGGTTCATGTATCAAATAGTTGCTCGAGCAACGATCAAGGCTTAGAGGTAAAAAGTTACGTGAAGATCTAATTGGGACATTAAATATAATTCGACTCAATAGAACTGATGAGTCGATTTCACCATTATGTAGGTTGGTAATAAATATTACTCCATGCATAGTTCTACGGTTTAACAAGGAGGGAAGATTAATCAAAAGGAGTCTACTTGAATACGGGGGTAAGTCTACTCCAGGAACCCAGTTAAAGCTTCTAAGGGCAAATAGAAGACATTTCTTCTGCACAGATTCAATTCTGTCCTGGTGAATCGAGTATTGTGGGAACCACACACAAGATCCATACTCCAGGATGGGACGAACTAAGGATGTATAAAGCGTTTTAATGGTGTAAGGATCGTTAAACTCTGGGAAGTTCAACAATTAAATAAGTGGTCCAACATTTGTTGCGTGGATTACGGAAAACCCAGAAAAACCCAATCAGACCAGCGTTAGATTAGTAGTTAGTGGTTACGATTACATAAACAAAAAAGCATCGATCGTTTTAGTACTGGAATTGAGGTCTCCAAGGAGACAAGAGAATAAAATTTGTTATAGTCACAACATATAACACGAAATGGTTCATGAATTAAATAGTTGCTCAAGCAACGATCAAGGCTAAGGGGTAAAAAGTTACGTGAAGATCTAATTGGGACATTAAATTTAATTCGACTTAAAAGAACTGATGAGTCGATTTCACCATAAAGTAGGTTAGTAATAAAAAATACTCCATGCCTGGTTCTACGGTTTAACAGTGAGGGAAGATTTATTAAAAGGAGTCTACTTGAATATGGGGGTAAGTCTACTCCAGGAACCCAGTTAAAGCTTCTAAGGGCAAATAGAAGAAATTTCTTCTGCACAGATTCAATTCTGTCCTGGTGAATCGAGTATTGTGGGGACCCGCAGAAGATCCATACTCCAGGATGGGACGTACTAGGGATGTATAAAGCGTTTTAGTGGTGTAGGGATCGTTAAACTCTTTCAACCACCGCTTGATGAAGCCAATGACATTAATGGCCTTATTGACCATAGACGAAATATGAAAGTCAAACTGTTATTTAGGATCAAGAATAATACCTAAATCTTTTATTTCAAACACGCGGTCAAGTGGGGAATCATCAAGCAAGTAGTGAGCAGTATGAAGGGTACTTCTACAAAAAGACATTACTTTACATTTAGAACAATTTAAATTGAGTAAGTTAAAACGACACCAGGCCGATAATGCACCCAAATCCGACTGTAGCAAGTTACAAAAAGAAGCATCATTAAAGGTGAAACATAGCTTCACATCATCAGCAAACATATATACATAGGAGTTAATAATAACAGATGGAAGGTCGTTAATAAACAGATTAAATAGCAAAGGTCCAAGATTACTCCCCTGGGGAACACCAGAGGTAACAAAAATAGGTTGAGATACAAATGTTTTAAAACTACATTTTGTGTTCGACCACACAAGTTCTACGAAAGCCACGACAAGAGTTTAGCTGGAAACCCAATAATATTTAATTTTTGAAGCAACAGAGAATGACTTATAGAATCAAATGCCTTACTAATATCGGTGTAAACAACGTCAGTTTGCATTTTTTCCTGAAACCCTTTGATAACAAGCGAAGTGAATTCAAGAAAGTTAGTGGTAGTAGATCTACGCCTAACAAAACCGTGTTGATGAGGCGATATAATTGAACCACATGTGTGTTGCAGTTGAGAACATATAATTTTTTCAAAGACTTTAGGAATTGCAGACAACTTGGATATACAGCAAACGCTCGATAACGTGACCTAATTAAAACCAAGGCACTTCAAGTTGACGAAAGTGTTCACGTTTCCGAATGCCAAAATGTACACATATTTACTCATTAAAACTCACATTTTATTGTTTTTTTTATATTCATTTTTGCGTAATAGATAGGAAGTTAAATGATAATTTGAGAGAACTTTTAATTCAAGAAAAGCAGTAATTTTTTTGTGTTTTTTGTTTTGTCTAATATTTTAAGCACGTTTTATACTAGTCAATGCACAAAAAATGTGGTTCACGTTTTGATGAGTTCATTTAGACCTATCACGCTATCGAGCGTTTGCTGTAACCCTATAATTTTTAACGTTAGACTTAGAAGAATTTTTATGGAGTGGAATGATAAAAGATTCCTTCCATATATCAGGAAACACAGTTGAGTCAACAGACAAGTTAAATAGTTTATTTAAGGGCTTACAAAGAGAATCCGCACAGTATCTAAGAATACAGCCTGGCACTCCATCAGGACCAGGCAAGTAGCCAGGTTTGATAGAGTGAAATTCACTCAGGAGCGTAGACTCAGTAATTACTGGGACATATATGCAACTTGACGGATAGGAATTACTGCAATTATATAAACTCGTTGAGTATACTGATTGAAAATACTCGGCAAATAGATCGGCTACTGCCGGATCAGAACTTGATTTTGTATTATCAAGGTATACTGAGGATGGCAAGCAAGAAGACTTACGTTTAGAGCTAACAAATTTATAAAACTGTTTAGGGTCACGTGAAAAGTTTAGTCTACAACGATTAAGATAATTATTATTACAAGATGTGTTAACAGAAAGAAAACTAGATTAAGCTACTAAATACGAAGATAAATCTAAAGTCGTTACCGATTTTTTAAATTTTTTATATAATCTTGTCTTCACGTTTTTCAATTTCGATAGTGCCCTCGTAAACCAAGGTGGTTTATTATCACTTGAAGAACAAGTGAGGGGAACACAAATATCCAAAAGCGAATTCAAGGTCCTATAAAATAAGGTAATGGCAGTTTCTATATCACTACAAGAATAAAGACGAGACCAATTAATATGTTGAAGAAGATAATTTAATTTATTAAAGTTAGTTTTACGAAAGCAACGGGTTTTTAAAGTATTATTAGATACTGAACTAGGGTTAAGAATTTCGATGGATAGTTTTAAGGTTGGATGATAGGTATCTTCCGGAAGCATAAAGATAAAATCATCAGAAGTGACTGGTAATACCGCCGAAGATGTGTCATTCAAAGACCATACAACATGTGGCAGATTAAAATCACCAACCACTATCAGAATATCCATATCTGTCAACAATGACGAAACAAGTTGCAGGGCACAAAGATGGGATGAGTAAATGTTAGTATCAGAATGTGGAGGAATATAAGAACAAGTAACGTAAAGTGAACGGCCATTTAGTAATATTTTAACACATAAAAACTCTATTTGAAGGAAAAACGGAATAATCAGAAATATCGGGTTTTAACCAGGTTTCCGTGAGTGCAACTATATGTGAATCAAATGAAAAGCTGTTAACATATAATTTACAAAGCTTAGTGTTAAGGCCTCTAACATTTTGATAGGCCAAACTAAGTAGTTTTATTAGTTTTTTGCCACCGAGGTGGAGGCAACTGGGTGGCTAACAGGCGGTGCACTACTAATCCTAATACCCTTATTATTATTAATTCGCCTATTCTTATACTCCTTTACAACAAGCTGCTGCGGCCAGAACTTTTCCGAACAAATTGTCGAAAAAAGTTCAGGCGGCACGCTCAACTTGAAAGAAGATATGTATACTTACATGAACAATTAAATTAACATTTAGCTACAGAATACTTAAAATATCATCCTTATTATTTCCAGTAATCGAAATGCATGCTTAAGCATTATGCATCAACGTCTATAGCCATACGTTGCTTAAGTGATTTGTCTCTTCTTCTTCTTTCTTTTTGCCAACCATTGTTGCCACATGTGCTTTTTTTATTCCATTAAAAAATAAATGCTAACATTTTATGTAATACTAGTAAGTGGCCCGCTATTTTTACTTCGCTGCGCGGATAGTTTATATAAATTTTAGAAACAGAAGATAGATACAAAATAAATAAATTAGAAAATATTTCACAAAATATTTAAGCAAAGTATTTAATACAGTAGACGCTCGGAAATTAGAACCAGTTGGTTCCTGGGGCAATTCTAATTTCTGAATTATTCTAATTTCTGGACGTTTTTTTGCATACAAAAGTGTACAAAATTGTAGTGCATTTAGTGTAAAAATCTGCGATAAAACTATTTTTTTATCAATTCTAATAATAATAACAAGAAAACAAAAGTTATAAGATATTTTTTTTAAAAATATATGTATGTACATTAAATCAAAAATAGATGGAACATAAATGTTCACTGAAATTCCATAAATATATGAATGAATGGCGTGATTGAAGCTTCATTACTAGAGAGAATCTCGACACAAATTTTTAAAAAACGGATACCGTGTCGCATTTTGAATTTGGTAAACCATCCATCACTTGGACTAAATGACTTTGTGATGATTTTTTCTTTGACTGAAGATGGTGTCACATTAAAATCTTGGGCTAGCAGCTTCCCTTGTACGCTTTCCTCAACCTTTTCTAAGAGTTTAAATTTTAGTTTCCACCGATTAAGTATTTTTCTTACGTTTATTTAACATTTTTCGGGACATATTTTTACTTTTAAGCAAACGCTGCCTAAATATGTGCACTTGTATCAAATTTCACCCAGAAATAAGCTAAGAATGAATACGATTGCGACGAAACAACAACTTAGAACGAATAACATACATAAAATAGGGACTCCCCTTTTTATACCCTTAACCCATAAAATGGGTAAATAAGGGAATAATGGTTTTGTGCAAAAGTATGTGACAGGCAGAAGGAAGCATCTCCGACCCCATAAAGTATATATATTCTTGATCAGCATCAATAGCCGAATCGATTTAGCCATGTCCGTCTGTCCGTCCGTCTGTCCGTCTGTATGAACGCGTGGATCTCAGAGACTACAAGAGCTAGAGACTTCAGATTTGGGATATAAGTTCTCCTATACCATGAGCAGAACAAGTTTGATTCAAATTATCGATAACTATTCTGGTTTCCGATATACACATGGAATCGATAACAAAAAATATCGAATTTGGAAAATGTAAAAATGAGGGTTGAAAGAATGGGTAACAATAGATCTTTTCTGAAAATTTCGTCCAAATCGGTTAAGAAACACCGGAGATATCGAGCTTAATCGATTGAAGTTAAGTCAGTATACCAAAGTCTTATATAAATTTAATTTATTTTTTGCAACTGGGTTCAGGGTATCTTCTAGTCGGGCTTTCCCGACTCCTTCTTACTTGTTATTATTATTTTGCTTTAGCAAAATCAAACGAAATTGAAGAGTTTCTGTGCTAAAAAAAAGGGGAAAACAAATTACGCTCTGAAATTAGAATTTTCAATTCTAATTTTAGAGCGTGTAATGTATTGAAAACACTGATTCTAATTTCTGGACAATTCCAATTTCCGAAGGTTCTAATTTGTGAGCGTCTCTTTTCCACGCCACCATTGAGGTAGAGAATATTGTGGTTTCCCCAGTAGGCCTTTCCACTTATTGAATTTAATTTGCAATTATTAACAACTTTAAGAGCTTATTTATAAACGACATTGGTTGTTTTTCCGTCAGGAGCTAATACAAATAAACTTTTTTGTGAACTGACTCTTGAGCAGGCTACATAAAATTGGCCATGAGAAAAACAATCGTGTCTTAAGTCTAGTCCGGCTAATTTAAGAGTTTGTCCCTGTGATTTATTAATTGTTAAGGCAAAGCAAACTTTTAAAGGAAATTGAATTGGCAATTCAGAATCAGAAGGTATTAATGGAATTCTCGGTATAAAAACCGTTTCCCCTATACCATTGCCAGTAAAGATAATTGCTTCGACAACATTCTTATGAAGGACTTTAACTTGCAATCTTGTACCATTGCACAGTTTTGGCGGTTTCAAGTTGCGAATCAACAT
This sequence comes from Scaptomyza montana, assembly GCA_018904305.1. Taxonomy (NCBI): domain Eukaryota; kingdom Metazoa; phylum Arthropoda; class Insecta; order Diptera; family Drosophilidae; genus Scaptomyza; species Scaptomyza montana. Next base: position 93,529 of record JAEIGR010000072.1, on the reverse strand, counting down.
TACAGGTGAACCAATCTTTAAAGTTAATTTATGTTGGGGCAGGCCAGCCGGATTTAATGAATTAAGAAAATCGACGGGGTAATGAACTGCATCTTCGATTTCAGTCACAGAATCAATAGAGTTATATGTCATTTCTTCACTTTGAAATGATTTTAATAAAAACTCGTTTATTTCCAATGCATTGTCATTTCTCGCAGTCAAAATAGCACGTTCTGAAAACCATCCGATGCTATCACCTTTTAAGTGCACTCGCATATTCTTCGTTAATGAAATTTTCTGTATTTTGGGCCACAAAATTGAAGACTTTAAGCACGCATTTATTTCATCTGCTCTTGTTCCTCTGGAGATCACTGGGAGAGTTTGTCGAAAATCACCAGCTAAGAGAACAGTGCCACCCATTAAGTATTCACTATCTCGAATGTCTTTCGAAGATCGATCTACAGCTTCAAAAGCTACTTCATGGCCCATAGTACACTCATCCCAAACAATAAGCTTGCAATCTTTGAGCATAGCAGCAATATTAGATTGCTTTGAAATTGAGCAATGTGGTGTTTCTAAATGAATCAAATTAAATGGAATCTTAAGTGTAGAATGCGCTGTGCGACCACCATTAAGTAAAGTGGCTGCGATACCGGAAGAAGCAACGGCCAATGCAATTTTTTTACTTTGCCGTACCTTTGCCAATAATAAATTTAAAAGATACGTTTTACCTGTTCCACCAGGTGCATCTAAAAAATAGATTTCTCCTTTTTCTGCTTCAACGCTATGTAGTATCTTTTCGTATACTTGTTTTTGCTCAGCAGTAAGGAGTAGCTCGTTATTAACAAACAAATTATCGCAATTTTCATAATTTGTTTCTCTCCGATATTCAATATTTGGAACAATTTCCTCGGATCTAATTGGTAGTGGAAGTCCATAGTAAGTCAAGTTTTGACCACCAATAGACAGTACAATATCTTCAATGCAGAGCTGCAAACCGGTCCGGAACCGAACCCTGTGGAACCAGTTCTCTGCGGGTTCTTTGGTATGTGGAACCGAACCCTGAACCGAACCCAAGCAATGTATTGGAACCGTGAACCGAACCGGTTCCATTTTTGTCCACCGGTTCCAAATACAAAGTACATGCATTTTGCATACAGGCTGTGCGCGCCCGGCATGAAAATTACATACATTTGTTACCAAATGTGACGATCTGTTTCAGCTTGTGCGTCAGCCTGTCGCCACAAAAAATAAACCCGGCACGCTGTACAGAACTGAGTTAGCTATGAGTGCATATATTGAATGTATCACATACATACATATGAATGTACATATATTTATGCTCACTTTTCCAATGCGTTTTGATCTTATACTTATGTACATGTTGTTATGTATATGTTGTTGTGGTTTGCTCGCAGTCGATGCATAAGTCGGCATTAAGGCGGCACAAAATTGGTCATCTACTGCGGCGACACCAGCGACGACACCGTTCGCGTTGTTCTATTGGTTGAAAATTAAAAAGCAACGGCATTTAAAAAATGAGCAAAGCGTGTGTTCTTTTTATGGTTGCCAAAAATCGTAAAATTTACTTGTTTTGTGTATCATTTGTATGGCTCAAATTTATATAAGAAAAACGTCATACGGTGGCAACTCTTCGAAAGGCACCCGTGACGTTGTAACGGAACGGCATGCGCAAGTCGCGATCTGCTTTGTATTATTTTTGGCATTAGAGAATCTAACGATGTTTGACAATAACTTCAATACAAGAGTTTTTTGAGTATAACGCTCAGACCAAAATAATAATCATTTAATGAAAACGTTTTCATTAATAGTCAACAAATGTCTTTTAATTTTTTTAAATCGATGAACCCGGGTTTGGAATCGAAACCGAGGTTCCAAAATATTCAGAACCCGGTTTTGGAACCTCTGCGAATTTTCAACCTAGGGTTCGGAACCCGAACCGAACCCTTGCCGTTTTTTCAGGGGTTTGCAGCTCTGCTTCAATGTAAATAAGACATTTATTTAATACATTATTCACAATACTTTCATCAATATTTCTGTCTTGTGAAAAATGAAAGGCTCTTAAAATATCTTCTGAGAAACTCTCTTTATAAGTATTCCAAAGTTTAAGAGCATCTGAAGTTTGACAAAATACTAATATTATTGCAAAAAGTTCTCTCAGTTTTGTAGGATTTTGACATATGACAGCTTCGGCTATAGTTGAATCCCAGTGCTTATCATCTTCTAGTAATCCTAGAGCTTTACACGCCAATTGAAATGATGCGTATGCTATACCATTAACGGTTTTTAAATTTAAAAATTAGGTTGGGCCCCTTACAAAATGCAATAAAAGTCTTAAATAAAAACATTCTGTATTATTGGGATGAATAGTGTAAACTCTTCCCAAAGCTGAATCTCTTTTAACTCCAGGAAAATTTGGCACATCATGCCCTCGTTTTCTTCTTTGAAATTCTTTATTGTTCCATGTAAAATACGATGGAACTTCACAATATAGAAGCGTTCTTGCAAACTCATCACGTGTGCATAGCTCAAAGAAGGCTAGCAAAGTGGTTTTGGGTGTAGTGCTTAATTTGTCAAGTAATTGTTGCGGATTATTGGGGTTAAAATATATCCGTTGACCATTTTCTAAATGAACAGCTAAGTGTGTAATAGCCGGAAAACGTTCATGTATGGGAAATGCAAGGGATCTCCATACCGCTTCTGAGCTACTTATATAACGGCCACTTTCGTACATATTAATTTCATTACGTTGGTCTTCAAGAGTAAATGATGCTTGATCACTGCCCTTGTTAACATATTTACAAATGTATTTAATAGACTTTACAGAACTACAATACTCAACATTTATGTGAGCTTCAAATGTTCTCAATAGTACACAGTTATTAGGCACAACCCAACGATTATCTATGCAATTACCATTTATATTAATTGCATTACCACCATCTTCTATCGCTCTTCTACGGTATAGAGGGTAACTATCTTTTCCAGTCACAGTTTCTTTAAGTAATTCTCGAGGAAACCTTTTGGTACATTTTCCATTTTTCATGCATGGCGATTTATTATTAAATGCACCGCAAGGACCATGAATCATATCTGACTTAACACTGTTAAATAACAAAGGATCCTCATCTGCGTTTGGTATTTCGGCACAGATAATTTTATCGATTTTATCTGGTCTTATTTTATTTTCTACCCAAAGTAGAATATGTATATGTGGTAAACCGCGCTTTTGCCATTCCACAGAGTACATGAAACATTGCACGCTTCCAAACAAAGAACCTTTTGTCAATAGTGACATTAAAGCTTTAACTTTTAAATGAAAAACTCGAGCTATAATATTGTGACGATCTTGCCGGTTTTGACCCGGTAATAAAACACTTTTTATGTCATACCATTGTGGATTGCATGTGAATGTTATGCAAAGATCTGGTCGCCCATAATGGCGAACATATGTCATAGCATCTTGAGTCTTTTCATGCATATATCGTGCAGAGCTTGTAAAAGAAGATGGTAAAATTACCATCTGACCCAGTTGAGCTGCGACAACATCTTGTTGGCCTATTGCATCTTGTAGATGTATATAGCTTTCTGTTTCAATTTTAGCATACATATCAACCAAAAACTGACTATAAAGGGAACGACAATAAATTAAATGATTTATCTCAAATTGACGAATCATTATTTTATAGCTGCAAAAGCTCAACGCAGATATTATTTTTTTTTGGTTCCTCCTTTTTTAATAATGGATTCCATTGTGGTATATCCACTGATTAGCCATCTTCGCCATAAGGAAATAGCAAAGGGTACTGTAAGGCATCGTATGATCGATGCACCTCACTTATACGATGTAATTTATTATTATGGCTTTCAATTATAATATCGCGCTTTTCAAATTGCTGACCAACAATAACTAAAGCTACTTCGCTTGATTGAGGTGCATTGTAAAGCCCTTTGTGAGCACCAGCGGGTCTTCGATCAGCATGTATAATCAATTTATAGTCTTTGTTACTTGTTGGTATTTTATTGAGAGCCATTTTTAGATCTTTAACATAACGATTATGATGATGAAACATACATTGAAGATCCTTTACTACGCTACAATCAACATTTGAAATATTTTTGCAACGTTGTTGAGCTTCCTTTTCATCATCACCAACAAAATAAATTTGAAGAAACTGCATTTCTTCATTTGGCAAAGGTCGGACACTACCAATTAAGTGATACACTTGTCCTTGGACTTTAAAGGTTGACCAACTTTCATTTATAATTTTTGTACTTCCAAAAGAAGTCATTTGAAAGCAGCCGTTATAGTTTCTTATACGATCAATGAAATGATCATGCTTGGGATGTCCACCAATTATTAAGCTTTTAAGTGGATCTGGCAAACTTTCATTTTGTGAAAGTTTAACTTTTCCTGCCGTGCAACAGATACCCAGGGGCTCATTTTTCCATTTTGAAGCATTACAATGTTTGCATATCAAATTCATAATACCAAGTTGAGTAATTTTATCTGACTTGTAAGCTATTTCAAAATCATAGTTTAAGCCAGACATGGCTTTAACACTCCATGCACGCAAACGCCTTTCTTGACGTGCATCAGGATTATTAGCCTGATGTCTTCTCACTGCAACTCTATGAGCTTCAGGATTATTAGCCAAATCTCTTCTCACTACAACTCTAATAACATCAGGATTATCAAAACGATATCTTTTTGATGATTCTATGCGCTTACCCCTATTGATATCACTATTTTTTTCAAATGAACGTTTTTTTTTACCGTTTTACTGTTTTGCCGGTGAGTCGACTACGTCTTTTAACAGGATTTTTAACATTTTCAGTTATACATTCACTTGACGTATCAGAATCTTGAGTTAATACTTCCTCTAAAGGAATATAAACATCAAAATGTCCATTCATTAATGGACCGGTAAAACGCAATCTTTTTACAGGATGCATATTATTTCCGAATGCTTGTAATAAATTTCCATTCTGAAAAAACTTACATTTTGAAAATTTAAATTTACAGCATAAAATTTGATCCAAATCGGTTAAGAAACACAGGAGATATTTTATATTAAAGTTAAAGTCAAGAAAAACTCACTTCTGCAAGTCATTTTAATACACGGGTTCAGGGTATCTTTTAGTCGGGATTTCTCGACTTAAACCTTCTTACTTGTTTTCAGATTTGCTCATTCTAGTGTTGTGCTGACAGTCGGCAATTCAACACCTGCATCATGAATTGAGCGCTGTTGGTCCCAATACCAAAGAGGCAGCTTAAAACTTGAACACGCTCGCGCATCGCTCTTCATGTTCGGCGCTAGATGACAAATTATTTTTAAATCTCGCTCCCATCATGCGCCTTCGTTGTTGGCTATTTCGGCTAACTCTCTTATGTATGCGCGCGCTCTGCAAGTCAAACAAAGAGCGTAGTATCGCTACCTTCTTCGCACGCACTGAATCAATGCAAAACATATCTAAGAGGCTGCAGTTAAGTGAATTGTATATTGCCTTTAGCTTTAATTTAGTGTGTGCGGAGGAGGTAGGGTTATTAAACTTTATGATTGACATGCAAAGCGCGCACATAAGATAGAGAGTGAACGTAAATGAGCAACAACAAAGGAGCATGATCAGAGCGAGATTTAAAATTATTTGATTATCATTATGTGCAACCGCCCTTATTTGACCTTGCTTTCGAAATTGCATATCAATAATATCAATCAATAATGTTAGTGTGATACGTTTTGTCTAAGTTATATAAGCAGCAAGCAGGCGAATCCACCCCCATAACATATTCTGGTGTGGGAAATTTTTCTAGACGCACTAAGTTTTGTTATGTTGTTGTTGTTTTTTTTTTTAAATCAATGACACTAACAAAAAGAAGCAGTGCGGGCCCAACAACAACACTTACAACAACAACAAACGCTACTTGGGTCGTAAATCAATTGTCAAAGGCACACAAATTTGAAAAAAAAAAATGTGCACTGTGCGAAGTGATACATGTACATAAAATTATGAAAATTATTTTCAAGCGCATTGTTCACTTAATTGTGTATGCACATATTCATTAAGAAGCAGAAATCCGTTTCTTTTTTGCAAGTGTCGAACCTTATTTTATGACTTTGCTTGTGCGACGCGAAGGCGTCACTGCGCATTTGTTTTGTTTTTGTATTCTCGCTCGCGATCAAACCCTCAGCTTGTGCGACAATCAGGCGACAGTAGTGGAATGGGTACTTGTTGTAATTGTAATTTGTTTTTTAAAATGGGTAAAAAGTGCTCCAAATCGTATGGGAGGTACTTGAAGGAGTTGTCCAAATAAAAATTCCCTTCTTAGTGCTCACCTCCTACCTGCATGGAAAATTGTGTGAAAATTTCAGCCTTCTAGCTCTTTTCGTTTAGGCTGTGGCTGATCCATTTTAACGCGGACGAACTCTTTTATATATATAGATTATGTTTAAAATAAAGACAACACGTGTTTCATATATCTAGTATATTATATCAATGTGTTTATAAACAATAAAATGAATATTTAACAATTTTTTAAATATTTTCCATACAATAAAAAGACTTCGACAACTCTATTCCCAATGCATTGCTGCATGGTTTAAATTCAGTGAAACTATGCATGCGGCACTCATGCATTCGTTAAAAAATAAAACTGAACGAACCCTTGCATAAGCATCGTTTGGGCGGATACACGACGTAGCATATGTTGAAACTTTCCGTGCAGCGGCTCTGCATGCACGAATGCATCGTTTGGCTGGGCCTATAGTAGTTTGTGCAGTCGATGACAAAAAGGTATACAAAATGCATGAATCCAAAACAAAAATCTTAAAATTGGTAGTTTTATAATAAAGTTGCTAAAATTGCTAAAAAATAATTGCTAGATTTGTGGCTAATAGCATTTTTAAAAGAAAATTTGCAAATTTTTTGAAAAGTTGCCAGATCTAGCAACTAAATTGCTAAACTGGCAGCACTGGTTGGGCCCATGATGAAACTATAGGCCCAACCAAACGATGCTTACGTGCATGCAGAGCCGCTGCACGCAAAGTTTCAACATATGCTACGTCGTGTATCCGCCCAAACGATGCTTATGCACGGGTTCGTTCAGTTTTATTTTTTAACGAATGCATAAGCGCCGCATGCATAGTTTCACTGAATTGAAATCATGCAGCAATGCATTGGGCATAGAGTTGTCGCAGTCTTTTTATTGTATGGAAAATATTTAAAAAAAATTAATAAATCTTCATTTTATTGTTTATAAACACATTGATATAATATACTCGATATATGAAACATGTGTTGTCTTTATTAATAGCTTTTTATTAGCTTCACTTGAGGCGGTGTATGTAACTCAAAAAAAAAGTATAAATTGGGTTTCAAAGGCTCATCTGGTACACTCTAAAGATGCAAAAACATCGATGTCAACATCGATTATATCGATGTTTTCCAAGTTGTTCGATGCATCGATGCATTATTTTCAACATCGATGTTTCATTGTATAGTGAAGCTTCAGATTGCGAGTGCGTAATTTAAAATAAATAGTTTATTTTGTTACATAAATTCGTTGTTTTAATAGTTTCTTATAGCCATACGTTAATATATAAATAGTGGCGGTTCCTCTTAATAAAGTGGAAAAGTTTTTGTGCATACTTATGCGTTCCAGCTGGCTTGACAGAGTCTGAGCGTACTTTCAGCAAGGCTGGAGAAATCATTTCCCAAAAACGTGCGGCAACAAAAGCGGTCAACATGTTACTATTTTTACAAATAAAATCAATGGATCTTTCATAGATCTCGTATCTAGATCTAGAAAGATCAAGATGTTATTAGTTTTAAGTTTAAAACAGGAAAAAAGCTTTAAAATTGTGAAGTTAAGAAAACTGAATGATTAATTTTTATTATTTTTGTTTTGTATAATTTTCTTTATTAATACTAAATTTTTGTGTTAAATTAGTAGTGAGGTGATAAAACGGAGAGATTATTACTGTTAGTTTAATTATAAAAAGAAAATAGGACATAAACTAACATAAAACAGTCGGTTTCAATTAAAGAATGAAAATTTTTAATTATTTGAACAAAAACATTGAAAACATCGATTTTTCAAAACATCGGTGACGAAAACATCGATGTTCTGACCATCGATGTTTTTGCAGCTCTAGTACACTCTCATATAGTCTAGTGCAGTGATGGGCAGACGTCGACGTCCATATTATTTCTAACTCACACGAGGCAGCGCGCTGGCTGCTATTTTTAGAACACGATTGTTCGTTCGTCGTCGGTTGTCGTGCCGAAGCGTGCATTAGATTTAACATTTGGGGTGTTCAACAGCTCCGTTTCATCGTTTCATGTTTCAAAGTTGAAACGATTAACTCGTGAACGGCATTTTGGGTGTCAATGCGTTTCAAGTTTGTGCAGTCAGCTGTTGTTTGTTTACATTTCTTATTCTTCAATTTTTGTCACTGTTGCTGTTTACCGCGGTTATACTTTATTTAGAAAAAAATCCTTTTTAAAAGTGCTAAAGATATGCTATGCGATGCTTTAGCAAAGCAAGTTATTAGAGAAATAGAGGATATTGAAGGTGAGAAGAGCTCGTTGTTTGAATAAGTTGCTCAATTACATGCTTTTAAAATTTGGCGGCCATTAATCATATGTGTTCATACTTTTTTGCACAAAACTACACCAAATATACTAAAAAGTACTGAACATCGATAGCATATATCGACTAAATATCGTGCTCTTCTCATCTTTACTTTGTTGAAACTTGAAACACTTTTTGTATACATAGGCTGGGGTGTTTCAACGTTTCAAGAAATTTTCTATGTATGTTGTTGTTGCGAGACGTTTCAACTTTGAAACTTGAAACGATGAAACGAGCTGTTGAACACCCCAATTGTACTTTTAGTTGAAGGCGAACTATTGACAAGCAAGCACCACGCAGCGCATTAGCAAAAAACAAATTTTTTACAGTTCGCTCCAAAATGTTTATGCCCGAATGGGAGAATGAATTTTTCTTTATAGAAAATGAGGATGGCAAAGCGCAATGCTAGATTTGCAATAACATTGTTGTCGCAATGTTAAATATTTTTCAAATGGCATTATTTATTAATAAATAATAAGCACAATGAGTGAACGTTAACTTGCAGCGTGCACTGTATTGATTACACTTCGTTTTTTCGCTGCAGCGCACGCAAATTGTGCTTGTACCGTGTGAAGTTTTGACAATATTTGTGTGTGCCCATCACTAGTCCCGTGGTAAGAGTGCCAGACTCTCAACCGGTAGGTGCGGGTTCGAATCCCCGTGTAGTAGATTTGGTATTTTAGTTTTTTAGTCCAATTTTGTTTTTTTAATAGATTTTTTGTATTTTTAATAGTTAATATTCAGTAATAATTATAATTATAATAAATATATTTAGAAAAAAAAAAAAAATACGCTTTTTAATAACATTGAACTAAAAATTTAAAAATAAATATAGTTTGAAAAAACTAAAAAATACGCTTTTTAAAAACATTTAACTAAAAATTTAAAAAATAATTTCTAATGTAAGCTTAAAAAATTTAAAAATTTTTGAATTATTGTGAAAAAGCGTCTGGCGCTCGATACACGAAAAATATATCACAAAGCGCCCACGCTTTTTCACAATAACTCAAAAATTTTTTAATTTTTTAAGCTTACATTAGAAGTTATTTTTTAAATTTTTAGTTCAATGTTTTTAAAAAGCGTATTTTTATTTTAAACATAATGTTACATAAAATGTTAACATATATTTTTTAATGGAATAAAAATAAAACATGTGGCAACAATGTTTGGCAAAAAGAAAGAAGAAGAAGAGACAAAGCACTTAAGCAACGTATGGCTATAGACGTTGATGCATAATGCTTAAGCATGCATTTCGTTCATTCTTGCAGCGGCTCTGCATGCACGAAAGCATCGTTTGGTTGGGCCTTATAATAAGGTGTTCTATTCCGCATTCCTGTTCTCTTTGGGCGTACTTAAGGCCCAACCAAACGATGGATTTGGATTTGCGTCTGCGTTCATACATATAGGACTCGCCATAAACTATTTTAATTACAAGAAAGGTGTAATGGTGTCAACCTTTCTTAGTTTGTTTTCTGGTGATGCTAAAACTATAGCAGAAGGCGTTCGTAATGAACTATTGCGACTTAAGCTTGACATACAAAAACTTATTGACATAGGAACAGACAACGCCAGCGTGATGACAGGGTCAAGGAATAGCGTCTATACAGAACTTAAAAAGGATGTTCCGTCTATGACTTTAATTAAATGCGTCTGCCACTCAGTCCAACTAGCGGTTAACTACGCTTTAGGTAAAAGTATGCCAGACTCATTAGAATTTCTAGTCCACGATACATATTCATGGTTTGCCAAAAGTTCTTCTCGGCAAATGAGTTACAAGAAAATATACCAATGCCTTAATAATGACCAGGTATATCCGAATTCAAAATGTTTACTTGTGGATGTCCCAATAAATGTACTAATATCTAACAGTGCTTAGGCTAACCCATGTTGTAGATTGTGCTGTGCAAACTATTTTATGTGTATATATTAGTTTTCATTAAAAGTTATAATTACAATTATTTGTTTTTCTGCAGGCACCATTGAAAATTCCAAAGGTTTCTGATACCAGGTGGTTATCAATAGAAGCAGCTGTGACAAGGATTTTGAATCAGTGGGCAGAGCTGAAATTGCATTTTGCTCTTGTAGCCACGAGTTGTCACAAGGAAACACTGTTGCATGAGCTATATTGCAACGAGGACAACATGTTGTATCTATTATTTTTGAAACCCATTTTTATAGACATGCAAGCCCTAAATAAAATGTTTCAAAGCAATTATGTTAGTTCGACGAAATTGTTGAGTAGTTTAATACTAAGTATCAACTCCCTGAAGGCTAAAGTCATATCACCGAATGTAGAACTCTACATTTTAATTGATGACTTTGAAAGCGTGGTGGACCATGACTTGTATTTAGGCTACGAATTTGAAAAAAAAATCAAAGAAAGCTTTTTTAAATCCTGTGAAAATAACATTCGCAGAAACTGCACTAATTTTGTCATTAAATTAATCACCCAATTAAGAGAAAGGTAATTATAAAATATTGTTAGTTTATCTATTGCAGAGTGAGCTTAATTTTGTATCTTTTCAGATTGCCAGATAACTTCAACATTCTGAAGAAAGTAAGTTTACTCTCCGTCGACAACATGCTGCGCACAAATAAGCCTGATTTAATCGAGGTATTGGAGTATTTCAAGGAAGAAAAGATTGAAGAGATAAGATTGTGCTATGAAAAAATACATTTTATAAAATGGGAGAACACTGAGGAAACTTCAAAGTTTTGGGCAGAAGTTTTGAAGTACAGAGATGCTGGAAACGTTAACACATTCGCCCCTTAGCAGCCTTTGCGTTGAAAATTATGAGTTTGCCTTGGTTAAACGCAGAGGTGGAACGCGTTTTTAGCCAAGTTCAGCTTGTCAAAAATAAAATAAGGAACAGAATGCATTTAAAAACTCTTAATGCTATTTTAGCCATTAGGTTGGTTAAATTTACAATTTCAATTTTAAAATTTATAATTTAAAAAATTCTTGTTGATTCACAGATATGGACTTAAAAGAAGTGGCAAATTATCTGAGGATGATTTCGGAATCCGAAAAATACAAAGATACGGTTGAAGACGTCGTCAATATTGACGAAATATCGTTATTTTTTTTTTTTTTTTTTTTTATTTTTATTAAAACATTATTGTTATAATAAAACAAACTAAAAAAAGCATTGTGTTTTACTTACATACCAAAATTCTCTTTTTTCGAATTTTATTCTCAATTTAACTCTATAAAAAATAAGCTATTTTTCTAGCAATTTTAAATTTGGTTTTAGCTACTTCTAGCAATATTTTTTTTTTGCTATTTAGCTATTGAAATTTATCCCATACACTGCGTAGCATATGTTGAAACTTTGCGTCGCTGCACGTAAGCATCGTTTGGTTGGGCCTTTAGTTTTTGTCAGTATGCATTGACACTTTGAGGTGAGCAGTCGTGTTGCGGAAAAGTTGTTGATTGTGTATAAGAAAATGTTGAATGTTGAGCTACAATTTTCAATAACCAATGAGAACCACATATCGCTAAAGCATTTTTTAAAAACGAATTGCTCAACAATTCACAACATACACAGTTAGACACAAAAATAAAAAAAAAAGTTTTTTAATTTACAGCTAAAATTTAGAATTAAAAATTTAAATGAAAAAATAAGGATTCAGAAGCAAAAACAAAGGCAAATGGGCCACAAGAAATATTTAAAAATATTACTTTAGTTTTAGTATTATATTGTTAAATAAGAAGTTATTTAAAAATATAAATTCCGACAACAAATTTGTTTTATATTTTTCATTTCAAATTCTTTCATTTGCTGCAGCTAACAATAACACAAGCAAGAGCAGTGCGGTATTTGAAGTCATAGCTGTCTCTTTCTTATCTCTCTCTTGCTCACTGCTCTCTTCGTAAAATAAGTACGTCGCCACAGCGGAATAGAACACCTTATTCATGATGGAATATTCCATCATGACCTTATTATTGTTTCACCATGGTTGGGCCCATGGTTGAATTATACATGGTTAGGTCGAGAGAGAGAGAGCTCGCTCAATTTTTAGGAGCCTGTTGTTAGTCGAAAAGCAGCTGCTTTCAGTCGTGTTGTTGTTTTGAAAAATGTAAACAAAATCACACATCGTTCTATCTCTTTTTTGCTCACAAAAACAAGACGATAAAGCAATATCGAGAGAGCAATTATGCTATCTCTCTTGCACTCGCGTGGTCTTATCAACAGGCTCCTTCTGTTGCTCATGACCTAACCATGTATAATTCAACCATGGTTGGGCCCTTGATACAATCAACAGGGTAGTGTCATCAGAGACAGCGCCCTCTTTATTCGGATACCAATCGACAGTCGCAACGTGCTTGTCGTTCGCACCATAATTGCGTCGACCGCATACAAACAAAACACTTTTTATACCTAACTCACTCGCACTTACAAAACAATTCCCTAACACAGGCAAGAGAGTAAAACGTGGCGCTCTCTGTCGCACTCACATGTTCGTATACATTGGTATCTGGCTCTCTCGTATGACACTACCCTGTTAATTATATCATGGTTGGGCCCAAGGCATACTTAACCAGGTAGCCGCATTCGCTCTCTCGTCTTGCCTTAAAAAGTGTACACAAAATGAGAACGAAAGAGAGCGAGAGCGAGAGAGCGTTGAATTTCTGGCTTGCGTCAACACAATAAAATGTGTGCGTGCATGCATATACATATTCATAGATGTGTACATTTTTATACTCGATACCGAAGGTAAAGAGTATATTGAGTTTGTGCAATGTCCGTCATGGTGTCCGTCCGTCTGTCCGTATGTATGTTCGCAACTTTTTTCCACACCCTTCAAGCTAGAGACTTGAAACTTTCCAATTCTCTTAATCTATGGGATAGTAAATTAAAGTGTCAAGATGGGGGTTCTACGATAACTGGGGGGCTGGCAAATCGATAAATTCGATAACTCAAAGCCGATAAATCCACATATTTCGCACATCCTTACAGCTAGAACTACCAAATTCGGTAAGCAGATAGCTACTAGCAACCCCCAAAAAACTGCATCAAACATTTTGGAGCCACGCCTGCCCATTCCACCCCCAGCCCCCCCGCAATTTTAAATCAGAAATGGCTATATCTCCCACAGTTTTTGAGCTAGAGCCACCAATACTGCCCAAGCCGCCCCCATCCACCCCAACGCTTCGTCAAAAACGGGAATGCGTGTATCTTCCAGAGTTGTGGAGCTAGAGCCACCAAATTTGGTAGGAAGATAGCTGGCAACGACCCCCAAAAATCTGCATCAAAGTTTTGGAGCCACGCCCACCCATTCCGCCCCCCTTTCCCCACCTTTTACAAACTTTTAGCTAGAGTCACCAAATTTGGTATGAAGATAGCAATTGACATCCCACATAGATCTGCATCACAAATTTGGATGCCACGCCCACCCATACTGCCCCCAGCCCCCCTCTCCCCTCTTTTTACAAACTTCGAGCTAGAGTCACCAAATTTGGTATGAAGATAGCAATTGACATTTCACAAAGATCTGCATGAAAAATTTTGATGTCACAACTACCCATACCGCCCCCAGCCCCCTCCCCCCTTTCCTAACCTTATACAAACTTTGAGCTAGTCACCAAATTTGGGAGGAATATAGCTGGTGGCATCCCCATCTGCAGCGGAGAATCTTTAAGACAGCGTAAACCCCTGCAGCATCCGTACCCCTTTGCAATCAGCCTCTTTTTACCGGTTTTAATACTGGTATCGAGTATGCCGCAGTCGGTTGCGTCCGACTGCAACGTTTCCACTTGTTTTTCTTGCAGCTAAGACCAAAATGATTGATTAAATGTTACAAAAGAAATGCAAATTTTTATTAATATTTTTATTTGTTATTTTTGCTTATAATATAATTTTTAACATTTTTTTGTTGCCAACAATTTTCTGTTTTTTCTTCTTTCTTCTGTGTACATATATTCATTTTCAATTTTTTGGGAACTGCACCTGCTCGCAGTCGTCTACGCTTATTTGTCTTTTCAAAATAAAAATCATCCCGCTTAAAATGGTTTTCACATACTCTACTATGTGGATGGAAATCAACTCCTGCGGACTCATTCCACAATTTCCTTTTTAAACCATTATTTGGCACGTGCACACACTTCACACCAATGTCACATGTTTTTTTGCACAAAAAACAATATGGAGGAGGCATATCGAAAAGTCTCGACCAACTCACTAAGCAGAACGCAAAATAATCGTCCGCGGAGATGCGTCGCACACAACGCTCGGCTCGAGACTGAAATATAAGGCAAAAGAACGAGGGCGACGCGACGCATAAGGCTACCTGGTTAAGTATGCCTTGGTTGAAACTTTGCGTGCTGCGATGCTTTAAGCACGTAAGCATCGTTTGGTTCTGCCTTAATCGAATGGTTACAAAAACAATCATCAAACATTCTAGGCATGATGAAATAAGTATAAGGTGGTCTCGTCGGCAGCCGAAGCTAGCTTGTTTTTGTCCCTCAGCTTCAGTGCATGCTTGCTTGTTGACGCGGAAGGTTGTGTGCGGACGAATGTTTTCTCAACACTTAACCCTTAAGCAGAAACAAAAATGAGTTACTGTAATTTTTGCCGCAAGCATGTACTGGGTGTGAAGTTTATTCATGCACCGAAATGTGTTGTGAAGCGAAAAAACAACGACTTATTTAGCAATTCAAAATTATTAAAAATAAAACTATAAAAACTTACTTCACCGCTTTGTTTTATATTGGGCTATTTTAAACCCCAGGGACCAGCTAAGGGTTAATCAACACAATATCCTACCGTTTCATTCACACTCACTGTAAAGTGTGCGTTTCACTCGCACTTATTGCTAGCATACGCTAAGGGACAGCTTTTGCCGACGAGACCACCTTATACTTATTTCATCATGATTCTAGGTAACTACATACATACATATGTATATACACGAGTTATGGAGGGTTCATTGCGCACTCTGTTTTCCGATTGTCAAATTGGTTCAGTCGACGATTTCCGTTCAAACACGACGCACGCTTCAAGCACACGCTGCGGATTATGACAAAATTTTAAAGTAGGCTCCAGTGTCGTGACAATGGAAAGTGTTTACATTATTTAGCTAACAGATATTCTAAGAATCGTGAGACAAAATGGAGTTTGGTACATTATTTTGTTTTGCTAACCAATATTCTACAATATCTCGCTTATTTGCAATGTGTTCATGATTATAGTGGATCATAATGTTGGGCGTGAAATAAGTAAAGACTAAAGTCTACTGCTACTGCACCTGGCCCCGCATACGTTAATGTCAATGAAAAACAATTTATCATTTAATTGTACAATCAGCAATGGCAGCGTTAAAGCAATGCATTGTCTGCACGTGATTTGTCATAATCGAGAAAATGTCTTAATAACTGCTTCTAGAAAAGGCCGCAAACAAAATTCAACTTACCCCATTTCGTATCTGTCGAAAATCAGAGCCCAAAGATAGGTAGCGAAATTAACACACAACAAATGGGTAACAGTTCTCCATAGAGGCGTTTGCAAAGTGTTGTAGCAGTAAAATTGAATTTGAATAGCTTAAGATTTGAAATTTGAAAAACATTTGCCAAATTATAAATTTAATGTCTATGTGTTTAATATTTGTATATGCAAAGGTCAGGAACAACCGTTGCGGTATACTCAGAAACCAGTATAAATAAATATAGTTTAAAAAAATAAAATATTAAACAATATTTTGACGGAAAGATATGTGCAATTCTGTATTGATGTTTATAAAAAAGTTATATCAAAAAAGCTTTGCTTGTGCCTCAAAATATTTTTGGCAGCATTTTATTTACCTCAAATCAGAGTTTAACAATAATTTTATTTAAAGGGTAACAAACACAGAGCCAAGAAAGAAATAAAATAAAAAAATCAACGTAACCATAAATTTTCTGCCAGCAAAGAATAAAATAAAACAAACAAAAAACAAAATTGAACATTTTGTGAATGGTCGTGTTTGCTTTAAGAATCTGGTGCCCGTCTCAAAGGTTACAACAACCCATATGAAAATGTCGCTCGCTCGCCAACAAGCAAAGACAACAAAAGCTGTCGCTGTTGTTAAGGTCGCGTACACTATAAACTCGTTTCAGGCCAGCCGGGCGGCAGCAAATTCAGTTTGTGGTCCTCCATGGGCGGGTCTCTTATTGACCGCCATTTTGTTTTGTAGCTTCAGCTTTGGGCTTGTCGAAGGTCTTAAGTGCCACATGTGCGGTCAGTACAACGAAGGCGTTGGATCCATAACACCCTGTTCGAACTATTCCAAGGAGATTGAGCATCTGTATCTCAAGGAATGTACCAAGAAGAGCGAGAAATTTTGCGTGGTAAGTAAAGATGTCTTTTTCATTGTTACGAAGTAGTTGAAATTTAAGAATGTTAATTTTGTATTATTTATATTTACATTCACTTTCGATTTTGATTTATTTATTTATTTATTTATAGTCAGCTAAGAGCAGCTGACATTAAAATGAATCAAATTTATTTAAAATAAAAATAGTTAAAATAATTAAATTAAGTAAAATATAGAATAATATATAAATCTGAAAATATAATTAAAAGTTAACGTTAAAGCTCTGGGAAATTCAATAAAAAATTGAGTAGTCCAACATTTGTTGCGAGGATTGGGAAAAACCCATAAAAACTCAATCAGACCAGCGTTAGATTATTAATTAGTGGTTACGATTAGATAAAGCAAAAAGGATCGATCTTTTTAGTACTGGAGTTGAGGCCTCCAAGGAGACAAGAGAATAAAGTTGGTTATAGTCAAAACATATAACACGAAATGGTTCATGAATTAAATAGTTGCTGAAGCAACGATCAAGGCTAAGGGGTAAAAAGTTACGTGAAGATCTAATTGGGACATTAAATTTAATTCGACTTAAAAGAACTGATGAGTCGATTTCACCACTAAGTAGGTTAGTAATCAGCTTTTTCTTTTGCTTATACTTTAATAAATCTGAAAAGACAACCCTTTTTTTGTATTGAAAATCCTCTCTGTTGCATTTAAAATTCACATGCGCACATATATTACAAACGACCAATTTTATTAGATTCGTGATTCTAGCATGAAAATTGTGCAAAGTATTAATACAAAGTATTCTCTCTTCATATGTAAGTATGTATGTATATAGGCCTCATGATGGTAAGTCATCACCCAACAAAGGAACATGTAAAACAGATAAAGTCGATCTCTCTGATGTTTCTCAAGCGATTTCGGTTCGAAACTCCCAAGTAAACGTAATTTTGTACAAGTAGTTTCAACAATGAGTTACAATTGATTTTAAATACAATAATTTTTCGTCCGATATTATTTGTACATCGAAAACAGGATTATAATAGGTTATTTAATAGGTATACCCAGAAAAAAAAAAATTATTTTTAGTAATATTAATTTTTGAATTTATAAATTAAATACAAAACTATTTGATTAAGAAATTAATCGAATAAAAATATCTAATTTAAAAAGATTCGTAATAAAATCAATGCGGAAAAACTTTACTTTGAATATTAACTTGATTCATATATAACTTTTGGTACAATACAACCATATTAAGTGCTAATACACATTTTCAAAATAAGAGCAATCCGTGTTTCAATTAAAAAGCTGGCCTCGTTCTGCCGTCTCGAAGTTTTTTCGCCTGACATTAAAATTTACTGGTTACGAAATATGTTCGGAAACAAAGATGGGTAGGTAGCCGCTTAGGGAATGAGAGTTCGAGGCTCTAAATCCGTCACAGGCCATCATATTGTGTATTCGGAAGGTTGGATCTATAAGTTTTTTTATTCTATTTCTAGCATTTTTAACAACTAAAATAAAATTTCTAAAATGTCCAGTAGGCACATGCCAGAATTAAAAACACTGTAAGCCAAAATTCTTGAATTAAAATGTTAATTATACGATTTACAATATTTTTAGAATAAAAAAATCTTAATTTCTACTTCTTGCTGTTGCTTAGGGATCATTCAAGTAATACGTAACGCAATTTTTGAAGATTTTAGACTCCCCCTCCCCCCCCGTTTAACGCACTGTAACGTTTTTCTGTACCCCCCCTCCCCCTCCCTTAACGTTACGTAACACTCAAGTGACAATTTTTACGCTAATTTTTATTAAAATAAAAACGTTACGTAACGTCTCGTAAGAAAGACGCATCGTAACGTTTTACGAGACCCCCTCCTCCCCAACCAATTTCGCGTTACGTAATACTTGAATGATCCCTTATTAAGAATATAAGTATTTCTAAATTTTACTTTTTGCAACCACATGCTGGTTTTTGTTGCTGAGACGCACAAACTGCATAAAATTTAAATACCGCTAGTCAAAATTTTTCGATTAGTTGATCTTTCGATTAAATGATTCAAAACCCCTTTTAAGCGTGACCTATTTTCCTATCAAAAAGTTTATCTGCATTGGCATCTTTAAATTGTAGTTACTTTTATAGTAAACTATTGTGGATAATGCCATTTTTGCAACTGAACTTAAACAACTAGCAACAAAGGCCGTGATAATTAGAGGCACACCAGCAGGTCCCTACTTAAAGTAAAGGGTTTATGGAAGCTATTGAAGTCGTTGTTGTTGTTGGTTTACGCTGTACAGTTGCTGACAGCTTGATCTGATGCGGCCTATTTATTTATTTATCTATTTATTGTCAACTATGAGCAGTTGACATAAAATCAAAATAAGTTGAAAAAAATAAAAAAGTTAAATAATCATATTAAAATGGATATATCAAATTATATTTAAATCTGAAAGTAAATTAAGTTAAACAAAATTAAAATGTTAGCCCATTGGCAAATTCCGCAAGAAAATTAGTGGTCCAATGTGGTTACTATTAAATGAAGAAAAAACTATCGATCTTTTTTTTTGAGGCATCCAAGGCGACAACGGAATAAAGCTTATTATAGTCAGAGCATATAACACGAAATGTTTCATGAACTAAATAATTGCTCGATCAATGTAAAGGGTAAAAAGTTACGGGAAGATCTAGTTGGGACAGTTGATTTTATTTGAAAAAGTATAATAATACTCCATGCATAGTTCTACGGCTTAACAGTGAGTGAAGATTAATTAAAAGGAGTTTACTTGAACACGGGTGTAAGTCAACTCCGGGAACCCAGTTACAACTTTTAGGGGCAAATAGATTAATTCTATCTAGTGATTCCCGTATTGCGACGTATTATTGACCTTATTGACCATCGACGATATATGAAAGTCAAACTTTAATTTACGATCAAAAATTATGCCTAAATCATCCATTTCAAAGACGCGGTCAAGTGTTGAGCTATCAAGCAAGTAGTGAGCAATATGGGGGTTAAGTACTTCTACAAAAAGGCTTGATTTTAAATTTTGAACAATTTAAATAGAGTAATTTATAACGGCATCATGCCGCCCAAATGCGACTGTAGTAAGTTACACAAAAAACTATCATTGTAGGTGAAGCAAAGTTTAACATCATCAGCAAACATATATACAAAAGAGTTGGTAATAAATGCTGGAAGATCGTTAAAAAACAGATTAAATAGCAAAGGTACCAAATAAGTACCTTGGGGAACACCAGATGTCACAAAAATAGTTTTGGAAACAAATGATTTAAAAACAACTTTTTGTGTTCGACCACACAAGTACTCCGAAAGCCACGACAAGAGTTTTGCTGGAAACCCAAAAATTTTTAATTTTTGAAGAAACAGAGAATGACTTACAGAATCAAATGTTTACTAAAATCGGTGTAAACCACGTCAGTTTGCATTTTGCCCTGGAACTCTTTGAAAACAAGTGAGGTGAATTCCAAAGGGCTTAGTCGTAGCAGATCTAAGCTTAACAAAACCGTGTTGGTAAGGCGATAAAATTGAACTAAATATGTGCTGAAATTCAGAATATATATAAGTTTTCCAAAGACTTTGACTAGTTGGATACACCCCTAAATTTTTAACGTTAGACTTTTTTATGGAATGGAATAATAAAATATTCCTTCCATATAAGTATCCTTATGTTATACTGTACACAATATCTAAGTGTACAACCTGGCACTCCATCAGAACCATGCAAGTAGCTGCGTTTAATAGAGTTCAGGTCACTTAGGAGCGTACACTAAGTAATAACTGGGACATACAGCTGCAGACAAAATAATAGCATCACCGAGCAACTTTTTTTTACAGTCCAAAAAAGAAACATCAAGCTTAAACGTAAAGTATAAGTTTTTATTGATACGATACTACAAGTGAAACATTTTTTTTTTTTTTTTGTGATTAGGAAAAAGTGTTAAAATCTTGAAGGAATAATAGCATCACTAATGCAATCTACGTAAAAATCGTTATATTTACCAAATCAACATTTATGAAATTATGTTTTTATTATATTTGTCAACTTATTTCTATTATTTCGATCAAAGAGGAGTAATTGGGCCAACATTTAATGGTAATTGGTCTTAAAATGCACTGTTAAGTTAAAAAAAAAAACCGAATTTATCAAAAAATTAATATATTTTTGAAAATCTCAGAAAATTTGGACGATTGGTTAGGTTTTCGATTAAAATAATACAAAACATTAAAAACTCTAAATAAAGGGCAAATACAAGTGATTAATAAAGGGGCATGTTTGCTGTGTTAAAAATGCATCTGAGTGTTTGTTGTAAAGCTTTCATATAACACTTTAGCACTTTACGTACGTAGCATAGCTACTGAATACCCTAATTGTTTTGGTTAAAAAATTATTAATAGTAATGTTCACTGAATCCATTTTATTTACTTGTTACTTCTTAAATCAATTATATGTTAACAAATAATACAATCGATGGCAAAGATGTATGTTTATCGACCATAAATTTAAACAAGAGTTGCATTTTCAAAGGAAAAATTTCACTGAAAAACTTCAGCGTGAAAATGCGACCTGAACTCCGAAGAATTTTCAAAACGGAATGAAAAAAAATTCACGAAAAAACTTCAGCGTGTAAATGGGGTCTAAGTGTGAGTTTGTGTGCATTCACAAAAGAAGCAAAACAGAAGTAGACTAGACGAATGATGAATGTTGGATACCCTAATAAAATATAAGTGCTATTTTGGATATGTAGTTATAGAATAGATTCGCAATAATTGCATATTTTGATTAGCAAAGGTTGGCGTTAGCACACAATTGAGAAATAATTAAAAACAGTTTAATAACATATCATCTTCCAACATTGTAAGAGTATCCAATATTTATCATTCGTCTAGTCACTAGACTCTAGTGCAATTCTGTATTGCTTCGTTTGTAAATACACACACACTTACAGACTAACATAGCGGACTTCTTTAATAAGAGAATGAACTGACGAATGATGAACCCGAATTCAAAAAGTAAATACAAATTCAAAAACATATTATTTTTGTTCTAGAATACGTGCTCATATCAATAATACAGGTACAAACACACCAACAAACAGGTGTTAACCCATCGCCCGAGAACTCCAACACTCATAGATTTTTTTTTTTTTTTTATCTTGTTTTTGGGTTTTTTCATTATACTCGTTACCGAAGGTAAAGAGTACATTGGGTTTGTGCAATGTCCGTCATGGTGTCCGTCCGTCTGTATGTTCGCAACTTTTTTCCACACCCTTAAAGCTAGCGACTAGAAACTTTCAATTCTCTTTATCTATGGGATAGTAAATTAAAATGTCAAGATGAGGGTTCTACGATAATTGGGGGGCTGGCAAACCGATAAATTCGATAACCTAAAACCGATAAGTCCACATATTTCGCACATCCTTACAGCTAGAACTACCAAATTCGGTAAGCAGATAGCTACTAGCAACCCCCAAAAACTGCATCAAAAATTTTGGAGCCACGCCCACCCATTCTGCACCCAGCCCCACCGCAATTTAAAGTAAAAAAAGCTAATATCTCCCACAGTTTTTGAGCTATAGCCACCAAATTCGGTGCCAAGATAGGTGATGATGACCCCCCAAAAACTGCATCAAAAGTTTGGATGCCACGCCCACCAATACTAGCCTATACGCCACCATCCGCCCCAACGCTTCGTCAAAAACGGGAATGCGTTTATCTTCCAGAGTTGAGGAGCTAAAGCCACCAAATTTGGTAGGAAGATAGCTAGCAACGACTCCAAAAAATCTGCATCAAACTTTTGGAGCCACGCCCACCCATTCCGCCCCCCTTTCCACAACATCAAATTTGGTATGAAGGTAGCAATTGACATTCCACATAGATCTGCAGCAAAAATTTGGATGCCACATCCACCAATACCACCCCCAGCTCCCCCTTTCCCCTTTTTTTACAGTCTTTGAGCTAGAGTCACAAAATTTGGTATGTAGATAGCAATTGTCATTCCACAAAGATCTGCATCAAAAATTTGGATGCCAAACCCACCCATACCGCCCCCAGTCCCTCTTTTCCCCACATGTTACAAACTTCGAGCTAGAGTCACCAAATTTTGTATGAAGATAGCAATTGACATTCCATAAAGATCTCTATCAAAAATTTCGGAGCCACTCCCACCTATACCGCCCGCAGACCCCTTTTCCCCACCTTTTACAAACTTTGAGCTAGAGTCACCAAATTTGGAAGGAATATAGCTGGTGGCATCCCCATCTGCATCGGAGAATCTTTAAGGCAGCGTACTCCCCTGCCGCATCCGTGCCCTTTGCAATCAGGCCTGTTTTTACCGGGTTTAATACTGGTAACGAGTATACCGCAGTCGGTTGCGTCCGACTGCAACGTTTACAATTGTTTTAATAGTTCCCTTGTGAACCAAGGTGGTTTATTATCACTTGTAGAACAAGTGAGTGGAACACAAATATCCAAAAGCGAATTCAAGGTCCTATAACATATGGCAATGGCAGTTTCTATATCACTACAAGAATAAAGGTGAGACCAATTTGTATGCTGAAGAAGATTATTTAATTTAGTAAAGTTATTTTAACGAAAACAAGGGATATTTAAAGAATTATTAGATTCTGGACAAGGGTTGAGAATTTAAAAGGATAATTCTAAGGTTGAATGGTAGGTATCTTCCGTAAGCACTAGAGGGGATACTCAACTAACATAACTGCAATCTGAGTCCGAAACAAATATTAAATCTAACACTCTACCACTACAATAATGCACCCTGGTAACTTGCGATAGGCCTAACTCACTTTACAGATCATACAACAATTGGTAGATAAAATCACCAACCACTATAAGGTGATCCATATCCGTCTACAATGACGAAACAAGTTGCGGGCACTTAGATTGGATGAGTAGATGTTATTATCACAATGTAGAGGAATTGAAGAACAAGTAATATGCAGTGAACGGCCACTAAATAATATTTTAGCACACAAAAACCCTATGTCTGAAATATCATGAGAATGAATTTGTTAAGAGGAAATACAAGAGTCAACAGCAATGAGAACACCACCCTCTTGCAGGACGTGCGATCGCATCTGTACAAGTTATATTTATTAGAAAAATCGGAATAATCAGAAATATCGGGTTTTAAACAAGTTTCAGTGCAACTATTTGTGAATCAAAGGATAGAGTGTTAACATAGAGCTTAGCAAGTTTAGTGTAAAGGCCTCTAACATTTTGATAGGCCAAGCAAATTACTTTTGTTTTTTGCCACCGAGGTGGAGGTAACAGGGTGGTCAACAGGCGGTGCATTGCTAATCCTAATACTGTATTGTTATTTTTCCGACCATTCAAATGATCCTTCACGACGAGCTGCGGCGGCCAAAACTTTTCAGAACAAATTGCCGGAACACTCAACTTGAAAGAATACATATATACTTCGGACATGTTAAAATTTAAACTTTTCTCCAATAATAGGTGGGGAATAAATTTCACTTTTAACATAGGCACTAACATCATCCGACGAAGAATTAAATGCTAGCCTAGACACGAAAATAAATTTATTGAGCGACACAACAAAAAGAGGCTAGTGAGCCCCAGCTACCTACAGTAGGATTAATAGGCACACAAGCTGTTGCACCAGAGGGCTCATACATAGGATCATTAACTGGTATGGTATTAACCGTAGTTAGGTTATTAGTGGGATAAGGACCCAAAGTCTTTTTAAGCTTCAGAGATTCGGCCATCATATTGCCATTTTTGAAATTAGTCGTCCCATGTAGAGATTGGCGTCGGGATCGGAATTTTGGTCCCGAAAAAATTATTGGGATCGGGCGGGATGGGAACGATTTTAAAAAAATCCGGGAAAGTCGGGATAAGTGGTAAATCCCGAAATTCCCACGGGTCCCGGTAAACCTGTCGGGATCCAAAAATCAGTCGGGACCCAAACAAAATCTACTCAATAAATGTTCTGTATTTATCGAAATTACCCACCGAATGCAATAAATTGGAGCATTTAGATGTATTGTCACTATTACGAAATTCGGTCACTCTTTTCCAATAATTGGTGCAGTTACGGCAACGCGTGTTGAAATTTTGCAATTAATTGCCAAAAAAAGTGATGAAATAATCTTTTTAAATTCTTCCTCAAAAGCTGATGTGTGGGAAAACTTCAACATTATTATTTATCACATAGGTTTTCGGAGTTCTGTGCACCGCAATCTGAAAAGGAAGACGACATCGATGAAGAAATAAATAATTATATTAAGCATAATTGATTTAAGAAAAATTGCGATATTTTAACATTTTGGCAACAATGCAATGATTTGCCATTGCTCTCCAGGCAAGTGCTCAACGTTCCAACGTCTTCTGCCACCAGCGAAAGGGTTTTCTCTACTTCCAATAGAATTTTGGAACAGAGAAGAACTCGATTAATTAGAAAAAATTTTGAGAGAATATTGTTTTTAAACAAAACTTTAAATTTAAAGTAAGATTATATTTAAAAAAAATATATATGCACACTTATATGAAAAAAAAAAATTCGGGAAAAGATCATGTTGTCACACAATCTATTTAAAATAAAATCTTGGTTGGTTGTTCCAAACGTTTTGCAATATTTGCTGCAGCAAACAGGCTTTTTAAATAATGTGAATAATTTAATATGACAATTGATATGCTATAACAAAAAAAGTAGGGTGCAATTATGCAAGATCAAGAGAGCGCTTAAGTTAAAGATCGTGAGCGCGTAGGCAGATACAGCCGCAAGTACGTCGGATAAGAGCGGACGGAAGTGGGAGAGGACTGATGCTGGAGAGCGAGAGCAAAAAAATAGAAAAGAAGTTTGTTGTCGTTAGTAGACAAAAACACAGAATATGCAAATACAAATATATGCAAATTAAATTAAAATCAGTACTTAGTCGGCAAATTCACACACACGTTAATATATACAACGTATATCTGAGATGCCTGTTAGAATTATTTACCAAATAAAACCAACTAAAACTCCGCACAAAAACAAAAGAAAACAATAAATTATTAAGAGCACGCAAAAACACAACCGGAACCAACGAAAGACAATAGATTTTTGTGATTTATAAATATGATAAGTTTTGTTTTGGTAGGGCGTTAGTTGACGCCTGCGGGTCGTGAGTTTTCTTATCTTTTATGTAGTTTTACATTTATCAGGGGTGCCACAGAAATCGCTTCCGCTTGAATTTCACTTCAACTCCATTTCGCCCTGCCACAGGCTAAACCGCTTACTGATTGGTAGAAATGATTCAACTCTCAATCCGCTGAAATCTCATGCTGCTACCTAGTCCAAATCAAATTTTTGAAGTCAGGGTCACACTTAAAGAGTAGGAATTGCCGAGTCGCACCAAAAATTAAATGTTTTATTTTTAAGCTATACAAAATCTATTTATGTATATACAAATATGTAAATTAAACTATGTAAGTTAAATATGAAAAAAAAGAAACCTCTTGTTATATGATAAAATTAAAAATTTGCTAAACAAACCCTTGACTAATTTAATCTGGGAAGGTGTCAATCCTTAGCAGCCAAATCCGATTAGGTTGGTGAACACACTAAAAAAGTGAAATCAAGCAACATTTTATTTTCATCAAACATATAGGGTATTCAGTAGCTATGCTATGTGCGTAAAGTGTTATATATAATACAGTGTAGCTAGTGAGTGCACTTTTTACGTTTCTTTTGTCGTATTTGTGCTAAGTCAGCTGTTTGCCAGTTCGATGACAATACAATCGAAAGTTAAATTGAATTGAGCAATTGATAAGCTGAAAAAAGTAGTTTTACTATTATAAAATACAGGGCAATAGGTTGATCACACAAGCACCAACACAATCACACAGAACAAATAAGTGCCATACGCCTCTTAACAGCTCGAATAGCTCGAGGTTTATACAAAGACATTATCGAATTTAATTTCTTTAATTCCCATCACATCTTTTAAACTGGGAAAATGTACGTGAATGAATTGTGAATTAGTATGTATGTACATATTTGCATTTGTATAGTAAATATTTATGAGCTCGTAAACGGTCACTTGGTAGACCTGAGTGATGGTAATAATATCTTTTTGAACCTATTTAGTTTAACCAAATTTCTTCAATGTATCATGTAGTTTAGGTAAGTATAGTATTAGAATAATATTTGAACTAATTTTTTCAATACTTTAATTTGGTATTTTAAATTCATGATATGAAGAGCTTAAAATATATTCTGTTGGCGATTAAATTAAGGTGTATTTCGTTTTTGTGCCGCTTCCAAACTTTACACTTCTTTGTCAAGCCATTCCTACAAAGTCGACAAAATATCTTAAACACTTGCAAGTTATAAAAACAGATTTGGTAAAAATAACGATCTTAAAATATAGTGCATAATGATTTTTTCCCCCAGTTCTTATCACTTTTCCCAAAACACACAAGCAAAAAAAAAAAAAAAAGAGAAAGCTCTATTTGAGAAAGCTCGACTAAGAAATACCCTGAACCATTGACCTTACCAGTACGGTCATGCCTGCACTATTGCGCTTCTACACCTAAGACTAAACTTCAATCTACGATATCTCCAATGTTTCCTATCCGATTTAAACGAAAATTGCATCGATGAAATTTGCATATCAGAAAGGGTTTGCCTACGGTTTAGGAGAGTTTATGTTTCAAATATCAAGTTCTTGGCTCTTAGAGTGCTTGAGATGGCCGCCTGAATGACAGAAAGACGGAAAGACGGACAGTCGGACATGGATATATCGATTCGGCTGTTGATCTTTTTTGCTGGTCAAGAATATATAGCAGTGAAGCTACTTTTTTACCAGCCAATAAACAAACATTAAGTTTTGAAATTTTTCGAGTATTTTTTTAATAAAGCTTAAATTAATTGGAATCTCTAAGCATTGAAACAAAAACTCTCAGTTGAAAAAATGGCAAATCTTGATGTTTGTTTTTTGGTCTGTGAGACAAAGTTGCTAATTTAAATTTTGCAGTTGCACTAAATGGGGTTGGAGACGTTTCCTTCTGCCTGTAAACAAAAATTTGCACAAAAAAATTTAACCCTTTTACTAATTTAATAGGTTTAGGGTAAAATAAAAGGTTACAATCATCATATCAATGAAAAAAAAAAAAAAAAATGCCGAAGTGGTGCTATTTTAAGCCCTGAACCCATTAAATTTTATGGTAGAAAGCAATCCATAAAATATTTATATTCTTGATCTGTTTCAGACCGAAAGAAGTGCGCTGTCAATTTGTCAGATTGTGAAATGGCTAAGTGGGTAAAATTTAGTCCATTTATGCGTCCGAAGCGCCTTCCAAGGGAGCAAGCCGAACTTAGCAAAAATTTTTCACTCCGCTTAGCTCCCTTACACACGGTCGCACATACTATGTGCTGACTTACTTCAAACAGGCACTCAAAAGCAAGTAAGAAGGCTCTAGTCGGGAGAGCCCGACTAGAAGATACCCTGAACCCAGTTGCAATAAATAAATTAAATTTATATAAGATTTGGTATACTGACTTAACTTCAATCGATTAAATTCGATATCTCCGGTGTTTCTTAACCGATTTGAAGTCTCTAGCTCTTGTAGTCTCTGAGATCTACGCGTTCATACAGACGGACAGACGGACGGACAGGCGGACATGGCTATATCGACTCGGCTGTTGATGCTGATCAAGAATATATATACTTTATGGGGTCGGAGATGCTTCCTTCTGCCTGTTACATACTTTTGCACAAAACCATTATACCCTTATTTACCCATTTTATGGGTTAAGGGTATAAAAAATATAGGGCGTTGAAAATTTAAATTCTAGACGCAACACAAATTTTTACATTTTTAAAACATTTTTATTAAGAGATGCATGTCCATTCTCTATCTCCTTTGAAATGTCGTCATGCACACCTTATAACTTGCTTATGTGTTCTTTGAGACTAGATATGCCAAAAAATCATTTGTTTGGAGTACATAAGTACAAATCGATTAGTATATGTTATTGTTATTTGCGGAAAATTCAACTATGTATTAAAATTTGGGCAGGATTGTACATAAAAGTATTTAAGTGAATGCTTTTCGTACGTTTCTGGTAACTGGCTCGTTCGTAATTTTGCACTTTTGATTTGCTTTCACCTCGTTTTCTTTAAGTGGCCCTCACACACTAAAATACACTGGCACACACACAACGACACACCGACTGCAACCAAAGGCATGTTGACGTCCAATTAAACCGCTGTTGATTTGTACCGAAGGTTTTATTTTCGTATCAATCCTCCGAGGTCGTAGTTTTTGTAGCTTTTTAGTGCATGCGCATCATGTCAGCTACGCAAGCACAGCCCTTCCATCTAGACAAAAAACTGAAAAGCTTACACGTGATATATGGCGCAGAATTTTCGATTACGTTGCTTTATCACAGTCTTTTGTAGCAGCAAGATAACATTTAACGTCTGAGTTTGATGTCGATGTCCCACTTCTTATACCCAATACAAATTAGAAATTAGTAGCTGGAGCTACCAAATTTGGTTAGAAGATAGCTACTAGCAACCCTAAAAAGCAGCATAAAAAATTTTCGGACCACGCCCACCCATTTCGCACTAGCCGCCTCCAACCACCCCAACGCTTCGTTAAAAACGGGAATACGTGTATCTTTCATAGTATCTGAGCTAGAGTCATCAAATTTGGTATGAAGATAACTGGTAAAAGATCTGCATCAAAGAGATGTATGTGACGCCCACCCATACCACCACATTCCCCCTTCCCCAACAATTTACAAACATTTAGCTAGAGTCACCAAATTGGGAAGGAAGATAGCTGGTGGCATCCCTATCTTCATCAGACAATCCTGCCGCATCCCTAGCCCTTTGCAATCAGGCCTCTTTTTACCGGTTTTAATACAGGTATCGAGTATACCGCAGTCGGTTGCGTCCGACTGCAACGTTTCCACTTGTTTGACTTAATTTTCTAAAACTAGCAAACAAATTTTTGAGATGAATGGTAACTTATCAAAATTGGTCACGCAACAATGCAGTCTGAAGAATTCTTTATCCCAATTCATGGACACATGCTTTAAAAAGATTGGTCTAACCACAATTAATAACCCTACTGCTTTTCTGATATGGTTTTTCTGTTTTATACGATTGCTACTTGAGTCACTCAAAAAACTGTACCAAAAATGTTGATGCTGCGTCCACCCCACCCGCTCATCGCATTTTGACACCGGAAACGCCAATATCTTTCACACTTGTTGAGCCAGACCATTCAAAATTTGGTGCCAAAATAGGTGAGGACGTTCCTCAAACAATAGCATTAAAAATTTTTGAATTCGCTCACCGCATCCGCCCCCAGCAGCATCCACCCCCAAAGTTCTGCATCCATATATGGATGACCCGCCCACCAAAGGCCCCCAACTTTTGAAATCCGTAATTCTAATATCTCCCACAGTTTTTGACCCCACCGTTCAAGCAGACTTCTTACAACCTCTTTTAATCATGGTATTAGAGAATTCCGCAGTCAGTTGCTCTCGTCTGCAACGTTTTCACTTGTGTTTTTTCCCAGTCATTGCTCTTTCATCAAATTCAGGTCCTGCATAAGAGCAGGGATTATTAATGGGTCGATGGTTTATAAATCCCTAATTTGATGACTTGTTTTCCGTGAAAACTTTTTCTTTTCCTTGCTAAGGCTATGCATTCTGCTATACCGTGCAGGGAGGATTTTCCTTTCATGTCGCTAAACCTACAGACGTCGCTACGGGCAATCCCTAGTTTAGCTTGGTGAGCTCTTTGTCTACAAAGTTCTGTTAGAAGACTGGTGAGTATGCTAAGTTAAGTTAGGTATAATTGCTAACACCTTTTGAGATTGTAGCTTCCTAAAGACATTTGGCTTGACTGATTTCTGGTGTCCTTGCCTATTCCGTTTTCTCCCTACGCCAGAGTATAGCTTGGGCCCTGTAAGGAAAGCCTCTGCCCATAATATTGCTTGCTTATCTACCTCTTCGTTCTCTGCTTGCCTTGGGGAAAGCCTATTGTGGGAATGTCTAGCTTGGTCCGTATCTTGCGATCTATTGACCTTATTTCGGTCCTAATGAGTGGCATTGGTCGTCCTTGATAAGATGAAATGGCCATGTCTCTATTGCGTTAGTTACGCGTTAAATTAAAGTCCTCACATTTCCTTATTGTACATAATTCAGCTCATAGTATTTTAAACAAAGGCCTAGTACTCTAAGACCAGAGTTCTGATGAGTAAGGAATCCATTGGTGTACCATTTTATAGTATGTGGTTTCACATGTTACAAAGGTTAGCTTGAAGCTTTTGCTTGAAAATGTGTTCAGTTTTCATTTCCTTGCTTGGCTGTGACAGTAGGAGGAGTTCACCTGACAGCAGATAATATGTGTCCTCGTCTAACTTCTTCTATGGAATTACTTAAGAGTGTTGCTATCTACTGCAGCCTAACCGGGTAATGGAGTGGGTGATCTCCAGATCCTCACCGCTCATCGTGATTCCTACACAGGAAACTTTTTGTATATCGGAAACCAGAATAGCTATCGATAATTTGAAACAAACTTGTTCTGCTCATGGTATAGGAGAACTTATATACAAAATCTGAAGTCTCTAGCTCTTTAAGTCTCTGAGATCCACGCGTTCATACAGACGGACAGACGAACAGACGGACGGACAGACGGGCATGACTATATCGATTCGGCTGTTGATGCTGATCAAGAATATATATACTTTATGGGGTCGGAGATGCTTCCTTCTGCCTGTTACATACTTTTGCACAAAACCCTTATATACCCATTTTATGGGTTAAGGGTATAAAAAATATCGAATTTGGAAAATGTTAAAATGAGGGTTGAAATAATGGGTAACGATAGAACTTTTAGATAGAACACCGGATATATCGAGCTTGATCGATTGAAGTTAAGTCAGTATACCAAAGTCTTATATAAATTTAATTTATTTATTGCAACTGGGTTCAGGGTATCTTCTAGTCGGGCTCTCCCGACTAGAGCCTTCTTACTTGTTAAGCTAGAATCATCAAAATTTTGTAGAAAGATAGCTGATAGCGTCCTCCAAAGATCTGCATAAAAACTTTGGATGCCAAGCCCACCAATATTGCCTTCCAGCCCCCAACCAATTAAAAACTATCATGCTTGTATATACCCCAGTCTTTTAGCTAATGCCACCACATTTGGCACCAAGTTAATTGATGATGTCCTCCAAAAAAACTGCACCAAAAATTTGAATGCACGCCCACCCATACCGCCTTTGCTGCCCCCAGCCGCCGAACCGCCATGTTAAAAACGGGAATCTTTTAAGCCTGAGTCTCCAAACTTCGTAGGAAGATAGCTGTTGACATCCAAGATCTGTAGCAAAAATTTTGATGCCACGCCTCCAAACGATACCAAACGCCCCATCGTCTCTTTGAAAACGGGAATCTTTCTCAATTTTCAGGCTAGAGTCACCAAATTTCTTAGAAAGATAGCAGGTAACGCCCCCAAACTTTGGATGCCTCGCCCACCCATACCACTCCCAGCCCCCTCCCCCACCTTTAAAAAACTGGTATGCGTATATCTTTTAAGCCTGAGTCTCCAAATTTGGTTGGAAGACAGCTGGTAACATCCCCAATTTTTTTTTTAAACGTACAAAAAAGGATCCTTGCGGATTTTCTTTTAATAAACGTTCTCGATAACAATTTTTTTTAACTGCTTCGTCATAGCTATAAAAGTCTGATTGCGTCAAAAACAGAAAATATTTTCATTCAACTATATGAAACTAAATCAAATATAAGGTGCATGTCATGACGAGCAAGAAAAGTAATGATGTTTTATTTTGGACCACCGTGTTTACCATAATCGTATCGATGATATCTATTGGTGTCTTTTCTGGACTTTATCATTCAATGGGCAAATTCAGGTCGATGTTGGTGTCCGTGTTTATAGTCTTAATGTTTCACTATCTAATCTGTGATCCTGTCAAGTTTGCATTGCTTTCAATTGACGCCGCTGTTTGGCCGACAGAGCAGCACACATTTTCTACGGACAAGGAGGCCAAACACCACAGTCGGCTAGATTATTTAAAACTGCGAATGCGAAGCTTACGTGGCCATATATATATTACAGAAAACCACCGTGACGAGAAGGTTAATTCCAACTACAAACATATTATTCATGATCTTTGGCTCTATGGCAGATATTTCGTTTTCGTTGTGTGCATGGTATTGGTAGCATGCGATGCGAATACTTATCATACTAAGAAAAACATCGATCACCTTTTCACTTATAATCACACTATGTATTATGGCTTGAACGAGGTGTACGATGTTTCTGATATTTATAAATTTATCAAATCTTCGCTGGTAAACGCTTTCCACCCAGCCGATAATAGTACTGGTAGCTTATCGGTGTGGGTGCATGGTAAGCAAACAATGTTGCTAGGAGTTGTACGGCTACGTCAATTGCGTTTGACAGCACAACATTATGGGATGAAAATGCCGCCCTTCTCCGGGGACTCCTTTATGCCAAGATGGAAATCACCGTATTGGGATTTACTGTATTCGAAGATATATTGGCGTATCTACGAACCCTGGGTGCCCAGAAGATCGCACGACTTTGAAAAATTGTTGATGAATTTCAATCATGAAGGTTATTATCGAAGCTACCCCGAGTTAAAAGGATATGTCGTCTTACTTGCTCGCAGCCGTCAAAATAGTCTAAGGGTATTGGAATATCTTTATGACCACAAGTGGCTTAATTACAACACTTCGGCGCTTTTTATAGACTTTGCGTTGTACAACACTGACGCAAGCATTTTGAGTGTATGCACGTTGCGTGTAGAGCAGACACCTTTTGGTAGCACTATACCTCATGTTAGTGTGGAGAGCGTAAAGCTATTGGAAAATTTAAACCAGCTGTCAGATGTGGCGATTATTCTAAGTATGATTTATGTCATAGTGTTCATCCAGTTTTTTAAAGCACTTACAGTGAAACTATGGTTTGAGCCAAGCGAAATCCATAGTGCGTGGAACCAAATAGATATTGGCATATTTCTGCTTAATATTATTTTGCTGACACTTATATTTATTCGGGAAAGGATGGTCTCCACAATTCTTCAACACATTAAATTCGACAACAAAATGGATTTCGTTGAATTGAAACATGCGTCTCGCTTGCACATGATAATCCGAGTGTTGATTGGTTTTCTCATCTGTATAACAACATTACGACTGTGGAAGGTTTTGCAATTCTCCACTGTTTTTCAACTGTTTACGCACACACTGCACATAGCGTGGAAAGCAGTGGCCAGTGTTGCCATTGTCATTTGCATATTTGTTATGGGCTTTGCAGTGGCAGCTTCTACAATCAACGGCAACAATAGTTTTCATTTTTTTCGGCTCAGCAAAAGCATTGTTAGTTGCATGTGCTTCGCATTTGGATTTAGTGTTGGTGTCCATCCAAAAGATTTATTTCATGGAGGAAAGTTTCTTGGAATTATATTGTTTGTGATATTAACGTTTGTAATTGCTGTAATGTTAATTAATGTTTTTGTATCTCTTATCAATGACTACTTCTCAACCGCCAAGGACCAAAGGGATACCCGGTATGTTCGTTGTATTAGCATTTTCCAGTTTTTTTATGCCGAGTGTGCTTTTTTTATCGAGTGGTGGCAAAGGTTTCGAGTATTTCGTAAATACTATCATCGTCGCGAGCGTACGGTTAGTGAATACATTCAACATCACTTAGACATGCTTGATAAATATAGACAAAAGTCGGAAAGTGTTCACACATTTGATACAAAGTTAAAGGTAGCACAGACGGATATGATTTTGGAAAATGAGCAATTTAGACAGCAACAGGAACGAATATATACAACTGGGGCGCTTTTAAATACTCAAATAGATGTTCTCAATACTTTGTTATATTTGGATAATGATATTTGATCAATAAAAATATTACCCAAAAAAAATAAAATAAAATATCAATGAGTGTTGGAACTCACGGGCGACGTGTTAACACCTGTTTGTTGGTGTGTTTGTAACTCTATTATTGCTATGAGCACGTTTTCTTGAACAAAAATAATATTTTATTGAATTTGGGTTTACATTTAATTCTTACGGACTAATTTAGCATTATTTATTTATTTTACTTTTATTGAATTAGTTCTAGTATGGTTACAATTTAAATTATAAGCTACCAAAATGTGCTTGTAACTTATTCTTAAATTGATGCGCGCTAGAGATGGATTTTAGATCTGACGGCAGGTTATTCCATAGCCGAACAGTGGAGATGTAAAATTGCCTATCAGAGCATGGTTCTTATACAAGTAAGGTTATGGACACGGGTTGATATGGCAAATTTAAGGTGGTCATACAAGTACTCAGGCTTTTTCAAGTAAACTACTTTATGTAAGAAGAGGAGGACTCTAACATTTATTCATAGACGAATAATGTAACAAGACAGGTCTTAAGAGCTGGAATGTAATGTTAAATAACATAAACGCAACCGATGGGCATGTACGTGGGGAAACAGCAAAAAGCCAGTATTTCATATCTCTTGTTTACCTTCTACACTCGCTACAATGTCAGCTGGTGCGAAGTCGGCCATCATTGTTTAGCTTTTTGTTGTGACTGCAAAGTGTTTGAAGCGCAAGGCATAATTAATTGTTGCCGCTTTTCAGTTCTCATGTTGTTGTCACAAAATTTGAAATCGGCAGTTTTAGGCTTTTGCTTCAATCCGCTTGCTGCTGCTCAACAAGAAAGGGTGGTATAGACTTTATATGAACTTAGTGCAATTGTATAGCAAAACATGAGATATTTACATATAATGTCTGTTCTTTACGTTTATTTATTTTATGCCAGTAAGTAAAGGCATTCATAACTAAAAAAAACAAGTTGTTTATAATTAATTTTACTAACACTAAAGTAAACGTATTTTGTATTCATATACTGAAAATAAACGATCTGTATGTATATTAAAATTGTGTATTTGAATTTAATTGACTTTAGTTGAATATTAGGACAAGGGGTATTTTTATTTTGTCCAGTTTGTGCGTCTCATCTACGACAAGCCAGCGCGTTGCTTGCTTTGTTTGAGTTCTGCTTTGCGTTCAGCGGCCTGTGCATTAAAAGAGAGGCGGCGGGCCAGCGGAAAGCTAGAACGGTTAAAATGTGTTAGTAGTAGTTAGTTAGTTAGTTAGTATTGTTTTTCTTGTTTTTCTTAGGTTTTTGTAGGCAAAATACTAATATCTACCACATTTAATATTGGCTCTTTAGCGTTTGCCGTAATTCATAATAGTAGAGAAAGGTCAATGAATGCCATGGCAAATGCTACGCATACATTTAAATATGCACATGTAGATATACAGGGACGCACACACAAACAAAATATCAAAAACCACTACAAAGCCAAGGCCCACCGAAACTGCAAACATTTAAATAAAAATATATATATGCATGAAGCACGTTCAAATGTATGGATGCGTGGCTACGACGAGCCAGCACGTGTTGTTGTTGTGTTTTTGCCTATTATCAAATGGCACACGCACATGCATACACACAAAGATGAACTTGACCTACATTTTTTTGCAGTCAGCTGTTGCCGTTTTGCCGTCGGCAAAATCTATAGATTGTCATTAATTTTAATAAATTTACTGAAATATTATACTGATTGATTAAATTGCTTGTTTCAGTTTGGCACGCATAAAAGAATTGACTTAGTTGCCTTACAATGCACACCAACAAGACAGCAGTGCCAAACAAAAACAAACCAAAACAAGTAGAAACGTTGCAGTCGGACGCAACCGACTGCGGCATACTCGATACCAGTATAAAAACCGGAAAAAAGAAGCCTGATTGCAAAGGGGTACGGATGCGGCAGGGGTGTACGCTACCTTAAAGATTCTCCGATGCAGATGGGGATGCCACCAGCTATATTCCTTCCAAATTTGGTGACTCTAGCTCAAAGTTTGTAGAATGTAGGGAAGGGGGGGGCTGGGGGCAGTATGGGTAGTTGTGGCATCAAAATTTTTGTTGCAGATCTTTGTGAAATGTCAATTGCTATCTTCATACCAAATTTGGTGACTCTAGCTCGAAAATTGTAATAAGTGTGGAAAGGGGGGCTGGGGGCGGTATGGGTGGGCGAGGCATCCAAATTTTTGATGCAGATCTATGTGGAATGTCAATTGCTATCTACATACCAAATTTGGTGACTCTAGCTCGAAGTTTGTAAAAAGTGGGGAAAAGGGGGCTGGGGGCGGTATGGGTGGGCGTGGCATCCAAATTTTTGATGCAGATCTTTGAAAAATATCAATTGCTATCTTCATACCAAATTTGGTGACTCTAGCTCGAAATTTGTAAAAATTGGGGAAAGGGGGGTTGGGGGTGGTATGGGTGGGCGTGGCATCCAAATTTTTGATGCAGATCTTTGTGGAATGTCAATTGCTATCTTCATACCAAATTTGGTGACTCTAGCTCGAAAATTGTAAAAAGTGGGGAAAGGGGGGCGAAATGGAGGGCGTGGCTCCAAAACTTTGATGCAGATTTTGGGGGTCGTTGCCAGCTATCTTCTTACCAAATTTGGTGGCTTTAGCTCCTCAACTCTGGAATATACACTCATTCCCGTTTTTGACGAAGCGTTGGGGTGGATGGGGGCGGCTAGGGCAGTATCGGTGGGCGTGGCATCCAAACTTTTGGTGCGGTTTTTAGGGGGTCATCATCACCTATCTTGGCACCAAATTTGGTGGCTATAGCTCAAAAACTGTGGGAGATATGGGCTATTTTGTTTTTAAAATGCGGGAGGGCTGGGGGTGGAATGGGGGGGCGTGGCTCCAAAATTTTTGATGCAGTTTTTTGGGGGTTGCTAATAGCTATCTTCTTACCAAATTTGGTACTTATAGCTGTAAGGATGTGCGAAATATGTGGATTTATCGGTTTTGAGTTATCGAATTTATCGATTTGCCAGCCCCCCAGTTATCGTAGAACCCCCATCTTGACACTTTAATTTACTATCCCATAGATAAAGAGAATTGGAAAGTTTCAAGTCTCTAGCTTGAAGGGTGTGGAAAAAACTTGCAACCATACGGACGGACAGACGGACAGACACCATGACGGACATTGCACAAAACCAATATACTCTTTACCTTCGGTATCGAGTATAAAAAACATGGCGGCATGTGTATTGTAAACAAAAAAGCAATAATCAAAACAGGCGCAGCTGTTTGTCGTTAGGGGAAACCGACTTTTCTACTCGTTAGTGTGTATGCCCATCGGTTGCTGTTTTGTTTACAGCTCGTTAACGTCAGCAATTCTTAAAACCCGTCTTTATGTTTAATGGTCATTGCATTTATTAAATACAACAGGTCTGGGTCAAAAAGTTTCTTTGACAAGCTAGTTATATGGTCGCCTCTTTTCAGACCGAACACATATCGAGCTATACTATTAAATGCAACTTTAATTTTGTTTTGGCTGCTAACTGCGCACTTTGCAAATATCTCTATTCCATAAGTAAGTATAGGAATTACAAGCGCCTTCGCTATCATGGACCTAATCTCAACAGTTAAATATTGTTGAGCTAAGGACAGTTGTCTAAGAACACCGTAGAATTTAGCCACAGCTTTATTTATATGGTCGTTCCATGATAGTGTCCTATTAAATGTTACACCAAGGTTATCTGCTTATTCAATATATCTTATATCAACGTTATCAATACTGAGCTTTGGAAAACTGTCCAGATTCAGGTACTTTTTTACCCTTAAAGGCCTGTACGCATGAGCCCCGTACAGCTCCCGTACCGTATACATGAGTTTTACGGACCTTAACGAGCAGTGTTAAAAAATGCACATATTGTGGCGGTAAGCTAATAACTTTCTCTTAATAAATCGGAAATGCAGCTGTGTTTTGTATACTTAAATTCAAAATAATGATTCTTTTGTGTTTGAGTACAACTAATGCCCTGCTGCTGGCGGTTGTGAAAAAAGCAGGCTGCAAAACCAAAAAGCATTTTAGTGAACCCATATTTCATGGGCAGAACTGAGATTACCAAAGATTATGCTAAACATAACTGAAACCATTCAAAAGACTCAAAGCAAATTCACCTTACTAATCTATACCCTATAATAGATCAGTGGCAGTACAATCCAGTTTATATATTGCTCGTAATATCCCACAAGGCTGGCCGACGTTCCATTACCTTTATTAGAGCAATTTGCTCCGATTCGCTATTAAAATTTTCAAACCTACTTCTGTTTGCCGACATCTTGTTCATTTTTAAGGCCCGTAAACAATTGCTGAACATTGATTCTATCAGTAACAACAGCACAGCTTTTATTTAACATTTTCATTGTTCAACACTAAGCTACTGCTTGTGACTAACAGAGCTGCATACCAGTGTTTCGTAATACGGTACGGGCGCTGAACGAGACTGTTTTTTTTATATGAAGTTTCTACGGTACGGGCGATGTACTAGCATCTGCGTAGAGGCCTTAACCCATAAAATGGGTAAAAAGGGTATAATGGTTTTGTGCAAAAGTATGTAACAGGCAGAAGGAAGCATCTCCGACCCCATAAAGTATATATATTCTTGATCAGCATCAACAGCCGAGACGATTTAGCCATGTCCGTCTGTCTTTCTGTATGATCGCGTTTACCTCAGAGACTACAAGAGCTAGAGACTTCAGATTTTGAATATAAGTTCTCCTATACCATGAGCAGAACAAGTTTGTTTCAAACTATCGATAACTATTCTAGTTTCCGATATACACATGGATTCGATAACAAAAATATATCGAATTTGGAATATGTAAAAACGAGGGTTGAAAAAATGGTAGAACTTTTCTGAAAATTTCATCCAAATCGGCTAAGAATCACCGGAGATATCGATTTTAATCGATTGAAGTTAAGTCAGTATACTAAAGTCTTATATAAATTTAATAAATTTATTGCAACTGGGTTCAGGGTATCTTCTAGTCGGGCTCTCCCGACTAGAGCCTTCCCTGCAAGCAATTTTATGATTGTTTTGATCGGAAATCCAATCACGTCTCTCATTCGAGTCATTTTCATGCTTTAAAAACGATTAATCGCTTATGCGATTAAAGCGCGACTCGAAGACGACTCGCATGTATACCAGAGAACTGCAACGAGTGTCAAATTTTTGATCACACTCGAGTGTGAACTCGAACTTGTTTATGATCAATAGGCTTCGAGTAGTGAGCGTTCGACACTCGCTTAAAACATGAGAGTCGAATCGAACAATTGTTTTAATCACGTCAACCGAACTTAAAACGAGTGAAGCAACTCCAAGGAGACAAGAGAATAAAATTTGTTATAGTCACAACATATAACACGAAATGGTTCATGAATTAAATAGTTGCTCAAGCAACGATCCAGGCTAAGTGGACATTAAATATAATTCGACTCAATAGAACTGATGAGTCGATTTCACCATTAAGTAGGTTGGTAATAAATAATACTCCATGCATAGTTCTACGGTTTAAC
This sequence comes from Scaptomyza montana, assembly GCA_018904305.1. Taxonomy (NCBI): domain Eukaryota; kingdom Metazoa; phylum Arthropoda; class Insecta; order Diptera; family Drosophilidae; genus Scaptomyza; species Scaptomyza montana. The sequence continues at coordinate 53,088 of JAEIGR010000072.1, read as the reverse complement.
AAGGAGGGAAGATTAATCAAAAGGAGTCTACTTGAATACGGGGGTAAGTCTACTCCAGGAACCCAGTTAAAGCTTCTAAGGGCAAATAGAAGAAATTTCTTCTGCACAGATTCAATTCTGTCCTGGTGAATCGAGTAGTGTGGGGACCACACACAAGATCCATACTCCAGAATGGGATGTACTAGGGATGTATAAAGCGGTTTAGTGGTGTAGGGATCGTTAAACTCTTTCAACCACCGCTTGATGAAGCCAAAGACATTAATCATGATTTTACATTTAGAACAATTTAAATTGAGTAAGTTAAAACGACACCAGGCCGACAATGCACCCAAATCCGACTGTAGCAAGTTACAAAGAGAAGGTTATAGGTGAAACATAGTTTTACAACATCAGCAAACATATATACGTATGAGTAAGTAATAACAGCTGGGAGATCGTTAATAAACAGATTAAATAGCAAAGGTCCAAGATGACTCCCTGGGGGCCCCAGAGGGTAGAGGTGTTGATAAGGCGATATCACAAACTACATGTGTGTTGCAATTGAAAACATATAATTTTCTCAAAGACACTTTAATTTGGGACTATGCCCATAGATTTAAAGAGAATTGGATAAGTTTCAAGCTTGAAGGGTGTGGAAAAAACTTGCAAAAAAGACCACCAAGACAGCGGACAATTGCACAAAACCAATAATTACTTTATTTACCTTCGTAAAAACGATTAATCGCTTATGCGATTAAAGCGCGACTCGAAGACGACTCGCATGTATACCAGAGAACTGCAACGAGTGTCAAATTTTTGATCACACTCGAGTGTGAACTCGAACTTGTTTATGATCAATAGGCTTCGAGTAGTGAGCGTTCGACACTCGCTTAAAACATGAGAGTCGAATCGAACAATTGTTTTAATCACGTCAACCGAACTTAAAACGAGTGAAGCAACTCCAAGGAGACAAGAGAATAAAATTTGTTATAGTCACAACATATAACACGAAATGGTTCATGAATTAAATAGTTGCTCAAGCAACGATCCAGGCTAAGTGGACATTAAATATAATTCGACTCAATAGAACTGATGAGTCGATTTCACCATTAAGTAGGTTGGTAATAAATAATACTCCATGCATAGTTCTACGGTTTAACAAGGAGGGAAGATTAATCAAAAGGAGTCTACTTGAATACGGGGGTAAGTCTACTCCAGGAACCCAGTTAAAGCTTCTAAGGGCAAATAGAAGAAATTTCTTCTGCACAGATTCAATTCTGTCCTGGTGAATCGAGTAGTGTGGGGACCACACACAAGATCCATACTCCAGAATGGGATGTACTAGGGATGTATAAAGCGGTTTAGTGGTGTAGGGATCGTTAAACTCTTTCAACCACCGCTTGATGAAGCCAAAGACATTAATCATGATTTTACATTTAGAACAATTTAAATTGAGTAAGTTAAAACGACACCAGGCCGACAATGCACCCAAATCCGACTGTAGCAAGTTACAAAGAGAAGGTTATAGGTGAAACATAGTTTTACAACATCAGCAAACATATATACGTATGAGTAAGTAATAACAGCTGGGAGATCGTTAATAAACAGATTAAATAGCAAAGGTCCAAGATGACTCCCCTGGGGAACACCAGAGGTGTTGATAAGGCGATATAACTGAACTACATGTGTGTTGCAATTGAGAACATATAATTTTCTCAAAGACTTTAGGAATGGCGGACAACTTGGATATGCCCCTATAATTTTTAACGTTAGACTTGGATGAATTTTTATGGAGTGGAATGATAAAAGATTTCTTCCATATAGCAGGAAACACCGTTGAGTCAACCGACAAGTTAAATAATTTATGTTTATTTAGGTTTGCAAAGTGAATCCGCACAGTATCTAAGTATACAACCTGGCACTCCATCAGGACCAGGCAGATAGCCTGGTTTGATAGAGTTAAGGTCACTTAGAAGCGTACACTCAGTTATAACTGGGATATATATTCAATTTGACGGCTACTGCCTGTTCAGAACTTGCTTTTGTATTATCAAGGTATACTGAAAACGGCAAGCAAGAAGACTTACGTTTAGAGTTAACAAATTTATAAAACTGTTTAGGGTCACGTGAAAAGTTTAGTCTACAACGATTAAGATAATTATTATTACAAGATGTGTTAACAGAAAGAAAACTAGATTAAGCTACTAAATACGAAGATAAATCTAAAGTCGTTACCGATTTTTTAAATTTTTTATATGATCTTGTCTTCACGTTTTTCAATTTCGATAGTTCCCTCGTAAACCAAGGTGGTTTATTATCACTTGAAGAACAAGTGAGGGGAACACAAATATCCAAAAGCGAATTCAAGGTCCTATAAAATATGGCAATGGCAGTTTCTATGTCACTACAAGAATAAAGGCGAGACCAATTAGTTAGGGTGTTCAACAGCTCCGTTTCATCGTTTCATGTTTCAAAGTTGAAACGATTAACTCGTGAACGGCGTTTTGGGTGTCAATGCGTTTCAAGTTTGTGCAGTCAGCTGTTGTTTGTTTACATTTCTTATTCTTCAATTTTTGTCACTGTTGCTGTTTACCGCGGTTGTACTTTATTTATAAAAAATCCTTTTTAAAAGTGCTAAAGATAAGCTATGCGATGCTTTAGCAAAGCAAGTTATTAGAGAAATAGAGGATATTGAAGGTGAGAAGAGCTCGTTGTTTGAATTAGTTGCTCAATTACATGCTTTTAAAATTTGGCGGCCATTAATCACATGTGTTTTTTACTATTTTGCACAAAAATACACCAAATATACTAAAAAGTACTGAACATCGATAGCAAATATCGAATAAATATCGTGCTCTTCCCATCTTTACTTTGTTCAAACTTGAAACACTTTTTGTATACATAGGCTGGGGTGTTTCAACGTTTCAAGAAATTTTCTATGTATGTTGTTGTTGCGAGACGTTTCAACTTTGAAACTTGAAACGATGAAACGAGCTGTTGAACACCCTAAGTATGTTGAAGAAGATAATTTAATTTATTAAAGTTAGTTTTACGAAAGCATGGTGTTTTTAAAGTATTATTAGATACTGAACTAGGGTTAAGAATTTCGATGGATAGTTTTAAGGTTGGATGGTAGGTATCTTCCGGAAGCACTAGAGGGGGTATTCTATTAGCATTACTGCAATCTGAGTAAGAAACAAATATTAAGTCCAACATTCTACCACTACAGTTATGCACCCTGTTAACTTGCGATAGGCCTAAATCCAGTAGGCCATCGATAAAATCATCAGAAGTGACTGGTAATACCGCCGAGGATGTGTCATTCACAGACCATACAACATGTGGCAGATTAAAATCACCAACCACTATCAGATTATCCATATCTGTCAAAAATGACGAAACAAGTTGCAGGGCACTCAGATGGGATCAGTAAATGTTAACATCAGAATGAGGAGGAATATAAGAGCAAGTTACATAAAGTGAACGGCCGTTTAGTAATATTTTAACACATAAAAACTCTATGTCCGGAAGATCCTGAGAAAGAATCTTTTCAGAGGAAATACAGGAGTCCACAGCAATGAGAACACCACCCCCGTTGCGGGAAGTGCGATCGCATCTGTACAAGTTATATTTAGAAGGAAAAATGGAATAATCAGAAATATCGGGTTTTAACCAGGTTTCCGGGAGTGCAACTATATGTGAATCAAATGATAAGCTGTTAACATTTAATTTAGAAAGTTTAGTGTTAAGGCCTCTAACATTTTGATAGGCCAAGCTAATTACTTCAGTTTGTTTTTTGGCACCGAGGCGGAGGCAACTGGGTGGATAACAGGCGGTGCAATACTAATCCTAATGCCCTTATTATAATTTATTCGCCTATTCTTATACTCCTTTACAACAAGCTGCTGCGGCCAGAACTTTTCCGAACAAATTGTCGAAAAGAGTTCATTCGGCACGCTCAACTTGAAAGAAGATATACTTCGGGCGTGTTTATATTTAAACTTCTTAACAATAAGAAGACGAGAATAAATTTTACTTTTAACATAAGCTGAAACATCATCCGATGAAGTATCGGATGCCAGCCTGGACACAAATATAAATTTATTAAGTGGCACAACAACAAGAGGCTTGGGAGCCTTGGCTGTACCTACAGTAGAATTACTAGGCACACAAGCTGTCGAATTGGAGGGCACTGGTAAAGGATTGTTAGCTGGTAGAGAGTGAACGGTGATTAAGTTATTACTAGGATTTCTAGCTGGCGAGTTAAAAACCATTAATGGGCCAGCAATAGGACCTGTTGTGGGATTATTGCTTGGCACCAGTAGTGGCTTGGTTGACAAGACAGGTGGGACACTAGGTGGAGAAGGACACGAACCGTTTTACAATTCTTGCTGCAGCAGGTAAAAATTTTGAATATGTAAACAAAGAAATGAGCAAATCGAAATGCTATAACAAAACAATGAAGAGTGCAAGTATATATGTATGTATTAACATTTCAATGCAATGAGTACGTTGAAACGGAAAAAATCAAGAGAGCGCGTAGAGAGCGTGAGCAATTACGTCGGTCAAAAGCGGTCAAAAGCGGGAGAGGTGCTGGAGAGCGAGAGTGAGAGCCAGAAAATAGATAAGCTGCTTGTTGTTAGTGGACGAAATCACAAAATATGCAAAGCACAATATGCAAAGCCAATATACGTATGTATGTTTGTTCTCTTTATTGTTAGGCACTGCAGCGTCAGTTTGACTGCGACTTGAAATCAGTAATTTTTCGGCAAAATTAGAATCCGCACACGTAAGTTTATATCACTGTTAGTATTACAAACCAAATAAACTAAGTTATATCGTACACAAACACAAGAAAAACAAGTGGAAACGTTGCAGTCGGACGCAACCGACTGCGGCATACTCGATACCAGTTTTAAAACCGGTAAAAAGAGGCCTGATTGCAAAGGGGTACGGATGCGGCAGGGGTGTACGCTGCCTTAAAGATTCTCCGACGCAGATGGGGATGCCACCAGCTATATTACTTCCAAATTTGGTGGCTCTAGCTCAAATTTTGTAAAAGGTATGGAAAGGGGGGGGGGCCCTGGAGCGGTATGGGTAGTTGTGGCATCAAAATGTTTGATGCAGATTTTTGTGAAATGTCCAAATGGGCTGGGGGCGGTATGGGTGGGCGAGGTATCCAAATTTTTTATGCAGATCTATGTGGAATGTCAATTGCTATCTTCATACCAAATTTGGTGACTCTAGCTCGAAATTTGTAAAAAGTGAGGAAAGGGTGGCTGGGGGCGGTATGGGTGGGCGTGGCATCCAAATTTGTGATGCAGATCTTTGTGGAATGTCAATTGCTATCTTCATACCAAATTTGGTGACTCTAGCTCGAAAATTGTAAGAAGTGGGAAAAGGGGGGCGAAATGGAGGTCGTGGCTCCAAAACTTTGATGCAGATTTTTGGGGGTCCTTACCAGCTATCTTCCCACCGAATTTGGAGGCTCTAGCTCCACAACTCTAGAAGATACACGCATTCTCGTTTTTGACGAAGCGTTGGGGTAGATGGGGGTGGCTAGGGCAGTATCGGTGGGCGTGGCATCCAAACTTTTTGATGCAGTTTTTTGGGGGTTGCTAGTAGCTATCTTCTTACCAAATTTGGTAGTTCTAGCTGTAAGGATGTGCGAAATATGTGGATTTATCGGTTTTGAGTTATCGAATTTATCGATTTGCCAGCCCCCTAGTTATCGTAGAACCCCCATCTTGACACTTTAAATTAGGTTAGGTTAGGTTAGGTTAGAGCGGTAGTGGGCAGGTGAGAGACCCTTCCACTCACTTAGGCCAATTGTTGGCCCATTGTGATGCCGCGATGGACTGCGTCCACAACTCCGTCTATCCGAGAACAGGATGTGTGATACTATTTGAGAGGGCGTTGTTCCAGCCCGAAACATGAATAAAGGAGAGAATACTCTTGGGGGTGGTGTTCGCTATCTCTGAGAGGTCTTTTAGGAAATAGGAACCGAGAAAGCGATTTCTATTTTTGCAGAGTGCAGGACAGTCGCAGAAAAGATGGGAAACAGTTTCCTCCTCTTCCTCGTCCCGACAGCTTCTGCAGAAATCGTTAGAAGGGGCTAGTAGTCTCGCTGCATGAGATCCCACTAGCCAGTGCCCCGTAACAGCCCTCACTACGGAGGCACAACCTGATCTATTTAGGTGGATTAGGCTTGAAGAGCGCTTTTTACAGCGCGTTGGCCATGTCTGTCTGGCTATATTGCATCTACCGGTGGTGTGTTGCCACCTTTTATTTGCTTCGCGTTCGAAATGCTCGCGAATCCTAAGTTTACAGCTGGCCATGGGCATGCCCAAACCCTCCTTATCCGAGAGGAGAGGCATGGTAGTACCATGTCTTGCCAGCTCATCCGCCCTACAATTGCCCTCGATGCCTTTGTGACCGGGCACCCATATGAGGTAGAGATCGAACTGCTCTGCCATCTCTTGCAGAGATCTGCGGCAGTCTGTGACGGATATCGAGTTCGACGATATCGCGTTGAGCGATTTGATAGCTGCTTGGCTATCAGAAAAGATGCAGATTTTGGCTGCAGAGCGTTCAATTCCTTGTAAGGATTTGAGCGCTTCTTGTATAGCGGTGATTTCTGCCTGGAAAACACTGCAATGGTCAGGTATATTAAAGGAATTATTTATGGACAGTTCTTCGCAGAAGACACCTCCCCCTACCCGGTTGTCTAGCTTTGAACCGTCCGTAAAAATTCTAATTGAGCCTGTCGGCCCTGGTATCCCTTCTCTCCACTCTTCCCTCGATGGGATAATTGAGTGGAAAGAAGTATTAAGAAACTCCTGAGGGCAGCAGTAGTCAGTTGCTGGGGGAAGAAGCGAGTTTCCATTGAGAATACTTGAGTGACCGTGTGTCTGTGCGGTCCACTGGTTTGTTTCTCTCATGCGAAGTGCTGAGAGGGTTGCTACTAGTTTGCCCATCTGGTCGATAGGCAAAAGATTGAGTATATTATCGAGAGCCTCGTTAGGGGGTTGTTCTGAGGGCTCCAGTGGCGGTCAGTCCTGCAGCGCGCTGCACCTTGCCTAGCAAGCGAACTGACTTTTTCTTTGATAGTGTTGGCCACCATACTGATACTCCGTACAGTAGGATTGGCCGAATGATGGCCGTGTACAGCCACAGAGTTATGTGGGGGGCCATGCCCCATTTCAGTCCGATCGACTTTCTGCACGTGTAAAGAGCAACTAGGGCTTTCCTAACACGCTCTTCGGTGTTAAGATTCCAGTCCAGTTTGCTGTCTAAAGTGAGCCCTAAGTATTTGGCTGATTTGCTGAAGGTTAGTTCCACCCCGTCAAGGGTGGGCGGCCTAAAATTCGGAATTTTATATTTCCTAGTAAAGAGGACAAGATCAGTCTTCGCTGGGTTCAGTCCGAGTCCGTTTTTCTTTGCCCAAATGGACAGAGTGCGAAGCACTACGGTCATGCGTTCGCACAGGGTTTGGGGGAATTTTCCCGAGAAGACAATCGCAACGTCATCCGCATAGGCAATCACCCTGCAGCCACCTCCCTCAATGGAGCGCAGCAGAGAATTAACTGCCACGTTCCAAAGGAGAGGAGAGAGAACTCCACCTTGAGGGGTGCCTCTGCAGACGGACCTGGAGATTGTCGTGGAACCGAGAGTTGACCTGACGATCCTGCGTCTTAGCAGTTGATCGATCAGATGCACAGCCCGGTGCCCGACACCCAAACCCGTTAGCGCCTCTGTGATTGCCTCTGGGTTGACGTTGTTGAAAGCACCCTCTATGTCAAGGAAGGCGACTAGAGAATAATCCTTCTGGTGAAACGATTTTTCCACTGTGGAGATTACAGCATGAAGTGCTGTTTCCGTGGATTTGCCTTTTTGATACGCATGTTGCGCACGGGAGAATTGATGTGTCGGAATCGAATTCCTTAAGTGAAGGCCCAACACCCTTTCAAAGGTCTTGAGTAGAAAGGATGTTAGGCTTATTGGACGAAAGTCCTTGGGAGTTGTGTGGGAGGCTTTGCCCGCCTTTGGAATGAAGACGACTTTGGATTCAAGCCAGGGCGTTGGGATGAGTCCCGTCGTCCAGACTCCAGTGAAAATTTGTAGGAGCCAGTTTAAGGCAGTCTCACCTGCATGCTGCAGTTGGGCTGGAAAGATGCCGTCTGGCCCTGGGGATTTGATGGGCATGAAGCTGTTGATAGCCCATGAGATTAATTCTTTAGTCAGGAAGTTTGTGGAAGGTCTATCCATATGAACCCCTGTGTTTGTCTGCGGGATTGCTACTGCTGAGCAGCCCGGAAAATGAGTTTCCATCAAGAGTTCCAAGGACTCAGAGCTGGACGAAGTCCATGAGCCATCTGGTTTTTTAAGAAAACCTACCGATGGGGTGGTTTGAGAAAGAACTTTTCTGAGCCTTGCGGCCTCTGTGGTACTTTCGATATTAGAGCAGAATGTCTGCCATGAGGAGCGTTTAGCTTGTCTGAGTGCCTTCTTATAGGAGGCGAGGCTGGTTTTGTAGAGACTCCATGACTGGTCATCTCCGAGCGACCTGGCTTTATTAAAAAACTTGCGTGATGTCTTACGCAGCTCACCCAGTTGGGGAGACCACCATGGTGGCTTAGTCTTACCTCTGGGTTTGCTACGGGGGCACGACTCGTTTAGGGCTGACTCGCATGCCTCCGTAAGCTTTTTTATAAGTAGGTCTGTGGTTTCAGTAGTGGGGTTTCCCAGTGGGGGGACTCAAGGACGAGAGTGTTTAAGTGATTTTTGAAAGTGGACCAGTTTGTACGTCTAACATTCTGGTGCCATTTGGGCTTGGGTACGTCGAACGAAAAGACTGTTTCGATATATCTATGGTCTGAGAAGGAGTGCTCGTCTAGCACTCTCCATCTTGTTAGTTTGCTACAGAGGGAGGTTGAGACTAGCGTAATATCTAGTACTTCTTCCCTGTTCTTTGTAATGAAGGTTGGGTCGTTGCCCGTATTACAAATCATGAGGTTAGTGGACAGAATGTAGTTAAAAAGCAACTCACCCCGTTCATTTGTGTCAGTGCTTCCCCACTGATGATGATGGGCGTTGGCGTCACACCCAATTATGAGGTCGGTGTGCGTGGTTTCGCTGTCGGTCACCAACCCTTGCAGGAGTGGATGTGGGAAAGGCCCTTGGTGGTCATGGGCCAAGTATGTTGAGCTAACTCTCACATTCCCAGCCTTCAACTCCAGGCAGACAGCTGTGTTGTCTCCATCGCTGTAGTTAGGGAGCAAAAATATGTTTAGGTGTTTTTTTGCCTCTATTTTGGGCTACTATTAGCTTATAGTCTTTAGTCCCCAGTCCAGTCACCTTGCCACCACAGACCCAAGGTTCCTGGATGAGGACAACGTCTGCTCCACATTGGCTTATGCGGAGCAGCAGAGCGGCCGCCGCCGCTTTGCAGTGGTGGAGGTTAATCTGAAGAAGTCTCAGTGACATCTTCAGGCCGACGCTCCACCACTGTCCTGTTCGCTTCCTCGTCCGTGTCATCCAAGTCAAGGGACTCTTCACGGAAGCTTGCTAGCTTGGCCATGTCATGGGCCAATTCAGAGCCCTCTGAGTGGTAGCCGGCCTCCTTCCCATCTGCCGACTCCGTACCAGGGTCTTGACGGGGGACACCATTGTCTGTGGTACCCACTGCTACAGGCCGGCTGACACAATTGTCTGTAGTGTCAACCGGGTTATCAGGGAGCGCCTCGTCTGCTGCCGAGAGCTTGTTGGTGTCGGTTTTATAGACGCGGATAGCTACGGTTTTGAAGCCGTAGTAAGCCGCGCCATCCGAACCCGCTAGTGCCTCCGCCGATCTCTCGTTGATTATGAGGATCACCTGCCTCGAGTTGCCTTCTGGCTCGTCGACTTTGGTGACCCTCCAATCAGCTGTGTCAAGCGTGGGATTGCTCAGCTGGAAGATTTTCAGGACCTTTTCGGGGTCCTCGGGCTTGGCAGAAACCCATACCCTGGCACGAGGTCTACTGGGCACATCCTTCCAGTCCACCGCCTCCAGTTTCGCGCCAGGGTAGATCTCTCCCAGCATTGCAACCGCCTTCTTGTACAGCCCGGCAGATCGCTCATCCTCACAAGCTATTGCTTTGATGTTGCCCTGATGCCAGCCTGCATCAGAGCAACGGGGGGGGGACCCATGAATTCTGTCATGAGGTCGACGAACCTGTCCTGCAGCTCATTTTCGATAATCCCCCACCGATTCCTGGGGATATGACCCTCATTGTGGCCCCTGTCGAGGACCCCAATGACAATCTTCTCCCTGGTGGCTTCGGCGAAAGATTTCGTCAACGGCTGCGGACGAGGTGGAGGAGGTCTAATCCGCTTTGCTTGCGGGGCCGAATCCTCAACGGACCGCTGGCGTTTCTGCTTGGACTTGGCAGAGGACGCAGGGGGGGCTGGCTTGAAATTCGGGATGATTTTTCTGGCCCACTCCACTAGTCGGACCTCATCCGGTGATGCGGGCTGAGCGGACAGACTTTTTCCGTAAATATCGGCTGCGCGCCTACGGTCCTGGAAGGACGCTTTGACTCCCTCAGGAGCAACGGACTTTGTGGTGTTG